>JBBGZY010000292.1:1200000-1800000 GCA_037952925.1 Lithobates clamitans
GGTGTATGTTCAGAGTAATATGAGCCGGAGGTATGCACCTCCACTTTTAGTGTATAAAAGAGCCTGTATTTTGCAATAAAAGAGATTCCTGGTTGAACTTACATACAGCCTGCCTGGTGTTTGTTCTGAGCTATCACAACTGGGTTAGAACGGCACATAGCTGTAGTTCTAATCCCGGAGCATTGGATGACCAAGCAATCAGATGTTGCGATCTGCAATCTGATTCTACAGCAGCAGAGGAGTGTCGGGAGAGTGGAACCGAGCGAGCAAGGGGCTTGTTACACCATGTGACTCAGGCAGCCATCTTGGGTCAGGCAGAGCCTATTTAAGGCATTGGCAGGTTTGGCATGCATTTGCGAGTTGATAGAGTGAGGACAGGTACCCTGCCTAGTAAGGACAGTAATAACCTCAGGGAAAGGTTCCTGACAAGAAGCGTAGGGCTCGCATTTTCTCTGGACAACTGCCTGTTGGGGACAAGATGATTATATCGCATTTTTCCCCTCTTTACAGACGCTGACAGTCTGGCTGCACTCTGCTCTCTACACGCTGTTGAAACTGTGAGTTTTCCCAGTTGGGCTGCCTTTGTGAACTGTTTCTACATTATTTTAATACAAGTTCTTTCATTGCACTGGGACTAATGCCGCGTACACACGGTCGGACTTTCCGGCATACTTGGTCCGGCGGACCAGAGTGTGCCGGACAATCCGCCCGTGTGTGGGCGGCGGCGGACTTTTCCGGCGGACTTCTTCCCGAAAGCCCGCCGGACCTAGATTTAAAGAAAGTTTCAAATCTTTCCGTCGGACTCAGTTTCGGGCGGAAAGTCCGCCCGTGTGTGTGCTGGTCCGACGGAAAGCCCGCTCGTGTGTAGGCTGGTCCGACAGACCAAATACGACACGAGGGCAGGGTATTGCATCTCGCGCTCGCTGCAATAGGAAAAACAAATCTTCCTATTGCGGCGAGCGCGGGGCATACCAGGCCCTTAGGTCTGGTATGGATTATAAAGGGGAACCCCGCTACGCCGAAAAAACGGCGTGGGGCCCCCCTAGAATCCATACCAGACCCCGATCCGAGCACGCAGCCTGGCCGGTCAGGAAAGGGGGTGGGGACGAGCGAGCGCCCCCCCCCTCCTGAACCGTACCAGGCCGCATGCCCTCAACATGGGGGGTGGGTGCTTTGGGGGAGGGGGGCGCCCTGCGCCCCCCCCCAAATCACCTTGTCCCCATGTTGATGAGGACAAGGGCCTCTTCCCGACAACCCTGGCCGTTGGTTGTCGGGGTCTGCGGGCGGGGGCTTATCGGAATCTGGGAGCCCCCTTTAATAAGGGGGCCCCCAGATCCCGGCCCCCCACCCTATGTAAATGAGTATGGGGTACATGGTACCCCTACCCATTTACCTAGGAAAAAAGTGTAAGTAATAAAACACACCACACAGGTTTTTAAAATATTTTATTAAACAGCTCCGGGGGGGGGGGGGATCTTCCTCCGGCTTCGGGGGTCTTCTTCCGGCTTCGGGGGTCCCTCCGCTTCATCTTCTCCCGGCGTCCGGTTGGTTCTTCTCCGCTCTCCGGCCTCTTCTCCCGGTGTCGCAGGTCTTCGGCCGGCCCCCTCCGCTGTCTTCATGTAGCTCTATTGCCAGCGGAGGTCCGGACTTCTTGGCTTCTTGGCTTCTTGGCTTCTTGGCTTCTCTTCCCCCAGATGTTGACACGACGCTCTCTCCGGCTGGACTGGTCTCTGAGGGCTGCGTTGTGACTTATATAGGCGGAGACCCCGCCCCCATATGATGTCACAGTCCCTGGGCATGCTGGGACTGTGACGTTTTAGGGGGCGTGGTCGACCACGCCCCCTAAAACGTCACAGTCCCAGCATGCCCAGGGACTGTGACATCATATGGGGGCGGGGTCTCCGCCTATATAAGTCACAACGCAGCCCTCAGAGACCAGTCCAGCCGGAGAGAGCGTCGTGTCAACATCTGGGGGAAGAGAAGCCAAGAAGCCAAGAAGCCAAGAAGTCCGGACCTCCGCTTGCAATAGAGCTACATGAAGACAGCGGAGGGGGCCGGCCGAAGACCTGCGACACCGGGAGAAGAGGCCGGAGAGCGGAGAAGAACCAACCGGACGCCGGGAGAAGATGAAGCGGAGGGACCCCCGAAGCCGGAAGAAGACCCCCGAAGCCGGAGGAAGATCCCCCCCCCCCGGAGCTGTTTAATAAAATATTTTAAAAACCTGTGTGGTGTGTTTTATTACTTACACTTTTTTCCTAGGTAAATGGGTAGGGGTACCATGTACCCCATACTCATTTACATAGGGTGGGGGGCCGGGATCTGGGGGCCCCCTTATTAAAGGGGGCTCCCAGATTCCGATAAGCCCCCGCCCGCAGACCCCGACAACCAACGGCCAGGGTTGTCGGGAAGAGGCCCTTGTCCTCATCAACATGGGGACAAGGTGCTTTGGGGGGGGGGGCGCAGGGCGCCCCCCTCCCCCAAAGCACCCACCCCCCATGTTGAGGGCATGCGGCCTGGTACGGTTCAGGAGGGGGGGGGCGCTCGCTCGTCCCCACCCCCTTTCCTGACCGGCCAGGCTGCGTGCTCGGATCGGGGTCTGGTATGGATTTTAGGGGGGCCCCACGCCGTTTTTTCGGCGTAGCGGGGTTCCCCTTTATAATCCATACCAGACCTAAGGGCCTGGTATGCCCCGCGACGGGGCTCGCAAGGTGTCAATCTCGCCGATAAAAGCGGCAAGATTGACATCCTTTTCTAGTCCCGTCGCACCTGAGTCACGTTCAAAATGAACGGACTTGTCCGTGTGTGGGCAAGTCCGTTCATTCTGAAAGTCCGCCGGAACTCCGGCGAAAGTCCGTCGGAAAGACGGGCGGACTTAGCCCGCCGGAAAGTCCCGGTGTGTGTGGGCAAGTCCGTCCGTTTTAAAGTCCGGCACACCTGGCGGACAAAGTCCGTCGGAAAGTGTGCCGGACCAAGTAGGATAGAAAGTCCGCTCGTGTGTACGCGGCATTAGTGTGTTATTCCACCGCACCATGCTGCACCCCACCTACACACTGATCGTTCGGGAAAAACCCGAGCGCCTTCTGGGCAACCAGCCTACCCATACATGGTTCGAAATGTATCGGGTTCCTGCTGAACTGGCTGAATTTTAATCTATGTATGGCCACCCTATTTTTAATATTTTACTCTTTTGTTCCCACTTTCTCCTAGTAGCTCTGTACATGAGTAGATGTAATATGTCTGCCTGGCTTACATATTGTGGTAAAGGTTAATTAAAGTCAATTACAGTGCAATTTTTCACTTACTACAAATACATGCTCAAAGATTAATATCTTACATTTGTTTTTTATTCTTCTTTATTTGCTTTCTGCTTATTCTTGGCTTCCAAGCATGACTAGATTTTTTTAACCTCATTGTGTGATTACACAGCTGACTATTCATACTATTCATTCTAATGGCCTAGCAAATAGCACCGTCTGTTTGCTGCATTAAAACTTTGGATAGTCACAAAAGAACAGATTTAATTCTGGGGTATCTTTGCAGGGTGTAAAGCTACCCATACACAGTTAGATCTTTGCTTGTATCTTCGTAGAAATATTGCTCCCCAGAAAATTCTTTCTTGTCATTATCTGACTCAACTAACTATTACAAAATTGATTAAATGTTCCAAAAAAAAAATGATTTTTTTTAATGGAATTCTAATGACGTATGACCAGCTTAAGTCTGTAGCATTTTCAAAGTATCCAGTAGAGTGTTTGCCTTTTCTTTTTGGTGGGGTTCCACAACTATGCAAGCACACTTTGCCTATGCTTGACATAAATTCACATTTTTATGTACCTCCTAATAGATTATATATTTTTTCTTTTAATTCATATGTTCAGCTTTATCAACTTCTTCTTTTGAACTCTGTAAGATGCCTCAGGTTGCTTTGAAAACACAGTTATAAATATTCCAACTGTCATGCACTTTCATAGCAGACACATGCTACTGAGTGGTAATAAACTTAATATAACTCACCCTTGTAGCCATATTCATAATTTGGATTGGTTACCGCAAATTTTAACTAAACTCCTACTCCTATCGTAAAAGAAGTAGGACTAGGCAGAGTGATTATTATATGTTTATTACATTTTAAATTTTGTTAGGTGTGACTTGTTAGTGTAATGCAGGGGTCTCCAAACTTTCTAAACAAAGGGCCAGTTTCCTGTGCTTCAGACTTTAGGGGGGCCGGAAAGTGACCAATGGGAGTAGAAAATGTCCTGGCATCAATGGGCATAAACAATGTCCCATCTTTGGCATTAGGGTAAATTTTAGTGCCCCATCCTTGGTGTCAGTGGGAGGAATAGTGCCTCATATCAGTGGGAGGAATGGTGCTCCAAGGCCACAGTTTGATGACAACTGATGTAATGTGTTGCTTTGTTACTTCAAATCGACCAATAAATCCAAAGGTATCAACAGCTGAGGTTGCGCTTAAATTTTGAATCATCGTCCAAACAGTTGGCCCTTTCCCTTCTACTTCCCAAGCCTCCCTACTAGTCCTCCAACTTGATGGGCAGCCAAATTACCAAAGAGGAGGCTTGAGGCAAGGAACAGAGTGTGGCTTAGCTCAACTTTTTCAGGAAAAGGTGAGATTTACACATGGTTTTACCTCTAATATTGTTTCATCTAATAAATATAGTGATATGTGGAATTTTTCTTAAGGTAACCTCCAATAATGCATTTATCTTCTGTGCTCAGTCTCAATACTAATGTTTGTGACAGGTCTACATTATATTTTTAACAGACACTTGATAATTAGTAAGAAAGGTGGTGTTTATAAAAAAAATTTCCCCGCTGAAATAGAAGTTGCACCTTTGTGGGAAAAATATATGTCTTTAATGCATTTTAGTAACATAATACAATATTTATTTCATGATGTTTCTCTATACCAGAGCCATTTCTTATCACGTAAAATAATAAGCCCTTTTTAAATAACATTTATGAGGAAAAAGACAGGGGTAGGTTTCCCCCTTAATATTTATGATACTAATAAACTTCCAGAATTCTGCCATAAACTGAAATCTCTTTGAGGTCAAAAACGAAAATTTGTTTTCAAGACAAAACAATTGTGAACAATAAACCACAAGTGAAACCTAAGATCGCTTCCAATAATTTAATAAGTGATCCCCTCGGTGAGCTATCCCGGATATTAAACTCTGTTAAATTTACTTGAACCAGCTGCTTTAAATTGGTAAATGATATGCTGCCTGGAGATAGCACAAAGTGGTGGGGTTGATGTACACCGTACCCAGGATGGAATATCGTAAAATCAACCACTGATTTGAAACGCCTTTGATAAATTAGTATCAATCACTAGGCACTGACATGTACTGGGTTGGAACTGAAGGGTCTGTAGAGCATGCTAAGGCTTTGAACCTTGATAAAGAAAATAGCTGATTGCCTTGAAGTAACTGCAGTGAACTGTATCAATTTATTACAGATGTATTTACTCCTATAGAGCTTTATTCATGGAGTTTTTATGATTGGGAAACGCAAGATTAAAAGGAGCCTGTGAGGGGTTTCTACCTCCCAACTTGGCCTTGATTCTTTCAGCAGGAATCCACAGGTGCTTTTCTTCATCTTTAGATCATCTTCAGAGTGCCTGGGGTTCACATAATGAATACAACTTCCTGCCCTCGCTTCTGTCCAGTCTTACCTTGACATTGCCGCTTCATATTGACCAGTGCATCGACCAGGAAGCTGTGTGACAGAAGCACAGCTAATAATTTATGGCCACTTTGGTGATCCCAAGAAGCTGTGAAGATAAAATTGACCATACACTAGTAGAATTTTGCTAGAAATATTTAATTTTGTTCTAACTACTTAGTGAGGCCAAATTGATGTTCGTTTTCAACCGTGGAGAAAATGCAAAGAAGCAGGATAGAAATCTTTTTCTTTTACTCAAGCAAATTAATACATAAAAATGAATTCAATATATGTGGTTTTCATCCAGGTAAGTCTATTCGCTCCAAAATCGAACGTTAAAAGCAAAGAAAGCTTTGTAGTACTTTGGAAGGATATTCTTCAAGTCATCATACTGAGAATTAGACATGTGCACACTGAAATATTTTGTTTCGGAATTTTGTTTTCGTCCGAAAAATAAATGTATTTAGTTACTCTCGAAATTCCTTTTTTGTTTATTTAGTTTTTCGTTAAAAATTGCATTCGTCCGAAAATCCAAATTAAGGTCGAATCTGTCATTGAACACTTATGGTGTCTGTCGAATGTTCAAAGAAGATTCGACGGAGCAGCTAAACTGTACAACACAGTGTAGTTTACCTACTCCGTCGAATCTTCTTAAAACTTTCAACAGATACCATAAGCCAAAGTACATGTGTACTTAGTTCTAGCTATTTTACTGCTCCTCCTCTTTGGTTACAATCAGCCAATAACATTCATCATCATCATTATTTTTATTCATCTTTTCTCCCCTACGTCAAATCTTTTCTCCCCTACGTCGAATCTTTTCTCTCTATGTAGAATAATGTTGGACTAATAGAGTTAGGGTTAGGCACATTCGACCACAGGTTTGATGGACACAGATTGTTATTGTCATCATCATGTTGAATCTCCTATCTATATCGAACTGTTGTAGCAACGAAAACGAAAATAAAGCATTTGTTTATGTCGGATCTTTCGTTTTTCGGATTCTGCACTTTCCTTATCGTTTGTCAAAATGATAACGAAAATACCTGAAATTCGGACGAAAATGCATTCGGACGAAAACGAATGAACATGTCTACTGAGAATATTTAGACAAATCTTTGTTTATAAATCTAATAATTTGTAGCTAGGTTAAGAATGCACGTTGCATGCTTTAAAGATCAGGAGCTGCTTTAAGAGGTAAAAACCTTTCACAAATCCCTTTAAAGTAGAACCCTGCTTTTTCCCTTTAATCTAACCTGGTAGTCTTGTCAATAAAACGGTCCAGTTCATGTTCTACTAGTGTAAGCTCTTGCTGGTGCTCAATTTACCCTTTTGAGGGCCAGAGATGGTCTCTGAGGGCTGTTTAAAAGCACAGCCTTGGGCTGGTTATACTTATAACCCTGCTTCTACATACATATGACTATAATGTTTGCTTGCCTATGGATAATGCTATCTCTACTACATCTTTAGAGGCCTCATCATTATACTTTTATGTGTGGTGGATTGTTCATATGGGCCGATAGGGGTGGCCCTCATATGAAGACTTTTTTCTTGTTGCTTTGTTTCTTTTTGATGGTGCATATAACAGCTATATATCATTGTTAAAGTCAAGAATTATATACTGTATATGTTTGTGTGGTCCTGAGGAAGCAGGGGCCTCCCGTGAAATGTTTTGACCAAATATACCATTGAAAACATACATTAACTTTTATGTTCCCACGGAATGTACTGTGATGCTTTGTACTGTATGGTATAATTCTCCATAATTTTATGCTGATAGGCGCTTTTAAATATTATGTAAATCTAATATAGGCATTTCGTATTTTTTATATATTCTGTGTGGTGTGTTCTCAGAGGCATATCTAAAGTCTCCCCCTCCTTTTTGTTCTCCTTTCTTCTATGTACATATGGGATGATGCCAATGAGAACATGATATAAAAATTTTTATGGCATTTCACTTCTAACTTGCATATACACAAAGGAATGAATAAAACTCTTCCCTTGGTGGCTACCATCACACCTCTACTGTATCTATAGAGGCAGCCATGGTTTCCACCCAGACTAGATTTTAAATATGCCTGACTTTGTTCATCTCCATCACATAGGGAATGATGGGACTAAGACTGGGTTCACACTTCAGAATGCAGCGGCTCACAGCAGGAGTCCGGTGCGTCTCCATGCACCGTTTCAAGTCCGATTTCAGACAAATTTTGGGATGAATTTGGACCTGAAATAGACCAAAAGATGCACAGGGCTGCTGTGCAATTCGCACTGGAGCCGCTGTGGAGATGTGTGAACCAGCTCCAAAGAGAGCCAGTCACAATCTCCCGCTATGCAAATTGGATGCGGGGTAACCCACATTCCAATTTGCAATAGTGTGAACCCAGCCTTAAAGTTTACACCAATAAAATAACATTGTTTATGATTAAAGTTCAGCCCATAGGAAGTGACAAGGATATGGCTTTTCTGGTAAGATCAACAGGTATTTTCTGTACTTGCTTAAAAAGTTCTTAGTCTGAAGACATTGAGATGTATGTGTTTGTAAAAATGTCCTCACTTCCTGCCCCCCTCACCATGGCACTCACTTCTTGCCTCAGTCACCCAGTCAGACAGGAAATGAGAGGAGATCTCTCTAGACAGATAGACGAAAATAAAAATATATATTTTATTAGTTAATGGAAGGGTTAAGCAGTCATTTTTTATCTGTGCCTTACCTGGGAAGATAAGCTCATACATTCTGTCCTAGTGACAGTGGTCACTAGGGCAACAACTGAGGGGAAACCTCCCCAGTGATGGGACAGAGACAACAATAAAAATCTTCTCCACTCTACCCAAAACGAAACAAACGTTTTTTTATCTGGAAATACACTTTAAAGTGTATGTCTGGCCAAAATTCAGAAATTCATGGGAGTATAAAGTGGAGTTTATGTCCGTTTAAGATATGTTGGAGTGTCACATCACTCAAAGCATATTGAGGCAGTGACATCCTCTTTAGCAGATATTAAAAAATAAGTTTGAATGAATGCTATGCTTTTCTTTAAGTGTAGGGAAGGCTTCAAGTATGGATGTGAACATAGGGTTGTTGAGGAAACATGGGAGGAGTAAACGTGGTGACTGAAGTTGGTTACAGTATCTTTTTTAAATTTAGAGAATGTAAATTAGTAGGACTCATCAGTTTATTATACCAGTGTGGAGAAAGTCAAAAGAGGTTGTTGATTGCAGGGGGGATGCAATTATAGGCTTCCAGCAATACCCAGATGTGTGTGGTGTGGGGGTGGATATTTTCTGCAAGGAATTCAACTGGGCTTAGTTAGGTAAGCCTTATCTGCCTTGGGTCTTGGAGTGGTGTAAAATGAATATAGAGACTCTGGGGCTGTAATTGTTTAAGGCAACCTAGAATACCTGGGATTATAAAGCCCTGATTCTGAAATAGAAACAGGTTCTGGCATAAAACAGAATTTGGGTAAAAGTGTCATCCTTAAGCATACAATCCTGCATTGCCAAAATAACATATGCACCAAGAATCTAGAAGTTTTTTGAGGGATTTAAAAAGGGCCAGGTAATTTACTTGCTATAATGTATCATATGAAATGGTAAAAATATCACTAGACACGGCGGGTGGGCCAGTGCTTGTTAGAAAATGAAAGAATTTTGTAGGTTATATAGGGTTTGTGGTGGCAAGGTTATACATACGCATTTGGATTATGATGTGTTTACTTGGAGAGGTGAGACAGGTATTGTTCTATAATTGTAGCAAGACAAAACATGCAAATTACATATTTTGGAAAGTCATACAGTACTGTATATGTGTTTTTTCTTGCCCAGACATTGTAACTTAAATGCAGTACCGCACATTTCTACAGTTCTATATCTTGTAACTGTATTATTTATATACAACAATGTTCTGTTCTTGATGTTGGTGTTAATAGCTAGGAAGATGACATAAAATATGAAAGAATTTATTGTTTAATGCTAAAAATTTTAATAAGGTGTGCAATTCTGCTAGCTTTATTGATTTCTTCGGCTATAAAAATTCTAACATTTGTGAAATTCTGTGTTCTTTCAAGGATTATAAGGCAGTCCAAATCCAAAGAAAAAAAAATATGTTTAGATTTTTATATTGTTCTTTATGTGTAGTTAGTGGCAGTGCCGAAGAACTAGAGACACATTTTAAATGTTTCATTCAGATCACCTTCTATACCAGTCAGTCTATCATACTGATTCACTCATTCATTCTGAAAACAGATAAACGTATGTAAAGTTGGGTAGGTGAATCACAGTTCCTGGGTAAATCAGACAAACATTAATGACTAGGGCAAATTCCCCCTCCTCATCCAGTAAGTGTGCTGAAAAAAAAAGACTCGATTCTCCCATCCACACATTTGAGGTGGATGGGGGAATCCTAGCCACTGTGCTTTTGTGTTCTGACAGCAGGGAGTTTCCAGAAAACCAAACAACCTAGTTGTAAAGAAGTCAATCGGTATATTGACTTCTGTACAACCAGGCTGCCCAGGCATGGATTGAAATTCAGCTGCACCTGCTGAACCGTCTGAATTTCAATCCATTTATGGCAGCCCTAAGTTTAAACATAGTACAGTGGCATGCAGAGGGTGGGGTCAAGGGTGCAATGGCCCTGGGCATTCATCACAGGAGGGCATCCATGGACAAGACAAACACAGATTGCTTGCAGGCATGCTCTTCTGCCATTCTGCCGTAGCTGTTCACTGGTGATTTGTCTCTTGTGGCCAACTGCTGGGCGATCCACCGCCTAACACACTGACAACAACATATGAAGAATCTAAACAGAACAGGACCTTCATTTCTACAATGAGTAAGGGCAAAACTTATAAACCTGGTAAAGTCTCTGCCTGGAAATCACAGACATTTGGGACTGTGAGATAGAAACGGAACTGCAACCATGAACTGTATAAGGTCTGACTGACAACAACATATAGAGAACAGGACCGTCAGTTCCACACAAGGAGTAAGGGCAAAACTTATAAACCTGGTAAAGTCTCTGCCTGGAAATCATAGACATTTGGGACTGTGAGATAGAAACGGAACTGCAGGCATGAACTGTATAAGGTCTGACTGACATCAACATATAGAGAACAGGACCGTCAGTTCCACACAAGGAGTAAGGGCAAAACTTATAAACCTGGTAAAGTCTCTGCCTGGAAAACTTAGACACTTGGCACTGTGGGGTAGAAACAAAACTGCAACCATGAACTGTATCAGGTCTGACTGACATCAGCATATAGAGAAAAGGACAGTCATTTCCACACAGTGAGTAAGGGCAAAACCTATAAACCTGATAAAGTCTCCGAAAATTATAGACACTTGGCACCACACAGGTTATAAATTAAACTGCAGGAACTCCCACGGTTTCCAATGCCATTTCTATGCTGATGACACCCAAATCTAACTTTCTACTTCTCAGCATAGAAATGGCATTGGAAGCCGTGGGAGTTCCTGCAGTTTAATTTATAACCTGTGTGGTGCCAAGTGTCTATGATATCTGTTAGTTTCTTCATGAGTCACTAACTTACTAATAGACATATTAATATTGATATCACCCCACTTTCTAAAACTCAATCTATCCAAAACTCAATTCATAATGTTTCCCTTCCCCATGTGCCCCTTTCCCTGATCAATGGCACAACTATCAGTCCATCCCCACATGTCGGGGTGCTAAGTGTAAACCTGGACTCTCCATGGCCCAACATCCAATCACTGTTCAAATCTTGCCGTCTCAACCTCCGCAATATCTTCAAAATATGCATCTCATTAACCAATGCCACCACAGAGCATTTAAGTCACTCCCTTGTTATCTCTTGCTTTAAAAACTGTAACTCCCTCCTCATTGGCTTACCTTTACATATGCTATCCACCCTTCTGTCCAGTGGGTTTTGTAAATTTATTTACCTAATCCTCTTGAAATCATCCAGATCAGGGCAGGGTCCATAACTCTGCACTAAACGCGAGGACGCCAAGAGACAGTCCACCGCCGAATTGTGGGGAGTGCCGCCTGCTGGGAGAGCAGAGGTTCTGGCAGATAAAACTGTTTCTCCTCTCTCCTAGACAAAAAAAAGCTATTATGCCTTGCAGTGCAGGCATAGCAGCATTACAATGCATTTTTTTAAATTTGCCTTTAAAGGCACCCCAACTCACATAGTACTCGCCAGTGGTATAGGGGGGTCAGTGGAAGGAACCCCTGCCCATGGTGGGGATACCAACATCTGACACTCCTGGAAGTGTCAAATTAACAGAGATGGCAGTGCTGGAATGGAGGGAAGGAACCCGGTGAAGAGGTAGGTATACCATCTCTTCTTGCAGGAAACTGAGGCTTTGACTTGTTTAAAGTTTAGAGACCTGACAGGGGCTCTTTAATCGTCTAGGATTTACTATTTTTTATTTTTGTTTCTGTATAAGCAGATTATCGTTAACCTAATCCTCTGAAACAAAATGCTTTTTCTCTTATTTTATTGACATGTATTACGTTACTAAAAACCCACTACTGTAATTATTTCCATTTGTTTTTATTTTCATACACAACAAACCTTAAAGAGTAAATGATTAGCTAATTTATCTAGATTTACACATTCCGAACAGGCCTATGCATTGCATACTCAGTGTTTATCCCATTAAGAACTGTTAGAGCAAAATTGTTAAATTTACCGTTATACCAGGATTCCAATGTAACTCCATCCGCTGAGACATTGCAGTGTGGCTGCATGATGGCGCACAGTCCCTGCAATGCATTATAAATGACAGCATAACATTTGCTCTTCGGCCAATGAACACACAGACCAAAAATGTTGTAATTGCTTGTGTTGAAATATTATCTATAGGAGACGCTGGCAGCTGCTGCGTTGTGTAAGCTGTGTTGATAACAAGCATCCATATAAGTTTTTAATGTGACCTAAATCTAAAGATATTTGCTTTCCAAGTTCTGTTTAATATTAAAATTTGTCCAGGTAATCACCATCATTAATTCTACTTACCAAAATATTCCACGGTCCTGCAAAGTTATTGACACAACCCACAATAAAACAGAGATCTAAACACAGAATGATGACAGCAGTATTTATGAGCGCTTGAAAGAAAACGGCTCACTTATTAGCATTATGAACTAACAGCACTGTGGTCCTGTATTCTAATTCAGCTACTTAAAGAGGAACTGACTGCTGGAAGCTGGTTCCTAAAAAAGCAGGCAGAGGGAAAAGGACTAATAACCAATATTGCCTGTTGTCTACCTGTAGCATTCCCTCACTGACTTACCATGCCTTGTTCCGTTCTGTGTTTCTGTGTGGAGGTGGCCATCTCGGTAGATGCAGGGCTTTGCTTCCTCAGTTCAGATCATCCAGTGAAGAGAACAATGAGCAAAACAGTAGTGGTATTACCAAAACACACTCCAAATCTTCTGAGACTAGCAGTCAGAGTCAACAATGCCATCAATGATGCCATACGGCAAACATACAGCTGTGAGTCTGGAGTGCCTAAGTATAGGAAGAGATCTGCTATTTTGTAAAGTAGGAGTAAACGCTCATCTCTGACTTGTACCTATAGGTAAGCCCCTTAATAAGGCTTACCAATAGGTACTGAAAATATCTGCTAAACATACACCATTTAGCAGATATTTACTGTATATGCAGCCAATTACATCATCGGTGCATGAGCATTGAAGGAATGGCCACCCTCATTCCCTCAGAGTCTCGTGCCATAAACAGCAGCTTTCCCCACTCCCCCGCATGTGCAGGAGTGATGTCATTGCGGCTCCAGCCAGTCACACAGGCGGAGTACATGGACCCGGCAGGAAGACGGGTGAAGATGGAAGCGGTTACAGCACTTTGCTGGAGGGCTTTGTTTTCAGGTATGTTTTACATAATGTGCTAGTATGCAATGCATACTAGCACATTATGATATTACCTTTCAGGTCAGAAAAAAAAACCTCACCCAGCAGTTTACTACTGCTGTAAGATTAGAATTTTTAAGATTCATTTTTAAGATTAGGAAGAGTAAATGTTCCTGGGTTTTCAGGGGGTTTGTCAAAAGCCAGAAAACCCCAAACTTAAAATCTAACCCACTGAAGTTTATAAAGGGCTAATCTTGAAAATACATTCTGGCAAAGCTAATAGGAATGGGTAAAATAAAGAACCATGTAAGTGGGACTTTTTGTCATACTGCATGCCACCGGGTGTCAGAGACTAAATGAAATACAGTTAAAAACAAGCAAAACTTGCAAAGAAAATTCAAATAGAGAGATAAGATATATACCATGAATATTAAAATCAATAGACAAGATGTCATATGATGATAACGGTGATACAAATACGTATTTCATGGGTCTCCTCACGTCGATAGGGCCATATGTATCACTTTTACAAAGATGTTTAGTCACAGGTGTATTCAACTTATACCCTACTCTTTTACAGTATGGGGACAACTCTGCACCCTCCTGGTAAAACACAAACAAACACCAACCGGCCCATGGGAATGCCCCAGGAACCATGGCTCAAATAAGGCCCAAAGGACAATCAAAAGCAAACACACCCACTAAGTAAGATTTGGGGGGCTCTCCAAGGGCTGAAGGAAAACAATCAGATCTGTTTGAATATCCCGGGCCAGTGAGCACTTGTTTATGTGCTCCCTGGATGGTGTAGGATTGTCCACAGATTGTGAAAGAGTACAGGTTGTTACAACAATGACTGAACATCTTCTTTAAAACGGTACATATAGTCCTGACTCCTATAGAAACGAGGTGACCCGTAAAACGCATAGACCGATTTGTACCACCTTCAATGTCATACAGTATGACACCTTGTACATTAATTGAAATATTCATGGTATACACCTGGGGGCAATCTTATATGGGAATTTTTTTTTGTAATAAAAGCTAACTGTAACCGTAACTGTATTTAATTTGGTCTCTTTGACTCCCAGTGGCAAAAGTCAAATGTCCCACTTACATAGTTCTTTATTTATTGCTATGTATATGGGATGATGCCTTTGGGAGCCTAAATTGGCTGTGTTGACTCACTGGATGCTCCATTTTCACACTGTGTTATTCCAAAGCTAATGACAAAGGTATTGTGCACTGCCATAGGGGACATACACCAATATGAAAAAAAATTAAAAAACAAATATCATACAGCAGGATTCTTCTTTTAACACAAGTTCAATTGTGACGTGGAAAAAACAGCTGCTGGCTTCTGTGCTGACATTGAAGAACAGGAGTGTTGGGATGCTGGCGGTGAAGAGGAAGGTCCGGGTGCTGGTGTTGAGGAGAAACGTTGGGGTGCTAGTGGTGAGGAGTAGGGTTTGAGTGCTGGTGGCATTGAGGAGGGTTTGGTTGATGGTTTTGAAGAGAAGCTTTGGGTGTTGGTGGTGAGAAGGAGGGTTGGAGTACTGGCCAAATTTATTGAAAATCAAATAGCAGTAATTCTCCAAGTAAAGTTTTATTTCCTGACAATTAGATATAGAGCTAGGTACAAGAAATTAAATAGTTTTTATTCCACTTCACTTATTTCTATAAACAGAAAAGATTAAAATATACCAGTGAAGTGAGACAGCCATCTGATGGCTGTTTTCATATCAGTATTTTATAATGAAAACTTAATCATAATACAGTGGGGGGAAATAATTATTTGGTCCCCTGCAGATTTTGTAAGTTTGCCCACTTACAAAGAAATGAAGGGTCTATAATTTTTATCATAGGTGTATTTTAAATGATAGAGACAGAATATCAACCAGAAATCCAGAAAAAAACACATGATACAAATGTTAAAAATTGAGTTGCAGTTCAGTGAGTAAAATAACTATTTGATCCCCAAGCAAAAACAGAAACATGATGCTTTGGGGCTTTTTCTCTGCTAAAGGTACAGGCTGACTTTGCCGCATTGAAGGGCCAATAGACAGGACTATGTATCTTGGATGAGGACCTTCTTCCCTTAGCCAGAACATTGAAGATGGGTCGTGGATGGGTCTTCCAGCATGACAAAGACTCAAAACATACCGCCAAGGCAACAAAGGAGTGGCTCTAGAAGAAGCACATCAGGCTCACGGAGTGGCCTAGTCAGTCTCCAGACCTATAGAACATTTATTGAGGGAGCTGAAACTTTTAGTTGCCAAGAGACAGCCAAGTAACCTTAAGGATTTAGAGAAGATCTGTAAAGAGGAGTGGACCAAAATCCCTCCTGAGATGTGTGAAAACCTGGTCACTAACTGCAAGAAACATCTTACCTCTGTGCTTGCCAACAAGGGTTTCTCCACCAAGTACTCATAGTAAGTAAGTCATGTTTTGCTTGGGAATCAAATACTTATTTTACTCACTGAACTGCAACTTAATTCATAGCATTTGTTTTATGTGTTATTTCTGGATTTTTGGTTGATATTCTGTCTCTATCATTTAAAATACACCTATGATAAAAATATTAAAAAAAATAATTTCTTTGTAAGTGGACAAACTTACAAAATCTGCAGGGGGTCAAATGATTTTCCCACTGTAGATGAACAAAGCAAGAAACTGTATAGCCCAAATTGTTTGAGATATACTAGAGACAAAGAGCCTATGGCAGGTGTTTATAACAAAAAAATAAGAGACTGCAGATGACACAGCAGTGTGATAATGACCAGTAGCAGGGCAGTTTTTAATAGCATTTTTAGGTCAAATTTACTCAAAAATAAGAGGTACAGGAAGAGGTTTTACTATGGTATCCAGAGACTGCAGAGGATTTAGCACTGAGAGAGGCTATAAAAAGATCAAAATGCAATCAGCAAAACATGAAAATTTAACTTGTGAAAAAACACATGCAACCTGTTATGGCTGTAGTGCCTGGGGGGGAAATGCAGGACACACATTAGCAGCATTTACATGAAAAAAATACCCACCAAACCCCAAATGTCCTAAGACACACTGCATTAGGCTACATAAAGGACTAGTAAGGGTTTATATCAATTTTGACCAGTGCCCTAAAAGTTTTACACTATGTCCCCATTCTCTTTGTCAGCAGCATTCTCCTATGATTTCCCTACCACAGCTAAGCACATCTTGCATAAGTCTGCCGGGAACCCAGCCTTTTATAGTGAGAGGGATAGCTTATACAAATGCCTCCTTATTGTCCCTTCTAAGCCATTTGACCAAAGTTCAAAGGTCAGGAAGTGCATTATTGGTAGTTGATAGCTATGGTGGTGAAGTTTCACATTAGTTTGGTGTGTCCACAAACTGTAAATTAGCCGTATTCCCCTCAAACCCATGCTTGATCTAAACCTAATTCTCATTCCTAGTCAAGAAGAATTGAAGACAAGAGATACATCATTCAGGGTACCGCTTGGGCACAGTTAAAGTGATTGTAAAGTCTTGTTTTTTTTCCTATAAAAATAACAAACATGTTATACTTGCCTGTTGCAGGTGATTTGCACAGAGCAGCCTGGATTCTCTTCTCAAGTCCCTCTTCTGTGATCCTAGCCCCTCCCTCCTATTCAGTGCCCCCACAGCAAGCAGTTTGTTATGGGGGCACCCGAGCCGAGTCACAGCTTCCTGTGTCCATTCAGACACAGAGCCCTGACCTGCCCCACCCCCTCTCTCTCCTGGTTGGTTAGCTGATTTTGATTGACAGCAGCGGCAGCCAATGGCACAGCTGATGTGTCTCAGCCAATCAGGAGGGAGAATCTCGGATGGCTGAGACACTCATGGACATTGCTGGACTGAGAGGGACCTCAAGTAAGTGTTAGGGGGGCTGAGGGGGGGCTGTGGGGGGCTGCTGCACACAGAAAGCTTTTTATCTTACTGCATAGAATGCAGTAAGATAAAAAAAATCCTACTGCCTTTACAATCCCTTTAATATTTTGAGAAGTTTCCCAGCAAATCATTACTTTTTGAGTCCACACTATGTGCTCATGTTACATGTGCAATACATTTTTAGTGTATTGGTTAGGTTCAACTAACATTTCCAGAAGGTCTATTTGTCTTTACTAAACCAACCTCAAAATGTTGTGGGGAAATCTCATCACTGCAGGCTCAGATTTATGAAGCTGCCCTTTCGTTATGATTTACAAATTTATTGGGAGTTTCAGTTGATACCCTGATATCTTGCCAGTTTTGCCATTTTGTTGTTCTCCTTACATCCTTAGCAACATGAAACAGTAGAGCATCCATAAAGCAAGAACACAGGCTCTTTCTATACTGTCCTTAAAAGTGCTCTCTAAGACATGAATGGCAAGAGCTGGTCATGAAAAAAAAAAAGATTTCAGTAGATGATCTTTGCCATGAGGCCCAAAATGGTATACTTACAACCCTGGCTGTCCACTGTTCTCTATCCAGCAGGCTCCTGTGACAACTGAACAAAAACAAAGAACTGAAAAATTTGCACCTAGTTAAGAGTGAACTCACTCAGAAACAAAACAGATCTCTCTGATATTACTTTCATATTTTCAATGTCTATAGTAGCGCTTGGATCGCAAGTTGATATTCTGACAGAAATCCAAGAATAAGTGTCTGTGTCCTTCGAGGCAAGACAGACATCCCTTCAAATGTGTCTTGGGAGCTTTGAGATATGCCTAAACCTTTCAAATACTTTAATGTCCCTGAAAAAAAAAGAAACATGAGAGAAAATCCAGGACACGGTTGGTTTTCCCTTTGGAAAAATATGATTTTTGTGACATTAGTCAGAAAGTCAGATATAGAACAGTGCCGAGCTGGTAAGCACATTCTTCAATGGTTCATTTAGGTGGATACACAAGAACAGATAACACAGTTGAGTGCTGTTCATGACACTATATTTACTTGCACCAGCAATTAAATTTCAGGATAAGCTTTCGGGATATAACCCCTTCTATTCAGAACATTGCTATTAGCTTCAGCTTATTTAAAGGAGATCTACTAAAAAAAGCTGGACATGTCATCTTTGTCAAATAGGTCCCCAACACTGGGCAATTTCAACTTAAATCATAAAGAATAAATGCAAAAGCAGTTACCAACTTATGTGACAACCTTATGTCCAAACAATCAGGAGATCCAGAAATATTGACAGCTGAAACTATATGCAAATGTTGACTTTTTCTGTGAATTTCAAGCTTTCCCCTCCTGGCCCTCCTAGGCCTCCTTATTGGTCAGCGATGTTACCATTCACATTATAGGCTCAGTAATGTTGCATGACAAGTAAGGCCAAGCTCAATATTGGAAACAAAAGTTAAGATTGGCATATTACTACAGCTGTCTGTATAATTTAGGATCTACTAATCATTCTATCATGAAGGCAACCTCTGCTTTTTTTGCATAACCTCAGGTTAAAGCAGTTGTAACCTTAAAAAAAAGATTGTTACTTTAATGCACGATAAACAGCATAGTGCTTCTGCAGTGTCATTTGTCCCATCCTACGCTGTAAAATACCTGGTTGATCCTGCCTGTTCCTGTGTCCCCACAGGTAGGTACTGTGTGTCAGTTTTTCTAAAACTATAAACCTAAATACCTTCTTGCACAGCTAGGCTGCGTGGTCACGTGATCTCCTTCTATTGGCTGGCTGACATCAGATCTCAGCCCCTTCCTCTCCTCTCCTTAGATTGGGGGAGGGAGAGTGGAGGGGGGTCACTTGACTGCACAGCGGAGCTGTGCAAAAAGGTATTAAGGATTATAATTTTAGAAAAACTGACACACAGTACTTTATATCTGCATACAACAAAGGGGATGCCAGTTATTTGTAATTCTGACTTTATAACCACTTTAAGTTACCCAACTCTGTGAGACTTTTACTTAATCAACAGGCAGAGGCATTGTCATGACACACAGTGCCAAAGCACGGTCAGCACAATCACAAATAAAAGGACTGAGTCCCTACATAGGACAAAGAGAAACCTTTTTTTTTCAGGGACAGCTCTAGTCTTGATATAGTCAAAACAAGTCTCTTCTAGAACTCCAAATTCTCAATGTTCTTACCAAACTAGATTTGGTAAGAAACTAGAAACTAGAAAATAGACTCAGAAAGGTATGTGCTCCTTTTGTAAATAAGCTTGAGAGCTATAACTATTTCTGGCACAAAGAAACAACAAAGGCGCCTCTAAGTGCAGAAGATTAACAATTTTAATGCCCCAAAGAGGGTTAAAAACACTTACAGAATGGAAGTGGTAATCAGGCACATCATAATTTAAGCTGCATTGGAGGGGGTAGCGGTCAGAGGAAGCCTTCAGATGGGATGGATGTGATCACTGAACACAGCGGTGTAGGACACAGGAAGCCGCTGTGAAGCCGGCGTCATCAGCTGGAAAGACGGCGAACCCGGAAGTGATGTCATCCACTGGGCGGCTCGATAACCAGCCTGAACCGCAAACAAATAGCCTGGGCGAGGATGTGATGTCATCAAAAAGGGACGTGTTTCGGAACCATCAATCGTTCCTTTTTCAACCTATGGCCATACTGATGACTGAGAGGAATATATACACACCCACTAGCAGTGGATTGGCCGGGGGGCGGGGGCAGCAGGGAAACATTTATTTAATTGTGATGAGTTCGTTTTGTGCATATAAATGAAAAGGAACAAGTGGATACCTGCAACAGCATTCTTAAAAACATAATAAAAAACATTATAAAGAACTTATTAAAAAACATTATAAAACGGGATAAAAGAAAAAAGAAAAAAGAAAAAATAGTGGAATATATTAAGAAACGAGGTATAAATGCAGATCTACAAAGTTGTCTAACAGTGACCAGTCATAGAGCCTGCAATACACATAACAGAATGGGGATGGTGAGAGCAGGCAGGATGATGTCAATGTTAAGCTGCAGAACATAAGGGAAACATACATGACAATAATACTGTCAATAATTAATCGTAAAATTACGTGTAGGATGGGGGGGGGTTTCCATGAGGATAATAATGGGGGTTTCTGGAGGAGCCTAAAATGCTATCTACAGAAGGGAGGTGTCCTGTTAAAGTATGGCACTAACTTCAAAATCCTCATTTAACCCTCCGGGAGCTAAAACATTTAATAAAAATATCCAGTACATTTCTCTATGGCATAGGCGTCGGTAACGTTCAGCAGCGGGGAGGTCTTTTGGCATTGCCTCAATAATCCATACTTTAAGGCCATGCTTCACAGCGGCTTCCTGTGTCCTACACAGCTGTGTTCAGTGATCACATCCATCCCATCTGAAGGCTTCCTCTGACCGCTACCCCCTCCAATGCAGCTTAAATTATGATGTGCCTGATTACCACTTCCATTCTGTAAGTGTTTTTAACCCTCTTTGGGGCATTAAAATTGTTAATCTTCTGCACTTAGAGGCGCCTTTGTTGTTTCTTTGTGTCATTATAGAGCCTGCTTCAAGCTTTTAAAGTTGCAGCCCTTTTTGCTGAAGATCATCCTACCATCCCACCATCCTTATCAACACCTTTATTTTCATTTTGGACAGCCTATTTTTAATAGAGACATTTTCTGGATCACGTTAGTCCTGTGCGCCCTATAAAACTCCTTTTAATAACTATTTCTGGGCCTGTGAGATAAGGGTACAGGTCCAAACAAGAGAACTGTTTCCCTTTTCTTTTTTTTTTAAAGAGGACCTGAATTGTGGAAATTGTACCCCAAAAGAGGCAAGAATGGACCTCATCTATATTGTGGTCTTTTGCAGTTACTGATTAACCAAGCCTTGTCTTGTATTGTGTCTCTGTGTGGGAGCTGCCAAATGGTAGAGGCAGTTTTTTTTTTTTAATCAGATGGCCCCCTGTTGACTGGTGATATGATGACTGATTGGGGAATAATCAAGCAAAAGCAGGAAATATACAAAGCACAGATACACTGAATGGATGAAGCAGGAGATCCTTGCTTGCAGATCATCAGGACCTGCTGCCTGTCCAGCAAGGAGAGCAGTGAGCAGTATATTAATGGCCAAATCTCATGAGACTAGCAGAACAGAAGTGCACTCTTATATTTCCGAAGGGATTCAGGACAAAATGTAGATATTTCAGGGTACTGATTAGGCACAATAAAAGATTTCACGAAAAAAGGAAAAGGTGAACTAACTCCAAATATCCTGACCAACCTACCAGACCCCACTGTATAACGTGGTCATGATGCCCCATGCTTCCGGTGTATCGGTCTGTACATTGTACATTACAGTACACAGCCCCGGATTGAGTATACAACATAATGCTCACAATGCACTGGTCAGCGCAACAACGTGATCTTGATGATCAAGGAGAACTGTTTCTTTCTTAACAGGACACTTACCAAAAGAAGAATCCTCACTTGCACTTCTCATTGGTTGACACAGTAACTTGACTGACCAATGAGCTCTAGCCATAGCAAGCATTATGGATACTCACTCCGGGGCTGTGTATTGCTGTGTGTGGACCGCTACATTGACTGCACTGAGCATCACGGCTATGTGCAATGGGGTCTGGAGTGCTAGCAAGGATATTTGGAGTTAGTTCACTTCAAAATTTTTCATGAAAACGGTAACTTACCCTTTAACACCTCTAGATGTTCCATATAAGATAGAAAATCTTCACTTTAGGTTCAAGTCCACTTTAACATCTCTGTGCTCATGTTTCTTTCTGATGTTTACTTTTCATTTGCATCCACTTTTAATCTGTTATCTGTTATCTGCAGTTTGAGCTTTTAGTAGGCATTTACGTCTGTTAAGATGAAACAGCTCTATGAGTTAGATGGCGGTAAGGTTTTTTTAATGAGATATGGGGAGATTTTGATTTCAACTTTGCACTTAGTCACAACTCTGCTTGTTAGGGCAAAACAGAAAAAAGTACTCTTTTTTTTTTTTTAAAAGCTGGGCTGCTGTAAACAGCTCTGGCTGAACAGTCAAAGAGGCCAGCAGGGAGCCATCATTGGGATGTGGCCCTGTGTGAGCATTGCTACTGAGGCCATAATTCAGTGTCCCTTGATATCCTCACAGGTGGCAAAAATTAAAGTCGATTCTAAATCACGGTCATCCGATCTGGTAATAATTTACTGTTGAACTGTTTCATTTGTTGATTTATTTTAACTGGTCTTCATCCAGAGTCTGAAGTGAAGAATTCTGGGAGTCTCTGGCATTATTTATCACATCAACAGTAGTTGAATGCTGTCACAGGGCCAACAGTAGCTGAACAATTGCAAGGAAAGTGACCAATGCAAACAGCTTAGTAATTGAAATAATATGGTGTGGGTTCATTATGGGGGGTATCATAACATCTTTTGGTCAGGTCATTTAAGTGATGATTGGGGCCCATTTCTGCCAGAGCTTTACATGTACAAGTATATAATTATTGCTCCTTGAAACTTTGGTTCAGCATCTACAAGCAATCAGTCTTGGAAACTGGTGGTGATAACCAATCACATTCCAGCTACTACAAAGCTCCCTAATAGGAAAGATGGCTGCTCTTTTGGAACCCATTCCCTGTGTCATTCTTTTACTTCTTTTACTTCCTCCTTGCTGCCTGATGTGTATAAAAATTTACTATTTAACTACACAATTTTGGTAGCCAATTTAATAAAGCAGTGAATGTGGCATTCGGCAAATGTTCACTGGAGCAGATATGCTCTAATAATTTGATCACATAGGCCAGGAAGATACACCTGCAGTAAACATACCTCCTAACTGCCCTTCATTTGGAACCAAATCCCTCTGTCCCTGGTTCTTCCTCAATTTTCCTGATGTAAGGATCCCCATAAATAATGTATTATTTAACTATCAAAAGTGTTTTACAACATTAAACCTTTTACCTAAAATTTAAATGTCTTTTTTCTATTTATTATTTTGAAAAGCTAAAATAAAAGAAAAGGTGTGATAAAAAATGGGTTTCTCCCCTTTTCCATGATCTTAGGTATAGATTACATATCTTTTGGATATACATATACCTACAGTGGATATAGAAGTAACGGTTAACTAATGCATATAGAAAGTGATTTCTGTCCTGATGTACCATTGGCAAACAGCATTAATTTGAGAATGTTTTTATGAATATTACAGATATGTAAACCCTACTTTATACATATTTGTTCACTCTCTAGAACTACTTTTACAGTATCTATGAAAAGTTGGCATTGTTCTAAAACTGCAAACTTAAGAAAAAAAAGTACGTTTAAAAAAATAGGTTAAACCAATAATTTTTGTTCATTAATCCTCATTGTTCGTGGTACTGGGGGCATGGCAATGTCATGCATGTGTCTTTATAATGTGTCCCTTAGACATGTGCACAACGAAAAATGTATTTTGTTTGTTTTATTTACATAAATTAGTTTAGTTAAATTAGTTGAATTTATTTTTGGAATTAGTTTTGTTTATTCGAGTTCCGAATCTGTTCAAATTTTCTGAATTCGGTCAAATTGAACTCAATTAGAATTTCATTCATTTATTCTTTAACTTTCTACTCTATTCTTTTCTATTCTATTTGAATTAAAAATTATTCTATTCGAAATTCGAATTTTGGAAGATGGTTATATTCTTTCTATTTTGTTTCGGATTCGTTTACATTTGTTACTATTGTAAT
The DNA here is from genome assembly GCA_037952925.1 of Lithobates clamitans. Lineage (NCBI taxonomy): Eukaryota > Metazoa > Chordata > Amphibia > Anura > Ranidae > Lithobates > Lithobates clamitans. Next base: position 1,224,159 of record JBBGZY010000292.1, read on the forward strand.
TCAAAAATGCAGATATATCCGAATTTCCAAATAACGAAAACTTTGTTCATAATTTTCTATGTCTAATGTCCTTCTTCTCCATCCCCCATTGGGAGGTAGGCAGTAAGTGCTTGATAAATGTCATGTTCACTGTTTTATACAGCATTAAACCCTTCATCCAACTTCTAAACCTCCCTCTTTCTCATCTTAGAAAGTTGGGTGGTGTGCTGTTATTCTTCTTCTGCTGGATAGAAGCTTGTAGCTTCAGGAGAGTTTGTATTATAAATGAAGCTAAAATTTCAGGATATTGTCACTAAAAGTGAAAATTAAATCCTGCTAAGGTGTAGCTATGTAAAGCATTAAAAATAAGTGTCTAAAATCCAGTAATACACTGTATCGCCCTACCCTGCACATGCTCAGTTGCTCTTCATTTTTGGCATTGTGCAGAAAATAAAAGCCACTAGAGACCGATCTGCTGACATGCTAAAGATTTACTGCTGCTCATGGGCTCTGGGCTTTCGCCAAATGGCAGCCTACAGCAAAAAAAAAAAAAAAAACAGGAGAAATGCTGGCAATTTACAGAATACGCTAATTTTGGTAGCATAATTATTCATGTGGAATGTATGCTCCTTGCTAAAGAACATTTTTTTAATCAAACTGTTAGGGGTAAAGTTCTGCTTTACTGGGCTCTTTTGGCTGGGCTTCTCCTAAGGGTCACAGGGGTGCAATTCGTTTTGCACTCCTGTGACCCGTTTTCAGCTTCAGTCCGCTCTCTGTTGACATCACGAAGTTCAGTCCAGGCACTGCATCATCCCGACTTCGGAAGTCTGGATCTGCCAGGTGCCTGGACTGATGGCAGTCTCAGCCTCTAAGCGAGCCACTGAGAGGCTGAGACAGCCGCTCCTCACCCCGCCACAGCTCAGCACTCCAGTGAGCGTGGAGGCGCAGAGCCAGGAGACATGCTGATTGACAGTAATTGTAATGAGTAATTTTATGGAACATTGTAAGGATTACCCTTTTGGCATAAAATTCACGCATGTTATCAACAAAGAGTGCCTAGTATTTTTGGATCTAGAACTTAAGGGGGATTCTGATAGAAACGTCTACTCCAGGACTCACTTTAAACGGAGTGGGGGTAACTCTTTCTTTTTTCTTTAACTCTTTTTGCATTCCAAAAGTAACCACCACTCCAGATCGATACAGAATATCCCCTATGGACAATTCTGCCATCTCTTGTGTACATGTATGATAAAGGAAGACTATAAAGAGCAAAGTGAGCTCCTTAAAAACAAGTTCAAAGAGAAAGACTCATGTTGAAAAGCTTATAACAGATATCTTGCTCTATATGACAAGATATAGATTACAAACTGGAACTACTGCCGTCTTCCCTAACTAATCCAGATTCCCACCAGGTTTGGTTTTCTACTCAATATACAAATAAGGCTTTTGATATTCAATATATTTTTAAGAAAAATTGGAGTATTCTCAAACAAGACACAGTTTAAGGTAAAAGGCTCACGGAGAGACCAAATATTGCATTTAGAAAACCATGAGATCTCAGGAGCCTAGTGGCTCCAAGTAGGGTGAAAAAATCTACTAACAAGATCAGTAGCAGCATATGGTCATTGATGTTTGACCAAAAAGGGAGTTATGGATGCAGTGTCAAAAACTGTGGCACATGCACCTCTTTGTGGCATAGGAAAAAAATCTGTTTTTGGCAAAGACAGTAGATTTCACCACAACAGTTTATTAACTGAGGAACAGCCTATGTTGTATATATGGTATTATCTGCCGATGTGGTTGCCTATACGCGGGTTGTACATCTTGCCCACTGAGAGTCACGATAGGTGAGCATAAATGTGGTTCATTATTAACCAAAGGGATAAATATTCGGTCCCTCGACATTTTCAAGATGTACATCAAGGAGATCCCTCAGGTATGAGAGTGTTCTGAATACAGGCAATCGGGAGTGATTTGGACACAGGGAGGAGACACCAGAGGCTATGCAAACGTGAAGCCTTTTGGATCTTCATCCGTGGTAGTCTCACCCCCGAGGGCCTCAATGAAGATCCCGAGATACACAAAATAGTGTAGGGTCTTGTTAGCTATTCTAGCCAACACTGGTGATAGTTCTAGTTGCAGCACCAGTGAACCCTGGCTGAGTGGATATGAGCCCATTGGTCTGTTTTGTATGAGCTATCTCATATCTGATTAATGAATATTCTCGTGCATGAGGTTCCGCCTTTTCTTTTCCCCATGCTAGTATGATTTTTTTTCCCCATATCTTGTGTCTTTGACAATGCATGGATACGTGCCAGGAACCAATTGGATTGGATACGCTAAATGCTTTGATATAAAGCATGGTTTCGCCCATCTCTATCATCTTCCATTATTATATGTTTTCCAGTTCTCTATGTGGTGACCATCACTTCTTACAATTTTTTAATAATACATACTTTTCCATTTAATTCCAATATACGTCTCTCCTTCAGCCATGCGTACAAATATAAATATGGATTTTTGTAGTGGCACATCCAAGAGGGTCTATGGGCAGCATGTGGATGTTTAAAGTTGCACCATGCATAGACAGTCATTATCCATGCAAATTATTATTTTTTGCATTTTGGGGTATGAGTGCATGCATCCCATGACTGGCTTCTACTCGAGAATGTTGCAGACGCACTTCGGGTGTGTATATGTATGTATGTATACTCCAGTGTGGCACATATGGGTATGTATGCTGCTGCACGTAGATGTAGGCATATCCCTTGAGTCATAGACCACCCAGTCATCTCACTAATGCGCAAGAGTGTTTGTTTGCCATCATTACTTCCTGGAATCCACCTGCCCTTAGCTCAGGCATGCAAGCAGAAAACCCCTCTTCCCTTTTCCCCTTCTGAAGACTTCTGGGATGTATGATATGATTTGCCTAGGCCTGGAAACCAGTAATTAACTAAAGCAATGTAAAAAAAAAAGTTTAAAACTAGTAAATATGATATACTTTCCTATCTAATAGTCAATATTGATTGAGAGAGTGAAGTTCTGCTTTAACTGAATTTACTCCTCTTTACATACAAAGCAATGAAAAGCAATGATAACTTCACAAGATACACTTCTGGATACAGCTCCAGAGCTTAAGGATTCTGAAGTATTTTCAGAATTTTATATTTTCAGAGGTCTTACCTGTCCATAATGCAGAACAGGGAAAAATTATTGATGAGATAACTCAAATGGCATTGAAAGGAGAGATTTTTATTATGGTAGACTTCAACATGCCTGACATTAAGGCTAGGTTCACATATGTCTGGCTGTAGTTTTTAGTCCGGAGTTTTTGTTCAGGTGCAATTTTTTATTTGAATTCGCAGCTAAATCACACCCAAAATTTCACAGGACCCTTTTCAGAAATGGACCAGACATGTGTTCACCGGCTCCATTGAAAGGTATGTTATGTGAATAGGATGCGGTTAAAAACGCGTGAACCAAGCCTAAAGCTTCACACTAAATTTTACTAATGTTATCAAACGTGTTTTCTAAGAGAAATGTTTCTGTATTTAATTTAGAGTAAAATACTTGGGTATAGATGTGTTTAAATGTGCATGCATAACGTATGCATACATAATTTGTTTTTATGATACTTTATTTTTCCCCTTTGGTTAGACTTAATATATGTGCTTACAAGGGCATATGCATATGTTTATACCCATAAACATTTAAAGTGCATGTTCTTAGATGCAGATTTTTGAATTCTGTGTTACGGATCTGAAAGCAGCTTATGTTTGCCCACCTGTGTGAATGATTCCATTGAACAAAATACAGCTGCATTCAGAAGCTTATGCATTTTTTTTATGGCTGCGTGAATGAGGCCTAACTGAAATTCTCAAGCTGCAATTATAAGCAGGAACAGGAATGAAATGAAGGCTCTAAATGGGTTTTCTACAACAGTTTTATTATTATTAATAAACAGGATTTGTATAGCGCCAACAGTTTACACAGCACTTTAAAATATAAAGGGAGACAATACAGTTACAATACAATAAAATACAACAGAGTTAAGAGGGCCCTGCTCAGAAGAGCTTACAATCTAATAGGGTGGGGCAGGTGGTATAAAAGGTCATAACTGTGGGGAATATGCTGATGGAAGTGGTAAAGCTTAGTTGAAGGCGGTATAGGCTTCCCTGAAGAGATGAGTTTTCAGGGATTGCCTGAAGGCAGCGAGAGTAGGTGATAGCCGGACAGATTGAGGTAGAAAGTTCCAGGGGATGGGAGAGGCTCTGGAGAAATCCTGGAGATGAGCATGAGAGGAGGAGACAAGGGAGCTTGAGAGCAGGAGGTCCTAAGATGAGTGGAGAGGACAGTTTGAGTTGTATTTGGAGATAAGATTGGTGATGTAGCTCGGGGCAGAGTTGTGAATAGCTTTGTATGTTGTGGTTAGTATTTTTAATTTAATTCGCTGGGCGATCAAGAGCCAGTGTAGGGATTGGTAGAGAGGGGTGCAGACACTGATCAGTTGGTAAGGTAGATGAGTCTGGCAGCAGCATTCATGATAGACTGAAGAGAGGATAGCCTGCGGAAAGGTAGGCCTATTAAGGAGAGAGTTGCAATAGTCAAGGCGAGAGATACCATGGTAGTGAACGAGTAGCTTGGTGGTTTCATTAGTTAAAAAGGGGCGAATTTTCGAGATGTTACAGAGGTGAAGTTTACAGGCTTTTTCATCTCTGAAAATTTGAATATTACATTAGACCAATAAAAAAAGGATTTTTAATACAGAAATGTTGGCTTACTGAAAAGTATGTCCATGTACAGTACACAAGGTATGTCTATTAAATAGCGAGACTGTGATTCCACCTAGTAGCAGTCAGAATCTGTTATAACTGCATGCGTGGTGGCCTTGAACATGTTTGAACCTGCATGACAAGCAGCAACAGTCTATGATGTTCAGTTGATGGTGAGTCACCATTTAGTTTGGTCGTGTTTTCTGTAGTGTGCCGAAAAAATGCTAAGTTGAAAAGTTGAATGTGTCAATTTAAAATTTTCAGTAAAATTGCACAAAACACCAACAGAATGTTTTCAGATGCTTACTACAGCTTATGGGAATGATGGCCTGTCTCGTGCACGCGTGCTTGAGTGGCACAAAAGGTGGATGTGTTGAAACAGCTGACAGAAATTGATTTTCTCCATGCCTTCGACCAGTGGAAAACAAGACGGCAGCAATGTATTGGTGCAAATAGGGAATATATTGAAGGGGACAAACATGACATTTGTAATACATATAAATAAAGGTGAGTTATTTAACCACTTGCCAACCGGCCGATATACGTCGGCAAAGTGGTTTGTTATCGCGCATCGCTGTATGGGTACGTCTGTACCTTTAAGAGCAATAGCAGGCGTGCACGTGCTGCACCGTGGGGAACCCGATGCGCGTGGCCGGAGGGCGCGATCTCCACCGGCCACCCGCGATCGCATACACGAGAGCAGGAACAGGAATTTGTGTGTAAATGTACAAATCCCTGCTCTGTCAGGGGAGAGGAGACATATCGTTTGTTCCTACTAGGTAGGAAGTAGGAACAACGATATGTCTCCTCCCCCAGTCAGTCCTATCCCCATACAGTTAGAAACACTAACCACAAAAACATTTAACCCCTTGATCGCTCCCTAGTGTTAACCCCTTCCCTGCCAGTGACATTTACACAGTAATCAGTGCATTTTTATAGCACTGATCGCTGTATAAATGTCAATGGTCCCAAAAATGTGTCAAAAGTGTCTGATCTGTCCGCCGCAATGTCGCAGTACTGCTAAAAATCGCAGATCACTGCCATTACTAGTAAAAAAAAATAATAATAAAATGGCCTAAATCTTTCCAACAATTTGTAAACGCTACAACTTTTGCGCAAACCAATTAATATACGCTTATTGCAATTTATTTTTACCAAAAATATGTAGAAGATAATTTATTGGCCTAAACTGAGGAATAAATTTGTTTTTTAAAAACATTTTGGGGATATTTATTATAGCAAAAAGTAAAAAATATTGTTGTTTTTTTTCAAAATTGTTGCACTTTTTTTGTTTATAGCGCAAAAAATTAAAACCGCAGAGGTGATCAAATACCACCAAAAGAAAGCTCTATTTGTGAGGAAAAAAGACGTCAATTTTGTTTGGGTACAGCATTGCATGACCGCGCAGTTGTCAGTTAAAGCGACGCAGCGCAGTATTGCAAAAAAATGGACGGTCATTAAGCAGCCAAATCTTCCAGTCTGTAACTGGTTAATAGACACACTTTGTAGTATGCACGACAATACTTGGTCGGGGCTCCTTTTGCATGAATTATTGCATCAGTGCCGCGTGGCATGGAGGCGAACAGCCTGTGGCACTGCTGAGGTGTTATGGAAGCCCAGGTTACTTTGATAGTGGCCTTCAGCTCGTCTGCATTGTTGGGTCTGGTGTCTCTCATCTTCCTCCAGACAATACCCCACAGATTCTCTATGTGGTTTAGGTCAAGCGAGTTTGCTGGCCAATCAAGCACAGTGTCCAGCTGCTGTGAAAATTATTTATGTCTTTTTTTGGGCACATCCTAAAGCACTGATTTGTACATAGATATATAACACTGTACACATGATGCTAACAGGCTTTTCATCCAGCGAAACTGCATGTACTTTCATTCTGTACAAATTAATCAACACTTGCTCTTTTGTTTTAGAGATTTTTCCCACAATGTATTAAACTGTTGTGTGAAAAGGGCAAAATAGAATGTTTTTAATGCATTTTATTTTCTAGGCTAATGTTGATAGGCTATTGTTTTAGGCTATTTTCTCTTCTAGTCCAGTGTTTCGCAACCTTTTTTAGTCAAGGCACCCTTTAAAATTGTACCCAATCTTGAATTTTAATGCTCAAAAACACAATATACAACCCAATTGTTTGGTAGGATATAAAATATGATGTTATGCCAAGTAAATAGATACCAGGCATTTTACACTTTAAGCACTTCAGCCTCACAAGATTTGGCTGCTTAACGACCAGGCCATTTTTTGCGATTCAGCACTGGGTCGCTTTAACTAACAATTGCTCGGTCGTGCGATGCTGTACCCAAACAAAATTGACGTCCTTTTTTTCCCACAAATAGAGCTTTCTTTTGGTGGTATTTGATCATCTATGCGGTTTTTATTTTTTGTACTTTTTGCTATAATAAATATCCCCAATTTTTTTTTATAAAAAGCTAATTTTTTTCTCAGTTTAGGCCGATATGTATTCTTCTACATATTTTTGGTAATAAAAATCGCAATAAGTGTATATTGATTGGTTTGCGCAAAAGTTATAGCATCTATAAAATAGGGGAAAGATTTATGGCATGTTTATTTAATTTTTTTTACTAGTAATGGCGGTGATCAGCGTTTTTTATAGCTGTGACATTATGGCGGATAGATCGGACACTTTTGACACATTTTTGGGACCATTGACAATTATACAGCGATCCGTGCTATAAAAATTCACTGATTACTGTGTAAATGTCACTGGCAGGGAAGGGGATAACACTAGGGGGCGATCAAGGGGTTAACTGTGTTCCCTCGTGTGTGTTCTAACTGTAGAGGGATGGGACTGACTAGGGGAGATGACAGATCGTTGTTCCTAGCTAGTAGGAACACACGATCTGTCTCTCCTCACAGAACAGGGATTTGTGTGTTTACACACATGCGTCCCTGTTCTGGCTCTCGTGCCTGTGATGGCACGTGGCCGGTGGTCATCGCGACCGCCGGCCATGCGCATTGGCACCCCAGCAGTGCAGCTGGCGTGCGCCTGCTATCCCCTCTTAAAAGGTTGATGTACAGCTACAATGATTTGCGAGAACGTGCCGACCTGCCACAGTATAATGATGGGGACTGGTCAGCAAGCAGTTAAAATTATGCACGTCCGTGCGACGGCAACAAACAACGTACATTTTACTATCCATAGGCTATGATTTAAAAGCCTTTAGAGGTTACCAATTTAGATTTACACATAATGTCTGGTGCTAAAATTACTGCCCATGATCTGACGTTCGCAGTGATACCTCGCAATTGTGGCACGATCGCTGTTTATGTCTGTGCGGGACCGATGCGTGCATTCGCCTTTGTGCGTGAGCACGGGTAGACGGGGGTGCTTTTTTAAAATGATTTATTTATTTATTTTTTACACTGTTGCTTAACATTTCTTTTTTTCTCACGTTTACTGCTGTCACAAGGAATGTAAACATCCCTTGTGACAGCAATAGGCATGTGACAGGTAATCTTTATGGAGAGATCTGGGGTCAATAGGATCTCAAATCCCTCCTCTGCTCTTAAAAGAATTTGATCACGCCAAGATCAGTGTGATCAAATGCTTTATATTTTTAAAAATTGCTCTGTTTACATCCAGAGAAACCAGAAGTGATATTTGCTCATTTCGTCCTGTTTCCTATTTCACAGAGGTGGACAGAGCGGTTATAATCTTTGATCATCCGGTGGAAGCACCTGCTGGTCAATTGGTTGTCTGGGTGGGATGGGACAGCCCATGGAAGGTGGCTGGAGGGGGGGGCATTCCCTCTCGCTGCTTATAAAAGCGATCCAGCAGCTAGTTAGCCGCTCGGATTGCTTTTACAAGAAAGCTGACTGTCGGCTCTAAAAAAAGTAAACCCTGCAGCTTGCCACATCAGGGCTTGAATGTAAAGAAAAAAAAAACCCATGCCCAGCACCCGCAACTGGGTGTCGAGCGATAGAATTCGCACATCCCTGTAAAAGAGGTTCCTATATCACCAGATTATAAAAAGGTATAGCGTGAACAAATGTATTAGGACATTATCTGAATAAAGCCCAAAGCCTTTTCTCGGTGTGTTGTATGCACCTTGCTATGTTCTACAGACCTGCCATAATTGTGTTAGGGTGTCGACATTTGTAAAGTACTTAAAACTCAATAAAAATATTGAACAAGAAAAACCTGAAGCCCTGGTGCCCTGGTGCAAAGTTGTAGTTTTAATTTTTAGCTTTGACTGGTGTGTGCCCTAAAATGACTGCGAACATTTATTAATGTGTTTGCAACTGCTTCTATTTCTTTTCTATGATACAGGTGCTCAGCATGGGTTCTCAGATCCATAATGGTAGTTATTTGGCTTTAAAGGCCAATGAACTGTAAAAGGTTCCCTAGATGGTATGATCTCTTAGAAATCCTCTGTTCGGCCCATATGGCTGTCTTATTAAATTGAATGAGTTCCAGAAATACATGGTTTAAAAATAAAGACCACAAAAAGGAAAAACATATTTCCAAGGTATGTCCCATGCAGAGAAACCCATCTATTATGTCAATAAAAATCTTGCAGCATCATTATATCTTCTTCAGCATGTTCCTATGAAAAATACACAGACACAAGGGAAGGAAAATTCCATCCCAAGCATATAGAATTCCATATTGCGGTCTTGTTGCAGAAAGACTTTCGCTTACCTTGTATAATCGTCCCAGTTGGCCTTGCGGTACTGTAATATAAATTCGGGTCTTTGCCTAACCCGGTACACGCTTGTTAAAAGAATAATAATTTAGCATAATTTATATCTATGCCATTAGAACGTACAGCATTACACGCTTTCCATAAGATTTAAGAGAAATGTTAGCTATGGCACGGGATGCTGAGACTTCTCCCAGCTCACAATCTGAAACCTTCTACATCTGTTCATAAGTAACTTGGATCAATATCAATAGCTGTAAATCAAGTATTATTTTATTTCATCACTCTACATCCTGAGAGATTGTATTTTAAAAATATCTGAAAAAAAAAAAGGTGCATAGGAAGAATGGAAAAAACATACGTGGGACATAGAAAAAGTGCTCAGCACACTTAATAAAAAAATCCCTTCTGTCTAATGGCAGAAATAGGGGTTGCAGGGGGCACAGCTGCTCCTGTGTTCTGAGGGATGAATGGGCCAAGGGGAGCCTATGGTTTTTACTGAAACCTGCCAAGCCTGCTCCTTAAAGGTATGCTTCATTATGCCTAAAACTGTTTCATTTAAACAAACCTACCTGCTATGTGCCACTGAGTTTGACATTGGAATTCATTATATGCTGCTTCCTGTACTACTGATATCCCTTTTCTTTTTTTTTTTGCTTCACAAACTGCGGGCAGAATGTTTCCAGGTTCCAAGTCCCTCTATTTTTCTTAGGCGGGTGGATTGAACAACACCCATGAATAAAAGCAACCCTGAAAAGCCGTGATAGCTAATATAAAGCACAATTGAAAACCCAACTTCTTAACCATTTTAATACAGGGCACTTCCTCCCCAGGCCACTTTTCAGCTTTCAGCGCTGTCACACATTAATTGACAATTGCGCGGTTATGCAATGCTGTACCCAAATTTAATTTTTATCATTTTTTTCTTTTTACACAAATATAGCTTTCTTTTGGTGGTATTTAATAACCGTTGTTTTTTTTTTTTGCAAAAAAAAAATGAACATTTTTAAAAAAAAGAGTTTTTCCGGGATTCTGTCATAAAAATTAATGTGCACTGATGAGGCTGCACTGATGAGCACTGATAGGCTGAACAGATGGGCACTGATGAGGTGGCACTGATGGCCACTGAAGAGACAGTACTGAATGGCACTGATGAGGTGGCACTGATAAGGAGGCACTACTAATCAGCACTGATGGGCACTGATAGAGTGCAATGATGGGCGGCACGGATAGGGGGCACTGATGGGCACTAATGGATGACACTGATGAGCAGGCACTGATGGGCACTGAAAGGCAGCACTGACTGGCCTCACTGATGGGCACAGATTGGCCTCACTGATGAGCACAGATTGGCCTCACTGATGGGCACAGATTGGCATCACTAATGGGCACAGACTGGCATCACTGCTGAACACTATTGGGGCTGCACTAAGATTCAGGGCACTGACCATCAGTGCCCTGATCACCTGTACAGGTCTCCCCTGCAAGGAAATGCCTCTGATTGGCTCTCCTCTCCTCACACTCTGTCAGTGTGAGCCGAGGGAAGCCGATAAATGGCATTTCCTTGTTTGCATGTGATTAGCTGTGATTGGACACAGCTGATCACATGGGTAAAGAGCCGCGTCATCGGTTCTTTACCAAGATCGAGGTTGCGCTGTGTCCCAGTGACAGTGTCCCAGGCACGCAATCGCAGTGAGTCTGGGGCGACATCATATGATGTTGTCCCAGAACAAGAGAACATCCTGCCCCCATCATTTGTCTATACGGCAGGCGGGAGTTAGTTAAAAACCCTCCCTTGCTGTGCCTGCACTGCAAAAGTTATTTGCTTTTTTGTGTAGAGGAGAGGAGAAGTGTTTTTACTTACATGGCCCTCCACTCCCCAGGTAGATGGTGCTCCCCCACACAGGACTATGGACAATTAGTATTGATTACACCAGAACCTTAGGCCGTTGGAGCATGGGGGACATGGGGACCGGTCTAGTACCGTGGAGGATTGGGTAAGTAAATCTTTGCTAACAGATCCCTAGACCCAAACAAGCAAATAACCATTGTAGTTCAGGCACAGCCCTGCTGCAAGGGATTATTTTCAAGTTTCCCAGAGTAGGACTTAAGGATAACATGCACATGTTATGTGCATTGGTTTAGGGCAGCCTGTTCATTTTGTTTTTTGTTTTTTTTTTAAATATGGAACGCTTCATGAATTTGCGTGTCATCCTTGCGCAGGGGCCATGCTAATCTTCTCTGTATCGTTCCAATTTTAGTATATGTCCTGCCGAAGCGAGGACAGCCTGTTCATTTTGAATGGACTGCCAATGCACAAAAAATCACAATGCACGTTTTTTTTTTTTAAACCAGTGCACCACAACACAAAGATGGTTTACATCTGTGCATTGTGGTCCGCTATAACACAAGTATGTTGCGGTGCACTGCCTGGGTGACCAATGAAGGATTAGCACCCCTGTCAAGTGTTTATTGCTATCTTAAATTCCGTTCCATCTGATTGTGCTGTCTGGAAGAAATGCCTAGACTACATGACTTCCTACACATAATCATACAAATATTTATATCAAATTGTAATCTTAAAGTGGAAGTTCACCCTAAAACTAAAATCTGAATATCCCAGGCATCCACAATCTAAGACTAACTTATTTAGCCCTGTAAAGAAGAAATAGCTATACATACCTTTTTTGAAGCCGATCCGCTCTGGTCTCCAGCGGCGGTAGCTCTGCAAAGGACACAGCCGATAATGGCTGTAAAATGCCAGGGCAGTGACGTCACCCATAGAGTTGCTATGGAGCTTCCAGTATCGCTGCCTCCTCTACACCCGCCTCCACAGAGAAGCCACCGCTGACAGCTCAGCAAGGGATCGGACCGGAGTGGCTTCAGTAAAGGTATGTAAACAGATTTCTTCTTTACAAGGTTAGATAGGTTAGTGTTAAATTGTGGATGCCTGTAGATTTAGAGGTTAGGGTGAACTTCTACTTTAACTTCTTACAGCTTCCTTAAAATAATTGAGATTGCATTTACTATTGTTACTGAACAGTAGTAGCAGTTTACTGGATTATAACAAGTGTTTGGCGCAAGGGTTAAAAGCAATAATCAAACATAAATGACAATATTATGCATATCAATGATGAACTGGAACAAGGGATAAGAAAAGATAATAGTAGTCCATGATGGTGTGCATAAAGTCGATGATGAAGTATAAAGCCCACATTCACGGCAGCCTTCCAATGGGAGTGGAAACCATATTCCCAAAAAGCACTGTAAGAAACAAAGTGCCTCTGGGTGCAGACTTAAAAACAATTTTATTAAAAAGAGCAGCAACAGAGATTGCACTAGCATTTGTGTTGAGTTAAAAAGGCATATGAGAGTCCCAGATGTAACTAGAGGGGTCCGTGAGGTCGATCATCCCTGCCGGCCGGTGGACACAGTGCATCTGAAAGACCAGTCTGATTACACATCCATGGCAGGGATGATCAACCTCACGGACCCCTCCAGTTACATCTGGGACTCTCATATGTCTTTTTAACTCAACACAAATGTGAGTGCAATCTCTGTTGCTGCTCTTTTTATTAAAATTGTTTTTACGTCTGCACCCAGAGGCGCCTCCTTTCTTTGTTTCTTGCAGTTTACTGATTGCCTGCACTTGTTAAAGCTCCACAAATCTTTTTTTCTCCAGTTTGGATAAGGTAGGGGAAGGCTCGAATCTGTATTAGGCTTTTCAATTTGCTATCTATTTATTTTAAAGTGCTTGTAAACCTCTGACATGAAAAATAAACAAAGTATATCTTACTATAGTGCGTACTTGCCCCAATCCAAAGCACATAGTGTGATTTCTGCCTGCTGCCTTATTCCTGACAGGTTGTGCCAACTCTAACTAATAGAGGGGGATGGAAAGGTGGTCTCCAGCACAGAGCATATGATTGACAGTCTCAGCTGTTTTCCTATGAGATTGTGTAGGGGGGGGGGTATTTTCCTGCACTCAGGTCTTAGACTAAACTCTATGCTGTGCAGTGTGTGACATCATATCCCCACCCCAGCTGAGAAAGGCTGTGTACAATGTGTGCTTTAGGAGACTGTAGAGAAAAGTGTTGTTTAGAGTATTGAATTATGCGCTGGAAGCTTGTATACAGCAATACACTTTACTTTCATGGAGGATTGCAGTACATATCTTTACATCATGGAGACAGGAAGAGAGAACAACAAACAAGTGCACTGAACTTAGATAGACGATTCATCCTGTCATATCATATAATACACACTATAACACTAGAATACTACAACGCCACCTGCTGCATATATCAGTATAATGCATACAATATATAGTTCACAGTACTTTAAATTACATGCTGTTGTTTTTCCAACACCCCTTCTCAACAGCATGTGCTTTGTAAAATTATATTCAGCTTCCTCTGGAAATAACTATGACGTTCCTCCCAACAAAGGCTTGGTGAGTGCATCGGCAGTCATCTCCTCTGACAGGCATTATTGAGTGTCAATAACACCTTGCTCTTGATTATCCCTCAGTAGTTGATACTTGATGTCGATGTGTTTGGTCGTAGGATTGACCCTTTCTGATTGCCTAAGCTTTATAAATCCCTGGTTGTCTTCAAAAATGGGAAATGGTTTTCACATGTCTACCCCAATGTCCACAAAAAGTTAATGAATCCATATCGCTTCTTGGCATGCATGTGCTGCTGCAATGTACTCTGTTTCAGTTAAAGATAGAGCAACTTGCTTTCGAATAGACCAACTTAGGGTTCCTTCCCCAAACAGGAATTATGCGCTGGAAGCTTCTTGTATACAGCAATACACTTTACTTTCATGAAGGATTGCAGTACATATCTTTACATCATGGACACAGGAAGAGAGAACAAACACGTGCATTGAACTTAGACAGTACATCCTGCCATATCATAGAATACATACTATAACACTATAATGATACAAGTATATAAATAGTAAGAAAGGGAGGTCAGAACATATTGGCCCCATAAAGGATGATGAAGGGAATCTGGTTACAAAAGACGGAGAGTAGGAATGAGCCCAATGTTCGAGTCGAACGTAAGTTCGCGGCAAATTCGAAAGCCGCAGAACACCCTTTAAAAGTCTATGGGAGAATTCAAAAGTGCTAATTTTAAAGGTGTATATGCATGGTATTGTCATAAAAAGTGTTTGGGGACCTGGGTCCTGTCCCAGGGGACATGTATCAATGCAACAAAAAAAGTTTTAAAAACAGCCGTTTTTTCGGGAGCAGTGAGTTTAATAATGCTTAAAGTGAAACAATAAAAGTGAAATATTCTGTTTACTTTCATACCTAGGGGTGTCTATAGTATGCCTGTAAAGTGGCGCCTTTTTCCCAAGTTTAGAACAGTCCCTGCACAAAATGACATTTCTAAAGGAAAAAAAGTCATTTAAAAAAACTACTCGCAGCTATAATGAATTGTCTATGGGAGAAATCAAAAGTGCTATTTTAAAGGCTTATATGCATGGTATTGTCATAAAAAATTTTTGGGGACCTGGGTCCTGCCCCAGGGGACATGTATCAATGCAAAAAAAAGATTTAAAAACAGCCATTTTTTCGGGAGAAGGGATTTTAATAATGCTTAAAGTAAAACAATAAAAGTTAAATATTGCTTTAAATTTCATACCTAGGGGGTGTCTATAGTATGCCTGTAAAGTTTCTCGTGGCTATAATGAATTGTCGGGTCTCGGCAATACAGATAAAAGTCATTGAAAAAAACGGCATGGGGGTCTACCCAGTCCATTACTAGGCCCTTTGGGTCAGGTATGAATATTAAGGGGAACCCTGAACCAAAATTTAAAAAAAAAATTGCATGGGGGTCCACCCAAATTCCATATCAGGCCCTTCAGGTCTAGTATGGATATTAAGGGGAACCCTGCGCCAAATTTCATTTAGTGCAGGGACTGTTCTAAACACGGGAAACTTTACAGGCATACTATAGACACCCCCAGGTACGAAATTTAACCACTTCCCGCCCGCCCTATGGCGGATTGACGTCCGGGAAGTGGTTCTGTTATCCTGACTGGACGTCATATGATGTCCAGCAGGATAACATGCCGCAACGCCCCCGGGGGCGCGCATCGCGGCGATCGGTGGAGCGGTGTGTCAGTCTGACACACCGCTACACCGATCTTGGTAAAGAGCCTCCGGCGGAGGCTCTTTACCACGTGATCAGCCGTGTCCAATCACGGCTGATCACGCTGTCAATAGGAAGAGCCGTTGATCGGCTCTTCCTCACTCGCGTCTGACAGACGCGAGTAGAGGAGAGCCGATCGGCGGCTCTCCTGGCAGGGGGGGTCTGCGCTGATTGTTTATCAGCGCAGCCCCCCCCCGCAGATCACCACACTGGACCACCAGGGATCACCACTAGGACCATCAGGGAAGGGGCAACATGTGGATGGCCAGGTATGTACCCCATGGCCATCCACATGTGCCCAGTGTGCCAAATCTGTGCCAATCAGTGCCCACAAATGGGCACTGACTGGCACCATTATGTTGCAGTGATGCCCAGCAATGCCACCCTTAGGGGCATCACTGCAAACAAGCAGTGCCATCAGTGCCACCCATCAGTATCCATTCATGCCACTTGTCAGTGCCCATCCGTGCCCATCAGTGCCCATCTGTGCCCATCTGTGCCAACTATCAGTGCCACCCATAAATAACCATCAATGCCACCTATGAGTGCCCATCAATGCCACCTATGAGTGCCCATCAGTGCCGCCTATAAGTGCCCATCCATGCCATCTATGAGTGCCCATCAGTGCCGCATACCAGTGCCACCTATCAGTGCCCATCAGTGCCACCTATCAGTGCCCATCAGTGCCGCCTATCAGTGCCCATCATCAGTGCCCGTCAGTGCCACCTCATCAGTGCCACCTCATCAGTGCCCATTAGTGCCGCCGTATCAGTGCCCGTCAGTGCAGCCATATCAGTGCCCGTCATTGAAGAAGAAAACGTACTTATTTACAAAAAGTTTTAACAGAAACAAAGAAAGACTTGTTTTTTTTTCAAAATTTTCGGTCTTTTTTTACTTTTTGCGCAAAAAAATAAAAACTGCAGAGGAGATCAAATACCACCAAAAGAAAGCTCTATTTGTGGGAACAAAATGATAAAAAATTTGTTTGGGTACAAATTGCGACAGCGCTGAAAGCTGAAAATTGGCCTGGGCGGGAAGGTGTCTAAGTGCCTGGTATTGAAGAGGTTAAAGGAATTTCACTTTTATTATTTCACTTTAAGTATTATTAAAATCACTGCTCCCGAAAAAAACGGTAGTTTTTAAAACTTTTTTTTGCATTGATACATGTCCCTTGGGGCAGGACCCAGGTCCCCAAACACTTTTTATAAAAATAACTTGCATTTAACACTTAAAATTAGCACTTTTGATTTTTCATGTTCGAGTCCCATAGACTTTAACAGTGTTTGTGTGTTCGAACAAATTTTTTGCCTGTTCGCATCCTCTGCTGTGAACTGAACCGGGGGTGTTCGGCTCATCCCTAACGGAGAGATGGCGAAGGTTTTAAATGTATTCTTCTCCTCAGTCTTCACAAGGGAAACGGGGGGATTTAGTAACCAAGAGTGCAATGTTAATCTTCATAACACGTTACAGGAAGCACCCTCATAGCTAACAGAGGACAGAATTAGAAAACATAACATTAATAAGTCACCGGGACCAGATGGCTTGCACCCGAGGGTCCTTAAGGAACTCAGTAAAGGGGTACCCAGACCATTGTTCCTAATTTTTATGGACAGTCTACTGACTGGAATGGTACCAGCTGATTGGAGAAAAGCACCAATATTTAAAAAAGGGCTGAAATACATTCCTGGGAACTACAGGCCAGTTAGCCTAACATCAATAGTCTGCAAGCTCTTGGAGGGGATGTTAAGGAACTATATACAAGATTTTAGTAATAAAAATTGTATTATTAGCAGTAATCCGCACAGATTCATGAAGAATCATTCTTGTCAGACTAATCTATTAATCTTTTATGAGGATGTGAGCTGCCATCTAGATAAAGGAAGGCCCGTAGATGTGGTATATCTGGATTTTGCAAAGGCATTTGATACAGTTCCCCATAAACGTTTACTGTACAAACTAAGTTCTGTCAGCACGGACCAAAGGGTGAGTACGTGGATTGAAAACTGGCTACGTGGGCGAGTCCAAAGGGTGGTGATAAATGGGGAGTACTCAGAATGGTCTGGTGTGGAAAGTGGTGTCCCCCAGGGTTCTGCCCTGGGACCAATCATATTTAATTTATTCATAAACGATCTGGAGGATTGGATAAAAAGCTCAAACTTGGTATTTGCAGACCAAAGCTAAGCAGGGCAATAACTTCTACGCAGGATCTGGAAACCTTGCAAGAAGATTAAAACAAATTAATGTGGGCAACTACATAGCAAATGAGGTTTAATGTTGAAAAGTGTAAAATAATGCATTTGGGTGCCAAAAATATGAATGCAATTTACTCGCTAGGGGGAGAACCGCTGGTGGAATCCAGGATGGAAAAGGACCTGGGGGTCCTAGTAGATGACATGCTCAGTAGTGGCATGCAATGTCAGGCTGCTGCAAGCAAAGCCAACAGAATATTGGCATGCATTAAAAAGGGGATTAATTCCACAGATAAAAAGATAATTCTCCCACTCTACAAAACTCTGGTTCGGCCACACCTGAAGTATGCCATCCAATTCTGGGCATCAGTCCTTAGGAAGGATGTGCTGGAACTGGAGAGGGTACAAAGATGGGCAACTAAGCTAATAAAGGGACTGGAGGATCTCAGCCATGGGGAAAGACTGCAAGCATTGAACTTATTCTCTCTGGAGAAGAGATGCTTGGGAGGGGATATGATTTCAATGTACAAATACCGTACTGGTGACCCCACAATAGGGAAAAAATGTTTCCGTGTAAGGGAATTTAAAAAGACACGTGGCCATTCACTAGAATTAGAAGAGGAGCGATTTAACATTGAACTGCATAGAGGGTTCTTTACAGTAAGAGCGGTAAGGATGTGAAATTCTCTTCCACAAGCAGTGGTTTCCTTAACGACCAAAACACACAGAGGTATACACTGTACTATTAACATATAATCACACACATAGGTTGGACTTGATGGAATTGTGTCTTTTTTCAACCTCACCAACTATGTAACTATGTAACTACAGCGCCACCTGCTGCATAGATAAGTATAATGCATATAGTATTTAGATCACAGTACTTTACATTACATGCTGTTGTTTTTCCAACAAAAAGAGCGCTGCAGATAAACAGGTACAACTTATGTAGAGGAATTTGTTTCAACTCTGTGTATCACCTGAGGCCAGGCACTTCATTGGTTATATGTAAGGGTTTACAACTGCTTTAAAATATAACTCCAGCCAGAGTAGAGTTTTTAGTGCAGAAGGGAAGGATTAACATCTCCGTAATGCTTTAAATTCCTTTCCTGTGGAGCTGCCACCACACTGTAATGCCCTGTACACACGATCGGACATTGATCGGACATTCTGACAACAAAATCCATGGATTTTTTCCGACGGATGTTGGCTCAAACTTGTCTTGCATACACACGAAAGTTGTCGGAAAATCCGATCGTTCTGAACGCGGTGACGTAAAACACGTACGTTGGGACTATAAATGGGGCAGTAGCCAATAGTTTTCGTGTCTTAATTTATTTTGAGCATGCGTGGCACTTTGTGCGTCGGATTTGTGTACAGAATTTAAACGATCGGATTTTGTTGTCGGAAAATTTTATATCTTACTCTCAAACTTTGTGTGTCGGAAATTCCGACAGAAAAAGTCCGATGGAGCCCACACACGATCGGAATTTCCGACAACACAATCCAATCGCACTTTTTCCGTCAGAAAATCTGACCGTGTGTACAGGGCATAAGAGTTAAAGTGTTATTTGTTGTGTGGCTTTGTTGTGTTTTTCTTAAAAATAATAAATATACTTACGTAAATTTTACTTACCTGCCCTGTGCAGTGGTTTTGCACAGAGCAGCTCCGATCTTCCTCTTTTCAGGTCTCCCACTGGTGCAGTGTCCCCAGAGAAAGCCGCTTGCCGGGGCACTGCAGCATGCACGCTCCCGAGCCGTTGCTCTATGAGTCCATAAGACACATAGAGCGGCAGCTTGTCCCCGCCCCCTTGCTCTCTTCTCATTGGCTCACTGGCTGTGACTGACAGCAGTGGGAACCAATGAGCTCCTGCTGCTGCCTCAGCCAATGAGGACGGAGAGTCCTGAGACAGCTATCGTGGACATCACTGGATCGGAGGGAGCTCAGGTTGGGGGGCTGATAGGGGGGACCTCTGCACACAGAAGAATGCATGAAGGTAAAAGACCTTCCCCACAACTAAGTACTGTAAACTGCAATATATTACATTTTTGTTTTTGAGTTTCGAATACTACAACGATTGTAATATGTTGCAGGACCTTGTGCCTACAGGAAACCAGCCCTATAATCCATGAGTTCTGACACTCGTAACATTTTATCACCTCTGTAGACAAAAAAGGTTAGTGTACTCTCCTGTAATAATTACACCCTACAGAATGGGTCCCTTTGTGGTGGGTGGAAAAAAAGATAGAAAAATGTACGAATGTCAATAATTATGAAGAAGACAGGGTAATATAAAACAAAGAAGAAAATTAAGAGTACACAGCAACTATGTTATAGAGATGTTATAGAGATACAAGTATGAAAAAAACACACGCACAGGCATTAAACTAAAACCTAAACAGTATGTGTGCTATTCAGCTTCTAGCCATGTCTGCTTGTAATTGGGAAATGTGAGCATGCTTTACACATGTATTGGATTTTTGTAAAGATTTGCAAAGCACTGTAGTGGCCTTAACAGACCACTAACGACTTGTGAAAGCCAACATGTAGAGTCCTAGCAGCTGCAATTTGCAATAGTTGTCGTTAAACGTAACGCTGAGGTTTGTGACTGATCGATTTTTTAGTTAACTGCAAATATGCTTGCTAATGCAGGGAATATTAGAATAAGTGCTTACTGAAAAGCTTGGTTTATTTTGCAATGTTAGGAATGTTGCCAGTAGCATCAGTTCAGAAATGCTTCTCCTCCTCCATCCCCCCTAATTAACAGCATTCGAGAGCCAGGTTGACTGCAGCACCAATCAACGCTATTAAAAAGTTTTAATGGTGGGCTCAAAGCAAACACCTAAATACACGGTTGAAATGTACCGTATCCTTTATTAGTCAAAGGATTTGTTTTTCTATCCATGCAGTCCTGAGATATACACAGACCTATCAGACAGCAGAGCCAGGTTGGCATAATGATTTTTCTATACTGTAGATCAGGTATCTTCAAAGTACAGCTCTCCAACTGTTGCGGGACTACATGTCCCATAAGGCATTGTAAAACTCTGACATTCACAAACATGAATAGGCATGATGGGAATTGTACTTCCTGAACAACTGGAGGGCCGTAGTTTGGAGACCCCTGCTGTAGATAAAAAGAGGCTGTCAAAGTAACACTGTCTGTGTAAATTACCCCACCACCTGACCACTTTGTACTCATCTCTCCAGTGCTACCCCAGTACTCCTTCCTCAATCACAGCACCCACCAAAATATTATACTTATATGACAGTGATTGACTAGTAGGACCAAGCAGGGCATCATGGGAGGGGGCAAGATGTCCCCCTTGCCTGAAAATATTGAATATTTTGCAGTGGATAGAACAAAAAGAAATGAGCGCATCTATGAATATATCTCTGCAGAACCAACAGACAGAAGAACAAATGAAAATTCAAACAAACCTCAAATATATGCACACAACAGTGTACACCAAATGCTGTAATTGCTGACGTGTTTCTGGGGTTACACTCTCTTCATCAGAGCCTCGGTTAAACAACATTCACTGTTTATAAACCTCCCAATGAGCAACAGCCAGTCAGAGCATACGTCTGGTAATCATGGAGACCCATAGACACAATGGGATGCAAAACACAACTCAAATATAATTGCTATTAATAGAACTAAATGAAACCAATTTGAAAAAATTAGCATCACATTTAGCAATTTCATTTGCATCCAGCTTCATTTAGATTTTCCTGTGTGCCCAGTTTCAACTGCGGGTCTTTATGGTAACCCAACATTTACTTTTATTATCTTGCAGGTGGGGTGCAGCATGTGCGATGGAAATAATTCACACAGTCATGAGAAGCATAAAACTTGTATCAAGGCAATGTAGCGATGGTAAACCCAGTGTGAAAGCTACTCAGCCGGGTGTACTCACAGTTTCCAGCAACAAGAAGGAGCAGATTGTAGCTGGACTGACAGCGCCTGTTGAGAGGGGGCAAAATGAAGGTATCCAAAAGAGATGCGACCCCACGCTTTCCCTCTTTCTCAGGAACTTTTCCTTAGCACTATTGCTGTCCTGCATAGGTGGGATTCCTGTCCCTACTCTACGGATTCACCAAAAGTGACAAACCTGGGAGCCAGGGCATTAAGAAGGCTCTGCCTGACCCAAGATGGTTCGCCAGAATCACATGGGGAGGCAGCATCCAATCAGATCACTTACCCAGTGACCTAGGAAACCATAGAGGAACCATGTTCCTTCTGACTTCCTCTCCATCTGCACTGCTGCTGCGGACAGTGCCACCTGCAGTGGAGAAGGTAGACTGCACATGCCTACAAGCTGTTGCTCTTGGAAGATTAATTCATAAGTAGTGAATGGAGTACAACTGACAGACCCTAATGGAACTGGGTTGGACCTCAGAAACACATCAGCCATTATAGAATTTGCTGTTCACTGCTGTGTGTTGATCTTAGAGGTTGGTTTTCATTTCCACGTGTTCTTCTGTTCATTGGTCAGCTAAACTATGCAGTTATGTGATTTTATCCAATTCTTTCTGTGGGCAGCTAACGTATGCCTTATTTATAATAAATCTAAGAACATACTTCACAAGGCCATTGCGCTCTGTTCTCTTTGTCCTATTTATACTATCAGACCACCCTGTCTGTTACAAAAGCTGCTGGCCAAGAAGAAGCTTGAAAGCAGAGGCTCATGTATGTGAGTGAAATACATGATCAACCTGATTTTGCCTAAAACAATGTAGGACTGTGCAACTTTCAAAAAATGTTGCAGTGGCTGTCATGGAGGGACGAGCAGTGGGGGAGTAGTAGAAAGGTGATTGTAAAGTGGTTGGTAGGTAGGTTTTACACAGAGACTTTATAGTAAATAGGAAAGGTGACAATGTTTCTTTAAGCAATAAAGCCTGCTTTACCTCCCATTTAAGGTCCCACCTAGCCAGTGTCCTCTTGCTGAACATTACAGAAGACCTGTGCTAGCAAGCTGTTCCTAAACCAGGACACCCAACATGTACCGTATATTTAATTAGAAAAATATCTATGACTACCATGTCCCTACCAATTTAACACTATAATCAGCAGGTTGTCATGACACTTTGGTTTTAATACTTTTAGTCTCTGACCTGAAATGAATAGGACTTACCAATGGCTACCCCTGAATTTCTGTATTCCTTCTGTAAAGCGCAACTGCTATCAAATTTCAATATTAAAGAAAGACTAACATCTCACAAATAGTCTATTCCCCCAAGAGAGTATAACCATATAGGTTAGGATGGGAAGGTTTAAGGGGGTAGGCTGGCGGTACCTCCTCCATGTTCCTCTCTCATTGGCTGCCAAGTGTGGGTCACAAGGCTTACCTCGGGTGGGTTTTTTTGGGCTATGCCAGGCGATGAACAGGGTCACAGGGATAACACCCTGCCAGAAGGTATGCTCACCAATGCCCAGGATAAGGCGGTGGCCACGGTCATGTGAAAAGTCAAACATTAAGGTAGTAGCCCAACTCAGAGATGAGCCACTTGTGTGTAGTGTTGTATGCAGGATTTCCTCCAGAAGATGTTGTCCCTTGTCATACGCACTTGTACAGATGTAGGTATTGCACTAAGAGGGACATACAAAGCCTATGCCCACTCAACCAGTCAGCGTACCTCTTTACTTCACCCCCAGTAACAGAATGGGGTCCCACCGAAAACATAGCACGGACCTCATGCATGCTGTCACTTAACTCTTCTCTTTCTGTACCAAATGATAGGCATAGATCTCAGTATTGTTAATCCGTTCCCAGTGACCAACAGAGATGGATAGCTAGGGAAGGAGTCCAAGCACTGACCCTCTCGCTACTGGAGAATGAGTCCCATACCACGTACCATGTCAACGACTGGTGGCTATTTTCCTTGCAGTCACTCATGATTGCTTTTTGATTGCTTTAGTCCCGTCTCACTATAACTTTTATGGATATACTGCCACCTTGGGTGCCAAGCCCTACTCCATAAATCCATAGTTTTCATGGTGCTGTTTCCCAAGCATTGTATGCTGCTAGTGGGGAGCGATGCCGCTGAACCCCTCAGAGGAGTAACTGCCTTTGTCAGTCTGCAGAGGTTTAGTCAAACAAGTAGTTGACTATGAGTGTGACAATTTTCCTATCAGAGGGTTATGATATTTAGGAGTATGCTATGCATGCGTAATACAATGTGGTGTGGTTCATGCTGACCAAGGATTATGGAAAGAATTGCAAGGGCATCTATAGGATCCTGAACAAGGAATTTTTGTCTTTAATGGATTATTGAGTCTTCAAATTTGTATTGGTTGCAGAAGGAATTTATAAATACTTGCTTTCCATGGCTAGGATGGAGTTGTAAGGACAAGTGTTTGAAAGGGGTGAAGATTATTCCACATTATAAAAAAGCAATTGCTGTGATATAAAATATGCTTAGCCTACGTGCCAGTAGAAGACATTGCCCTCTTTCTTAAAGTGATTGTAAAGGCTAAAGGTTTTTTACCGTAATGCTCTCCTAAATACTTACTTGGGTCCGATCAAACACTTCTGCTGTCTCCCAACATAGGGAATGAGGCAGCAGCCAAGCCATTGTTCATTGCTGCTGTCAATCAAATTAAGTGAGGAGGGAGCGAGGGACAGGGCCGAATCGCACTTTGTGTGTCAATATACGGAGAAGCTGAGAGAGCCAGCAGGGTACTCCAGAAGAGGAGGATCAGGGCTGCTCTGTGCAAAAATATTGCACAGAGTAGGTAAGTATAGTATGCTTGCTATAAAAAAACAAACAAAAAAAACAAACCTGTACTATCACTTTAGGGGGTATGTTTGAATGGGAGATACATGGACAAAATTCAGAATAAGCTTGGCATATGAACTAGTAAGCATTGGCGTGTTGTAAGCTTTAAGGCAGGCTCTACCCCTCCATGTACAGTAGGTTCAAGTTAGGGAAGATCAACTAGGACATGTTCTATGATGGCATGGGTATTTCAGGAATTACAAGAAGAATAGATAAGAAAAAGTTGAACGCTGGTAAGTATGATGTGCTAATTGCAGCGAGGTAGGTCATGTTTCCAGAGAATGACATAAGATCAAAACATGCAATTTTTTAAATATCAGGGCATTTATATGTGCAATGCCCCCAGGGGAAGGGAAAAAAAAACATACACACAGAATAAACTGGGGGCAGAAGAACTGGAGGAACAGAAGAAGAGAAGGACCCTCCTAGAAATGAATATGAGAGGCAGAAATGGAAGAGCCTATAGAAGAACCTATAGAAGAAGTGTACAAGCAAAATGGCAAAGATGGCACTGCCTAAAGATCCGGATGGACCAGGAAGGTTATATCCAAGCAGTGCAGGACCATTCCACTAAATAAGATATAAAACATTTCTTTTTTTAGTGTTAGATGAAGAAGTCAAAGTGGTTAGATGGTCGACCACTGTTGGAGTTTTATTGATTCCTATGACTCTTAGGGTGAGCTTTCCTGTCATTCCTCCTCTTTTTGATAGGTTGTCATGTCACATAGAATGCTACCTTACTGTAATAAAAACATGTAAATCTAACCACTGGCTGACCAGAATCAACATTTTATCTATATAAAACTATATGCATATATTTCAAATCTATACCGTATTTTTTCGCTCCATAAGAGACACTTCCCCCCCCCCCAAAAAAAAATGGGGGGAAATGCCTGTGCTTCTTATGGAGCGAATACTGACCATGACTGCCCCCTGCTGCCGCTACCACCATGTTAGAATACCGGGCGGCCGTCTCCAGCGCCGGGCTATCCTGTCATCCTGAGCCTGTCACCTCGTACTCGGCTTTGCCTGTCACAAACAGAAGAAAGAGAAGGCCGAATGGAGGGCGGCCATGGTGCCGGCTTGGGTTGCTCTGTCGGATGTGATGACATCCTCACCAGGCACAGGTAAAGCTGCATTGTATGGCTCAGGTAGGCTGCATTGTATGCCACCGCCAGGCTGCATTATATGGCACAGACAGGCTGCATTGTATGGCACAGGTCAGGCTGCATTGTATGGCACAGGCAGGGCCATATTTAATATTGATTGGGCCCTGGGCAAACAATTTCTTGCCCCCCCTCCATTCTGAGACATACAAAAAATAGCAGGTAGACTCAAAATCAGTTTACTGCAGCAGATCACACAGCGATTGCAATTGGTTGCCAGAGGTTATAGCCTATCCTTACTGCTCACTGGCTGGTTGCTATAGGTTACAACACATAATTTCTGCTTGCTGATTGGTTGCTAAAGGTTACTGCACATTATTAGCGCTCACTGATTGGTTGCTAGGGGTTACAGCACATCATTACCACTTACTGATTGGTTGCTAGAGATTACAGAAGATCACTACTGTTCACTGATTGGTTGCTACAGGTAAATGCACATCATTAACACTCACTGAGCAGTGGAGAAATCCCAAATAATTGAGCAAGTAAAGCGGCACATTAATACACATATGACAAGAGAGGGTCAGAGACATAGGTGTGCGCAGCCTATTGTATTAGGGTGTGCACCTCAAAGCTCCAACACATATGCCTTTGTGACATATTAACCGGCCTCTTCCCCACTCGTCATCCTAAAACAATGGGGGGGAGCAGGTGAGCACACAGGGGGACCTGGGCAGCAGAAAGAAAAGGAACTGGGACAAGAGGGGTGGCAAACATTGGTACCAATCCCCTGTATTTTCCTCCCGTGGCAGCTTAATATCGGAGAGAGGAAGAGGAGGAGAAGCCTACTTTCAGCTGCTGCAGAAGAAAATACAGATCGGTCCCTTAAGTTCCACTCCAGCCACCTATCCTGTCCAGGTTCTGGGGGTCGGCAAGTAAGGATCGCAGCTTACCTGTCACCTGCCCACAATTGATGGGTTGCCAACTCAAGAATTAGGGTGTGCCCAGGCACACCTGGCACACCCCTTGCGCACGCCTATGGTCAGAGAGTGTAGACATACTACAGGAGAGGGTCAGAGACTGCAAACATACTGCAGGAGAGGGTCAGAGACTGCAAACATACTGCAGGAGAGGGTCAGAGACTGCAGAGATACTGCAGGAGATGACCAGAGACTGCGGACATGTTACAGGAGACAATCTGAAAATGGGGACATGCTACAGGTGACAATCTGAGACTGCCGACATGCTACAGGAGACAATCTGAGCAGAGGCGCAACTAGAACATTCAGGGCCCCGGGGCAAAAAAAATAAAGGGCCCCCTGAACCCCAGCTGGGAACCCAATGGTGGCAGAACACCAGCGCCCAGTCGCAGGTGCACTCTACGCTTCGTACAGAGGTCAGGGGTACACTACGTACAGAGTAAAAGTTTTAGGGGTGCGCTGTGCACAGAATGCAGGGTTTAGTGGTGCTCTTTGCACAGTGTGCAGCACCCACTCCCCAACTTGCCTGGATCTAGTAACTCCCTATGTAGGCAGCCCCAGGCCCATCCTGTGTAGGTGGCACTGTTATACCTCCTTGTGTAGGCCCTCCACTCCACTGTAAGTGTGTGCAGGGATCTGTTACATCGGGAAGCTGCTGAGAGCAAAGCTGTCTCATGTTAACATAGAAGTCCTCTGTGTTTACTAGTGACAGCAGTGAGCGGGAGCGGAAGGTGACAGCTGGAGGTGGCAGAATAGAGTTCTGCCTCATTCTGGCTGCAAAACTGAGTGGGAGGGCCACATGACAATGCCTGGTGGGCTGTATTTTGCCTGCAAGCCTTGTGTTTGACTGAATGGATGTAGAGCATGCTGCAGGCAGATGTGCAAGGTACAGACTATCTTGTGTCCACAGGTACCATCATACCAGGGTTATGCCATGCTCACACTATAAATTACACAGTGCATGGTGTGACTATACTGAACACAACTATGCAGACTTTACTATGCCCACCATACACATCCTATATGAACTTTAGAACTCACATGACATGCAGACTGCATGCAGCATACATCACACACAGTCTTGTACCCACAGCTCCCCATATACCGGGCATGTCCAAAGTCCGGTATTAATGTGGCCCCCTGATAATTTGGATATATTTATCTGTTGTGGCCCCCAGGGCCACAAAAGATATACACTGTATTCATCGGGGCTGCCTCGGAGGGGACAGGGAGGGGGTGGGACGAGTGACGTCAGATTACATACAGGAGAATCTCCTGTTTACTCTGCGGCGTCTGTCATAGGAAGTCCCGTCTCCTGGAATGCCATTGAATGACTGTTCTGTCTATCATAGGAGGCGGGACTTTGTATTAACCACTTCAGCTGCGGAAGGATTTACCCTCTTCCTGACCGGGCCATTTTTGCGATACGGCACTGCGTCAATTTAACCTACAGTTGCACGGTCTTGCAACATTGTACTCAAACAAAACTGACGTCCTTTTTTTCCCCACAAATAGAGCTTTCTTTTGGTGGTATTTGATCACCCCTGCGGTTTTTATTTTTTGTGCTATAAACAAAAAAAGAGCAATTTTGAAAAAAAAACACAATATTTTTTTACTTTTTGCTATAATAAATATCCCCAAATTAAAAATAAAAATAAAAAATTTCTTCCTCAGTTTAGGCCGATATGTATTCTTCTACATATTTTTGGTTAAAAAAAATCACAATAAGCGTATATTGATTGGTTTGCGCAAAAGATATAGCCTCTACAAAATAGGGGAGAGATTTATGGCATTTTTATTATTACAATTTTTTTTTTTTTACTAGTAATTGTGGCGATCTGCTATTTTTATCGGGGCTGGGACATTGCGGCAGACAGATCGGACACTTTTGACACTTTTTGGGACCACTGACATTTGTACAGCGGTCAGAGCTAAAAATAGCCACTGATTACTGTATAAATGTCTTTGGCAGGGAAGGGGTTAACACTAGGGTGCGATCAAGGGGTTAAATGTGTTCCCTCAGTGTATTCTAACTGTAGGGGGGATGGGACTGTCTGGGGGAGGAGACCGATTGGTGTACCTATATACTAGGAACACACGATCTGTCTCCTCTCCCCTGCCAGAACGTGGATTTGTGTGTTTACACACACAGATCCTCATTCTGGCTCTGTCAGGACCGATCACGGGTGCCCGATGTACATTGCGACCGGTGGGCACGGCATCGGCTCCTCAATACCGTGGCGGGCGCCCTATACCCCTTAAAGCGGCCGCCGTGCAGCTACGGCGATTCCCGCTGGGGAGCCATCCTGCTGCCTTCAAATGACAGCGGGCGGTCGGCAAGTGGTTAAAGAGGCCGCCGTGTAAACAGGAGATTTTCCTGTATGTAATCTGACGGTGCTTGTCCCGCCCCCTTCCTGTCCCCTCCGAGGCTGCAGATGGGCATCGATCAGGCTGCACTGATTGTAATGGTGAGGCTGCATTCATGGCAATGGTGGGGCTGCATTCATGGCAATGGTGAGGCTGCATTCATGGCAATGGTAAGGCTGCATTCATGGCAATGGTGAGGCTGCATTCATTGCAATGATAAGGCTGCATTCATGGCAATGGTAAGGCTGCATTCATGGCAATGGTAGGGCTGCATTCATGGCAATGGTAAGGCTGCATTCATGGCAATGGTGAGGCTGCATTCATGGCAATGGTAAGGCTGCATTGATTGCAATGGTAAGACTGCATTCATGGCAATGGTGAGGCTGCATTGATTGCAATGGTAAGACTGCATTCATGGAAATGGTAAGGCTGCAGATGGGCACTGATTAGGCTGCACTGATTATTATTTTGCTTCACAGTTCTTTATTTAAAATTTAAGTTTTTTCCTGAAACTTAAAGTGAAGGTGCATGTTATACGCCGATAAATAGGGTATATCCAAATATCACGCCCGAGCTCATTCTTAGTCCTGAGCAGTGCTCAGGATTCGTTAGGGCCACAATATATATATTGTGTATATATATATACTGTATATACTGTATGTATTGGCGTATAACACTCACTTTTTCACAATGAAAATCGGGTGCAAATAGCATGTGCGTGTTATACACTGATACTTCAATTTTAGCTGCCTCTGAGAAAGCGGAATGAGCGCCGTCAGATTACATACAGTGAGAATCTCCTGTTTACTTGGCGGCCGCTGTAATAGGAAGCCCTGTCTCCTGGGCCACCATTGGACCACTGTTCTGTCTATCATAGGAGATTCTCACTGTATGTAATCTGTCGGCGCTCGTCCCGCCCCCTCCCTGTCCCCTCTAGGCTGCAGATGGGCATTGATCAGGCTGCACTGATGGCAATGGTGAGGCTGCTGCATTGATGGCAATGGTGAGGCTGCTGCATTGATGGCAATGGTGAGGCTGCTGCATTGATGGCAATGGTGAGGCTACATTGATGAGGCTGCATTGATGGCACTTGTGAGGCTGCAGATGGGCATTGATCCGTCTGCATTGATGGCAATGGTGAGGCTGCAGATGGGCATGGACCCTTATTTTGCTTCAAAGTTCCTTATTTAAAATTTAATTTTTTTTTCCTGAAACTTCCCTCTTAAAATGACTGTGCATGTTATACGCCAATAAATACGGTATATATATATATATATATATATCAAAATAACACGCCAAGCTCATCTCTTCACCACACACAGCCACAAAGGCAAGATAATTCTTGTTGGGCAGTGTATTACTGCTCGGATAAACACACTTATGCCCTGTACACACGATAGGATTTTCTGATGGAAAATGTGTGATAGGACCTTGTTGTCGGAAATTCCGACCGTGTGTGGGCTCCATCACACATTTTTCATAGGAATTTCTGACACACAAAGTTTGAGAGCTTGCTATAAAATTTTCCGACAACAAAATTTGTTGTTGGAAATTCCGATCGTGTGTACACAAATCCGACGCACAAAGTGCCACGCATGCTCAGAATAAATTAAGAGATGAAAGTTATTGGCTACTGCCCCGTTTATAGTCCCGACGTATGTGTTTTACGTCACCGCGTTCAGAGCGATCGGATTTTCCGACAACTTTGTGTGATCGTGTGTATGCAAGACAAGTTTGAGCCAACATCCATCGGAAAAAATTAATGGATTTTGTTGTCGGAATGTCCGATCAATGTCCGACCGTGTGTACAGGGCATTAGACCGAATTTTAATGGTTCAAAGAATGTCAAGCAAAATAGTTGGCCCTCACGCATGCTCACTTCATCAAATCTAGCCCTCTTTGAAAAAAGTTTGGACACCCCTGCCATATACAGACATCTCAGCACAGGTAGGGAGGTTCCAGGTACAGACCCCCTGTGTTCACACTCTGTAGATGTCTCTGTCTGATTGGCTCACACTGCATACTTATTGCCTATAGAACAGCCCTGTGACGTTCTCCCACCCCTCCCCACGCCCCCCCTAGGTTCACACAGAGAGTGCAAAACACAAACTTGCATACCTCCATCCAGAGCAATGCAGCCCTGTACAGTGACAGCAGCCATGTCAAGGACTCCCAGAGGGGCCCCATGTGCCTGGATGGTCTCCGCACCGCTGTGTGCAGGGCTCCTACAGTAATGAGGATCGCACCATGGAATGTTCCATTGCGGCACTCGGCAGAGGGGGGTGGTGCATGGTCTGTGCCTAGTACAAAGCTCCCCGCACAGCAGATGGAAAGCTCCCCCCTCCCCCCGCACATGGTACGGTCGCAGATAGGAGAAAGATTGCTCTAGGGCAGGGGTCTCCAAACTTTCTAAGCAAAGGGTCAGTTTACTGTCCAGTGGGGCCAGACTATGGCCAGTGGGAGTAGAAAACGTCCTGCAGATGTGCTACAGGAGACAATCAGAGACTGCAGACATGCTACAGGAGATTATCAGAGACTGCGGACATGCTACAGGGGACCATCAGAGACTGCAGACATGCTACAGGAGGCAATCAGAGACTGCAGACATGCTACAGGAGATTATCAGAGACTACGGACATGCTACAAGGGACCATCAGAGACTGCGGACATGCTACAGGAGGCAATCAGAGACTGCGGACATGCTACAGGAGACAATCAGATACTGCGGACATGCTACAGGTGACAGTCAGTGACTGCAGACATGTTACAGGAGACAATCAGAGACTGCAGACATTATACAGGAGACAATCAGAGACTGCGGACATGCTAGAGGAGGCAATCAGAGACTACAGACATTATACAGGAGACAATCAGAGACTGCGGGCATTATACAGGAGACAATCAGAGACTGCGGGCATTATACAGGAGACAATCAGAGACTGCGGGCATTATACAGGAGATGGTCAGAGAACTTTTAGCAATGCACAGCTTTACAGTTGAATAAAACAGCTCAGGGTTTCAGGATAGCAGTCAGGCATTTAATGGGTGTAAGGACATACCTGGCCAGCCAAGCTCACTACACAGTCAGAGGTCTGTGGGTGGGGCTTCCACTCTCTCCTCTCACTACAACTGCTCCACCCTGAGCATACAGGCTGCATGGGGCGGGGTTAGAGCATTAGTGGAGCTCCCACCCCTGCCCCCAGACCTCTGTGTTCCCCAGCCAGTATAGAGAGGGCGGGGCCAGGAGCTCCACTGATGCTTCCACTCCGATAACTGCTCTCACTAAAGCCGCTCTGTTCCGAGCATACAGGCATGGGGCGGGGTCAGAGCACCAGTGGAGCTCCCGGCCCTGCCCCCTCTTGGCTGGCTAGCTTGGGAATACAGTCTCCCATGTCCTCTGCATGCTCTGCAAAGCCATCCGTCATCGGGGCCCCAATTCATGGCTAGCACGGGCCCCCCCAACAAAGATCGGGCCCGGGGCAGATGTCCCGTTTGCCCTGCACTAAAGATGGCCCTGGGCACAGGTCAGGCTGCATTGTATGGCACAGGTCAGGCTGCATTTTATGGCACAGGTCAGGCTGCATTGTATGGCACAGGTCAGGCTGCATTTCATGGCACAGGTCAGGCTGCATTGTATGGCACAGGTCAGGCTGCATTTTTTGGCACAGGTCAGGCTGCATTTTTTGGCACAGGTCAGGCTGCATTGTATGGCACAGGTCAGGCTGCATTTAATTGGCACAGGTCAGGCTGTATTTAATTGACACTGGTCAGGCTGCATTGTATGGCGCTGGCCAGGCTGCATTGTATGGCACAGGTCAGGCTGCATTGAATGGCACTGGTCAGGCTACATTTAACTGCTTGCCGACCAGCCGCCGCAGTTATACTGCGGCAACATGGCTCGGCTGCGCGAATCGCAGTCATGGTATGTCGATAACATACACTGCCACTAGGGGGCGTGTGCCCCCTGCTCGCCCACAGAGCCGATGAGAGTCCCCGGCGGTCGCGATCACCGCCAGGCTCCCGTGATCGCTCGGGGCACACGGAGAACCAGGATCTGTGTGTGTAAACACACAGTTTCCGGTTCTCTGAGGGGAGAACAGACAGATCGTCTGTTCATACAGAGTATGAACGGCGATCTGTCATCTCCCCTGCACAGCCCGATCCCCCGTTCAGTTAGAACACACACTAGGACACACTTAACCCCTTCACTGCCCCCTAGTGGTTAACCCCTTCACTGCCAGTGACATTTTTACAGTAATCAATGCAATTTTATAGCGTTGATCGCTGTAAAAATGCCAATGGTCCCAAAAATGTGTCAAAATTGTTCGACATGTCTGCCATAATGTCGCAGTCCTGATAAAACCTAAACTGAGGAAAAAAAATAGTTTTTTTAATATATTTTTGGGGATGTTTATTATAGCAAAAAGTAATAAATATTGCTTTTTTTTTCAAAATTTTCGCTCTTTTTTGTTTATAGCGCAAAAAATGGTGATCAAATACCACCAAAAAAAAGCTCTATTTGTGGGAAAAAAGGACGTCAATTTTGCTTGGGAGCCACATAGCGAGACTACGCAATTGTCAGTTAAAGTGACGCAGTGCCAAATCGCAAAAAGTGCTCTGGTCTTTGGGCAGCCAAATGGTCCGGGGCTGAAGTGTTTAATTGCCACTGGTAAATATTTTAGTACACCATTTGGTTCAGAATATATTTTTCTTGTTTTCCTCCTCTAAAACCTAGGTGCATCTTATGGTCAGGTGCGTCATATGGAGTGAAAAATATGGTATTTAGTTTTTTCGTTTTTTTTTCCTGGAGTTCCACTTCCACAGTACTCAGTTTTACAAGAATGCTTCTTATGTCACATGATACATGGTTTAGATGGGATGGGTTGATGGACCTGTACAAGGAATCTTAAGAGTTTCGATAGCATGTCATTCTTTATTATTTGTTCCATCCATTGTGTTAGGTGAGGGCCACTTAACAAACAATAGAAGTAAAAGCAGAATAATCAAAGTGTTCAGAAATAGAACTCTCCACCGCACGGCGCGTCACACTACGGATTGGCAATCATTCATCTCGGGAGCAACTCTTATCAGGAACAAACCCTTGCTTCTTTTGTTAGCTACCTCAATATCAACAAGACTCCCATTCCACACTGAAATCTCATCACACAACAAGAACAATTAGTGCAGTATCAGTAGTTTACCCAAGGATGAGGGGGTGTTTAAATCCAAGCACTAGCCAAGACAATTTGGACTAATATTTAACCCATTTCATTATCATGCATCATCTATTGATTTTTCAAGTGCAGACTGGTTCTAATGAAAAGCAATTCATCTTTCACGATTATTTATTAAATGTATTTGGTCAAGTACTCCTCGTGCACTTTTCACCCTTGTTGCTCAAGTAGGCAAATAAACATGAGCTTCAAGCTGCAGCGCTTAAAAAAAGGGAGTCGGTCGGCTGATGTGTTTGCTTTTTGTAAGCATCTGCCTATAATTGCTAATATAAGGAGAATGCATTGACATCAAAGCCTTAGTCATCATAGTTTCTGCTAAGGAAAGTCTTGGTTTTGCTCTATTTTGGAAAGAAGTGATCAAGGACTAATTGATGTGAATGTTGAGCTTGCCATTATCATACAGAAATTTTTGAGGTCACGGAAAGGTTGATGTAGCATTGGGATTATCAAACCTAGTTATAAGTTGTTGTGGGTCGGGAGTGCCTCTTGATTTGAGCAGTGCTTCCTTGTCTGGCCAGGGGTTGGAAAGGCGGAGGACCCACAGTGTCAAGCGTAATGGCGCCCTGGGGGTACTCCTAATATCGCTATGGGCTTAGGACCCAACTATGAGAATAAATACTAAGCCACAACACCTCTTTTTCTTTCTGCACTATGCCTCATGGGCTAGGCCTTTTGGTTGAGGCGATTTTTTTTTTTTTCCAGGACGAAGACCTAGCCAATGCACTTGCATTGTCACTTTTTGTTTCTGCATATTTATTTATTGATTTCTCTCCGCGTGTCACCTGCACTAAGAGCCCTTTCACACTGGGGCGGTTTGCAGGCGCTATTGCACTAATAATAGCGCCTGCAAACCGACCTGAAAGTGCCGCTACTTTCATTCCAGTGTGAAAGCCCTGAGGGCTTTCACACTGGAGCGATGCGCTGGCAGGACGGTAAAAAAAGTCCTGCCAGCAGCATCTTCGGAGCGGTGAAGGAGCGGAGTGTATACCGCTCCTTTACCGCTCCTGCCCATTGAAATCAATGGGACGGCGCGGCTATACCGCCGGCAAAGCGCCTCTGCAGAGGCGCTTTGCGGTGGTTTTTAACCATTTCTCGGCCGCTAGCGGGGGTAAAACCGCCCCGCTAGCGGCTGCATACCGACGGTAAAGAGCCGCTTACAATAGAGGTGCTTTACCGCCGCCGCCGCCGCCGCCGCCGCCGCCGCCCGTCCTAGTGTGATAGGGCTCTAAGTCTTTGTTCCCTTTTCACTCAGGATACATGATGTGGTCTTTGGGCCTACCCTGAAGTCAGGGCTGGATGTGTGGTGATCAGGTTCCTTCCATGATTAAAGCAGGGGTCCACCTATCTATCGTTTTTTTTTTTTTTTAGTTCATTCACAAACTTTTCTTCTCAGCCCTACATACTCACATATTGTGTGTAATATGTCCGCCTGTGTCAGATTTTGCCGGAAAGAATAACTTATATTATTCACTACAGGCGGTTTCCATCTTCATTGTGGGCATTTGAAGCCCACAAGCATTTATTTCCTGGATGTGGTGAATGCTGTGCTCCCAGCATTCACCACTCGTTCCCGCACATGCTCAGTGGCATCCTGGGAAGCCTGAGACTAGCTCCCAGGAGTCTGGGAGAGGCTAGAAACACGATTACTCCCACGGGAGGAGAACCAGGAAGTGCAAAGAAGAATAGAAAAATAAAAGGTAATTACGGCGATTTAAATTTTTTTAAACGGCATGTCAGCATCTAGGCAAGGAAGAGAATACATACAGATATTGTTCAAAATTTGGGTGGAACCCCGCTTTAAGGCCTAATGGCTGAAACGCATTGGCTTTTTTTGACTATTTAAATACTGAAATAAAGCTTTAAAGCATTTTTTACTGATTTTTCTGGCAATTTCCCTTTTACTCCTTCCTCCCCTGCCCTAGGGGATCTCTTGGGGAGAGCTCTTCACATAGTATAGATATGCAGTTGGCTAAAGCATAGATACCAGATTGTGGTTGTAAATGGGGTTCACTCAGAACAGAGACAAGTCACTAGCGGTGTACCACAAGGCACTGTACTAGGTCCTGTTCTATGTATTCTATATGTAAAAATAATTTTTGCTGATGATACAAAGGTGTGTAATAGGATGAATATCCCTGGAAGTGTCTGTAACATGAAACATGATTTGGCACTGCTGGAATATTGGTCAAAATAGTGGAAACTGAAGTTCAATGTTTCTAAATGTAAAATAATGCACCTAGGGAAAAAGAATCCCCTTGAGAGAGTACAAGACTGGGGGTACAGTGTTGGCCAGCACTACAGAGGAAAAAGATTTGTGGGTACTTTTTTTTGGATGATTGAAAAATGAGCAAACAGTGTGACCAGACAGTGGGAAAAGCGAATAGCATTCTAGGATGCTTTACTAGAGGGATCACCAACAAGCAGAAGAAGGTCCTGGATCCCCTATGCAATGGGAATAGAAAAGCATCACCTCCCTTTAAAAAAAAAAAATTACAGTTCAGTTAAATTTGATGGTGACCATTTGTGGACTGCAGTCTTCAAGTCATTCCACAGATATTCAAATGGGGTTTAAGTCAGGGCTCTGACTAGGCCATGCAAAGACATTCAGCTTTTTCTTCTTCAACCACGGTGTGGTCTTTTTTGCTTTGTGGTTTGGGTCATTCTCATGTTGGAAGGTAAACCTTCTTCCCATTGACAACTTTCTGGCAGAGAACAGCAGATTTTCCTCCAGAAAATGACGGTATTTTGCCCCATCCATTTTTCCTTCTATCCTAACAAGCTCTCCAGTCCCTGCTGCAGAGAAACACCCCCATAACAGGATATTACCACCTCCATGCTTTACTGTAGGAATGGTGTTATTTGGATAGTGAACTGTATTGGATTTCCACCAGACATATTGTTTGGTGTTGAGGCCAACTAATTACATTTTAGTCTCATCTGACCATAACACCTTTTTTCATTTGGCCTCAGAATCTACAAGGTATGTTTTGGCAAAACTCAGTTGTGACTGCATGTGGCCTTTCTTGAGGAGTGACTTTTTTCTTGCAACCCTCCCATACAAGCCACATTTGTGGAAAATGTATGATATTGTTGTTACATGCACACAATTACCAGTCTTTGTCATAAATTTCAGCAACTGCCTCAGAGTTGCTGTAGACCTCTTGGTAGCCTTTCTAACCAGTTTCCTCCTGGCTCTTTCATCCAGTTTGGAGTGACGTCCTGATCCAGGGAGGGTCTGTATTATACCAAATACCTTACACTTCTTAATAGTAGACTTCACTGTACTTCTAGACATTAATAAAACATTTTACTTTTTTGTATCCATCTCTTGTCCACAAATGTGTCCCCAAGATCTTTTGACAGTGTCCTGCCACCCATAGTTGATTGTTTGCTTCAGTTACACTACCAGGGACTGAAGTGCTCCAGGAAAGCTCTTTTCATTCTAAACTAATCAAAATGACCACAGCTGATCACAGCTGAAAGTCAAATGGCTTTGTGTGCCATTAAGAAGGTGATTAGCTATACCTGGTTGAGTTTACAAGTCATTTTTAGGAGGTGGTGATTCTTTTTCGAACGCATTAATTCTGTTTTGATTTTTTATATATTTTTCTGAGATTTTGGTGGTATATCTTTCACTTGGATGTTATAAGTTGCAAGAGCAAGTTTGATAAAATAAAAACTGTGTCTGTCTTCATTTCAGGCTGCAAAGCAACAAAATGTGATTTTTTTAAAAGGGGGTGATTATATTCTAAACCCACTGTATAGGTCTTTAGTGAGACCGCACTTAGAATAATGGGGTTGATTTACTAAAACTGGAGAGTGCAAAATCTGGTGCAGCTGTCTATGGTAGCCAATCAGCTTCTAACTTCAGCTTGTTCATTTAAACATTAATAAAAAAATAGTGGAGGTTGATTGGCTTGTATGCACAGCTGCACCAGATTTTGCACTCTCCAGTTTTAGTAAATCAACCTCACTGTGTCCAGTTCTGGAGACCTCACATACAAAAAGATATTGCTAAAATAGAATAAGCCCAGAGATGGGTAACAAAAATGGTGAAAGGTCTGAGGGATAAGACATATCAGGAGAGACTTCAGGAACGTAATATGTACAGTTTGTGGTTGCACACGAAATACCGTCTGCTGAAAGCCTTCAACATTGCTTCTTATTCTCCATTATCCTCAGCCTTCAACCTCATCACTGGCGCTCAGAGATTAAGGCACTGCTAGCAATGCTAAGCTTTTTTATTTTTCGTCTCATCACCATCCTCAGTACATTGCCAGCATTTCTTGGATCCTTAACCATTAGCTATCCTTGCTTATCATTTTCCTCTGTACATGATTTTATCTGTGTGTTGCATTTTTGTTTATTTTTTTTAACATACATATTTAAGGGGGCTGTACTGAAAGTAATGCAACAGTGAGCATAACATTTGTTAGTGTAGGGTGGTGGTTGTTTGTCATGTCCTCCATGTTTCCCTCCTCATTGGGTGCCAAACAAGGGTCACATGAGAGGACTTCCCCGGGGTGGGTTCTTCTGGGCTACGTTAGTCACCTTGTACAGGGTCACTTTACTACACATGGGGTACCTTTGCTTTGTGCCACATTCATCAGTGTCCTGGGACAAGGCTGAGGCTGCTGAGGGGAATACTCAACCTTAAGGCGGACCACCACTGTTAGGGATGAAAGTACACTATGTACACTGACACTGTAACTGTGCTCCAGTTAATTCTCAGTTTACCATGACAATGTACTCCTTCTCTGTAATCTGCATTTAGGAGGGACATGCTGAGCCTTGTCCACATCCACCTGTCCAATGTTTTCCACTACTTTTCTCCAGTAATGGAGTGGGTCCCGCCATGCACTCTGCGTAGGCTGCACACCTGCACTTAACTTAACTCCTGAACCTCCGTAACTAGGTGTAGGATGGAGAACTTCTGTGGCAGGAATCCACTCCCGTTGCTATGAGAGACAAACCGCTGATGGAAGCAGTGCCGACAACTTCTCCCTCCTTGCTAGAGGCCGTACCACCTATATCAGGTACACGCTACCGACAGGCTGCTTGTTAAACCTCATTAACTCTGAAAAACCTGTGTCTTCCTATTACTCCATTCCGCATGAATACCTTCATACCCCAATGTGTTAAGACCCACTTGATAAACTATGTGCCCACCAGTTACTTGGGATACACCTCTTTCATTAACTGCAGACCAGGTAAGGACAACGTTTCAATATTTTACTTGGAAAAAGTGCACAAAATGAACCTAACACAGTCCAATATACATATGCAAGGTTATTCCTACATCCCTACTCAGGCCCGAATTTACTCCCTTTGCCACCCCAAGGCCGGGTCCTTCAATGCCGCCCCCCCACACACACACACCACCATTCACGTCCTTTATCGATGACTGCTACAATAGATCAATTAAAAACAAATCAAACATGCGCAGTTGCGTGGTCGGCTCAAGACCATATTTTCTATGGGCACCGGTGCCTCTAATAGACTTTAACGGGCAGCCCGAAAGGGGGGGGGGCGGCCGCGAAGTCGCCGCAGGAGGGAGGGTCGAAAGAAGAGAAAGCTGAGAGGACCAGGGCCTGCATCAGGCCTGAGGCCCGTAAGGGAATGAGATTGAGGAAACAATAGCTGCAAGGAGCAGCAGGATGTCGTTCATCACTGCCTAGATGTAAAACCACCTG
The DNA here is from genome assembly GCA_037952925.1 of Lithobates clamitans. Classification (NCBI taxonomy): domain Eukaryota; kingdom Metazoa; phylum Chordata; class Amphibia; order Anura; family Ranidae; genus Lithobates; species Lithobates clamitans. The sequence continues at coordinate 1,264,100 of JBBGZY010000292.1, forward strand.
AAGACACCAGCACTGAAGAATGCCTCCAAATTACTTGCATATGCATCAGAGTGCCTCTGAAGGATTGTCATTTCTGGACTACACCTATGCAGGTATGCTGGGGCATCACTTAAGCCTGTAGTTAAAAGTAGGGACAGGGCCGGATTTGCCACAAGTCCACCGAGGCCAGGCCTCGGGACGGCAGTGGTGCAGGGGCGGCGCCGCTCCTGCGGCGACTTCGCGGCCGCCCCCCCCTTTCGGGCTGCCCGTTAAAGTCTATTAGAGGCACCGGTGCCCATAGAAAATATGGTCTTGAGCCGACCACGCAACTGCGCATGCGCCTTTTCAAAGCCGGCGGGGCTCGGGAAAGCTCGTACGCGCTCGGCCGGGCGGCGCATGTGCAGTAGTGTGATTGCGCCGCCCAGCCGAGCGCGTACGAGCTTTCCCGAGCCCCGCCGGCTTTGAAAAGGCGCATGCGCAGTTGCGTGGTCGGCTCAAGACCATATTTTCTATGGGCACCGGTGCCTCTAATAGACTTTAACGGGCAGCCCGAAAGGGGGGGGCGGCCGCGAAGTCGCCGCAGGAGCGGCGCCGCCCCTGCACCACTGCCGCCCCGAGGCCTGGCCTCGGTGGCCTTGTGGCAAATCCGGCCCTGTCCCTACTTTTAACTACAGGCTTAAGTGATGCCCCAGCATACCTGCATAGGTGTAGTCCAGAAATGACAATCCTTCAGAGGCACTCTGATGCATATGCAAGTACTTTGGAGGCATTCTTCAGTGCTGGTGTCTTCAGGTGGTTTTACATCTAGGCAGTGATGAACGACATCCTGCTGCTCCTTGCAGCTATTGTTTCCTCAATCTCATTCCCTTACGGGCCTCAGGCCTGATGCAGGCCCTGGTCCTCTCAGCTTTCTCTTCTTTCGACCCTCCCTCTCTCCTGTGTCATGGACCATGATCCCTTCACACAGGCCCATGGTTCGGGCCCAGAGAAATACCCATCAAAACCAAAGAGCCAGGAAAGGCAATAACTCCTTTTCAACTTGCCCACACGTTTTTATTAACCTACATAGATCATTCAAGTTTCACATGTTGTTAGAATAACTCTTCCTCTATAGCAGTGGTTCTTAATCTATTTGAGTCATGGACCCCCTTTAAGAACCTGATGAAATCTATTCACCCCCTCCCTAGAAATATGTGCATAAACACAACTTTGCATGCAATATCTATATCTATATCTATATCTATATCTATATCTATATCTATATCTATATCTATCTATATATATCTATATAGATATATCTATATAGATATGTATAGATATATATATTAATTAGGGTTGTCCCGATACCACTTTTTTAAGACTGAGTACAAGTACCAATACTTTTCTTCAAGTACTTGCCGATACCAATTACCGATACTTTTTTAAAATATCATGTGACAGTTTTCAAAGCACAATACAGATTAGGTGGCACTGATATGCAGCACTGATGGGCACTGATACAGTGGGGCAAAAAAGTATTTAGTCAGCCACCACTTAAACTAGGCGATGGGGGGGAGGGTCCAGAGACAGTGATAGCCAGCGCGGAAGATATTCCAGAGGGTAGTATTGGGGGCATTAGTGGTAGGTTAACCAAAGCACAAAAACACAAGGTGAGTATAGTAGCAAGTCCTAGTTGCAATCTTGCAACACCCAATACGAGGACAATATGCGACCGGTCTAAACTATGTGGCATGTTCACCAATGCCAGGAGCATGGCGGACAAGATGGGTGAACTAGAGATACTGTTGTACAAGGAGGATTTGGATTTTGTGGGAATTTCAGAGACCTGGTTCAACAGCTCTCATGATTGGCTGGCAAACATTCAAGGGTATACCCTATACCGCAAGGATAGAGAGGGTAAAAAAGGGGGAGGGGTATGCCTATATATCAAGAATAATGTACAAGCGAATGTGAGAGATGACATCACTGAGGGAGCTAGAGAGGAGGTGGAATCCTTATGGGTAGAGCTCCAAAGGGATGAAGCTAAGGGGAAAATAATACTGGGAGTATGCTATAGGCCCCCTAACCTGAGGGAGGAAGTGGAGACGGATCTCCTATCACAAATTGGATTAGCAGCAAGGATGGGAAGTGTTATCATAATGGGGGATTTTAATTATCCAGACATAGACTGGGCGGAGGGAACCGCGCATTCATTTAAGGTTCGCCTGTTCCTTAATGTCTTGCAGGACAATTTTATGGGTCAGATGGTAGACGCACCAACTAGAAATAAAACATTACTGGATCTACTGATTACCAACAATACAGAGACCTGATCACAGATGTGGAAATATGGGGCAATTTAGGTAACAGCGATCACAGGTCAATTAGTTTCAGTATAAATCACACAAATAGGAAACATGAAGGGAACACAAAGACACTGAATTTCAAAAGAGCCAAAAACTACAAACCTTGCTAAAAGGCATAAATTGGGATAAAATATTAGGAACAAAGAATACGGAGGAGAGATGGGTTTGCTTTAAGAGCATATTAAATAAGGGTATTAGCCAATGTATCCCATTGGGTAATAAATTTAAAAGAGCGAACAAAAATCCTGGATGGCTTAACTCCAATGTAAAAATGCATATAAAAGCAAAGGAGAAGGCCTTCAAAAAATACAGGGTTGAGGGATCATCCTCAGTATTCAGACTTTATAAAGAATGCAATAAGAAATGTAAGGGTGCAATTAGGACATGATAGAACATGTAAGACACATAGCGGAGGAGAGCAAAAAAAAATCCCAAGAAATTCTTTAAGTATGTAAACAGTAAAAAAGGGAGGACAGACCATATTGGCCCCATAAAGAATGAGGAAGGACATCTGGTTACAAAGGATGGGGAGATGGCAAAGGTATTGATTTTATTCTTCTCCTCAGTCTTCACGAGTGAATCGGGGGGCTTCAGTAACCAAAACTACAGTGTTTATCCTCATGACCCAACACAGGAAGCACCTCCATGGTTAACAGAGGACGGAATTAAAATGAGACTTGAGAAACTTAACATTAATAAATCACCGGGACCAGATGGCTTGCATCCGAGGGTACTTAGGGAACTCAGTCAGGTGATTGCCAGACCGTTATTTCTAATTTTTACAGACAGTCTATTGACTGGAATGGTACCAGCTGATTGGAGAAAAGCCAATGTAGCACCAATATTTAAAAAGGGCCCATAAAACATCCCTGGGAATTACAGACCAGTTAGCCTAACATCAATAGTATGTAAACTCTTGGAGGGAATGATAAGGGACTATATACAAGATTTTAGTAATAAGAACGATATCATTAGCAGTAATCAGCATGGATTTATGAAGAATCGTTCTTGCCAAACCAATCTATTAACCTTCTATGAGGAGGTGAGTTGCCATCTAGATAAAGGAAGGCCCGTAGACGTGGTGTATCTGGATTTTGCAAAAGCATTTGACACAGTTCCCCATAAACGTTTGCTGTACAAAATAAGGTCCGTTGGCATGGACCATAGGGTGAGTACATGGATTGAAAACTGGCTACAAGGGCGTGTTCAGAGGGTGGTGATAAATGGGGAGTACTCAGAATGGTCAGGGGTGGGTAGTGGGGTTCCCCAGGGTTCTGTGCTGGGACCAATCCTATTTAATTTGTTTATAAACGACCTGGAGGATGGGATAAACAGTTCAATCTCTGTATTTGCAGACGATACTAAGCTAAGCAGGGCAATAACTTCTCCGCAGGATGTGGAAACCTTGCAAAAAGACCTGAACAAATTAATGGGGTGGGCCTGGGGGTCCTAGTAGATGATAGACTCAGCAATGGCATGCAATGCCAAGCTGCTGCAAATAAAGCAAACAGAAAATTGGCATGAATTAAAAGGGGGATCAACTCCAGAGATAAAATGTTAATTCTCCCGCTCTACAAGACTCTGGTCCGGCCGCACCTGGAGTATGCTGTCCAGTTCTGGGCACCAGTCCTCAGGAAGGATGTACTGGAAATGGAGCGAGTACAAAGAAGGGCAACAAAGCTAATAAAGGGTCTGGAGGATCTTAGTTATGAGGAAAGGTTGCGAGCACTGATCTTATTCTCTCTGGAGAAGAGACGCTTGAGAGGGGATATGATTTCAATTTACAAATACTGTACTGGTGACCCCACAATAAGGATAAAACTTTTTCGCAGAAGAGAGTTTCATAAGACTCGTGGCCACTCATTAGAATTAGAAGAAAAGAGGTTAAACCTTAAACTACGTAGAGGGTTCTTTACTGTAAGAGCGGCAAGGATGTGGAATTCCCTTCCACAGGCGGTGGTCTCAGCGGGGAGCATTGATAGCTTCAAGAAACTATTAGATAATCACCTTAATGACCGCAACATACAGGGATATGTAATGTAATACTGACACATAATCACACACATAGGTTGGACTTGATGGACTTGTGTCTTTTTTCAACCTCACCTACTATGTAACTATGTAACCAATTGTGCAAGTTCTCCCACTTAAAAAGATGAGAGAGGCCTGTAATTGTCATCATAGGTATACCTCAACTATGAGAGACAAAATGTGGAAACAAATCCAGACAATCACATTGTCTGATTTGGAAAGAATTTATTTGCAAATTATGGTGGAAAATAAGTATTTTGTCGTTATCAAAAGTTCATCTCAATACTTTGTTATATATACTTTGTTGGCAATGACAGAGGTCAAACATTTTCTGTAAGTCTTCACAAGGTTGTCACACACTGTTGCTGGTATGTTGGCCCTTTCCTCCATGCAGATCTCCTCTAGTGCAGTGATGTTTTGGGGCTGTCGCTGGGCAACACGGACTTTCAACTCCCTCCAAAGGTTTTCTATGGGGTTGAGATCTGGAGACTGGCTAGGCCACTCCAGGGCCTTGAAATGCTTCTTTTTTTTTTTTTTGGATTTAAATACTGTTTATTGAAAAATAAATAACAGTACAAAAATATCAAAATGGATTGAAATGCTTCTTACAAAGCCACTCCTTCCTTGCCCGGGCAGTGTGTTTGGGATCATTGTCATGCTGAAAGACCCAACCACGTTTCATCTTCAATGCCCTTGCTGATGGGAGGAGGTTTGCACTCAAAATCTCACAATACATGGCCCCATTCATTCTTTCATGTACATGGATCAGTCGTTCTGTTCCCTTTGCAGCGAAACAGCCCCAAAGCATGATGTTGCCACCCCCATGCTTCACAGTAGGTATGGTGTTCTTTGGTTGCAACTCAGCATTCTCTCTCCTCCAAACACGACGAGTTGTGTTTCTACCAAACAGTTCTACTTTGGTTTCATCTGACCATATGACATTCTTCCAATCCTCTTCTCGATCATCCAAATGCTCTCTAGCAAACCTCAGACGGGCCCGGACATGTACTGGCTTAAGGAGGGGGACACGTCTGGCACTGCAGGATCTGAGTCCCTGGCAGCGTAGTGTGTTACTGATGGTAGCCTTTGTTACGTTGGTCCCAACTCTCTACAGGTCATTCACTAGGTCCCCCCCATGTGGTTCTGGGATTTTTGCTCACCGTTCTTGTGATCATTTTGACCCCACGGGGTGAGATCTTGCATGGAGCCCCAGATCGAGGGAGATTATCAGTGGTCTTGTATGTCTTCCATTTTCTAATTATTGCTCCCACAGTTGATTTGTTCACACCAAGCTGCTTTCCTATTGCAGATTCAGTCTTCCCAGCCTGGTGCAGGTCTACAATTTTGTTTCTGGTGTCCTTTCACAACTCTTTGGTCTTCACCATAGTGGAGTTTGGCGTGTGACTGTTTAAGGTTGTGGACAGGTGTCTTTTATACTGATAACAAGTTCAAACAGGTGCCATTAATACAGGTAATGAGTGGAGGACAGGGGAGCTTCTTAAGGAAGAATATACAGGTCTGTGAGAGCCAGAAATCTTGCTTGTTTGTAGGAGGCCAAATACTTATATGATAGGACTGATAGGATTAGGTGGCACTGATATGCAGCACTGATGGGCGCTGATAAGTGGTACTGATTAAGCAGCGCTGGTGAGCACTGATAGGATTATTTGGCACTAATGGGCACTGTTATGCAGCATTGATGAGCACTGACTGAAAGCTGGCACTGACAGATGACTGGCACTGACAGATGGCTGGCACTGACAGATAGATGGCACTGACAGATGGCACTGATGGCCGGCACTGACAGATGGCTGGCACTGATAGATGGCACTGATAGGGGGCTGGCACTGATAGATGGCACTGATAGATGTCTGGAACTGATAGATGGCATTGATAGGTGGCAATGACAGGTGGCTGGCACTAATAGATGGCACTGGTGGCTGGCACTCATAGGCGGCACTTATGGGCATTGGGCACTGATAGGTGGCATTTATGGGCACTGATGGGGAGGCAATGAAATGCCATGAGAGGAAAGGCTGCCTGTGATGCCCATCTTGGTACTCCTTGCACTCAGCCGCATAAAAGCAGCAGCGGCCATCTTGTTACACCCAGCCCAAACTATATAAGCTTGGTGTAATTCCCTGTACACACGATTGGATTTTCCGACGGAAAATGTGAGATCGGAGCTTGTTGTCGGAAATTCCGACCGTGTGTAAGCTCCATCGGACTTTTTCCATCGGATTTTCTGACACACAAAGTTTGAGAGCAGGCTATAAAATTTTCCGACAACAAAATCCGTTTGTGTAAATTCCGACCATGTGTGGACAATTCCGACGCACAAAGTGCCACGCATGCTCAGAATAAATTCCGAGACGGAACTGCTCAGTCTGGTAAAATTAGCGTTCGTAATGGATATAGCACTTTCGTAGCACTTTGCATTAAAATTATTTAATGCAGCGCACTCTCTTCTTCTTTATAATGCTAGAAGAATGAAATTGTTTTGCTGCTCATATTCACACAGATTTCTCACAAACTTCTTTCTTTATTATTTATCGTGATTTCATGAATATAATATTTTGATTAGTCACATTTCCCGAAAATAATTTTTTTTTTAATGTTTTTAGATTTTGTATTATTTTGTTTTAGTTTGTTAAATCCTGATCTCCTGTTATTTTTTTAATTATTTTTTTTTTAACTCCAGAATAGTTTTGGGTGTGTTTTGTTTGTCAAGTTACCACAACACCACTATTATCTTAAGAGATCATGAACAGCAGCAGATGACATGTATGTCCCCAGGCTGTGCTCATACAAGAGCCTGCATCTTTTGTCAGACCAGACTGAACCCAGGTCATCACTCTCTGGTCTTCCTTAGACGCTTCCTTCCAGGCTGTGGCTCTGGTGTTGGAGGTGTGGCAGGAGGAGGAGGACCTGGAGTAGGAGGAGGAGGACCATGGCTGAACTTACAAACGTAGCTTTGGCTTGTGAGATGGCCCCTCAACCCCTTATTTAGGGCTTGTAAGATGATATACTCACATATTAGGCGTTGGCCCTCCTCCATTTCCAGCATTTTGCAGGCTGTAATGTATGCAAAGTCCTCTTGAACACTGTGGGGGGTTCTGAGGGCCACAGTAGCCTTCCAAAATAGGCCAATTGCTGCCTCCTTCATGTTACTATTCTTCCTGCCACTTTTTGGTTGAAGGAGGAGGGGAGGGATCTGGGCAGGCTACTGGGCCCGGCCACCTCCTGGCTGAGACTTTCCTGTGTATGAAAAAGGGACATCGCTCCTCCACATGTTGCTGCCTGGAAGGCCCAGGTTGGGTGTCAGAAGCCTCAGCTGAGGTGGAAGGAAGCATGGAAGAAAGAGTGGAGAGTGCTGGCCCTGGTTCAGTCTGGCCTGCCAGAAAATGCAGTCTGTCATAGTACCACAACCTGGGGACATAAATTTCATCTGCAGCTCCTGATCTCAGGGAATCCTGGACCTTCTTGCGCTCCCTTAGATAAGTGCTTCTCATGCCACCAATTAGGGCCTTCAAATATGGGATGTCTGCCATGGGGATCACCGGCTTCACAAATTCCAGCAATTGATCCAGCGCTGCCTTCCTCTTTGTTTTATTGTTATAATGTGGGTGGTTTACCTGCCACAGACAGGGCAGCTCCCTGAACATATCAATGAATATTGGCATAAAGTCATGATCATTGACTAGATCCATTTTCTCTGCAAGACACAACACAAGACAAACACTAATGTCAGGCTAAAGTCTGCTAATCTTGTCCCAATATAGGCCTCAATCTATAAGCAGTATAGGCCCAAGTTTAAATGTTACCTTCATTATCACGATCGGCGCTTTTGATACTCCTTCCTCCGCTCACAGATCGTACGTACGACGCACGCGTGTTACGCTTTATATACACTGCGCATGCATGAAACTCCGCCCGCCCCTGACGTTCTTTCTAGTCTATTGCCCGCCCTTCTCTTTCGGCGCAGTGGGGAAGAGCACACGGTGGAGACAGAGCAGGTGCGTGATAATTACAGCAACAAGGAGGAGGAGGAGGAAAGCCCGGAGCCAGAAACGTCACAATCCTGGAGGAGAAGATTTAAGGCCTTAAATATGTCCTTTGTAGAGATGGTGGAGATGGTGGACATTTTGAAAAGGGCCGACTATGACGGGAAGTATGGACCTCACACCAACCCAAATGTCAGAAAGGCCAAGATCATGGCGAAAGTTGTGAAGAGGCTGCACAGGAATTTGGGGGTACAACGATCCAAGGATCAACTGAGAAACCGGTGATCGGACCTCAAATTAAGGGAGCATGATCAGTACAGAAGGATCAGGAGAGTGCTGCAAAAAAGTAAGTAGTTGTCCTGTGTTCCTATTCTTTATTTTTATTACGTTCGTGCTGCTCCATGTGCTTTTCTTTACTGTTGTACATTTTAAAATGGTAACTTTTATGTTCATGGACACATTATTCATTCGTTCGGCCACTAAAACGTCCAGATGCAGTTCAATACATTTTTTCTGGCCTACTTCTCTTAAAATAATTTTGTTGTCTAGATGGGTTTGTAACAAGAATGAAATGCAAACTAGATTCTGTGTAAGGAGAGGACACTCAGCAGCTGTTTACACATCTGGACGCTGTGGACACAAGAACACCCTTTTTATTAGGGGGCCCACACAGGTGCGTCCAGTGTATACTATTTGGATGTCTCCCTCTGTGAAGCTTCTACAAAACAGGTAGGTATTCAAGCTTGACAAAGGACAAAAATATTTCTTCATCTTGAAACTCTGCCATAACAAACATTTGTACCCAACTTCCAAGCAATGTTTCATATTCCTATTTCTGCCATCAAATATCTGTGTGCTAAATATACCTATTTTTTTTCACATAGGAGAGAAAAGACTCGGAGGACACCACTCATCAGAGGAAACCATGGACCTCCCACCTCAGGAAGAAGGGGAAATCCCCCAAACCCAACCAGAGGAGGAGGAGGGCGACGTTATAGAAATTGGCAACACAACAGGTGGTTGTCAGCGACCACAGTCTCAGGTAAGAGATGGATGCCTGCATATTTATAATACATTGTGTGTGTTTTTGTTTTTCTTTTAGGTGATCGTGATGTTGTGGAAGAGGAATGTAATTTCACAAGTGAAAGTGCCCAGATCCTCATCGGGAAGATAATGGGGTGTAATAGGGATTTAGAAAACATTAAGCAAAACATCAATGATGTTCAAAACAAAATGAAGAACATCATTGATGTTTTAGGGAGAATATAAAACAATCAGAAATCCCTAACTTATTCCAGGTTTGTTGTTGTTTTTATGAATAATTTTTGACATATTATCGAAAAGTTAAATTTTGAAGATACACACAGTGTGTCAACGTGCTATCTGCCATCACAGGAGATCAATGTACGTGCTTTGTGGGTGCAACCCCTTCCTCAATAATAAAGTAGCTGAGAGGAAGGGGTTGCACCCACAGAACACGTCCCTTGATCCCCCATGATGGCAGCTAGCACATGTTGACATTAGGCAATTTGTGTGCATTTGGCTTTTCCAGGGGTGACATCACCCCATCTGCTGAACGCAATATCAAACACAGTTTATAAATACTCATGTCTGATATTGCCTTCACTTTCTATAAAAGTTGAACTTTGTAAGTTCCGGAGTTGTGTATTTTTTTATTGTTTAAAACATGCCTGTTTTACCTTAAAAAGGAAATTTCCACTTATTGTTAATGTGACCTAAAAAATTGTTATACAACAAACATGTTGGTTTGTTAAAAAACCCTTTTAGAAACGCACATGTGATTGTGCTTGGATTAAAAAGATTGATAATCAACAATGTGTGGCTTCTTCTTTTAATGCTCAAAAGCATTTTTTGGAGTATAAAGTTGTTGTTTTCAGTAGCAATGGGGGTTATTTACTAAAGGCAAATCCACATTGCACTACAAGTGCAGTTTCAGTGCTGTCTTAAGTGCACTTGCAGTGCAAAGTGTATTTTCCTTTAGTAAATAACACCCAACAGTGCTTTCTAATTTTACACAATTACGCCATTTTCAGGACTCCCCAAATTTCTGTCATGGTCAGCTAAAAGAAAGCCCAGCAGTAAATCATAGCAAATATTTGTTCAGTTTTAACTATATTTTTATTTAAAAATTGCTCAGACATTGTCTGGCATATCGATGGCCCCCCTACCCGCAAAGTATTCCATGTATTTTAGACTGGCCTCACGGGCACTCTGGGGGGGCAAGCCAGGATGGCCAGTTTTAAGTGCCTTCAACGTTTGTTCATTCTGAATTCGGGCCTCAGGCCCAACTGAGGCAGCATAGTTCACAGAATTTCTCCTTAAAAAATTGTGGAGAACACAGCAAGCCAGGATGATGTGATTGAGCTTATATTCCGCCATGTGCATCAGTGTAAGTAATAGGCGGAACCGGCTGGCCATGATTCCAAATGTGCTCTCCACCACTCTTCTGGCTCTGACCAGCCAGTAATTAAAAACCCTCTGGTCCGGGGTGAGGGTCCTCATAGGGAATGGCCGCATAAGATGGTCCCCCAGTGCAAACGCTTCATCCGCAATGAAGAGGAATGGGAGTCCTTCCGTATTGTCTTCTGGAGGTGGCAAGTCCAAGCTGCCATTCTGGAGACTCCTGTAGAACTCTGTGTGCGCGATGACTCCACCATCTGACATCCGGCCATTCTTCCCCATGTCCACATACAGGAACTCGTAAGTAGCCGACACCACCACCAACATCACAATACTATTGAACCCCTTGTAATTATAATAGTATGACCCCGAGTTGGGGGGTGGGACTATGTGGACGTGTTTCCCATCAATTGCCCCGAAGCAGTTGGGAAAGTTCCACCGCTGGGCAAAGTGGGAGGCCACAGTCTGCCATTCCTGTGGGTTGGAAGGAAACTGGAGTCAAACAAGAAAAAAAAAATAATTTTGCACAAAAACATGGAAAGCATATTAGACACAAACATTCTTGGCCAACATCAGTATAACATTTATTTTAGGGAGTATTTAAAGACAAAGGTTTAAGGTCCACCTATCAGATCCCCCCGCCCCCCCATTTTTTAAATTTTAGAGGGGGGGGTGTTTTGGCCAGGTAACCCTCTCCACTTCATTGAGAGATGAATGCCTAAATAATGTGTATTACTTTGGCCAGCCCCTCCTTACTTACACTATTGGCAGCCCACTGGACAGGTAAGAAGTGTCATAATACAAAGATATAAATACACACTGAACACATTTTAGCACATTTTTACATTCTGCTATTACCTATCAAGATAATAATAGGATACAAAAACTTTATACATTACCATTTGAAAGTATTCAGGCAGGCCCTTGCACTACATGCTTTGGGGAATTTATCCATAAATCTGACCACAAAAGAGGTAGGTATAGTGTGTATGGGTTTGGCAAAGTCAGCAGATAGAGGATTGGTATCAGCTGAGTTAGCAGTCGGGGAGAGGGAGGGTTCCAAATTATTTTGGGACCCCCCCCAAAAAAAACCTCTGGCACTCTGCCTGAATTTAAAGCACAAATCATATTTTTACACATTTTAGGGGTTGTTTAGGGTAAAGCCCTACTATGGAGCTGACAAAATACATTGTTAAGTGACTAGGCAAGGTGGATATAGGCCCAGGAGAGCATGCTGGGGAGTTAAGTGAAGGCAAATATGTATGAAGGACAAACATTTTTTTAAAAAAATTCAGCATGCATGAGGACAAAGAGGACATTCACAGCATATTACAATCATGGTAATTAGGGAATGAGGAAAGAAATACAATATATTAGCAAAAATTAAATACAATAAAATGTGATGTTAAAAGATAAAAATCTTACCTTAATATAGTCCTTCTGCAGGACCTGGATAATGGCAGAACAGGTCTCTGGGATAATGATCCCCAGAGCCTGGGGGGAGATGCCTGTCAAGAACTTGAGGTCCTGCAGGCTTCTCCCTGTTGCCAAGTACCGCAGGGTGGCGATGAGCCTCTGCTCCGGAGTGATGGCTTGCCTCGTGCAGGTATCCTGCCTGCTGATATAAGGGGTCAGCAAAGCCAACAAACAGTGAAAAATGGGGTCCGTCATCCGGAGAAAGTTCCTGAAATCGTCAGGATTATTCTCACGGATCTCACGGAGCAAAGGCATGTGACAGAATTGGTCACGCTGGAGCAACCAATTCTTGGTCCATAAACTCCTCCTTGCCCTGTTCATGGACTGGACTTGTGTCAAAGTAAGAACCCCAACACCAAGCCCCCGCACAGCACGAACTCTACGATGAGTACTTACATGCAACATGGCTAGAAAATGGTCGGCTGGTCAGAACGAAGTAACAGAACGCACTGAAGAACAGCAAGGCCTGTGAAGAGTGACCTGAAAAATCAGTAACGAACAGACAAGAACACAATGAAAAATCACTCGCTGCACGCACTGAAGAACAGATACAAACCCACAAGCACAAACTGAACACCAGAAATACGATCTGAAAAAGCGCAAATCGTCTCTCACCAAACTTTTACTAACACGAGATTAGCAAAAGGAGCCCAAAGGGTGGCGCGCTTGGTACTGAACTGCCCTTTTATAGTCTCATCGTACATGGTATACGTCACCGCGTTCTTGACGTTTGGAAAAACGTTGTGCGACGTTTGGAAAAACGTTGTGCGACCATGTGTATGCAAGACAAGTTTGAGCCAACATCCGTCGGAAAAAAACAATGGATTTTGTTGTCGAAATGTCCAATCAATGTCCGACTGTGTGTACAGGGCATAACAAGATGTCCACTGCTGGCTTACTGTGGCTGAGTGCAGGGTGTATCAAGATGGGCGTCGGGATGTCCAACTGCTAACGTCGGCACAAAGCGTCTCTTCCGTTGTCACATCCGCTGACTTCCGGACGCACGGTCGCCTTATTTCTCCTAGGTATTGGATCAGGCATCCGGAGCATTTGTGCAAGTATAAGTACTTGCGCAAATGCTCGGTATCGGGACAACCCTAATATATATATATATATATATATATATATATATATATATATATATATATATATATATATTTATTATTATTATTATACGAGATTTATATAGCGCCAAAAGTTTACTCAGCGCTTTACAATGTATAAGGGGGACAACACAATTACAGTACAGTTCAATACAAAAAGGTACAGGAGGGCCCTGCTCGTAGAGCTTACATTCTAAAGGGAGGGGGTGGTGGTACAAAAGGTAATAGCTGCAAAGAATGATTTGATGGGGGTGGCTCAGGGACAGTTATGTGGGTGTGGGATAGGCTTCCCTGAATAAATGAGTTTTCAAGGATCTCCTAAAGGTGGACAGGGTAGGGGCTGATCGGACATACTGGGGCAGGGAATTCCAGAGGATGGGAGAGGCTCTGAAGAAGTCCTGAAGGTGAGCATGGGAGGAGGTAACAAGGGAGCTAGAGAGCAGGAGGTCCTGGGAGGAGCGGAGGGGGCGATTTGGGCGATATCTGCAGATGAGGTTGGTGATGTAGATGGGGCAATATTGTGAATGGCCTTGTATGGTATGGTTAGCATTTTGAATTTTACACGGTGGGGTAGGGGAAGCCAGTGAAGGGATTGGCAGAGAGGAGCAGCAGTCATGGATCGATTAGTGAGGTGTATTAGTCTAGCAGCAGCATTCATAATAGACTGAAGGGGGGATAGCCTGCTTAAGGGTAGGCCATTAAGGAGAGCGTTGCAGTAGTCGAGGCGGGAAATAATCAAGGAGTGAATACGTTGCTTTGTGGTGTCATTAGTCAGGAAGGGTCGAATTCTGGAGATGTTGCGGAGGTTAAGGCGGCAGGATTTAGCCAGTGATTGGATATGGGGGCTGAAGGAGAGGTCAGAGTCAAGGATTACACCCAGGACTCTGGCATATAATATATATATATATATATATATATATATATATATATATATATATATATATACAAACACTTTATTTTATTGAAATTTGAGTGCCTCATACATACATGACACACACAAGGTTTGAAGCTGGGTTCACATCTAAGCCACATGCAGCTCTCAGCAGGGGTCCAGTGCATCTCTGTTCTCCGTTTCAGGGATGAATCCGGGCCAGATTTTTGCCTGAATTCGGCCCTGAAACTGAGCCAAAGATGCACAGGACCTCTGTGCAATCTGCCCCACAGCTGCCTGGGTGTTATGTGAACCGGCTCCATAGAGAGCTGGTCACAATCTCCTGTCATGCCAACTGGATGCAGGGAAACCCACATCCAATTCGCACTACTGTGAACTCAGCCTAAATAAAGTAAACTATCTTAACAAAAACTCACTCCTTCTCATGCAAAATGTAATGGACACTTATTACAAAAATGAAATGCAATCATCTCATGCTCCTTAAACAAAACAGTTTTAATTCTGCTACAACTACTACTAGAAAATGAGAATTAGCACTTGCTGTTATGGAATGGAACAAGAAGGCAACTGTGCGGAGAACAATGATACAAATTTAAATGGTAAACATACTTAGTGATCGGTGCTATAAGCAGCGGCAGGGAGTGCGTTCATTAATTTCTTTCAATGGGAAAACATTGATAGGGACAAGGGGCAGGGCTGTATAGTGAAAGTAAATGTTAGTTTTTGTATCTGACCCTTAAGAACCACTGCTGTATAGTACCTCTTCTTCGTCTTCTTTTTTCGTTGCAGGTAAATAATAAATTTCAAGCAGAAGCAGCACCATCATTGAGTTCTTGAAGAAGGAGGGTATGGGCTGTCTGACATCCACAAAAGGCTACATAATATATTATAGAGAAGACACCACTGCCAAGAGATTGTTCTTGTCAATGGTGTCATCTCTATAAAGATTATGGAGCCTTCTGTGGATGTCAGATAGCTTGTACCCTCCTCAACGATGGCACGTTGATTCTGCTTGAAATCCACTATTTACCTGCAATGAAAAAGAAGAGTTACTATAGAGGAAAAGTTACTCTAGCAACATGTGAAATTTGAAGGTAAGTTTTAAAATTTTGTGAAATTTGAATGTAAGTTAATAAAAAATCTATGTCCACTTTCCATTACTTTCGTTAGAGCGCTCATGTATTTTAATATCACCCCTTCCCTTGTTCACCACAGCATCTATAACAGGCACTTGAAAATTAGTTTGCAGTGTTCACTAATTTCTATTACTGTAACTTTTCTACCATTTGTGATTCAGACCCACATAAATTTGTATAACTGATAACAGAATACATTTAAATAGGGAAAAAAATGCCACATTGCAGTTTGGGACAAGGAAATAATGATTGTTTTTGTGTGCTGTTTTTTTTTTTTTTAACAGTCTGTATAAATTTCTTCTATACATATTAGTCTGCAGTAAAAAAAAAAATATTCCTGCCATCTTTCAGGCAACATAATGTGCAACAAAAACAATTGCAATACTAATTCTATTAAACTGAAAAATGATTATCTGCTGTTGTAGAACAAAAATACATTTGAGGATAAGTAATATGATTTTTAAACATTCTACCTAAAGAAACTAAAATGGGTCTATATTCTAATATGCAACAAAAGTCAAGTCAATGGCCCTGGGAGGCCTAATAAAGCTAAAATACCTTTTTCTGGAGAAAATGCCGCTCCAGGTTTCCTCTAGTGATCCTGACAGCTTACCCAGGCATGTGATCTCTATTGAAGGAAAGGATCAACTGGCTTACCCGCAACCTGAGCAGATCCTA
This sequence comes from Lithobates clamitans, assembly GCA_037952925.1. NCBI lineage: Eukaryota > Metazoa > Chordata > Amphibia > Anura > Ranidae > Lithobates > Lithobates clamitans. The sequence continues at coordinate 1,280,165 of JBBGZY010000292.1, forward strand.
TCAAGGGAAATACTGCTCCCGTATTCGTTTGGTTTGATTTTCTGTGAAAATTTTGATGCCGACCATGGTTTTAAATAAAAGAAGTTTTTAATGTACTGCACCATGGAGGCTCTTATCTTCTAATCCCCTCTGACACATGCGGAACTAAGCCGGCAGGCTACTCGGATTCCACAGTGCAGGAGACAGATTGCGTTCTGAGCACACAGACCAGCCGCTCTTCCGATCAGCTGTTTCAGCACAGATCAGCTGTTTTTCACTCAGTGGGATATCGCCTATGCCAGTGGAAGATCAGAAGCAGACGGATATCTGAGTTTGTGGGAATCCCTTCAGCCAACCCCACCTGCAAGATTGAAATTATCTGAGCCTGTTAGACCCCCGTAATAGGGTTCCCAGTATCTGGTAAGCGGCCGCCCGTTTTATTTAATCCTAGGATCATTGCACCTTCTAAAAGGAAGTCTTCATATGAAAAGCACTTATCTGAAATTTTAGGACTGAAATTTTAGGACTGTTTGAATTGTTTTTTACCATCTATTCCACAAGGGGACTTTGTCACGTTAATCACCCATTTGTGTCTAATTGGTTTTACACATGCATTTATTTATTTTTTTTGGCCACAAGTTTATCATATTTGGGTGGGATAGACACCAGTAGCGCACCTGAGTCTTGTTATTATATTGTGAAAACTGAAAATTCTTGGTTTTAGTAAGGTTGCCGTACTTTAGTCTTTTTGTTTCAATTTTGTTTCAAATGTAATCTTGTTTTTAGTTTTAGGTTTATCTTTTAATGGCAACAGTATTTACTTTGTCTCACATCAATATTGTGAAATAATTTTTCTTCACTTCACGTAAAACAAACAGAGGTTAGCGCAGTTTACACGTGTTACACTATTTTAAAGAAAATTGAAAGTATTTTCTTGGTGTTTTGAATGCTTTTAAGTGCAGAGGAGGGATTTGGGGTCTTATTCACCCCAGATCTCTCTATAAAGACACTATTCTGTACTCCTACTCCTGGACCTCTCTGCTGCCTTTGATACGGTTGACCACCCCCTCCTCCTCAAAAAACTACATGCCTTTGGTCTCCGTGACTGTACACTTCGCTGGTTCTCTTCCTACTTATCCAACCGCACCTTTAGCGTTTCTTATAACTCTACTTCCTCCTCCCCTCTTCCTTTCTCTGTTGGGGTCCCTCAGGGTTCTGTTCTTGGACCTCTACTATTTTCAATCTACACTGCCTCCCTGGGTCAACTGATAGCCTCCCATGGCTTCCAATACCACCTCTACGCTGATGACACCCAAATATATTTCTCTACACCTCAGCTCACTCCCTCTGTCTCCTCACGTATCAGTAATTTACTCTTAGATATATCAGTCTGGATGTCTCACCACTTCCTTAAACTCAATCTAGCCAAAACCGAACTTCTAATTTTCCCTCCCCCCTATGCCTCTTCCCCTGATCTCTCTGTCAAAATCGATGGCACAACTATAAGCCCATCCCCACATGCCAAAGTTCTAGGTGTAGTCCTAGACTCTGAACTCTCCTTCAAGCAACACATCCAATTACTGTCCAAATCCTGCCGCCTCAACCTCTGCAACATCTCCAAAATACGCCCCTTTCTAACCAATGACACAACAAAGCTCTTAATTCACTCGCTGGTCATCTCTCGCCTTGACTACTGCAACATTGGCTTATCTCTACATAGTCTATCACCTCTTCAATCCATTATGAATGCCGCTGCCAGACTCATCCACCTTACCTGTCGCTCTGTGTCTGCCACTCCTCTATGTCAATCCCTCCACTGGCTTCCGCTCGGCCAAAGAATTAAATTCAAAATTCTAACAACTACGTACAAAGCCATCCACAATTTCACCCCCAGCTACATCACTTGCCTAGTCTCTAAATACCAACCTACTCGCTCTCTTCGTTCCTCTCAAGACCTCCTGCTCTCTAGCTCCCTTGTCACCTCCTCCCATGCTCGCCTCCAGGCCTTTTCCAAAGCCTCTCCAATCCTATGGAACTCCTTACCCCAATCTGTCCGCTTATCTCCTACTTTATTAGCTTTCAGAAGATCCCTGAAAACCCTTCTCTTCAGAGAAGCCTATCCTACCCACACCTAACAACTGTACTTTTTTTTTTTTTTTTTTTTCCCATCAGCTCATCCCCTACAGTTATTACCTTTTGTCTCCACTTGACCCTCCCTTCTAGATTGTAAGCTCTAACGAGCAGGGCCCTCTGATCCCTCCTGTATTGATTTGTATTGTAGGTGTACTGTCTGCCCCATGTTGTAAAGCGCTGCGCAAACTGTTGGCGCTATATAAATCCTGTATAATAATAATAATAATAAAGAAGATCTCTCTATATATAAGACCTCTCACATGCCTATTTACATTCCTTGTGACAGCAATAAAAGTAAAAAAAAAAAAACTTAAAGCAACAGTATACAAAATAAAAAAAATAAATAGATAAAAAAATTGTTAATTAAAAAATAAAAATAAAATTAAAGTACTCCCATCTTCACAGGCTTGTGCGCAAAAGCGAAATCGTGCTTTGGTCCCATACGCACGCAAACAGCGATCGTCCCACACATGTGAGGTATCACCGTGAACGTCAGATCATGGGCAGTAATTCTAGCACCAGACCTCCTCTGTAAATCTAAAGTGGTAACCTGTAAAGTCTTTTAAAGCGTCCCCTATGGATAGTAAAATTTACATAATTTGTCACCATTGCACTGCGTTGCACTTTCATTAAAATTGAAAAAAAAACATTTTCTTTTGAAACCAATTGCGTTTTAAGAACTGCTGCACAAGTACCGTGTGACATAAAAAATGGCAAAACCCATCAATTTATTCCTTAGTCTAGGGCCTATGCTTTAAAAAATATATATTATGTTTGGGGGTTTTGTTTTCTAGCAAAAAATACTGTTTGTTATATGTGAAAAAAAGTGCCAGAAAACGCCCAGACTGGAAGCAGTTAAAATAAAAAAAACAGCATTTGTAATACAGAATGAAAATCATTAATTAATATCAATAAACTGTTTTAAATTTTCATACAAATATATATTTGAAATTAAATTTCAAATTTCTGCCAGTAACAGGTTGTATAACACCCTTCCAGCCTGTGTCTTAGAATAAGAGGGAACTGAAGCCTATATCAATCAAGATGTAATATCCCACCTACATTGTGTTTAGCTGGTTAGTGGGCATGAAGGAGGAGGAAATTAGTGGGCTGTCATTTACCACACTCTATACACCCACGTGTGTGGGTCATATGGGCTGCTCAGGTGTGATAGAGAGGAAACTGCTCAGCATAGAAACTTACAGAAAACTGAACATGTGCACTAGCTGCCAACACTGCTCTGCAAAATCCCCATCTGCACTGGGGAAATGGAAAGATGTGGGAGATAGAGAACAGTAAGATCAACCAGGTTTTTTGCAGAATACAGAAAACGAATCTCATAGTGAATGAGTGAGTATGAACAGCATGCAATACACCATTTATTGATAGTTTTTAATGATGTGGGTTTAATGACACTTTAACTATTCAATCTTTCTATTACCGTGCCATGGAGGTAGTGGACCCATTGTGTCACCAGGTGCATGTAGTTCCTAAAACGCAAGCACAGGATGTTAGGAACAGCTTGGTGTTCACCATAGCATCCCGCAAGCGAAAATGAGCTTTGTTGTGGATGGCCTCCAGGCTGCAGACCTTGGTTACATTTGGAATGGCAACAGCTGACAGCAAGCAGAAACAAGTGTAGACAAAATTGTCAGGCAAGATCATGGTCAAACAGGCAAAAGGTCAGGACAAGCAGATAACAAGGATTGTGGAGAAACAGACAAAGGGTCAGGGAAAGTAGATAACAAGAATCATAGAGAAACAGGCAAAAAGTCAGTGTAGGCAGATAACAAGGATTGTGGAGAAACAGGCAAAAGGTCAGAGCAGGCAATTAACTATGATCATGAAGAAACAGGCAAAAGAACAGGGCAGGCAAATAACAATGATCATGGAGAAACAGGCAAAAGGTTAGGGCAGACAGATAACAAGGATTGTGGAGAAACAGGTAAAAGGTCAGGGCAGGCAAGTAACAAGGATCATGGAGAAATAGGCAAAAGGTCAGGGCAGGCAGATAACAAGGATTGTGGAGAAACAGGTAAAAGGTCAGGGCAGGCAAGTAACAAGGATCATGGAGAAATAGGCAAAAGGTCAGGGCAGGCAGATAACAAGGATTGTGGAGAAACAGGTAAAAGGTCAGGGCAGCGAAATAACAAGGATCACCTAGAAATAGGCAAAAGGTCAGGGCAGATAGATAACAAGGATTGTGGAGAAACAGACAAAAGGTCAGAGCAGGCAGATAACAAGGATCATGGAGAAACAGGCAGATGTCATACATGGATATCAGAACAGAAACCATAGGATTAAAAAAAGAACAACTTCCTTTTGTTGTTAAGTAAAAAATACTATTTTTGATCCGTGATAATTATTTTTTCTGTAAACTCTTCTTACGTAAAATAATCTTTTTATTCTATACATGTTAAGCTATATGGAGAAAAACATTATTATTCTTGTAGTGTCTAAATCAAATTTAAATGTGAAGTTGCAAACCAATATATGTTTTTCAAGTCATTACTTTTTTGGTACTTTGCTTGAAAATCTCTTATAGAAAGGGAAATAAAGACTGTAGAACCCTTCTGTAACCAATTATGCCAAAATACATTTCTAACCAACATTAAAATGTAATAAATATTAGAAACAAAAATATACACAACTGCGCTTTATCCAAAGCTTTCTGGCCTTGTTGCATTTAAAAATTAATTCAATTTTAAAAAGTAGGAATGAAAAGTACTTGAATGGTAAACTACGTTCCCACTGAAATCTAAAACAGGTTTGAACCTTCGGATTAAAATAAAACTTGTTCAGAAGTACACAAATTTTTATGCTACGGCCCAATGTTTTTTGTTTTTTTTTTACTTTTGAATTTATGCCATGCTGTTTTTGAGCCAAGAAAAGGTATTTGCTTTACAATTGGCAGTCTGCTACGAATACGTCAGCTTGTTTATTGTGTTTAATATTTCATATGCAATATTAATAGTCATATGTTTTCCCAACATTATTTAGTATAGTACACAATGTGTTTAATAATGATCAAGTTTCTTTTGTGATTATGTGCATTGTTTGTTTTGACCTGCATGGTTACCTTTTTAGTGCCTCCAAAAGTAAGTCACTCTCAAAATAGGTTTTAAAATCCGCAAGTGTGCTCTTATGTTATAAGCTACTCTTGATTGGGTTCCAGTTGAACATGTACTGTTAAAGTCTAGTGAAGTGCAGTTTAACTATATAAACTGTATTTATGGTTCGCATTAACTGTAGACTACGCAGTAAGCAAATACAAATTTTTTTACATATACACACATAATACATGGGTCCTGGTAAACTAAACAGTGTTAGTTGCAGTAAATCTCTTTTAACCACTTCAATAGAGGGCATTTTCACCCCCTTCCTGCCCAGGCCAATTTTCAGTTTTCAGCACTGTAACATTTTGAATGACAATTGCGCGGTCATGCAACACTGTACCCAGATGAAATTTTTATCATTTTTTCCCCACAAATAGAGCTTTCTTTTAGTGATATTTGATCACCTCTGCGGTTTTTATTTTTTGCGTTATAAACAAAAGAAGAGCGACAAGTCTGAAAAAAAAAACCCAATATTTTTTACTTTTTGCTTTAATAAATGTCCCATTTTTAAAAAAAATAAAAACAAATTTTTTTTTCAGTTTAGGCCGATATGTATTCTTCTACATATTTTTGGTAAAAAAAATTGCAATAAGCGTATAATGATTGGTTTGCGCAAAAGTTATAGCGCCTACCAAATAGGGGATTGTTTTATGGCATTTTTATTATTATTATGTTTTTTTACTAGTAATAACGGCGATCTGCGATTTTTATAGTGACTTTGACATTGTGGCGGACATATCGGACACTTTTGACACTATTTTGGGACCATTTACACAGCGTTCAGTGCTATAAAAATGCACCGATTACTGTATAAATGTCACTGGCAGGGAAGGAGTTAACATTAGGGGGCGATCAAGGGGTTACATGTGTTACCCAGGGAGGGATTCTAATCGTGGGGGGAGGGGACTGACTTGGGGACTGACTTGGGGAGGAGACCGATCGGTGTCCCTATATACAAGGAACACACAATCAGTCTCCTCTTCCCTTACAGGACGTGGATCTGTGTGTTTACACACACACAGATCCATGGTCCTGCTTTGTAATGAGCGAGCCCGAGAGCCCAGCGGCTCCTCTCTGACGACTCGGTGACACGGCGGGCGTGCACGCGCCCCCAATACCGCCGGGAAGCCGAGGGTAGGGAAGTGGTTAAACTTTATATTCGTATTTCAGAAATTCAAGTTTTTTTGTTACATAGTAGTGAAGACCAGTGGTTCTCAACCTCAGTCCTCAAGTACCCCCCCAAAGGGCCATGTTTTGGGAACTTCCCTTAGATAAAATAGTTCTTATCAATACCATGTTATTGATATTGATTTAAAGCAGCTGTGCAAATGTAAGGAAAACCTGAAATTATGGCCCATGGGGGTATTTGAAGACTGAGGTTGAGAACCACTGGTGTAGACTACGTACTACGTGAAAGCTATTGGGCCAGGGAATTGGAAGTGTCTTAGTTCAGGCCAACTGAACATAGACAATCTGTGTGCATATTAGGATAACACAGATCCAATGCTGTAAATGAGCTAAATACATACCAGGTGCATCAAAACAAAAGGTTTTTAAAGTCGTATTGTTCGTTTTTTTTTTAAAGCAGCCATAGCCAGAAAAATATAACCTGTCGCCTTCCAGCAAGCTGTAGAGATGGGTTCTTGCTTTCTGTGTGGAAGCAGTGCTCTCCCTGTAGAGGTAGACCTAGAGTCCTCCAATCAGCAGGGAGTATGAGCTTTGCCGATTGCAGAACTAATTCAGCAGGAGGTATGATGGACCTCTGCACAGAGACCACTGCTTCCACAGCAACATTCCTTTTCTACAGCACACTGGCCAAGGTCAGACTTTTGTGCTCAGGCCATGGCTGCTTTCTAAAGAAAGCCAACTGTGTGACTCTGAACACTTGCGTTTTAATAAACCTAAAGTGTATTAGCTGGTTTCCAATGAAAGTTCAACTGACCTTTAAAAGTTGAAGAGGTTGTAGTTGATGTTGCCCCTGACCTCCTACGAAGTCTCCAGTCAAGAAGAGCTGATGTGAGACAAAGAAGGATTCTTCAGGTTGGTCTCTAGCCTGGGGTATTAACCATCCATTTTTTTACAGATAGTTTGTAAAAATGCTTCAAATATTTTCTCTTCAAAACTGTTTGTGAATGGGTTAAAGGCTAAGGTTTACCATCAAATGAAAAATAATAAATGCACATTGCATTGTGCATTTATCAAAGCATTGCATCCGTGATTACAGGATCATGAGTGCAATGTCAGGCTTCTGCAGACATGTCCTACAGCTTTCTGCCCATACCTCTGTATAGGCTATCTGTTAGAAAGCTGGAGGATGTGTGAATGAGTTAGGAGAGTGGTCACCATCGCAATTGCAGTCCATTGAGAACTACAAGCCATCTAACATTGTGGCGGGGGGACTTTTGATTGATTAATGAACAGATTGCTGTCAATGAATGATGCGGCTAAGCAGGTGGAGCCCCATGGCTGTGACAATTTTAAATATGACAGCAGCTGTGGGGGAGAGGCAGTCAGGAGGTTAGGGGTGGGGTGTTGGAACATGTTACCTGTTACCCCCTAAATACAGGTGCAACATGTTCCAAAGATGACTTTATCATTTAAATAGGGATTTCATGTGACAACACTGAAGAAATGACACTTTGCTACAATGTAAAGTAGTGAGTGTACAGTAACAGTATAACAGTGTAAATTTGCTTTCCCCTCAAAATAACTCAACACACAGCCATTAATGTCTAAACAGTTGGCAACAAAAGTGAGTACACCCCTAAGTGAAAATGTCCAAATTGGGCCCTATTAACCATTTTCCCTCCCCGATGTCACGTGACTCATTAGTGTTACAAGCTCTCAAGTGTGAATGGGGAGCAGATGTGTTAAATTTGGTGTTATCACTCTCACTCTCTCATACTGGTCACTGGAAGTGCAACATGCCACCTCATGGCAAAGAACTCTTTGAGGATCTGAAAAAAAGAATTGTTGCTCTACATAAAGATGGTCCAGGCTATAAGAAGATTGCCAAGACCCTGAAACTGAGCTGCAGTACGGTGGCCAAGAGACCATACAGCATTTTAACAGGACAGCTTCCACTCAGAACAACAGGCCTCGCCATGGTCGACCAAAGAAGTTGAGTGCACGCGCCCAGCCTCATATCCAGAGGTTGTCTTGGGGAAATAGACCTATGAGTGCTGCCAGCATTGCTGCAGAGGTTGAAGGGGTGGGGGGTCAGCCTACCAGTACTCAGACCATACACCGCACACTGCATCAAATTGGTCTGCATGGCTGTCGTCCCAGAAGGTAGCCTCTTCTAAAGATGATGCACAAGAATGCTCACAAACAGTTTGCTGCATGTTGTGGTCATTCAGGTGCTCATCTAATAGTTTCTTGAAACTATCGATGCTCCCCGCTGAGACCACTGCCTGTGGAAGGGAATTCCAGGGGATTAAACCTTTTTTCATCTAATTTTAATGAGTGGCCACAAGTCTTGTTAAACTCCCTTCCGCGAAAAGGTTTTATCCCTATTGTGGGGTCACCAGTATGGTATTTGTAAATTGAAATCATATCTCCTCTCAAGCGTCTCTTCTCCAGAGAGAATAAGTTCAGTGCTCGCAACCTTTCCTCATAACTAATATTCTCCAGACCTTTTATTTGCTTTGTTGCCCTTCTTTGTACTCGCTCCATTTCCAGTACATCCTTCTTGAGAACTGGTGCCTAGAACTGAACAGTTGAGTTATTCTCTTTACGGTCAACCCAGAGGACACGGGGGCACTCTTTACGTCTAGAGGAAAAGAGATTTCATCTCCAAATACACAAAGGTTTCTTCACAGTAAGAGCTGTGAAGATGTGGAATAGACTCCCTCCAGAGGTGGTTCTGGCCAGCTCAGTAGATTGCTTTAAGAAAGGCCTGGATACTTTCCTAAACGTACATAAATAAATATAACTGGGTACTAACATTTATAGGTAAAGTTGATCCAGGGAAAATCCGATTGCTTCTTGGGGAATCAGGAAGGAATTTTTTCCCCTGCTGTAGCAAATTGGAGCATGCTCTGCTGGGGTTTTTTGCCTTCCTCTGGATCAACTGAGGGTATAAAATTGGGTATATTGGATTGTACGATATTTTTTATTTTATTTATTTATTGTTTTTAAGGTTGAACTGGATGGACTTGTGTCTTTTTTTCAGCATGACTAGCTATATGTAGCTATGCTATGTGTGTCCCCATCAGCAGAGTCCTCCTCACATCTCAGTGTCCCCATCAGCAGAGTCCTCCTCACAAGTGTGTTCCCATCAGCAGAGTTCTCCTCACATCTCAGTGTCCCCATCAGCAGAATCCCCCTCACATGTGTCCCTGGCAGCGGAGCCCCTCCTTCATGCCGCATCTGTCCCCTTCAGTGGCAGCTAATCAGTTCCCGGCTTTCGCTGTGTATTCAGTGGAGAGGGTATTAATCCTCATGGCGGCGACGGCCATCTCTTTGTTGCTCAAACATTCCTGATTTTCCCTGGACAAAAAGCAAAATCCCGGGAATTTAATCGGGACAAGCTCTGATCGGGATGAGGGTCCCAAAATCGGGATTGTCCTGGGAAAATCAGGATTCGGGACTGTTGGCAAGTATGGAAAAACTGGAAGTGACATCTTACATGGACAACAAAGCACCCGGCCATAGTGATACTTGATACTTGATAGTTGGAAGTTGTCCGGCGCAATGGACTGCGCCACAAGCCCATTCAAAGCCCTGCAAATGAAGCGTCTCATCTGCAATCTCGTGATTGCATAGATGTGGCGCTTCCCATACTGCACTGTGTCTGGCGCAGTGCACTGATTTTGGGCCCTTTTAAAATATTGGCTTTTCTCCAATCCGCTGGTACCATTCCAGTCAGTAGACTGTCAGTAAAAATTAGGAACAGTGGTCTGGCAAATACTTGACTGAGTTTCCTAAGTACCCTCGGGTACAAGCCATCCGGTCCCGGTGATTTATAAACCAATTCAGCCCCGGAAGAATTTACCCCCTTCCTGACCAGGCTATTTATTGTGATACTGCACTGCGTTGCTTTACCTGACAATTGCGCGGTCATGAGATGTTGTATCCAAACAAAATGTATGTCATTTTTTCCCCACAAATAGTGCTTTCTTTTGGTGGTATTTGACCTCTGCAGTTTTTATTTTTTGCACTATAAACAAAAAAAGAACGACAATTTTGAAAAAAACCACAATATTTTGTACTTTTTGCTATAATAAATATCCAAAAAAAATGTAAAAAAAATGTTCTTCATCAGTTTAGGCCGATATGCATTCTTCTACATATTTTTGGTAAAAAAAAAATCACAATAAGCGTATATTGATTGGTTTGCGCAAAAGTTATAGCGTCTACAAGATAGGGGATCGGTTTTTCTTTACTAGTAATGGCGGTGATCTGCGATTTTTATTGGGACTGCAACATTGCGACAGACACATCGGACACTTTTTTGGGAACATTGACATTTATACAGCGATCAGAGCTAAAAATAGCCACTGATTACTGTATAAATGTCACTGGAAGGGAAGGGGTTAACACTAGGGGGCGATCAAGGGGTTAACTGTGGGGGGAATGTGGCTGACTAGAGGAACACACTTAGTAGGAACACACAATCTCTCTCCTCTCCCCTGAGAGAACCAGGATTTTTGTGTTTACACACATAGATCCCGGTTCTCGCTCTATCACGAGCGACCGCGGGTGCCCAGCGGTCATTGCGCCCCCCGGGCACACGCGTCGGCTCTGAGGACATGCTGCGAAGTTCAGCTTGAGGGCCTGCTTCACCGGGATGTTATTAGTGGAGCTTACGTAGTTAAAAACTAAAAAAACAGAGACCACATTATTAATATAGTGAGAAGTTCTTTTGCAGAGTAAAGTAAATATTTGCAGACCAACTTGCAAGTGTTGTATGAGGTTTTGTTAGAACAAAATTAAGGGTATGTCAGTCATCACAGTCATCATCAATTTTTAGTTCAATCTGTAGCCAAGTTAACAATTGTTGCTTAATCCCTGACAAAGCTAAATTTGCTGAAAGATGGCGAAATGTGGTCCAGGGGCCATTTAAATTTGTATAGCCCTTGTATAGCCCTTGGTACATTATCGCCAATCGGATAGATGCTATGAGATTGGGGAAAGACTGAGGAGGTCATGAGGGTTTAACCCTTCGTTCACACAGGCATACTTAAAGTGGTTGTAAACCCTCACATGATGCTCAACTACACTGCAGAGTACATGAGCATCATGTGGAATGTAGTTCCAAAACGTCTAGGGTGCCAAGGTTCACCATCACTGCCTTTTCCCAATAGTCTTAGAACAACAAAACAAATTAAAAGGGACACTCTACCTAAAAAAAGTAATATTTTAGCTGCAGTGGATCCTGATGTGTTAGATCGGCCCCTGGTTTCTACTCCAGCAGTGAGATTTCTCCTACAAAATTCAAAATTCTCTTTTTGTCCACAAAGTAGTTTAGGATACTCTCAGTCACGAACCTCCCGCTACATGCTTCACAATATAAACTAAATTGAAATCAAACATGGAGAGTGGGAACTTTTGTGATGGTTGCAGCTAGTGTATAGACCAAGGCCGAACAAAGGTGATCAGATATTTATAGAGAACTGCCTAATGATATCAACTCTTTAATCACTTCAGCCCCGGAAGGATTTACCCCGTTCCTGACCAGAGCACTTTTTGCGATACAGCACTGCGTCGCTTTAACTGACAATTGCAGCGACGTTGCACCCAAATAAAATTGACGTCTTTTTCCCCCACAAATAGAGCTTTCTTTTGGTGGTATTTGATCACCTCTGCGTTTTTTATTTTTTGTGCTATAAACAAAAAAAGCGACAATTTTGAAAAAAAAAAAAAAAAAAATTACTTTTTGCTAATAATAAATATCCCCCAAAAATATATAAAAAAACCAAATTTCTTCATCAGTTTACATACATTTTTATCAGAATACATAGGCCGATATGTATTCTTCTACATATTTTTGGTAAAAAAATCACAATAAGCGTTTATTGATTGGTTAGCGCAAAAGTTATAGCGTCTACAAAATAGGGGATAGATTTATGGCATTTTAATTATAATTTTTTTTTATTAGTAATGGCGGTGATCTGCGATTTTTATCGTGACTGCGACATTATGGCGGACACATCGGTCACTTTTGACACTATTTTGGGACCATTGTCATTTATACAGCGAGCAGTGCTATAAAAATGCACTGATTACTGTGTAAATGAGAAGAAAACAAGAAGACCTGGACAGCCGCACACCGGAATGGATAAATCCGTCTTTTTATTCAAAATACAGGATCATGGGGTACACAACACAACTGTGGGGTGGTACAAAAAATACTGACGCGTTTCGCACTTACACCAAGTGCTTGCTGTGTAAATGACACTGGCAGGGAAGGGGTTAAACACTAGGGGGCAATCAAGGGGTTAAGTGTGTCCTAGGGAGTGATTCTAACTGTGGGGGGGGATTGTCTCACTAGAACATGACAGAGATCACTGCTCCCGGTGACAGGGAGCAATAGATCTCTGTCATGTTGCTAGGCAGAACAGGGAAATGCCTTGTTTACAAAGACATCTCCCCGTTCTGTCGCTCCGTGACATGATCGCGGGCCCCCGGCAGACATCGAGTCCATGGGACCCGCGGGCACGGTCACGGAGTATGCAGCGCACGTGCGCCCACAATGATGCGATTTAAAAAGTACGTATGTGTACGCCCATTTGCCCAGCCTTGCCATTGTGCCGACGTATATCATCATGCGGTGGTTGGCAAGGGGTTAAATCTTAATTTCCTTTAGAAGAGCACTTGTGTGGACACCCATGTAGTCCAAATCAAGACGATTTTGTCACTGTACCATAGTGCCCCCTTAAAACAAAGGGCTGCACTATCCTTATATGAAAGATGGACACCTATTGGCTCATTCACTCACTAACTAAAATGTCTTTTGGACCATTTTACAAGCTCACTATAACATCAATGCATCATAGAATAATATGAATTCTAGGATTTAACTATTTTACTGGGTATTTTAAAGTGGTTGTAAACCCTTAGAAACACCCAGTGAAGCGAATAGGCTCAGGTGATACACAGAAATGAAACAAATCCTCCTACATAAGTTTTACCTGTTTATTTGCAGCTCTTTGTTCTCTACAGCCTGCTGAAGCACACAATTTACACATTCTTTTTGAGCTTCAGAAAGCAGGGGGTGGGGATCTGATGTCACACAATGCACAGCACAGCGAGGAGAGCTGGGTGTAATCTGAGATCTGAGTGGAGGAAATGGACATACCCGCCTCTACACAGTCTCATTGGGAAACATGCACAGCTGCGGCTATCAATCACAAGATGTGTGCTGGAGGGCTGACAGTGGCATTTCCCAAGATCGCCTAGTGTAAGCATAGACTGAACAGACTCATGCAGATAGATGAGGTAGCAGAGAGCAGACAGAAATCACATTTGGCGGGTTTGGATTAAGGCAAATACACACTGTAGAGAGATAAGCTTTGTTCATTTTTCATTTCAGTGCTGAGTGTGCATGCAACCCCAATCCAGCACATCCAGTACTCTACCAATAGAATCATATTATTTACGCATTACCAATACTATGTCAGCCTGTAAACAATATGAGTCCCCTCCTAGAGTGCTGGGTGCACATTGGTGGTGCACGAGTTTCCAACGATCTTACAATTGTCTGAAGACTTCTGGAATATATGAGGTTCAGATCCCAGTAGCCTGCAACCATGCAGTACGCCATTCTCCTCTTGGTGAAAAATGTGTAATTGAAGGCATGAAAGAAAAAAAAGGGATTTACAAAATTTGTATTAAAATTTGAATTTCATTTTGTAAACTTGTGGTGAAAACATTAATATTATCTCAACATGTAAAATAAAATGAAGGTCCAATACAACCTTAGAAATCACTTCTTTAGACACACATCAAGGTCAGTGTCCACAAGTGGTTAAATTTCATTTCTCACTCTCTATTTGTCCTAGTGACTCTTCTGTACTACTTATATATGTATTTTTATGTGTTGCATTGAGCTGCATCAGGATATGTTTTGTAGTATACTGATATCTAGTGGTGGTTTTGGGCCACTACAACTTGTTTACTATGTGATTTGATTTCTCCCTTTGTCTTCCCCTCCTGTTTAGTTCTAGTTAGTTCAGTCCTAGCTAGAACTTTCCTGTTTCTTCCATGTTCTCTCAGTCAGTGTTAGTACTTTGCAACAGAGCTCAGAAGAGTCACTGTCTTCTTGCACTTCAAATGACTGGAAAAACATTACTTGAACTGCAATTATCTGAAGTATAATTGGATTGGATTCGACTTCTGTGTTTTATTGAAGAGTTAAGCTGACTATGGATGGTGCCAAGTCAACAGGCGACCATACTGTCCCAAGAGACCGGGTCTAAGAAGGTTATTCAATGCATGAAGCGGCATTTGAAACAGAGATGTGGACACACAATAAAGTCACTGTCCACCAGTGTTTAAATTGAGTCTCACCCTCTCTATTTGTACCAGTGACCACTGTCCCTGGGGCTGAAAGTGAGGGACATTTTGGGGTTGATTCACTAAAGACATAGCTCCCAACTGTCCCTGATTTAGAACAAAGTCCCACTGTCCTAATTTGTCCCTCATTTTGGTCTTATCCATATAGTTGTATATACAGTCAGGTCCATAAATATTGGGACATCAACACAGTTCTAATCTTTTTGGCTTTATACACCACTACAATGGATTTGAAATGAAACGAACAAGATGTGCTTTAACTGCAGACATTCAGCTTTAATTTGATGGTATTTACATCCAAATCCGGTGAACGGTGTAGGAATTACAACAGTTTGTATATGTGCCTCCCACTTTTTAAGGGACCAAAAGTAATGGGACAGATTAACAATCATCCATCAAACTTTCACGTTTTAATACTTGGTTGCAAATCCTTTGCAGTCAATTACAGCCTGAAGTCTGGAATGCATAGACATCACCAGACGCAGCAGTCGGGACTGGGAAACTAGTCAGAGTTGAGGAAAAGATGGATGGTGCTAAATACAGGGATATTCTTGAGCAATACCTGTACCACTCTGTGTGTGATTTGAGGCTAGGACGGAGGTTCGCCTTCCAGCAGGACAATGACCCCAAACACACTGCTAAAGCAACACTTGAGTGGTTTAAGGGCAAACATGTAAATGTGTTGGAATGACCTAGTCAAAGCCCAGACCTCAATCCAATAGAAAATCTGTGGTCAGACTTAAAGATTGCTGTTCACAAGTGCAAACCATCCAACTTGAAGGAGCTGGAGCAGTTTTGCAAGGAGGAATGGGCAAAAATCCCAGTGGTAAGATGTGCCAAGCTCATAGAGACTTATCCAAAGTGACTTGGAGCTGTGATAGCCACAAAAGGTGGCTCTACAAAGTATTGACTTTAGGGGGGTGAATAGTTATGCACATTGACATTTTCTGTTATTTTGTTCTATTTGTTGTTTGCTTCACAATATAAAAAAAAAACATCTTCAAAGTTGTGGGTATGTTCTGTAAATTAAATGATGCAAATCCTCAAACAATCCATGTTAATGCCAGGTCGTGAGGCCACAAAACACGAAAAATGCCAAGGGGGTTCATACATTTGCAAGGCGCTGTATGTATTGATCTACAGATCTGTGACACTTTGATTTCAGCTCTCTGAGCGCAAGGCGATTGGCGCTGATCATTGCTGGTAAGTGTTACAGAACCCTTTGTGAAGCACAGCTGCTCTGCAGACATATGCCTACAGTCTGCTCCAGAGAAACGTCAAGAAGAAATGGTTTAATTCACTTGCGTCTGGTACTGAAGCCAGAGACTCATGTACTCGATAGCACAACTCCACATAATGTTGAATAAGCTGCACTAGGTGTGTCGGATCAGCTTGATATGCCCTGTTGCCAAAATGAACTGAAATCAATGTCTCAGCGCACAGTGGAATGCCTTCACACTCAGCCAAGTGTAGTAAAGTGCACATGTGAAGCAAGTACTAAGCTGCAATAAGTCAGTGTTAAAAGGTGGTTACCATTTATATTTTCATTACTAAAAAACATCAAGTTAAAGCAGAGTTGCAGGCAAGCAGCGAAATACATAGTTAAATTGCATATATGAGGACTGTTTAACCAGTTGAGGACCGCCATGCACCTTCGTCGTTACAAGGCTATTTTTCCAGTTTCAGTGCTGTTATAGATTGACCGACAATTACTCATTTGAAACACTGAACCCAAATGGATTTTTATAAAAATTCTGTGAGATAGACCTAAACTGTATCTGAGCACTAGGGATGAGCCCGTGGTTCGAGTCGAACGTAAGTTCCCCTCGAACATCGGGTGTTCGCCCATTCTCCGAATTCCGAACATTATGGGGCGTTCGCGGGAAATTTGAGCGCATGCGGAATGCCCCATAATGCACTGCGAATTTGCAGTACATTGACAGCTGCTGATTGGCCAAAGCATGCAGGGTGCCTTTGGCCAATCATGGCTCAGGGGGATAAGTCCACGCCCCACACTATGTAAGGCTGCTTACATAGCGGCCGTACAAAGTGTAATGAATGAGAGCAGCAAAATGACATTTCTAAAGGAAAAAATGTCATTTAAATCTGCTCGCGGCTGTAATGTATTGTCAGATCCCAGCAATACACATAAAAATCATTAAAAAAAGGCCAAAATTAAAAAGAAATATGATGTGGTGGTCCCCCCTAAAATCCATACCAGGCCTCTCAGGTCTGGCATGGGTTTTAAGGGGAACCCCACGCCAAAAGAAAAAAATGACGTGGGGACCCCCAAAATCAATACCAGACCCTTATCCGAGCATGCAACCTGGCAGGCTGTAGGAAAAAGGGGAGACGAGAGAACGCCCCCCCTCCTGCACCATACCAGGCCACAAGCCCTCAACATGGGGAGGATGCTTTGGGGTTCCCCAAAACACCTTGTCCCCATGTCAATAGGGACAAGGACCTCATCCCCACAACCCTTGCCTGATGGTTGTGGGGGTCCGCAGGTGGGGGCTTATTGGAATATGGAAGCCCCCTTTAAAAAGGGGACCCCCAGATCTTGGTTCCCCCCCATGTGAATGGGTATCGGGTACATTGTACCCCTACTCATTCACCAAAAAAGTGTCAAAAAAGTAAAACTGACAGGAGACAGTTTTGGACAATTCTTTTATTAAAAAAAAAGTTTCCTGCGATGTCCGTCCATCTTCAATCACGGCTTCCAATGGACTGAAAAAAAACAAAAAAAGGGAAAAACTCCGCCTCCATGGGAGGCCCCCCTGTGACTTCAGCCTTTTTTTGATGACAGCTCTTATATATCCAAGGGCAGAGCCACCCCTTGATGTAAATGGGTGACCCCGCCCCCTCTGACATCACATGATGTCACATGACATGAAGTGGGGCGGGGTCACCTGGTTACATCACCAGGTGGCCCCACCAGGTGGCCCGCCCTTGGATATATAAGAGCTGTCATTGCGAAAAGGCTGCAGTGGGTGGGATGCCTCCCATAGAGGTGGAGTTTTTTCGCTTTTTAAATTTTTTTTCTCAGTCTGTCGGCGCTGTGATTAAAGATGGATTTACATCGGACCCTTTTTTTTTTTTTAAAGTAATTGTCCAAAACTGTCTCCTGTCGCTTTTACTTTTTTGACACTTTTTTTGGTGAATGAGCAGGGGTACAATGTACCCGAAACCTATTCACATGAAGGGGTGGAATCTGGGGCCCCTCTTGTTAAAGGGGGCTTCTAGATTCTGATAAGCCCCCTGCCCGCAGACTTCCACAACCACCGGGCAAGGGTTGTGGGGAGGAGGCCCTTGTCCCCATCAACATGGGGACAAGGTGATTTGGGGGAGACCCCAAAGCACCCTCCCCATGTTCAGGGCATGTGGCCTGGTAC
This sequence comes from Lithobates clamitans, assembly GCA_037952925.1. NCBI lineage: Eukaryota > Metazoa > Chordata > Amphibia > Anura > Ranidae > Lithobates > Lithobates clamitans. Next base: position 1,298,304 of record JBBGZY010000292.1, read on the forward strand.
GGTTCAGGAGGGGGGGGCGCTCTCTCGTCGTCCCCTTTTCCTGTGGCCTGCCAAGTTGCGTGCTCGGATAAGGATCTGGTATGGATTTCCACCACACCATTTTTTTTACATTTTGGTGCGGGGTTCACCTTAATATCCATACCAGACCTGAAGGGCCTTATTTTGGGGGGGGGGCCCATGCCGTTTTTTTCAATGATTTTTATCTATATTGCCGGGATCCGACAGTACATTACAGCCGTGAGCAATTTTAAATGACATTTTTTCCTTTAGAAATGTCATTTTGCTGTGGTACTGTTATGAACATGGGAAAGATGCACTACTTTACAGGCAGACCAATGCCGCGTACACACGATCACACATTCCGACAACAAAAGCCATGTTTTTTTTCCGACGGATGTTGGCTCAAACTTGTCTTGCATACACACGGTCACACAAATCTTGTCGGAAATTCCGATCGTCAAGAACGTGTGACGTACAACACGTACGTCGAGCCGAGAAAAATTAAGTTCAATGGCCAGTGCAGCTCTTCTGCTTGATTCTGAGCATGCGTGGATGCAATCGGATTTTGTTGTTGGAAAATTTGAGATCCAGATCTCAATTTTTTTTTGTCGGTAATTCAGACGGAAAATGTCCGATGGAGCCTACACATGGTCGGAATTTCCGACAACAAGCATAAGTACAAAAATAGTTAAATAGTTGATGCTGATTTATAGAGTTTAGCTCCAATTTTGTAACCACTGGGTTGTTTATTACTTTAGGCCTGGTTCACATCTATGCAGGGTGCAGATGATGCATATTCCAGGTGTATTTTGCATTTTTCAGTACACGTTTTTGATCCATTGAAGTCTGTGAAGCCAAAAACAAAACTGGTCCCTGGACCTTTCCACAAAATACACAGATGTGAACGTGACCCATAGGAAATCATGTTAAATGGACTGTAGTGTGTTTCTATAAAAATGCATAGGTGTGAACCAGGCCTAATGAAATAAAAAAAAAAAAAACTGTTTCTCTTGCTTTATAGTATAACTACAATTCCAAAAAAGTTGGGACGCTGTGTAAAATCTATATAGAAAAATAGAATGCAATGATTTGCAAATCAATTGAAAATAGAAAACATATCAAATGTTCAAACTGAGAAAATGTACCATTTTTTTGAGCCAGGGCAACAAAAAAGCTGGCAAATTACAATGTATAAAATATAGTATATCAAATAAAAATGCAGAGAAGCTACAACCCCTTTAACCAGTTCCCGACCGGTCGCCGCAGTTGTACTGCAGCAGGTTGGCTCCCCTGAGTGAGCCGCTGTAACTCTGTCGGTCCTTTAAGACGCTGAAGGAGACGCGCACGCGTGCCCGCTGCGTGTGCCCGCAGCGTGTGCCCAGAGCCGATGCGAGTGCCTGGTGGGCGCGATCGCTCGTGACAGAGCAAGAACCGGGATCTGTGTGTGTAAACACACAAATCCTGATTCTCTCAGGGGAGAGGAGACAGATCATGTATTTATACTAAGTATGAACACTGATCTCTCTCCTCCCCTAGTTAGTCCGATCCCCCCTACAGTTAGAACACACCCAGGGAACACAGTTAACCCCTTGATCGCCCCCTAGTGTTAACCCCTTCCCTGCCAGTGACATTTATACAGTAATAAGTGCATTTTTATAGCACTGATCGCTGTATAATTGACCGCCGCAATTTCGCAGTCCAGATAAAAATCGCAGATCACCGTCATTACTAGTAAAAAAAATAATAATAATAGAAATGCCATAACTCTATCCCCTATTTTGTAGACGCTATAACTTTTGCGCAAACCAATCAATACACGCTTATTGTGATTTTTTTTTTTACCAAAAATATGTAGAATACATATTGGCCTAAACTGAGGAAAAAATACTATTTTTTTTTTTAAAAATTGAATATTTATTACCGTATATACTCGAGTATAAGTCGAATTTTTCAGCACATTTTTTAGTGGTGAAAGTGCCCCCCTCGACTTATACTCCAGTCAAGCACTTTTCTGCAGCAAAAAATTTCATTTTTCCGAACCGACTTTGGGGCCCCGTATCTCAGGGCCACTTAGTGCTAGGAACTCCAAATTTGGTGTGCAAACCCAGTGGACCTGGTACCACAACATATCCAAAGCTGAAGTTCCTAGCACTAAGTGGCCCCGAGATACAGGGCCCCAAAATCGGTTCGGAAAATGTCATTATCTGCTGCAGAAAAGTGCTTGACATTTTCTGAACCGAATTTGGGGCCTCATATCTCAGGGCCACTTGATGCTAGGAACCCCAAATTTGGTGTGCTAACCCAGTGGAACTGTTACCACAACATCCCCAAAGATGAAGTTCCTAGCACTAAGTGGCCCTGAGTTACAGGGCCCCAAATTCGGTCAACTGTGTCCATCTGCAGCAATGTCATTTCGGGACCCTTTGGGTTCAGAGACCCCAAATTTTGGCTGCAGCTAGGGGGCATCTAGGAACCCTTAACTACCGAGTTTGAAGTTCAGGGGACCTATGGCTGCAAATGGGCACAGTGATGCTGCAAATGGGCATTGTTGACCCTCTTTTCCACTTACAGTAGCTGTGCATTTCTCACCCTCGTCTTATACTCGGGTCAATAAGTTTTTCCCATTTTTTTGTGGTAAATTAGGGCCTCGACTTATACTCGGAACGACTTATACTCGAGTATATACGGTATACCAAAACGTAAAAGATATTGTGTTTTTTTTAAAAATCGGCCCTCTTCTTTTGTTTGTAGCGCAAAAAATAAAAACCGCAAAGGTGATCAAATACCACTAAAAGAAAGCTCTATTTGTGGGAAAAAAAGGACATCAATTTTGTTTGGGTACAAGGTCGCACGACCGCACAATTGTCAGTTAAAGTGACTCAGTGCTGTATCACAAAAAATGGCCTGGTCATTGAGCAGCCAAATCTTCCAGGGCTGAAGTGGTTAAAATAATCCCCCAAGCTGATCCATTTTTTTTTTGCCACAATTTGTGAGAAATGAAGGAGTATGCTGGTATTAAGGTGGTTAAAAAATAAATAAAGGTGTGCTGAGCTTTTAAAAGCCAAGTGCAAGTCTTCCACTGTTATTAGGGACACCTCCACCAAACAAAAAACAAAACAAAAACAGTTCTACATCTATTGGTAGTCAGTGGCACTTTGAACCCCTCTTCTTCCCAAAACAACATTACAGTCATTGGTGGTCAATGGCATTTTAAACCCTGACTCCACTCGTAAAGATAGTAAACCTGCCAAAGGAATTGTAATTGTTTTCAGCCAGTCTTGGGCAAATGTTACTTAACCTACACTGCAACAGCAGCCACAAACCTTGGTCAAGAACAAGCCCCTACCCTACTGACTCGATAGTAAAGGATTAGCAGAAAACTGATATGAGATACCCTCCTCATTCTGCTCAAACTCCATCAGTTTGTAGAGTTGGGGTTTCTGATAAGGGCAGAAAGGTGTATTGCCCCGTACACACGGTCGGACTTTGTTCGGACATTCCAACAACAAAATCCTAGGATTTTTTCCGTCGGATGTTGGCTCAAACTTGTCTTGCATACACACGGTCACACAAAGTTGTCGGAAAATCCGATCGTTCTAAACGCGGTGACGTAAAACACGTACGTCGGGACTATAAACGGGGCAGTGGCCAATAGCTTTCATCTCTTTATTTATTCTGAGCATGCGTGGCACTTTGTCCGTCGGATTTGTGTACACACGATCGGAATTTCGGACAACGGATTTTGTTGTCGGAAAATTTTATCTCCTGCTGTCCAACTTTGTGTGTCGGAAAATCCGATGGAAAATGTCCGATGGAGCCCACACACGGTCGGAATTTCCGACAACACGCTCCGATCGGACATTTTCCATCGGAAAATCCGACCGTGTGTACGGGGCATATGGGTTTTCTTCAAACAAGGCCCTTTTCTTACTTTAGAATAGTGACATAATGGCCTCCAAACTGCGGCCCATGGCCTAAACATGGCCCTTTGCTTGCCTTTATCTGGCTCTTGAGGCACTGTTACTGCCACTGATATGATACTATTCCTCCCACTGATACTAGACACTACTCCTTGCATCAGTGACAACAACAATGGGGTATTTTTACTTCCACTGACACCAACGATTGGACACTATTCCTCCCAGTCACAACAATGGTGGGGCACTATTCCTCCTACTGACACCAATGATGGGGCACTATTTCTTTTAGTGACACCAATGATGGGGCACTATTCATCCTTCCACTGACTACAGGCACTATGTACTTTTGTTACTTCCACTGACTACCAGGTCTCAGACATTGTTTACTGATCCTGGGGCATTTTCTACTCCTACTGGTCACAGTAGGGCCTCCCCTGAAGATTGAAAGACGGTAAGCAGCTCTTTGTTTAGTAAGTCTAGAGAGCTCTGCTTTAAAACCTCTATTATTACACCAAGTAGATACGTTAACTTTGTCCTCCATCTTCTCAGCATGTGTTTTACCAAATTACAGGTGTACTTTTAGGCCATTTCAGGTTCAAAGGATCAAACCCCAGAGTCAGCAGATGGCTGTGGAGAAAGAACATTGATATTCTGCTCCTTTTCTTCACCTTGACATACTGGCTTCTAGAAGAGATAATCCTGGGTCATATCCAGCACAACATAGCACCACAGATGCTGAGGTAGGATCACCTTTACCACCCAAAATGACCTAATACATTGAAGAAGCCAGCGTGCTATTGTTCCCTGCAAAATCTATTTAGAGGGTGTTATATCTGCTGCTTTCTGCAAACCAAGGAAAATCTCAGAGTGAGCAGGTTATGTCATTTTAAACCACGTGCTAGCTATAAAACAAGTAGCATGTGGTAGCAATTGAGGTAGTAGCTGTACTGGCAGTGGTTCAAGTGAAGCTAATGTACTGTTCAAGGAGAAGTCATGGCCGTAATTTCCAAAGGAAATTTTCTAGTTCGGGCTGAGATCTGTGTATGTGAGCAATAGTGACAATGAACTATTTAGTGTTAAGTCTTCCTTTATTTACTTGTATGTGCTTATAGGGAGAAACAGCAAGTGATGGGTAAAAAATGGACATAGTCCACAGCGCCAAAACATATTAAACGCAGGATGAGCCAGGAATGGAAATAAATGTTCTATGGGCCATGTGCAGTAAGGTCAGAGATGGCAGCCCCTAAGCCAAATTGCTGAAGTTTGCTTTTTACTTGTATGTATTTGAGTAATTTCTGCAGTACAAAAGAAAGTACAAGGAGGGGCAGACCATGCAATCCAAGTAACTTACAGGCATATCCTGTTTTTGCTAAGGGGCTTCTTTGGTGGTTATTGATTCAAGCAAAGTCAGTGTCAGGTCACCAATAAAAATTATAACCATTTAAAGCAGAACTTCAGACAAAAATAACAAGATAAAAATGAATTGCCTATTAAAAGATAACTGAACAAAGTCAGCTTTTGATGGTTCAAGTCAGAAAAATCCCTTGCATTAACTATTTCTACCATTAAATGCCCCCAATGTAAGGCCAGCAATATTCAGTTCACTACCTCTGAGCCCAGTTCATTCTGGATCTGCCCCCAGCCTGTTACTCGGCAGTAAAAGGAGAAACAGCACAGGGATAAGCTCACCTTTTTATCTCTTGTGCTGCTTCTTCCCCCTACACGCTAAGCTCTGATCAACCTGGACTACAAGAGGCTAATAACAGGTAAAATTCAGGTACTTACACTACTTGCATTTAATAAATGCATACAAATAAGTTGCGCTTATAACGTGAGTAATCCCATGTAAACCAATGAAAAAAACACAGAAAAGTGCACTGTTGCAATAAAACAGATTCTGAGTGAAAAAACAGTAAATTAAAATCTGTATGTAAAAGTCTATATGAAAAACTCTTCATCAACAATAAAATTAACAATTGAGTCCATAAACCCGATGTGAAAGATGATAATCCCAAAAGAGTAGTAAAATCCAAAATCCTTCCACCTTCACTAAAGGAGGAAAGAAGGGAGGAGACAAGGAGAGGGGGAGGAAGATCCTCAAGTCAAAAGACAAACCCCACTCGGTGCGTGGGGACCCTTACCTGAACCGGTGAACCCCCTAAAGAGCAAGGTCTTTTGCACAAGCAGATTTAGCCATCTGTGGGGTCTAAACAAGCCTCCATCTTCCTGGGGCACTCTGGATGCAGCAAGGAATCCTCCATGGTATCCTGATTAGTAATGAAGAGTCCGGTCTGTGGAGTGCACTATGACAAAAGTCACCAGTGCGAAGGAACAGAACACACTACTGTCTGTCAAAGATCAACAAAAAAGCTCTACAAGCTTGTGGTCTGTTCTTATCTTTTCCCTGCACAGGACTGAAAGCTATAGGAGTCACAGCATCCAATATTATAGTATTATATTATATAACTGCTATAATAATCAGCAGGTGGGATGTGACTCCTATAGCTTCCAGTCCTGTGCAGCAAAAAGGTAATAAAAGCCACCATGGGCCTGGGCCAGCCTTTCCTCATCTGCTGTGCTCCACATCCATCCAGCTGCCATCCATCCATCTCCACCACACGCCACCAACCAACCCCCACTCACAGAGCATTGTGGTGGGTGGCTCATCTGTGTGGGAAAGCCACTGTGGGCTTGGCTGGTCCAGCTTCTCCTGGTCTACAGTGCTCCACATCCATCCATCTCCACCACACGCCACCAACCAACCTCCCCCACAGAGCATTGTGGTGGGCTGCTCATCTGTGTGGGACAGCCACTGTGGGTCTGGGCCAGCCTTTCCTCATCTGCAGTGCTCCACATCCATTCAGCTGCCATCCATCCATGTCCTCTCCTAGACTGCAGTGCTCCACATCCATCCATCTCCACTACACGCCACCAACCAACCTGCCCTCAGAGCATTGGGGTGGGTGGCTCAGGTGTGTGGGACAGCCACCGTGGGCCTGGTTGGGCCATCCTCTCCTAGTCTACAGTGCTCCACATCCATCCATCCATCTCCACCACACACCGCCAATCAGCCCCCCCAGAGCATTGTGGTGGGTGGCTCAGCTGTGTGGGACAGCCACCGTGGGCCTGGCTGGGCCAGCCTCTCCTAGTTTGCAATTCTCCACATCCATCCATCTCCACCACACACCGCCAACCAACCCCCCTCACAGAGTTTTGTGGTGGGCTGTGGGTGGCTGTGGGCTGGCAAGCCTATCCTCATCTACAGTGCTCCATCCATCCAGGCATCTTCCATCCATGATTCATTCCACCACATGAACCCCCCAGAGCATGCGGTGGCGGCTGTGGGCTCGCGGCTGCCTCTCCTTGTCTGCAGTGCTGTGTGCTAGTCCATCCAGACAGCAGGCTTCATCCATCATGATCCAGGTCCCCCCCACCCGCCCTCCTCCCGGACCACCGGCGGGTTGCCCGGCCAACCCAGCACACTCACCAACACCAGGTACTGTGACTGCCTCCCATTCTCCCATACCAGGTGCCCGTGACAAGGGAGACATCAATCGAATGAGATCCAGAGCGAGAGAGCGAGGCCTGGCCCAGCAGTGAGGATGATCACTTATACAGCAAGACGGGCAGGCGGCCCGGGCGGGGGGCACCCATCACTAACACTGAGCCAGGCTGAGTGGTTACCAGCAATTGGTCGGAGGCAGAGCACACACAACTTGGAGTGACAGGCTGAGGCTCAGTGAGTGCACACTCGGGATACTTTTTTGTGCTCCTCTTGATTTTGCGCCCGGGGCCACCTACCCCCCTGCCCTCCCACGCTCCGCCACTGTGTATATACTGTGTATATACCGTATCTGTGAGATCCCTCTAAAAGCTAGAAATTACTGTAGTAGGCACCGCTACTACTGTACAGTGCTGCTTGGCAGTTCTCTGATTGCACAAGGTGGAAAAGTGGGGCTTTGATTGAAATATCAACTACTTGAATATTATGAAAACCTTTTTTTTGTTCCATAGAGTAAAAGGAGGTAAACATGGCATGTAATTTGTGTGACTTATTAATAATGAAAATGTATATTGGTAGCATCATTTTGTACTATAGCTCTGCACAAAGTAAGTGTTGCAAACAGTTTGCGCTATGATGTGTATCGCTAACCCCCGAAAGGGCCGCTGGATTTTTCGATCTGCCCCCCACACAGCCAGGCAACAGGAATTTTCATACTCTCTTCACGGGCTCAATAATCAGTCCAGGGGTTTTGTTTTTGTTTTTTTTATTTAAGGCATGAACACCTTACTGTCTTCTCTGTAGCCTTGGGGTATGTTGAACTGGAAAGTACTCACACAGCCCTTTTAAGAGGCTCCTGTAATCCAAGTGGCTGCTGTACTGGCTCACTGCTGCACAGGCTGAGTCTGGATTACAGGATGTTTTCAGCTAAGCCTAGTTGAGACTGGTTACGGGATGTGATGCTTCCAGCTTCTTCTCTCTCCCTCTCTCTTTCTCTCCTGGTCTTCCGTTTGCCCCAGGGGCAGAGCCCCCCAGCGCATGGGTCCCTTCCAGTTGACTCTGCTCCCAGGCTGCCAGGCTACTGAGTATTTATGAGTTCCCCCTCACCTTCTAGGCCTCACCTCCTCAAAGGATTGGTGCAAACTTAAATAAAAACAAAAATATTCAGGTTGCCATCTCTGCTCCTCCATCCACTAGATTCTGGAACTATCCACAAAGTTTCAGATAACAGGGGGAGGCAATAGAGCCACACAGCCCTTGAAGCACTGCACAGTCTAAACACAAAGTAACCCCTGCTCCTCTGCCTACAAAGGAGCCAAACTACATGTACCTCATCTAGTAACACTGAGTGTGCTACAGATGTGTCATTTCAAATCTATCATTCCTAAGTAATTTTTTTTATATAATCTCCTGTTTAATAAACGGAAGTGATCTTAAATGAATTTCACTTGACAAGTTTCTCATCTTCTTGTATAATCCAGTAACCCATACTGGACGGTTATTTTCTTGCTGTCAGGAATGTATTTAATGTATTTTTCAAAGGAAGTATTTGAAGAATGGTAAATGTTTTATTTGTTATCTCTTTAAACCAGTTGGTTAATTTCTAATTCCACAGCAGATGATCAAGGCAAGTTGATTTTGCAGTATCAGCAGGAAAGTTTATTAATAGGAATTTGTCAAGATTGCACTAGATATGGAGTTTAGGTTAGTTAATATGTTAAAGTATATCTAAAGCAATTTTTTTTTTTTTTTAGATAGAGTGGGGAGAGGTATAAGCCCCTGTTAACTATTTATTGCTGCCCATGTCCTTGCTAGGTATATTGATCTTATTTTTCTTGTTGACCATTTTCACCAGGACTAAAAGTGAGGTGAAATCCAAAATTTTAAGTTGTCACCATCACAGGAAGAGAGGTGGAAATTGTTTAAAAGGAACACCTATTCTGATGACAACTGCCCATAAGGGAGGCCTCTAACTTGGGGAGGTTTCCTCTCACTTACTGTTGTTTCTTACAGGACAAGAATTGAAAAGAAAGATCCCCCAAAGACCACAGATACATTTTTGGGTTGGCCAGTGACATCAAATAAAAGGGAAGAATGGGAGGCCTTGGAAGCAACAGATCAGTGACACTCTAAAAAAGGCAGAGGCCTAGCATTCTATAGGATGAGTTTGGGTGAATGGAGACGGCTTCTGACCTTATCTACCAATTTGAGCGTGTTTCAGTAAAAAAAAACAGGCAATTACTTAGTACATTGGACACTTAAATAAGATGTATCAAATCATACTCAAGAAGGGAATGGAGCACAAGGCTATTGACCAGACTAGGTTGTAACAGATTCTGTGGGGCTCATTGCCTTCTGACCACTCATGGCTTAAACTGAATATCCTTGAGAGAGGGACATCTCTACGGTACCCTGACCTTATCAGGGTAGTGAGAGAAGAAGCCTTGCTAGCAGCTAAAATCCAGAGACCCGTTACTCCAACTGCTCCTGAGCAGCATCAGGGTGGTGCCCCAGTTTATTCAGTTTAGACTGTCTGGGATGCGCCCAAAGAGGTAGCAAGTGCATAGCCTCTCATTCTTGAGTAAGCAATAACCCAGTTTCAGAAGATATTTGTGCAAGTGGTAGAGACCCAGGCAGGGATGCAACAGGCTCTAGTGGAAAGCAGGAATCCCGCACTAATGTAGAGGGCAGTCATTGCTTTGGCTTCAGAAAGGAAGGTGTCAGGGACAACTTAGTTGGGAGCTGCACTGCTCCCTTCTGGAAAAGAGATGTTATAATTTGGGGAGCTTGGACACTTTAGAGCACAGTTTATACAACACTAAGGGCAGAGAAATGGTAAATAGAATGCTCAAATGTGAAATAATCTTATTGTACAAAAATCAACTTAAGCTTCCCTATCAAAAAAATTCCCTATAAAAAAAAATGCCTTAAGAATGTCCATTATGGACTTGGATGAAATGGGTTGAGCCATCTATTTGCCTTCCATATGCCACACTCTGGAATGTCCAGTTCGATGACACCATTCTGGTCCTGATCTTATTAGTACTGAGCCCAGGTTCACACTGCTGTGGGATTGAAATTGTGCGTGTTCAGCTGAACTCGCACGATTTTATTCCTGCATGTCAGTCGGACGATTTCAGAGACATCTGTGCGGTTTCCTGCACAGATGTCTATTGAAATCGCTCCTGAAATCAGCAAAAGTAGTACAGAAACTACTTTTGGGAATCGGTGTGGCTCTGCAAAGTCGGTGTCGCACCGATTGGGACAGTTCCATTGCGGGCAATAGCCGCCGATTTGGCATGTGATTTGACATGTCAAATCACATGCCAAATCGCATCAATGTGAACCAGGGCTGAATGTGCTTTGTTCCCTGCAATTGAAGATCAGTGCAGGATAGCAACTTTCTAGCAAGGAGTTTGCTGAGCCATAGTAATGTGAGTTTTCACACACAGTTTGTTTTCTGATGGAATGGAATACTTAGAGTTGTCCACTGTTTGTTAACCACTTAAGGACCAAGGCTCTTTTTGAGATTTGTTGTTAAAAAGTTAAAAGTTAAAAACAGTTTTTTTTTGCTAGAAAATTACTTAGAACTTCCAAACATTATGCATTTTTGTTTCTAACACCCTAGAGAATAAAATGGCAGTTGTTGTAATACTTTCTGTCACACCGTATTTGCACAGCGGTCTTACAAGCGTACTTTTTTTGGAAAAAATACACTTTTTTTAATTAAAAAATAAGACAACAGTAAAGTTAGCCCATTTTTTTTATATTGTGAAAGATAATTGTTACGCCGAGTAAACTCATACCCAACATGTCATGCTTTAAAATTGCGCCCGCTTGTGGAATGGTGACAAACTTTTACCACGGCAATACCTCATGTGTGTGATTTGAACACCGTTTTCATATGCAGGCGCTACTCATGTATGCGTTTGCTTCTGCATGCGAGCTCAGCAGGACAGGGTGCGTTTAAACATTTTAAAATTTTTTCTTATTTATTTTACCTTTTATTTTTACACTGTTCTTTAAAAAAAAAAATGTGCCACTTTTATTCCTATTACAAGGAATGTAAACATCCCTTGTAATAGAAAGAAAAGCATGACAGGACCGTTTAAATATGAGATCTGGGGTCAAAAAGACCTCAGAGCTCATATTTACACTAAAATGCAATTAAAAAAAAATGGCCCTTTAAGAGGTATGGGCGGAAGTGACGTTTTGACGTTGCTTCCACCCTGCAATGGTATGGAGACGGGTGGGGTCCATCTTCCTCTCACTCATCCCCATACCTAACACCGAAAAGGATCCGATCGCCTCCACCGCTATCGACGGCTCCGGTAAGTGGCGGAGGGCACCGGAGAAGGGGGGCCCTCTCCCATCACCGATAAAAGTGATCTTGCGGCGAATCCGCCGCAGAGACCACTATTTTGGGAAACCGGACCGCTCGCTGAAGAAGAGAATACCGGGGTTATGGCAGCTAGCTGCTGCCATAACAATGATATTTCTCTTCAAAGTTAGGAGGTATATCGGCGTGCGGCGGTCCGGAAGTGGTTAATGCTGACAGTGCACATGTTTTGCTGCTGCTCATCTGCACTTCACTGCCTCTGCTGAAGCAACTTATTGTGCTCTATGTGCTTAGTGGCACACCTCTTTTTGTTTTCTGCCTATATTGGAATATTTATGCCAGGTATGTCCAAAGTCCGGCCCATGGGCCAATTGCAGCCTGTGTTCCGGTTTAATGTGGCCCCCCTGATGATTTGTATATATATCTTTTGTGGCCCCCAGGGAAACAAAAAAAGATATATGCTGTATTCATCTGGGCTGCCTCGGAGGGGACAGGGAGAGGGCGGGACTAGCGCCATCAGATTACATACAGGAGAATCTCCTGTTTACTCAGCAGGGTCTGTAATAGGAAGTCCTGTTTCCTGGGCTGCCATTGAACCACTGTCCTGTCTATCATAGGAGGCGGGAATTTGTATTAACCACTTCAGCCCCGGAAGGATTTACCCCCTTCCTGACCGGGCCATTTTTTGCAATATGGCACTGCGTCGCTTTAACTGACAATTGCACGGTCGTGTGATGCTGTATCTAAACAAGATTAACGTCCTTTTTTCCCCACAAATATAGCTTTCTTTTGGTGGTATTTGATCATCTCTGTGGTTTTTATTTTTTGCGCTATAAACAAAAAAAGAGCGACAATATTGAAAAAAACACAATACTTTTTGCTATAATAAATATCCCCAAATATAAAAAGCAAAAAACAAATTTCTTCCTCAGTTTAGGCTGATATATATTCTTCTACATATTTTTGGTAAAAAAATTTGCAATAAGCGTATATTGATTGGTTTGCGCAAAAGTTATAGCGCCTACAAAATATAGATAGATTTATGGCATTTTTATTATTATTTTTTTTTTTACTAGTAATGGCAGCGATCTGCGATTTCTGGCACTTTGCGGCAGACAGATCGGACACTTTTGACATTTTTTTAGGACCACTGACATTTATACAGCGATCAGGGCTAAAAATAACCACTGATTACTGTATAAATGTCATTGGCAGGGAAGAAGTTAACACTAGGGGCAATCAAGGTGTTAAATGTGTTCCCTCAGTGTGTTCTAACAGTAAGGGGGATGGGACTGCCTGGGGGAGGAGATTGATCAGTGTTCCTATATACTAGGAACACACGATCTGTTTCCTCTCCCCTGCCAAAACGTGGATTTGTGTGTTTACACACACAGATCCTCGTTCTGGCTCTGTCAGGAGCGATCGTGGGTGCCCGGTGGACTTCGCATCTGCCAGGCATGTGCATCGGCTCCTCAGTACCGCGGCGTGCATGCGCCCTATACCCCTTAAAGCGGCCACCGTACAGCTATGGCGATTCACACACTAGAGCCATTCTGCTGCCGTCAAACGATGGCGGACGGTCGGCAAGTGGTTAAAGAGGCCACCGCGTAAACAGGAGATTCTCCTGTATGTAAGCTGACGGCGCTTGTCCCGCCCCCTCCCTGTCCCCTTCGAGGCTGCAGATGGGCATCGATCAGTCTGCACTGATGGCAATGGTCAGGCTGCATTTAGAGGCTGTATTCATGGCAATGATGAGGCTGCATTCATGGCAATGGTGAGGCTGCATTCATGGCAACGGTGAGGCTGCATTCATGGCAATGGTAAGGCTGCATTTATGGCAGTGGTAAGGCGGCATTCATTGCAATGGTAAGGCTGCATTTATGGCAATGGTGAGGCTGCATTGATTGCAATGGTAAGACTGCATTCAGGCAATGGCGAGGCTTCATTCATGGCTATGGTGAGGCTGAATTGATTGCAATGGTAAGACTGCATTCATGGTAATGGTGAGGCTGCATTCATGGCAATGGTGAGGCTGCAGATGGGCACTGATTAGGCTGAATTGATGGGCACTGACCCTTATTTTTCTTCACAGTTCTAACCCATTGAATATTGCCTCCTCTGAACCCCCCCCCCCCCATCAAACAGATTGTCAAAACTGACTACTGCCTTCCAGGGCAAAGCATCATCAAACCAATAAGGGAGTTCAAACACAGTCCTTTGGAACTGCTACCTCACTTTCTTCAAACAAGTATCCTAAAATGCTAGTGGGTCCTTCACCCACCATGCCAGTCCAAGTAGAAAGTATTTAAACAAAGGCCCTTCTTGATCCAGGTGCACAAGTGACCCTTTTATTCAGGGACTTTAATGATAAACATCTAAAGCATCTACAGTGCCTTGCAAAAGTATTCACCCCCTTAGCATTTTTCGTGTTTTGTTACCTCACAACCTGGAATTAACATGGATTGTTTGAGGATTTGCATCATTTATATTACAGAACACGCCCACAACTTTGAAGATTTTTTTTTTTATTGTGAAGCAAACAACAAATAGGACAAAATAACAGAAAAAGTCAATGTGCATAAATATTCACCCACCATAAGTCAATACTTTGTAGAGCCACCTTGTGCGGCTATCACAGCTCCAAGTTGCTTTGGATAAGTCTCTATGAGCTTGCCACATCTTACCACTGGGTACCACAGTTGACCCCTCAGTAGTCAGAGACATTTGACATTCTAGCCATGGTGTGTACTCATCCCCTTGGGTCTATAAGGAGCTCCCTGATAGTGGGTACCAATACTAACCTAGTCAGGTGATTACTCCTCTTGTCTTAGTGAGTGGCCAAGTGACAATGGGTGTACCTCTTATGCTACAAAAGGTATACCAATGCCCAGTGCAATGGCAGAAAGCCCCAGTTGAATTAATGGGAAATCTGTAACGCTTGGACAAGAAAATAAAATTACCACACCCAGGAGAAGTAGCGTGTATGCAAGCTTCAATTAAGTTTAACTGGGACCAGCCAGGACCCATTGTGTTTCTTGAAGCTGATCAATAGGAAAGGATCCTGTGTTGGAGATGATCCCTGAAGTAGTGTTGACAAGAGCCTTTCATTGAATCTGAGGAAGAATCCCTGTCAGTGTTACTGACTTCCCAGTGATATTACAGGCTTGAACCTTGATAAGACAAGTGAATCCAGCCACTCCCATCTCATCATTTGATATGGTGGGAAATCCAAAGATGAGTTTCCGTTAGAACAATTTACATGAAGAACTGTTCTCCAAGAATGAGTTTGAAGTGGGGTGTGCAAAGAGTGCCCAGCACTGAATCTGCATTCAGGAAAACAAGCTGTTTTAGGAGATCTTATTGTATCCCACTAGGTGACTTGGAAGATCTCTGACAGCAGTTGGCAGAGCTGCAGAGGAAAGGAATTATCTGAGAGTCCCTGAGTCCCAATGCTTTCCTCATAGTGGTAGTCCAGAAAAAGAATGTTTCCCTAAGGATATGCATTGATTATTGCACTCTCAACAGAAGAATTATTTCTGATTAGTACACTGCTCCATGGATAGAAGATACACCCTGAAGATCTTGAGAAGACCAATTTCGTCTGCCCGTTAGGGGACCATGGCTCGAGAAATTCAGCCGCACTTTCCTTGACATAACGGGGACTTTGACAGTGGTAAAGAAACTGCATTGGAGCAGGTACATCTCTGCAGTTGTGCATGAGTACAACAGAATTGAGAACAATGCCACTGGTTAGTGCCCATACATTAATTTAACCTTCGGCACCTCCCTAGACCAGCCGTATTTTAATCCCACAGAAGGTATGTGGATCATCTAAGAATACTGCTTACGCAAAGGCCCAGGTTTTTATGGATGTCCAAGGTCAACAAAACAAGAGGAACATTGACCTGAGAGTTAGAGTTCAGGACTTACAGACAGGTAATTGAGCGCTTCTGAGGAATTTGGGCATCCACGGTAAACATAAACTAGCTGATTGGTGGAGTTCCCAAACCTAAATCATCTGCAAGCAATTGCCTGGTCTGTCTGTCAAGTATATCACATCCGCCCCAGAGGAGACAACAGGTCCATTGTAAGTCTCTGGTACTGAAATCAACTTCTGTCTCTGAATGAGGCTGTTTGAGTGTCCCAGCATACTGATGCATGATCGACAAACTCACGTTCACCAAGACAAGGCCTATTAACCCGATTACAGTCATCCAGAAAAGAAGAGAAAGGCAGTAAAGAAGAATATGTCCCATTTAAGGGATGCTCTAACTCAGTGTAAGTGCTGACCTACCTATCTCGAATACCCTGTAAAAAAAAGATCTGTGTGCATTTCTTTTTTAATCTGGTCTGGTTCATTCTTGTGATTCAACAACTTGGGCTCCCCATGTAAGGGAGCGTTTGACAACGACTGTAAATTCCTTGAACCGTGACAGCACCCATGGGTTCCCATGGCCCATCCACTATCAGTATTCCCTCCTTTCCAACACAGGGGAGCCAGAACTGCTGGATGATGTGACTGGAGCTGACTAAAAATAAGTAACAGGTCAGTACACAGGTCTTTTTTATACAGGGTATGCAGGATAGGTTGGATGGGGGATGTTTATAAGAATAGTTATTTAGCTTTATCTTCCACTTTAAGGCTGGAATTCATCTTTAAATACAAAATAATGTACTTATGCCAGCTGTATTTAAAAATAAATTTAATACAAACACAGCAACGCAGATTCCACCTCATTGCCAAAAACTTCCCCTTACTTCCCCTGCTTGCCACACATATTGCAGTTTAGGTAAAGTAGCTGTGGCAATGTTCAATCCTGATTTAGGTAATTCACAAACCCTTTGTTCTTAATATTATATATCCTCATTAAAGTTTCAAACAGTCCCTTATGTGAGACAGATGTTTTCTTCATTTTCAACATTTTCTCTTTAATACAGCTTCCTCCAAAGAAAAGGGTAATTGGCAAACATTCTATGGGTTTATATATCTGTTAAAAATATCACTTCTGATAGGTTGTCATGTATTTTATACACATAATGATGTAATCGTGTGTAGCTTGTCCAAAGCAATATTATGTTCATTTCATCTCCTTGTAGAATGTGCTATTTCTCCAATGTGTTTCGTGTGCCAGGCTCCTTCATACATTTCCATGCAGAGCGCTGGTCACCTGTTGCTTAGGAACTCAATAAATATTGTTTCCACTGACTTATTATAAACTTAGCAAGTGGCTGGAGAAGTTATGTCAGATGAAACAGTTTCAGCTTTCTTCATTACAATGTCAATTACCTTAGTGAAATGCTTCTTTTCGCTTGATCAGGTACTAACATGAGTAAATGACATTTAATGTGTTAGGGAAGTGACTTGATGGATTGTGAGCTGGGCAGAGAGGATATAGGTGAGGCCCATGGGCTGACTTTGTAAATGATATTAGGGAAAATCTTGTTTTACGAAACTATCTCTGTGAATCAAAAAGTAGCTGACATTTGAAGGCCATATCAAAATAGCAATTTCCTGCCAGCAAAAGGTACACAGGCAAGTGAAATACTCACCTGCTGTCATGTGTCACCCTTTCTGCAGATCAATCTTGGGACAGCCCATCAGCCCTTTGCAGCCCATCAGCCCTTTGCTAAAAGCAGATTCAGCCCCAGCCCTCTCCCCAGGTTTCTTGCAGAAACAGCACCAACAGCAGCCTTGGGCCCCAGTCCTCTGGGATGCTGACTGCTTGTGTCCTCAGCACAGGATTTTATCCCTTTTCAAGTTTCATTGCCAGGGTCATTGTAGCTTTGGTCAGGTGGTGGATGAGGCTATTCCTCAATTGTGGCCAATAGCAATCCTTCTTGACACATTGCTAGGGGTAGTCTTAGACCTAGATTGCAGCATCAGCCATTAAACACTCTCTTCCTGCTCTCCACTCACTGTGTTCTGGCAGTCATTGGCAGGCACAGAAAAATGTCCTGAGGTTGGGTGAAACGTTCTGCTGAGCGACTTAAAAGGGTCATGAGCTTAAAAGGGTCAGTGGCTTAAAAGGGTCACCAGCCGGCACTACATATACTTTCTCTAAAAGTCCTTTAAAGCTGAAGCTTAATCTGCTTATATTTTGTTTTCCCTAGTTCTTCCTTTCCTATAACACAGGTGGAACACATGGAGGGGACCCACGTTCCCCCGGGTGCCCTACTCATTGCTATCAATATAGAATTTCTACATCTGAGCATACCGCATGAGTGGGGCATCCTGGTGATGGGGTCCTTTCACATGGAACAGCACAGACCCTCTTGGCCATTGAATCATTTTGTTTTGGACCTACTTACCTTCATTATTGACCATAAACTACTTTGTGTTCATGGATCAGCTGTTTCTACAAATACAAGGAGTACCCATGGACACCTGTTGTGTACCAGCAATTTTTGTATTTGGGAGGAGGGAGAGAGAAGTCTTCTCTAGCGAGGTCTTTACACCCTGACTTTCATTCCTTCTATAATAGTTCTGCTATATAGACGAATTGCTAGTTATCTGGGTCGGTACTGAAAAAGAGTTATGTTCATTTCTGGAACAACTCAACATCAACCATTATAATCTGAAATTCACTCACACTATTAGTGAGACACAAGTATCTTTTCTTGATTTAAATATCTCAGTCAGTCCAGATGGATATATCAACATGGATCTATACCGGAAGCCTAGTGCAGGCAATACCTTACTTCACGCCAATAGCTTACGCACGAGACCACTAGTAAGAAGCATCCCCTATGCCCAATACATACATCTACGAAGGAATTGCATCTCCGATTTAGACTTTAGAAATAAGCTGACCTGCTACAACAAAGACTCCTGGCGAGGGGCTACTCATGGACCTTGTTGAGACATTGCTTTAACAGAGCCAAGGCCAGATCAAGAGCCTCTTTACTTTATGGGACCACCTCTAAACAGCATGACCATAACATCTTCAAATATGTTAAATAGACACCAGAACTAATTTTTAGACATGCTACTACTCTTGGAGATCAATTAACATCTAGTCACTATCCTCCTTGTAAGAATTCTTTACCACGTGGTACCTATTGATGCAGTAATTGTTCGCTCTCCCCTGGGTGCGGGAAGACCAAGGCATTCATCTGCCTAATGGTCAATGGCATAAATCAAAAACCTTTTCTGACTGTTCCACACAGGGGTTCATATACATTATGAACTGGGGAGCCTTTTATATTGGCAAAACCAAACAGCAGTTTGGACAGAGGATCGGAGACCATACTTACTACTCTGGGGGAAAGATCATCATGCCTGTCACAAGGCATATTGGTCTTTATCACAAATACCATACAGAAATGGTATCCTTCTTTGTCTTGGAGGTTATTCCACCAGACCCAAGGGGAAGGAACTGGGATAAACGCATACTTCAATGTGAGGCCCTATGAATTAAATGTTTGAAAGCGATGATCACCCCTGGTTAACTCATTCAGACCCTTTTTATAACAACATTAGGGCCTATAATAATATATAGGAATTAATTACTCTAGATGAGTCCTCATCATAACATACTCTTTACTTTCCCTTTCTTTCCCTCCCCCTTTCTTCCTTCTTCCTTTTTCCCTTTTTCTTCTTTTCCCTTTTTTTTTTCTTCCTTCTTCCTCTGTACCTTTGTGATATGCAGGGGTCTGGCAACAATAATAGCAATCCGGTATGTTTATGTTAACTGTATTTATGCTAAATGTACAAATTGTATACTTATTTAATGTGATGCTTAACTATTATTTAATATATCTGATGATTTTTCTGACATTGTTTGTGTGGTGCTGTCCTCTGTTTCCTTAGATTTGAATCCATCATGGTGAATCCAGCCTCAGAGGCATCATTTCCAATTCCATCTCGGCCACTAGGGACTTTTTCCACTATTTGGCCAATCAAGGCCGGATCTGCCCTCATCTATCATTGCACAGATGGTATATGGTGAATTGGTAATGTCAGCTTCTCCAGTATCACTCCATCTGCAAATGTATAGAGTTACATACCTCTTCTCCTATTTTTAAAGACATGTATGTTTTTTAATATGGTAGGAATATCGCGCTAACAAAATCGTAACAATAAGCAGCAGAATACAGTGCGATCACACCAAAATTCAAAAATTATGTAAAAAAGCTGCGCTAAAAATTGAAATTAAAATCCATAACAAATGACATCAAAGAAAAAATGAGTCCTTCAAAAGCATAAACACCACCATCGTGCACCTATAGACAATAGTGCTATTCCCCCGTAGCTGTTGATTCAGCTTACCAGATGGCAAGCTTAAAAAGGCAAGTGGCTATAGCCCAGCCAAGGCCTTTAAGCTTGCTGCCGCTCCCAGTGTTCAGATGGCGGGGGGTAAATCTCCAATGTTTTTTAATATGTTGTTGTAATAAAATAAAAATTCAACTTTATATACCTATTTTGTGTATCCCAAGCTTGTGTATGGTACCATAAATGTCCACTGTAGCCTCAACTCAATTTTCCCTTCATTTAACTGTTAGGACTCGGGTACCCCCCTTTTTTCATAGTTATAACTTCTCTGTCTGCACTTTTTTACAAGTATACAAAATACAGTTGATTATGGGAAGCATACTAGAGGTCATTGCCTGTGTAAATCAGGCTGTCAAGCCCTAGGAGGAATGAGGGCCAGCATGTGGATACCCTGGCAGTGAGGGGCTTGAGCTAGCACAGTCAGGAAGGTGGAAGGGGTCCGATCTCTGGCTACCATCCTCACATAAGAAAGTACAGTAGTGCGAAGTGGATCGCTTACCTTGAAGATCAGCCTAACATACAAGGTGACCCAGCTGTTTGCTATGGGCAGGCTCGAGGCAGTCCGGGCATCCGCTTACAAGTGCCTTAAAAGTTTTTTTGTTCAAAGTTACACCTGTATATGAAGGGAAATTATAATGGGTTCAAGTACATTGTATTCTCTTAATATTATATGGTCTTTGTTTCACACATAAACATTTATTCTTGACAAAGTGTTCCCAGGTTATATAAATAGAGAGCATGCCAGTAGTGACTTCCTTTCAGACATTTTTCTATGACTGAAACCATGGATGGAGCTTTAAGGGAAGAGGGAAGAGCCTAGTGGCTTAGTTGATATCACTTGAAGTGGTTTTAAAGACAGAAGGTTTTTTTAGCTTAATGCATTCTATGCATTAAGCTAAAAAAACCTTCTGTGTACAGCAGCTGCCCCAGCATCCCCTAATACTTACTTGTGCCCCATTTCTATCCAGCGAAGTCCACAAGTGCTTTGGCTCTCCCTCCTGATTGGCTGAGACAGAGCAGTGGTGCCATTGACTCCCGCTGCTGTCAATCAAAGCCAGTTAGATAACAGGAGAGAGGGGGGCGTGGCCAAACTGGGGGTCCATGTCTGAATGGACACACAGAGCTGCAGCTCGGCTTGGGTGCTCCTGTAGCAAGCTCCTTGCTGTAGGGGCACTCCACAGAAGGGAGGGGCCAGGAGAGCCAAAGAGGGTCCAGGGAAGAGGAGGATTTAGGCTGCTCTGTGCAAAACCACTTCACAGAGCATGTAAGTATAACCTTTTTAGTTATTTTTATAGAAAAAACTAAGACTTTACAATCACTTTAAAGAGGTTGTAAACCCTCATGTTTTTTCACCTTAATGCATTCTATCCATTAAGGTAAAAAAACACCTGGCAGTCACCGGCCCCCCAGCCCCCTCGTTTTACTTACCTGAACCCCTTCATTTCCATTGGCAGGGACATGCTGTCCCTCTCTCCATGGGGTCCCAGCTCTTGATTAGATAGATTGATAGCAAAGCAACCATTGGCTCCCGCTGCTGTCAATCAAATCCAATGATGCGGGCGCCTGGGGGCAGGGGGCTGAGTCTGGCATTCGTGTCTGTGGACGCAAATGCTGCACTCGGGAGCGCGCCCATAAGGTAATCCCCGTGGGAGTGCTTCTCCTAGGGGGTTATCTGGTGCGGGGAGGAGCCGCGAGAGCCACTGAGGGACCCCAGAAGAGTATGTTCTGAGCCACTCTGTGTAAAACGAGCTGCACAGTGGAGGTAAGTATGACATGTTTGTTATTTAAAAAAATAAAAAAATGATCCTTTACAATCACTTTAAGTTCTAGTGTCCTTGGTTCAAATCCCAACCAGGACACTACCTGCATGCAGTTTGTTCCCTCTGTGCTTGTGTGGGTTTTCTCCAGGTACTCCAGTTTCCTCCCATACTCCAAAGACATGCTAGTAGATTAATCAGCTACTGTCTAGATTGACCCTAGTATGTGTGTGTATGCATGTGAGGGACCGTAGATTGTAATTTCCTTGAAGGCAGGGACTGACATGAATGCACAATACATAAAGTGCTGCGTAAATTGTTAGCACTGTAATAAATAAATAGGATAGGAATTACTGCTGTTTTTGTATGTAAATTTAATTTTGATCTCTTATGCGTTTAAACAATAGACTTTCCACAGCCACCTGGGTAAAATTGTGTACCTTATTTAAAACACAACAAGCTGCTTGTTGTGGATGTCACCACCCCACCTCTCCACCTTGTCCAGTCAGAGAATGCTTTACATTTATTCAGAAAATCCAAAGCATTCTATAACTGACACCTGTGCCGAGTGTCTGACCTCCTGTGTTCACAAAGCAGCAGGATAGCCGCTCTGTGCGAGACTCAGAAGCAAGTGGAGATGGTGTCAGATTTTTATGCGGGCAAAAGGAGCAACTGCCCCAGGCCCCCTTACCAGAGAGTTAGGATTATCTTTATAAAAAATGTAAACATATTTTTCCCCTGAAACTTCAGTAGTATGTTCGTTGACGAAGTTGTCCAGTTTGCAGCCTTTGCCAAGCTCCGGTCATGTCCTACTCCATCTCAACAGGCAGTTTTATTACATGATGAAGGGCTTGCTGATACCATTTCAGGTGTTACTGTAGTTCTTAGATTATGCTTGAGCATGATGATCACTAGTTGTTCGGGAAAAAAAGTTGTTCAGCAAATTGGCGCTGATAAAGAAGTATCTGAGAACCACGATGACCCATGAAAGACTAAGGGCTCTGTGCCTACTGGCTGTTGAGAGCAGTGTCCTCAAGATGATACAGTTTGATCTGTTATGCTGCGTACACACGGTCGGACTTTTCGACCGGACTGGTCCGACGGACCAAATCCGGCGGACAATTCGACCATGTGTGACCTTCATCGGACCTGCAGCGGACTTTTTTGGTCGAAAATCTGACGGACTTTAGATTTGGAACATGCTTCAAATCTTTCCGACGGACTCGAGTCCAGTCGAAAAATCTGCTCGTCTGTATGCTAGTCCGACGGACAAAAACCAACGCAAGGGCAGCTATTGGCTACTGGCTATGAACTTCCTTATTTTAGTCCGGTGTACGTCATCATGTACGAATCCGTCGTACTTTTGTGTGATCGTATGTAGGCAAGTCCGTTTGTTAGAAAGTCCAGCGCAAGTCCGCCAAAAGTCCGTCGAAAGTCTGTCGGACGGGCTGTCGGACTTTTGTAGCCGAAAAGTTCCGACTGTGTGTACGCGGCATTAGTTAACAATTTTGCAGATGCTCAGTGCAGGAAGAAAGACTTTTTGTAAATATTGTAGTGTGATGCATAACTGTGATGTATGACTTGCCAGTTCCAATTACCTGTGTAATGTGTATTCTTACAGTTAACAAATTTGAGAAAAACAAAGAGGTGTCTTCTTCAGAACCTATATTATATATTTTTTATTTAGAACAAATATGGTTTACTATTCATTTCAGTTCACTTTTTTGTTATATAATTACATTTCTATGTTGAAGTGCTAAGGTCTAAATCCAGCACTGAATGGAGATTACTGGAGTAGCGGAGTATACTTCAGTGATTTCCAGCTTCCAGGGGCATCAACCAGGTATGGTATATACAGTACAAAGTTAAATTGGTTCAGGCTAGGCCAATGTAACTATGTATACAATATCTATATCTGGAATTCTTCTTGAATGCAGATTTGCCTAATGCTCTAAATCAGTGGTTCTCAACCTTACTAGTGCCGTGACCCCTTGATAAAATTTCCCAAGTTGTGGGGGCCCCTAACAGTAAAATTATTTTCGTTGTTCGGGTTTGATGGCACATTGGCGGCGTTTGCTGGCACAGTGGCGACAATTGATGGGCACAGTGGTGACAATTGATTGGCACAGTGGCTGCACAGTGGCAACATTTGCTGGCACAGTGGCTGCATTTGGCACAGTGGCAACAATTAAAGGGCACAGTGGCTGCGTTTGATGGCACAGTGGCGGCGTTTGCTGGCACAGTGGCGACTATTGATGGGCACAGTGGCTGCATTTGATGCCACAGTGGCGGCGTTTGCTGGCACAGTGGCGACAATTGATGGGCACAGTGGCTGCATTTGATGCCACAGTGACGGCGTTTGCTGGCACAGTGGCGACCATTGATGGGCACAGTGGCTGCATTTGATGGCACAGTGGCGGCGTTGCTGGCACAGTGGCGAAAATTGATGGGCACAGTGGCAACAATTAAAGGGCACAGTGGCTGTGTTTGCTGGCACAGTGGCGACAATTGATGGGCACAGTGGCTGCATTTGATTGCGCAGTGGCGGCGTTTGCTTGCACAGTGGCGACAATTGATGGGCACAGTGGCTGCATTTGATGGCACAATGGCGGCATTGCTGGCACAGTGGCTGCATTTGATGGCACAGTGGCGGCGTTGCTGGCACAGTGGCGACAATTGATGGGCACAGTGGCTGCGTTTGATGGCACAGTAGCAGCGTTTTAATGGGTTTTTTTTCAGATTTTTTCAGTTTGTTTGAGCCCCAACCACTGATTTATATATAAACGTTCGGTTGGTTCCTCAAAAGTGGTTATTCCGAGCCAGTGCTAGATACAAAGTGTATAGCACCCAAACACGTATCTAGCACTGGCACGGAATAACCACTTTCGAGGGACCAACTGGGACATTTATATAGTAATGATATGTATTGTTCCATAATAAAAAAATGTTTGTCATGTCAGCATTTACTTTTAAAAAATCTATGTCTTGATTGCCCTGGTGACACACAGTGCAAAATGCTTTTATAATTGCTGTGTCTGACTTACCAAAAATCACAGGTGTTCTTCAGCTTCCCTCTTGGTACACTCGTTCACAGCAAGCGGACTTCAGTGGGTGTAAAGTGTAGCCTTACTGCAGACGAGAGTACCAATATGGCGGCGACGGAATGTCACTTCCGTGTGGTCGCTCCTCTTCAGGAAGTGACATCTCGCTGGCCGAGATGGACAGACTCCGGCAGTAACTTCGGGTCCATCTCAGCCAGCATTCGCGACCCCCTGGCAAATCGACAATCGACCCCTCAGGGGGTGGCGACCCCCAGGTTGAGAACTGCTGCTCTAAATAAAAACTTTCTGCATCTTTAACCACTTAAGGACCAAGCCTGTTTTTGAGATTTGACAAGTTAACAGTTTTTTTTTGCTAGAAAATTACTTAGAACCCCCAAACATATTATACATATTTTTCCTAACACACACTTTTTTTGGAAAAAATACAATTTTTTGTAAAGACAACAGTAAAGTTAGCCCATTTTTTTTTATATTGTGAAAGATAATGTTCCACTGAGTAAATTGATACCCAACATGTCACGTTTCAAAATTGCGCCCGCTCGTGGAATGGCGACAAACTTTTACCCTTAAAAATCTCTATAGGCGATGTTTAAAAAATTCTACAGGTTGCATGTTTTGAGCTACAGAGGAGGACTAGGGCTAGAATTTTTGCTCTCACTCTACCGATCGCAGCCATACCTCACATGTGTGGTTTGAACACTGTTTTCATATGGGGGCGCTACTCACGTATGCGTGCGCTTAAATGTACTACACAATAAATCAGGTGAAAACCATTGGCAGGTTGTGAGGGGTGCCTGAGACAGGGCATGAATGAGGTGGAGGGAAGAATCCACAGACATTGCATTGAAGAGTCCAGGATCCCGGTACCAGTACAGAGCCCAGAGGTGGTTCACACGCGTGTATTGACTGAGCCTAATTGCTAATTCACACGCTGTGAGTTGAGCATTCAATACCTGGGGAGGCACCAGAGAAAGGACACTATTCCATGGTCTACACCACCAATAAAGCAATCTTTATTGCATGGGCATTTAAGCACATTTACAGTGTTATAGCTGGAAGTAGGGTTGCCACCCGTCTGGGATTCACCCAGACAGTTCGGGTTTGGAATCATGCATCCAGGTTTCTGACCACCTGAAACCCGGACACATTATTCATTACTTATTACTTGTCCAAAACCGAGCTTATAATATTTCCTCCCCCACGTGCCTCTTCCCCAGACTTCTCTGTCAAGAGCAATGGCAAAATCATCCACCCGTCCCCACATGTCAGGGTGCTAGGTGTTATCTTAGATTCTGAACTCTCCTTTCAGCCCCACATCCAATCACTTTCCAAAGCTTGCCGCCTCAACCTCCGCAACATCTCTAAACTACGTCACTTTCTAACCAGTGAAACCACAAAGCTCCTGATTCACTCCCTGGTTATCTCTCGCCTTAACTACTGCAACTCACTCCTCATTGGCTTACCTTTAAATAGACTATCCCCTCTTCAGTCCATCATGAATGCTGCTGCCAGACTCATCCACCTTACAAGCTGCTCAGTGTCTGCTACCCCTCTCTGC
Source organism: Lithobates clamitans (assembly GCA_037952925.1). Lineage (NCBI taxonomy): Eukaryota > Metazoa > Chordata > Amphibia > Anura > Ranidae > Lithobates > Lithobates clamitans. Next base: position 1,324,714 of record JBBGZY010000292.1, read on the forward strand.
CAATCCCTCCATTGGCTACCACTCGCCCAACGAATTAAATTCAAAATACTAACAATAAGTTACAAAGCCATCCACAACTGTGCCCCCAGCTACATCACTAACCTAGTCTCAAAATACCAACCTAATCGCCATCTCCGTTCCTCCCAAGACCTCCTGCTCTCTAGCTCCCTCATCACCTCCTCCCATATCCGCCTCCAGGACTTCTCCCGAGCCTCGCCTATCCTCTGGAACTCCCTACCCCAATCTGTCAGACTGTCTCCAAATTTATCCACTTTTAGGCGATCCCTGAAAACTTTCCTATTCAGAGAAGCCTATCCTGCCTCCATCTAACAACTGCACTATTTTCTCCATTAGCTCATCCCCCACAGCTATTACCCTTTTGTATAACTTGACCCTCCCTCGTGGATTGTAAGCTCTAACGAGCAGGGCCCTCTGATTCCTCCTGTATTGAATTGTATTGTACTTGTACTGTCTGCCCTAATGTTGTAAAACGCTGCATAAACTGTCGGCGCTATATAAATCCTGAATAATAATAATAATAATAATTATTCAGACTGGATTATGGCTTACCATCAGGGATGCTGGCTGCAGTTGTCTAAGCCAACAGTATCTGTTTCACTCTCTATCACACTGCCCAAAGCCAGGACTAACAATATCCCCCCACATACACACACACACACTCACACACTCAGACTGGAGAGGAGAAAGGGCGCGATCTGCTCCTCTTCCTACCACCTCTACCCCTCTGTGTCTGCCCACACTCCAATCTCTGACACTGTGCCTCAGAAAAGGAAAGTGGGGGCCAGAAATTTGAAGTCCAGCAGCCTCAGATACATCTGGATGAGAGGTGCTGACTGCCAAGGGGTGAGTGATCTCACCATCCATACCTATCTGTGACTGAAGTCTCCCCCTTCCCTCTCCTGCCTCTAAGTGAGTACAGTAAGGTAAATCCGGGTTCTCAGAGCACCCCTTACATCAGAGTTCCCCTTTACACCAGAGGCCACAGTGTTCCCCCCATAAATGCAGGTTCCCAGAACATCCCTTATGTTCGAGTCCTCTGAGTTCCCCCCTACATCAGAGTCTGCAGAGTCCCCCCTTACAGTGTAAGGAAACTCTGCAAGTTCAGATGTAAAAGGGGAACTCTGCAGATTCAGATGTAAAAGGGGAACTCCGTGGACTCTAATGTAAAGGGATACTTTTGTGATTAACTTCATATGATTAGAAATGTTATTTAATTGCAAAATGTATGTATAGTTTATACTATAATAAAATGTTTACGTCGCTTCCGCCCTGCAATGGTATGGAGACGGGTGGTGGCCATCTTCCCCTCACTTGTCTCCATACCCAGGAAGGGACAACATCCAGACGGCTCCGGTAAGCAACAGAGGGCACCGGAGCACGGCAAGAGGGGGGGGCCTCTCCCACCGCCGATAAAAGTGATCTCGCCGCACATCTGCCACAGAGACCACTTTTATCTTGAAGCGGACCGCCGGCCAAAGAAGAGGATACCGGGGTTATGGCATCTAGCTGCTACCATAACAACGATATTCCTCTTCAAATTTAGGACGTACATCGGCGTACGGCGGTTCGTAAGCGGTTAAAGAAAATGCATACCTTTGAATGTATTTCTTGGTTGTTTGTTTCACAATACACCCAGTGCTCAGAGACAAGGCACCTATGCCCTGACAATACATCCAGGACTTCTGAGGACGTTGAGAAACCAAAACTTTTGTCTGTATAATGGAGGAGAAATTACCATGTATGTCAAGAGATATTTAAAATGAATAGAAAAATATGGGCCAAGACTGGTTACAGAAAAAGTATACATAAAACCCGCACAAATATTCCCCCTCAGTAAATGTCTCATATATTAACAATAGTAGCAGATAAAATGTTATAAGTAGGCTTCATGGACACAAGCTTGCCAGCAGTACACCCAAATGTCCACTGCCTATGTTTAACTCCGTTGATTTATTTTTCATGTTAATTGTAAAAACGTGTAAAAATGTCAATTGTCGCTCATTAGAGGCTGACAGTGAAGTGGAACGTCCAGCCAAAAGCAGGGACTGAAAGAATTACATTGTAATAAATCTTTGCAATCATTGTATTTACAGGGGGACATTGAGCGCTTTTGCCAAGAAGATTTGGCTTGGTCAACACAGGCATGCAGTAAATTTCGTCTCAAGGTTCCCGAAGATTTGTGACATCATCCTGGATGCACACAGATGAATTTTTCAACTTGGATGACCTGTTAACTGGAATTAATTTTCTGCTGAATGCTTTCCAGTATCCTATGCTTGGACTTTTATTTTCTGGTGAAAAGCAGAAATTAAACCAGAAACAGTGTCTTATAAATAATAGTCTTGGGGGCATTTTATTAGCTGAAGTGAAATTGAAGTTGTTTTGTTTTATGATGCTTCTGTCAGTCAAAACAATGGAATGGCCGATCTTTGTTAAAAGAGAAGGACGCTGGGGAGGGAGTACTCATACTGGATTTATTAGTGGCACATAATAATGCTGGAAGTGAACTTTTCTACGGTTGAAATAAAATAACGTTACCTCAAGAGACCATTTTATGTCAGAGGACTTAAAGTGATTATTAAAGCATACTGTGTATATATATATATATATATATATATATATATATATATATATATATATATATATATATTGTATATATGCTGTCATATACAGTATACCTGTATACCGTATATATATTCCAATTAAAGTGTGTAAAGACAGGTGTCCCAATACTTTTGGTAATATACTATGTATATACAGTATCTCACAAAAGTGAGTACACCCCTCACATTTTTGTAAATATTTTATTATGTCTTTTCATGTGACAACACTGAAGAAATTACACTTTGCTACAATGTAAAGTAGTGAGTGTACAGCTTGTATAACAGTGTAAACTTGCTGTCCCCTCAAAATAACTCAACACACAGCCATTAATGTCTAAACCACTGGCAACAAAACTGAATATACAACCCTAAGTGAAAATGACTAAATTGGGCCCAATTAGCCATTTTCCATCCCCAGTGTCATGTGACTTGTTAGTGTTACACAGTGTGAATGGGGAGCAGGTGTGTTAAATTTGGTGTTATCGCTGTCCAGGCCTCGTCATGGTCGACCAAAGAAGTTGAGTACACGTGCTTAGCGTCATATCCAGAGGTTGTTTTTGGGAAATAGACGTATGAGTGCTGCCAGCATTGTTGCAGAGGTTGAAGGGGTGGGGGGTCAGCCCGTCAGTGCTCAGACCATACGCCGCACACTGCATCAAATTGGCAGTACTCCAGATGACACTGCCTTACTAAAGAAGCAAGGCAGTTCACAATTATGTTGTAACATCACAAAATGTGGAAAATTTCAAGAGGTATGATTAGGTTTTCAAGGCATATATATGTAGCCATAGTGTTAGCACTACTGACACACAATCCGCCAAATCACCCCACTGCCAGACTTCATGCATCCTTTCCAGAGACAATGAACAGTCATTTGCAAGCTTTGTTTTTTTTTTTGTGCACACTTGACTAAGTAGAAATCTTCTCCTGCAGCTCCCTGCAGACTGTTACTCCCTCTGCAACTCCTATGCAGACTATTGTTCCCTGCATCTCAATGCAGACTGCTGTTACTAAGAGATGTCCATCCATCACTGTGAGAGGGACAGAAACATCACTTTTGACCATGTAAAAGTAATGGTCTTAGTTATCTTCACCACCTGCCCAAACTTGCTTCTCCTTGCACACTTGGTTTCCTCCTGCACAACTTGTAATTACATTAGGGTATAACACACCCTCTTCTAATGGGTATAAAGAACTCACTCTGAATAAGCCCCTCTACTGGCTCTGGTGACTCGCTGCTACTAGGCCTGCAGAACCTATCCCCGGAGGCCTAGTAGGTTAAAGTCTATCTTCTAGGAAATGGACTACGGCTCCCAGCCAGTCCAACTTGCAAACCATGTGTTCCCTGGCCACACTGGTTTGACACACATCCCCACAATCTCTTCTTTGATCCAGGACTCCTCACCATCCACCGTGTGCATGATGAAGACTCTACTAGTGACCATGTAGAAGCAGAGTTCTTTTACAGAATCCCTGGCACATCCTCCACACTCACTGACTTTCCAATCTTACAGCCCTGAGACCTTGATGAGGAACTTTCCCAGACTATGTGTTCCGACAGCTTTTACTGCCCCTTTGCTCCAGGAGTTCCCTGCCTCCGACCGTGTGGTGACAGAGACATTGCCAGTCACCGTGTAAAGGCAATGTTCCCTCACAGTTCTCCCCGGACCTCCTCCTGCGATCCCATACCCCCTGCCCCGATTCGGGGTGTGATCCTGTGGCTGTCTAGCACTCCGTTCCTCACATCACCCAGTCAACTACTGCTCCCCAGCAGCATGTGACCTCAGCCTATATAGGAGGCCCGCCCCCTGCCAATGCCAGTTAGGGATTGGTCAGAGCTCCCACATGTGCTGCCTACCACTCCAGCTCTAGGCCCAGCCTCCTCTTCCAGAACATTCTCCCTGGAAGCAGGGGAGGGGCCTCAGAACTGGAGCCAGGTGGTCACACCCACTGCTACTCTAACCACTCCCAGCCCCAGAATCAAAACAGACAGGCCTAGCTTGCAGCATAAGCCTGCCTAAATTTGCCTGTGCTGAATAAACCTAGTAAAACAACCCTTACTAACACCTACCTTCTGGTCGAGGGTGCTAGTATATATATATATATATATATATATATATATATATGCATTCACACACATTAGCAGTTGAAAGTTTTAGCGCAGGTTTACACTACATGTAGCTCAGTGCATGTTTTTTTTCTGCATCCAAAATGTACAGTAGGTTACATGTCATAGATTTCAATGGCAAAGTTTACACCATTGTAGTGTGTTCCAGTACATTCAACAAAAGTTGAACATGCTGCATTTTTTTCCGCAAGGAAATACACTGCAAGGAATTGCGTGTATTTGTGTATTTCGCTTTTTGACTGGATTTCAGCTTTAAAGGACATATTTATAGAGCCACAAATGATCATTTGCAGCCAGATCCCTGTTAGTACATTGCTGTATTTATTTAGCCCAATGGACTCCTAGATTAACAAGCACACATTAACCTTCTTGAGAAAAGTCAGGGAATAAATGTGCTATCATGTATTTTCCAAAAAAGTGCATGAACCATATCTTGTCCCCATTGAATCTAAACTCTTATGATGTAACCTCCCGCTCTTCTTCTATACTTTGCCTGGAGCTTTATGAAAAATCTTACTGCCGATGAATCTTTCCCTCTAAGGATTACATCAGTACTTTAATCAAATTCTGTCTGTTGTTTTTAGTTCTGATTATAACTGAGACTGATGAGAGCCAGAGACCTGCATGGTTCATGTTGTATCACACATAAAGGTTGCAGCATCGCCTTGAATCATACAAGAGCAGTTTTGTTGCTAGTGTAGAGCGTAGTATCTCTGTGTATACATCTACTGTATGTGCGTCTATGGGATACATCAACCATCACTGGGAAGTTTGTGAAAGACTAAAAGAAATGTCCACCTTTCTAACCAGGTTTAAACCCCGTACACACGGGCTAAATATCAGGCGGCATCCGACGGTTCAATAGAAACCATCCAACATTCACCCCGTATGTACTGCAGCTGGTCTGACAGAAGCTGTTTGGCTGACTTCTGTTGAAGGGGCATGACTGAAAAAGTGGTTGTGAACAAGGCCGTTGCGGCTGAAACAAGTCTACCTCTGCTGTACTTTTATCTTTATGGATATATAATAAATTTGGACTGATTTGAAGAGCATGTATGAAGTTGTGGATTGTCCTTTATCCATTCATCACTTTGGGCAGCTGAGCAACTGCACATCCTGCACCCAACAGCTGAGGAGGAGTTTTATTAATTTGGGGTAGTAGCACCTTTCGTTGTTGTTTATGACTGAAAAATGTCTGCTGACCGGCTCCCAATCAGTGCTCTCAGCCATTGGCTGACCGGAGTGTTCCGTCCCCCTGTCAGAACACAATAGTAGGGGAGATTGCTGTTGAACGTAAAAAAAACTAGCAGTATGTACTAGGCTTTAGGGTGTAACATGGTCATAGTCTGCAGCCCCCACCCCCCCAGAATCTGGGGGTTCTTCTCCCTGTCAAATCCTGTCATTATTTAAATTTAGCGTGGCTGGTTTGTGAATTAAAAAACTACAAGTCCTATCTGTCATCACAGTAGAGGGACTTGTAGAGTTCAATTCAGCAGACGTGTGGTGATGTCACAGCACTTGTCCATTTATACTTCCTCCAGCCCTGTAACTGAAGGTCCATATGGACCAGCAGCTTGAGGAATATTCTTCAGAAGCCAAATTCCAGGCAATCAAAAGAAAACATTTGCTTAACTAATGATTGTGTTTGCATTTATTACTTTGTGCAGAAGGTGAAGGAAGCCTTTAAGTCTGGGAACATTGCTATTTGTAAGTTTAGCCATGTTTTAAATCATGTTTTAAAAAGTTCCTGGAACCCCTGGAACTAGGCAGGAATCATAAGATGGGAAGTCAATCCGCCTCAGCTCAGGGAACCCCCAGCAACCTCTGGAGGAATCTTAGGGTTTCATGGAACCCTGGATGAGTATTATTGATCTAGGTCGTAACTGACTCTCTTTCCTATTGTTTGGTACTTTTGAGTTTTGTTCTACAACTGTATTGTATTGTGATTAAAACATTTTATGAGCTATCAACACAATCCTTCATTTTTTATATTTATTAATTTGAACAATGTCATGGGAAATGAAAGTGTAAAGCAGATCAATAAAATAATTATGCTTTTAAATAGTGAATTTAAAAAATAAATAAATAGTTAAATAGTAAAATTCATGGGTACAAATAAGATCTCAAGGTCTGAAATCCGTAAAGCTCATTCTCCCTGGAGATTGGAAAGCTCTAGTTCTGACCCTTCAATGGGGTATGTCAGACCTCTGCATGGACATCCCTGCTTCCACACAGAGGGCAAGGGTCCTTCTCTGCAGGACGCTGGCAGAGAACAGGCTTGTCTACTCAGGCTGTGGCTGCTGCAATTGTAAGACTTTGCACAACTTTTGTTTTGATGCACCTGGAATGTATGTAGCTGATTTAAACTTAAAGATCAGTTTGGCTTCAAATTTAAAGGGCAACTAATTCCCACCTCTCCTATACAGCCAAGAAAGCTGCCACCTTAGCCTCTGTTTGAACTGTAGTTGCAATGGTGCTGCACATGTGATCAATTATGACGCCAGTCATTTGGTGGCTTGGCAATTTGGTTGAGAACCCAAGCAACTGTGACAGTTATTCAAAGCATGCCTTGACTGGTTTGAAAAACTGGTAAATTAATGGGTTTAGTTTCAATCTAACAACACATCTTTACCATCTACCCACCAACTCTATAAGATAGTGCAGGCCCGTACTCCACTTCAAACTGCATAATAAGGTGACAGGAGGCAGCAGTACCACTAAAGACATGACTAATGACAAATCTGAAATGTGTCAACTAGTACTGTCATCTGTAAGCTGAAGTTATAAATAAAATATTATGTTGGATAAAAAAAGCCTTCTGTCTCCTTTAGCCCAGTAACACAACAAAGTTATTTAAATGTCAGTGATTAGTATCTGCACTAATGTGTTTGGACATATGTAGCATTTTGTGCTGTTCTATTTATTATGCTGGCAGCTATGAATTCCATTCTAGATCATTTTAAAACGTATTATTTAAGCAAAGTATACAAGGATGAGCGTTCCACAGGTTTATGCAAGTCCAGTAGAAGTTTATTATTCTTTGTTAAAAGTCAGTAGAAAAGTCCAACTTGTTTCGGGTTTTCAAAGTTCCCAATTCATCAGGGTTTGGAAGCTGATTGTAATAGAAGCTTATACTGAACACACAATTGTAGGGTAACACAAGATATAATGACAGTCTAGTCTTTAGTCTCATGTGACAGTTTTTTAGGGCTCATTCACAAATGCATGGAAACTGATGGGAAAATCACACAGGTTTCTCTTGCAGACACATCGGTTTCACATCAGTTTTCATGTGCGTTTTAGTGAGTTTTTAAAGCCCGTTCACATACGGAATGTGTGGGCGGGCTGAAGTGCGATTTGAAAAAGAGTCCTATGCGATTTCAGTCTGCTTTCTGGTGCGATTTCCAATTATGTACACTACAATTCCCATTGGAATCACACCTGAACTGCTGAAAAAAGTTGCATCGGACCGGGCCCACACATATGTGAACCGAGTCTGAAGGTATCAGTTTTAGTATTGAGGCATTTGCACAAGTACAAGTACTTGTGCAAATGCTTAGTCTCGGCACTGATACCTGTATTGGTATCGGTGCAACACTAGTAATCTCCAAATGATAGCTACTGAAGAAGGAGTAGTCTTGAACCCCTGAAACGTGTTGGTTTTGTCTTATGATATTTTCTGAAGATTATTACACTTTACTTGACATGAGACTTGTGGCACTCTCATTCTTTTACACTTTCCAGGTTCCCTCAGGCATGCCTTGCATAACAGAGAACTGACTCCCTTGAACTGGAGATGAAACTTTTTTTTTCCCATATAGAGTCCTCCTAATACAACTTTTGCAAAACTACATTATATGACATAGCTGAATTGCCTGTTATGTGTATACAGTGGAGGTATTAAATTAAAATTCAATGACTACAAATTTTCTTCCAGCAGAGGTTCAAATCTCATGTTTGTGCACTCAAATCGTTCACATCACAGTCTTCCTTTCCATCAGTGTCCTCAGTCCACCGTTCACATCATACCTCCCCTTCACATCACAGCCCCCTTCTCATCACAGCCCCCCTTCACACCACATCCACCCTTTTCAACACAGTCACCTTTTCCTCCTGTTCTCAACACCGCCCCCTTTACATCACAGTCCTCCTTTACATCACAGCCCACCATTCACATCACACTTCCCCTTCACATAACAGTCCCCTCTGCCCACCAGCCCCCTCCCGTTACATCTCCCCTCACCATCACAGTCTACTCTTCCCATCACAGTCCCTCTCAACATCACAGCTCCCCTTCACACCACAGTCCCCTTCTCATCTCAGCCCCCCCTTCACACAACAGTCACCCTTTTCAACACAGTCTCTCTTTCACATCACAGCCTCCTCTTCTAAACGCTGCCCTTCACATCACAGTCCACCCTTTACATCACAGCCCTCCTTCACATCACAGCCCACCATTCACATCACAGCCCCCTTGTCATCACAGCCACCATTCTCATCATAGCCCCCTTCACATCACAGACACCCTTCCACATCTCAGCCTCTCTAAATATCACATCTCCACCCTCCACATCACAGTCAATCCTTCCCATTACAGTCCCTTTCAACATCTCAGCCCCCCTCCATATCACAATCCCCCTTCTCACCACAGCCCCTCTCCCCATAACAGTACTCCCTTCGCATCCAAGCCCCCTCTACACATTACAGCCCCCCTTCTTATTACAGTCCACCCATCAAATCATAGCCCTCTCCCTTTACATCACAGTCTCCCCTCACCATCACAGTCCACTCTTCCCATCACAGTCCCTCTCAACATCACAGCTCCCCTTCATATCACAATCCCCTCTCGTACCACAGCCCCTCTTCTCATTGAAGTACTCCCTTCACATCCAAGCTCCCTCTTCATATTACAGCCCCCTTCATAGTCCGCCCTTCACATCACAGCCTCCCTTCCCTTTACATCAGAGCCCCTCTCAACATCACAGCCCCCTTCTCGTCACAGCCCCTCCCTTTACACCAAGTCACCCTTTTCGACACAGTCCCCCTTTCACATCACAGCCTCCTCTTCTCAACACCGCCCCCTTCACATCACAGTTCACTCTTTACATCACAGCCCTCCTTCACATCACAGCCCTCTTTTTTATCACAGTCCACCCTTCTCATCACAGTCCCTCTCAACATCACAGCTCCCCTTCATATCACAATCCCCTCTCTCACTACAGCCCCTCTTCTCATTACAGTACTCCCTTTACATCCAAGCCCCCCCTTCATATTACAGCCCCCTTCTTATTACAGTCCATCCATCACATCACAGCTCCCCCCTTTACATCACAGTCTCCCCTTCACATCACAGTCTGCCCGTCACATCACAGCCCTCCTCACCATCACAGTCCACCCTTCCCATCACAGTCCCTCACAACATCACAGCTCCCCTTCATATCACAATCCCCTCTCTCACCACAATCCCTCTCTCACCACAACCCCTCTCTCACCACAGCCCCTCTTCTCATTACAGTACTCCCTTCACATCCAAGCCCCCTCTTCACATTATAGCCCCCTTCTTATTACAGTCCACCCATCACATCACAGCTCCCTCCCTTTACATCACAGTCCACCCTTCACATCACAGCCCCCCTCACCATCACAGTCCACCCTTACCATCACAGTCCCCCCTTCACATGATAGCCCCTCTTCTCATTAGAGTACTCCCTTCACAATTAAGGCCCCTCTTCACATTACATCTCCCCTACTTATAACAGTCCACCCATCACATCACAGTCCCCCCTCCTTTTACATCATCACAGTCTCCCTCTCAACTCCACAGCCCCCCCTTAACATCATAGTCCACCCTTCACATCACAACCTCCATTTACATCACAGCCCCCTCAACATTAGAGTCCCCCTTCACATCACAGCCCCCTCAACATCAGAGTCCCCCCTTCACATCACAGCCCCCCTCAACATCACAGTCCCCCCTTCACATTACAACCCCCTACACATCACAGTCCATCCTTCACAGTCCTACCTTACATACCTATGGGATGAGAAGCCACCTATCTACCTAGCAGGTCTGAAAGGAGGGCAGGAGCTTCCCAACTGTGCATGTTGATAAGCGCATGATTGGTAGCACTGAGGGAAAACCGGGGAGAGAAATCTGCCTGTGCTGGAAACTATAGGATGTCCAAGTGGGATAAGCGGAAAGAGAGACACAAGGCTGCTGAGTGGTGTAGCTGCTGTGCACCACTCCAAGTGGCACCTAGGGCCTGTGCCATAGCTTCCATACCCTGAATATGTCACTATAAAAGGTATTCATTTCTCAGAAATTCAACAAGGTCCAGACTGTGGTCCGCCTTGATACGGTATAGTATGATTATTTGCTAAATAGGAGTCATATTTTTTCTACAGGTGAGAAGATCACTATGTACGATGCTTATGTGGTTTACCTACTGCAAGATATTTTACAGAATTTTTTACTTATATTCATGTAAGCAGTGTTAAGCCGTTTGTTATGATTCTCTCGTTGTTTCCAATAACATTTCATGTCTCCACGCTCTGTTTTATTTTAAGAGCTCTTATATTTATTTTGAAATTGCTACCAAGTTGTAGAGCTTTTCTTTTCCATTGTTCTAGGAAACAGTCTGAGTAAGAACCCATGGGTCAGACTAAAAATAATAACTGTCAATATGTTGAGTAACAGAAAGGTTCATGTTAATGCTCAGTTGTAGTAGTCACAACCAAGGTTGATTTGGCTGAGAACTTTAGATTGACATCACATTATTTTAGTGATAACTTGTCTGATCTAAGAGGGACCGTGTCACCACCAGGGCCAAACTAAAGCTGAAAGCAGATGTAAAAGACCAAACTTAAAGAGGAGGTCCGCCCACCCCTGCAATAATTAAAAGCCAGCAGCTACACATACTGCAGCTGCTGACTTTTAATAATAGGACACTTACCTGTCCTGAAATCCAGTGATGTTGGCACCACAGCTGATGTTTCCATCAGCTGTCAGGTGCTGCCGCTGGCATTGTGGGTAAAGGAACCCGGCAGTGTAGCATTACGGCTTCACGCCGGCTCCCTACTACGCAATGCACGAGGCACCGCTGTACTCTCCTACTGGCCCGGCGGTGGGGGAAGAAGGAGGAGGGAGCTGAGCTGTGCTGTAATTTACTGCGGCCCACACTCCCTGAAGCGGGGGGGCAGGATACCTGTCAAAGACAGTTATGCATTCCCCCCCCCAAAGGTACCAAATGTGGCACTGGAGGGGGGGGGGGACTTCTGGGTGAAACTCTGCTTTAATGCACTTTGTATGCATTAATACATTTCTTTAAAAAGTTAGGAGACATTTTTTTTCTGTTCAAATTTTTTTTTATTGGCAGCAATCAACGAACAATAACATATAAAAATCTAAAAACAAAAAATGTGTAGCGCTAATATGAAACAACCATATATTGCATGCTGTAAAGGGCAATTGAGTCCTCAAATGCGGCAATCATAGTTAAAAAAGGACATGAAAATATTTGTTTAGAATTAAAATTGGGAAAGTCCTAAAAGTCCTCAAGAAATGAGTCTTGCAAGGTAGTAGTGATCCTCAATACACATATGACTTCATATTGCACTTATGCAAACGTGAAGGAATAGGTAGTTCAAAGGTGCATCCCCACCAACAATAAAAAGGCTTACCGGAACCTTTGGACCTAATAAACTTACGTTCAATCGGGTCAAACAGGCTTATGGTCATCAACAGCCAGCTGATGAGCTTCCGTGGATGGAGAAAAGAGGTCCCAGAATGGTACGTGTAATGGTAGGCCTCAGGGGTGATGTCCTCAATGTAGGTGGTTATGGTCCAAAAGCATTACTGTCAAAGCTGTGCCCATGGTGGTCACCTTCCACCCACATATGCCCATTGGGAATTTTGACAAATCTTGTCTTGTATCCAGCTGTTCTCTGTCAGCTTTTCTTTCCTTTTCCTGCAGCTCAGTCTCTCAGGCTCAGGCCTCTGTCTGTCCTGTCCTTGACAGCATGCACCTCTCTTCTCCCTTCCAGACACACATTCTGCGTGTTTTTGTTTTTAGATTTATATTCATATCCCATTTGTTGTGCTAGCTTCTTGCTATTTGGGGAGCGCAGAATTATTTGCATTTACTTTGAACAATAACATATAGTCAGTTGCGGGCAATAAAAGATAATTACCAATTACAAAAGTGTATTGATAACGAAATGCAGAGAAAAACCTAACTGTTTCAGAGATCCAGAATTGCATAGGATTACGCAGACAACCATATATTGATCAATAGAATAGAAGTAGCCAATTAGAGGCAAGGAACTACTGTAGTAGTAAATAAGATACAGGGTCATTTCTCCATGGGATGAGGCAACAGATAGATGTGTTATACCTATTGACTGCGTCACCAACGGTATAGATTGGGTAAGGAAATAAGAAAGAGAGAGGGGGGAGAGACAGATGAGATGAGGAAGTAAGAGAGGGAAGGCAAGAGCTGCCGAAAGGGGGGGGTCGGGGGTGCCGCATGGGCCCCCGTCATATTTAGTTATAAACTGTGGGGGTTAGGGAGAATTAAGGTTCAAGGAGGTGCTTGTCAAAGTCCGGGGGCAAGAAATGTTCAATCCAGGGCCGCCATATTTTGAAGTTGTGGGGGATTCTGTCCAAGATTGTGGCATCGAGGAGCCAGTTTTTCTTTTGACTAATGGGGCATTATTTTTGAAAACGGAGATGGCAGATCTTGAATTTGCACATCCTGGGCTTCCATTGATGTCTAAGGCTAAGTTCACATCTATGTGCTTTTTAGTTTGTGCAGATCTGCAGAAATGCACTAGAGTTCATCTAACCTTTTTTCCTAGGGGTTCCATTCACATCTATGCATGTTTCTGCAATGTGTTTTTTGAAAAGGTGCAGAAACTTTCTTTATAGGCAGCACAGTGTGTTTTTTGGCTTTGAAGACTTCAATGGAATTGCATCATACAAATATCCATGCATTTTTTACATGTTTTTCTTCATGACAGATGCCTCCTCCTAGCAACCTGAAAATGCTTGTCATCGGCCAAAACAACGAAAACACAAAATGCATTAAAAACAAACCTGAAAAAACAAACAAACAAAACACACTGGAAATGTTCTGCAAAAATGCATCAACTGCACATGCATAGATGTCAACCTAGTGCTAAGGACCCAAAAACACACCTTCCTGCACATCTTCCAACAACGCACTGCAGAAAACTGCATAGATGTAAATGTATCCCATAGGAACTCATTGTTCTGCTTTCCTGCAAATCTGAAAAGGTTCTGAATACACATAGATGTGAACCAGTTCACAACCAAGGTTGATTTGGCCCAGAGCTTTAGGTGGACATCACATTTGTCACACCGCTCCACTTATCCGAGCCGGTGTGTGTTCCAATCGCAGGATGACTTGTAGAAGAGACCAAAAATGATGCCTCTGTCGCACTGCTATGCCTCAACGTGTTTCACAATTATGCATCATCAGGAAGCGGCACCATGTTGGGAGAGTTTATTTATACTCCACTGTGCCTGGAACTACCCCTGTCACCATTTAGTTATTGGCTAATAGTGCTATTAGATGGGTGCAAATGCCCTTATCCTTAAATATATTGTTAAACTGCTTTTTGGCATTAAGAAGGTAAACAATCCACCTTAAAAAGGTGGATTTTGTTATGTTCCAAAATACCATACGTTCCCATATCCCATATTTTAGAGGTGTTTTTAAAGGATGGCTGGATGAACTGTTACAAATCATTTTTCAGTCAAATATTATTAAACATTATACTAATATATCATATATACACATTAAGAATAAACTATTACAAAAAAGTTGCCCTATATATGTGCCTATGTTCACTATACATTATATACAGCAGGGGTCTTCAAACTACGGCTCACGGGCCAGATACAACCCGCCAAGGTCCTTTACTCTGCCCATCTGGCCTTACGGGACACTGGAGCCCCCACAATGCACAGTCTGCCCGGAGAGATGCATTCCCCATGGACCCCTCTCTTGGGAAACTGGACCAATCTCAGGCACGGTCCAGGGTGGGGGCAGAGACACAGAGAGCCCGCTCCAGCACGGGAAAGCTTCACAAGGATCCTCCTCGTGGCTGCCTGTTGATATCAGTTGTAGTGATATATTATATTATATTATATCACTACATCAGTAAGTCCCCCAGCCTGTATCCTCCTCTTCTCGGGTCCCCCCGGCAGTGCTCCAGGCCCCTCCCTCCTGCCGAGTTCCCCCAGATCAAACAGCTTGCTATGGGGACACCAGAGCAGGCACATTCCCAAGCAGCTGCTCTGTGTGCCCATTCACACACAGAGCCACAGGTTTGGCCTTGCCCCTTCTCTCTCCTCATTGGCTCACTGGTTGTAATTGACATTAGTGGGAGCTATTGACCAATGAGGAGAGAGAGTCCCCAGAAAGCCGAGGCTTTTCGGACACATCACTGCATCACGATGGAGTTCAGGTAAGTATTAGGGGGGTTTGGGGGTGGTAAAAACCCTCAAGCCTTTAGAACCACTTTAACCACTTAAGGATCAGCCTTGTTTTGGATTTTAGGTGTTTACATGTTTAAAACAGTTTTTTTTTTGCAAGAAAATTACTTAGAACCCCCAAACATTATATATTGTTTTTTTTCTAACACCCTAGAGAATAAAATGGCAGTCAATGCAATACTTTTTTTTGCACCGTATTTGCGCAGCGGTCTTATAAGTGCACATTTTTTGGAAAAAATTCACTTTTTTGAATAAAAAAATAAGACAACAGTAAAGTTAGCCCAATTTTTTTTTAAATTGTGAAATATAATATTACGCCAAATAAATTGATAGCCAACATGTCACGCTTCAAAATTGCGCCCGCTCGTGGAATGGCGTCAAACTTTTACCCTCACAAATCTCCATAGGCGGCGTTTAAAAAATTCTACAGGTTGCTTGTTTTGCGTTACAGAGGAGGTCTAGGGCTAGAATTATTGCTCTCGCTCATACTGGTCACGGCGACACCTCACATGTGTGGTTTGACAACCGTTTTCATATGCGGGCGCTACTCACGTATGCGTTCGCTTCTGCACGCAAGCTCGTCGGGGCGGGGGGTTTTTAAATTTTTTTTTTTTCATTATTTATTTTACATTATTTTATTTATTTTTACACTGTTTAAAAAAAAAAAAAATTGTGTCACTTTTATTCCTATTACAAGGAATGTAAACATCCCTTGAAATAGAAAAAAGCTTGACAGGACCTCTTAAATATGAGATCTGGGGTCAAAAAGACCTCCGATCTCATATTTACACTGAAATGCAATAAAAAAAAAAAGTAATTTAAAAAAATGACATTGAAAAAAATGTGCCTTTAAGCGGTGTGGGCGGAAGTGACGTTTTGACGTCGCTTCCGCCCAGCAGTGTCATGGAGACGAGTGGGCGCCATCTTAGCCTCACTCATCTCCAGGCACAGAAGGGAGACAGACGCGATTGCCTCCGCCGCTACCGAGGGCACCGGATCGCGGCGGGAGGGGGGGCCCCTTTCTTGCCACTGATAAAAGTGATCTCTCGGGGCAAATCCGCCACAGGGACCACTTTTATCTGAAAGCCGACCGCCGCACAAAAACGGGGATACTGGGGATATGGCAGCTAACTGCTGCCATAACAACGATATCCGCCGACAAAGTTTGGACGTACATCGGCGTGCGGCGGTCGGCAAGTGGTTAAGGATTTTTGGGCTACATACAGTGCCTTGAAAAAGTATTCATACAACGTGAAATTTCCCACATTTTGTCATGTTACAAGCAAAAACGTAAATGTATTTTATTGGGATTTTATGAGATAGACCAACACAAAGTGGCACATAATTGTGAAGTAGAAGGGAAACGATAAATGGTTTTCAATTTTTTTACAAAGAAATATCTAAAAAGTGCGCATTTGTATTCAGCCCCCTTTACTCTGATACCTCTAACTAAAATCTGTTGGGACCAATTGCCTTCAGAAGTCACCTAATTAGTAAATAGAGTCCACCTGTGTGTAATTTAATCTCAGTATAAACACAGCTGTTCTGTGAAGCCCTCAGAGGTGCGTTAGAGAACTTTAGTGAACAAACAGCACCATGAAGGCCAAGGAACACACCAGACAGGTCAGGGATAAAGTTGTGGAGAAGTTTAAAGCAAGGTTAGGTTTGAAAAAAACATCCCAAGCTTTAAACATCTCATGAAGCACTGTTCAATCCATCATCCGGAAATGGAAAGAGTATAAAACAACTGCAGACCTACCAGACATGGTCGTCCACCTAAACTGACAGGCAGGGCAAGGAGAGCATTAATCAGAGAAGCAGCCAAGAGGCCCATGGTAACTCTGAAGGAGCTGCAGAGATCCACAGCTCAGGTGGGACAATCTGTCCACAGGACAACTATTAGTCGTGTACTCCACAAATCTGGCCTTTATGGAAGAGTGGCAAGAAGAAAACCATTGTTGAAAGAAAGCTATAAGAAGTCCAGTTTGCAGTTTGCGAGAAGCCATGTGGGGGACACAGCAAACATGTGGAAGAAGGTGCTCTAGTCAAATAAGACCAAAATTGAACTTTTTGATCTAAAAACAAAACGCTATGTGTGGCAGAAAACACTGCACATCACCCTGAACACACTATCCCCACTGTGAAACATGGTGGTGGCAGCATCATGTTGTGGGGATGCTTTTCTTCAGAAGGGACAGGGAAGCTGGTCAGAGTTGATGAGACGATGGATGGAGCCAAATACAGGGTGATCTTAGAAGAAAACCTGTTAGAGTCTACAAAAGTCTTGAGACTGGGTCTGAGGTTTACCTTCCAGCAGGACAACAAATCCTAAACATACAGCCAGAGCTACCATGGAGTGGTTTAGATCAAAGCATATTCATGTCTTAGAATGGCCCAGTCAAGGTCCAGATCTAAATCCAATTGAGAATCTGTAGCAAGACTTGAAAATTGCTGTTCACAGACGCTCTCCATCCAATATGACAGAGCTTGAGCTATTTTGCTAAGAAAAAAGGGCAAAAATGTCACTCTCTAGATGTGCAAAGCTGGTAGAGAGATCCCGCAAAAAGACTTGCAGCTGTAATTGAAGCGAAAGGTGGTTCTACAAAATATTGACTCAGGGGCGCTGAATACAAATACACGCCCCACATTTTTCACATATTTATTTGTAAAAAGTTTTGAAAACCATTTATCATTTTCTTTCCACTTCACAGTTATGTGCCACTTTGTGTTGGTATATCACATAAAATCCCAATAAAATAGGCGTATGAATACTTTTTCAAGGCACTGTATCTGTTAAACAACAGTATGCATTTAGGTTAACGGAGGAAACCTATGCCAACTTTTAAAAGGCTCTAAAAGGGGAACAAATCTAATACAGCTCCTCTAGGAAGGATATTAGCTACTTAGCTTCCAAGCTTTCACCCAGAACCATAGATATAACTGGAAGGTGACCTACCTTGATCTAATTTGATTTCATCAGATCTATACAGGATCTATATTTTTCTGTAAAATTTTGGAGGCAGCACAGCTGAACTTCATTTTGATTCTGCTAAGTTTTTTTTTTTTTTTTGTTAAGGCAACACTTGACCAAAAATGAAAGACTTAGTAGTTAAAAGCCAATAAAAATAATGACCCAATTTTGTTCCTTTTCTCATTCTCCTGTTTACATTTTAAAACATTCTTCTGAAATTCAATCAAAGGAAATATGTTCAGTGTTATTTTAAATGCTAGCTCAGGTTGGTTTCTTGATATACAAATTCATCAAATTATATTTCTAAGCCACAAGTTAATATTTCAGTCCTTTTCCTGTTGAATATTTTGTCGTATTTGAGTACAACAGAACCTATATATGTTTCCCATTACATCTCATGTAGGAATCTCAATTATGTTTTACGTATTTTTTTATAACAGTCCAAAACTGCTCGTTTTTTATTCATCCTCATTCAGGATATCCAGTACAAAAAATGAGAAATTGGCAAAAACTTCTGGTTTTGTTTATTTAAATAAAACATGGGAAGAAATATGACATTAATATCGGTAATATATATTACAAGAAGTCAGTACAACAATGGCAAGGAAAGAATATTCTTTCCATAAAAATCAATAAGTCTCTATAACTGCAACCACGTTGTACTGGCCCTAATTGGGAACAAACTAAACCATATTCTTTTATGTCTTTGCTTTTGCATTTTTGAAGGATATTTTATCTCACTGCCATTAGAAGAAGTTTAAGACACACCAATCCCATATGAAGAATTTATTTGAAATGTATGGCTGGTAGGGATAAGGTTTGGGTTCGGCACTGCCATGGGTTCAAGGTGAATCTTTCACATTTGTAATTTGCTATCCTGGTGAATTTACTTTTTTAACCATAATGCGCTGCATAAACTTTTTACCAATGGCCAGTAGGCTTAGAAGTGCTAATAAAGGGGCTTTTGGCTAGGCCAACCCCTCACTATAAAGCAGTCGTTGTGACTGTATATTGAAACTGTTGCAGGGAAAGGATAGGGAAAGCTAACATACTGCTTAGGGAAACATTAGGATTAGTTAGGGTATTACTTTAATTCTAATTGCTAGCTCTTTAGGTAATCAACCCCCTTTGCTTTCTTCTTTGTTATTAATATTGGAGGGTTTTTTGTCTATCATAGTATTTTGTGGTAGAGCAGTAAGTTTGGTATGCTTTCTTGTCCATAGTTTTTATTTTTATTTTTTTCCGCAAGGCTTCCCTTTAAAAAAAAGAAAAAGAAAAAAAGCTTTTGTTTCAGGAGGTGGGTTTTTGGGTGTTTGTTTATCTTCTTGTTATTTTTGGTAGCATATTGTTAACGTGACCTTATATTGATAGAGCCTTTTTTTTAGGTTAAATCTATGTTTTTCCCTTTAAAGGAAATGGGGCTTTTGTTACAGGGGTGGTATTTTGGAGTTTTCATTTCCTTTATGGGTTTTTTATTTTTACTTTATGTTGACATTGCCTTTTTAAGTTTGGGGAGTTAAAACTACAATTCTCTAGGCCAACCTTTTTTCAATCAGGGCATGCTTTAAAGTACTGCACAATCTCAAAGAACCCTATTATCAAATGTAAAAAGTTAAACTACGGTAATCATTTCATATATAATATAATGCAGCACCATCCACACATGTAGAACACTTAACTATAGAAGTGTTTTTTTTTTTTTTTATAAAGCAAGCATACCTTTGCACACTGGTACTGACTAGTATTCCAGGGTTTCTCTTCTCCCTCATTTTTCCCCAGCTAATGTGACCCCAGTGCTGACAGAGAGGTACAGAGAAGGGGAAAACAAGGATGATATGCAAGCAGCTGGCCCACATGGTGCCCAAGGTTGTAATGCTGCTACTTAAAAATGTTCCTGCTGCTGGCCAGTATTGCATTTCTGTGTCATCTGTGGTCTGTTAAAGCAGAACTAAACCCATCAATTTCAATGGTTTCCCAAAAGAGGTACACTAATGGCATGCCGTGAATGACAACTGTCACTTTTGCTTGTGCTCTAATCCCACTGTCAAGCCATCAAATGGCTGGTATTATAACTGATCACATGTGCAGTACCACGGCAAGTGCAGACCAAACAGGGGCTAAGATGGCAGTTTCCTTGGTTGTAAAGAATAGGAGGGTTTAGTTCTGCTTTAAGTCTTGTAGTAAAACACCTTCCTGTGCTCTTTGTCTCTAGTAAGTTTTGGTTTATTCTCCCTCATTAAAAATGTCCTGCTGCTGTACAGTTTTACACTGCTTTATTATATGCAGCCTCTTAATTCTTAAAGAGAGCTTGCAGAAACTAGCAAGTGACAGAACAGTTTTACTTAAATGGAAACAGGGATAGCCTCAGCGAATTACAAGCCAATTTCTATCTGCCGTACAAAGCGGTTCTATTTTTCCAAACTGAAGGAAATCATATTGTGGTGCTGCTGCTGTATATAAACAAACTGTAAAAGAAAAAAATAAATTCCACAGGCAAATATGCATTGCCAGTATACACTTTCGCTGACACTGTCTATGGGGATTGAACTGTTCAATAGCACCAGGTGGAGCATGAGAGTACCCCCCAAGCATGTTGGTGAAAGAATTGGTGTATTTTCAATGTTGCTCTTGAAGATACACGAAAAGAGCCTTTTCCCACTGTATAGTATTAAATAAAAAAAACAAGAATTTTTTTTGCATTGGTACATGTTCTCTAGTGTCTTACCTAGTCTCCCATGCCTTTTTAATGACAATAGTTTTCCTATCGGCCCTTAAAATTACAAGATTTTACCAACAAGATGCACCCACCTTTACCATAGACTTCCCTGGAATTTACCAAACCTTTAGCAAATCTGACCCAAGCAGATTTATCCATCAATGATTATAAGAACTATTTACAGTTCTTTTAGAGATAATTTTCTGATACGGGAGGCTTAAACATTGGAAGACAGAAAATGGCCAAGTTCGGAGTCTATTGCTATGCTTTTGGTGCTCCCATATGAAAAAGAATTTGTAATTAGGGATGGGCAAACGGTTTGGCCTGAGCATAAGTTCGGGCCGAACTTTGGTTGTTTGGGATGTTCAGCGAACACTAAACAATATGCAGTGTGCAGGGCAAGCCGCCAGAACACCGTTAAAGTCTATGGGACACTAACATTAAAAATCAAAAGTGCTCATTTTAAAGGCTTATATGCAAGTTATTGTCATAAAAAAGTGTTTGGGGACCCGGGTTCTGCCTCAGGGGACATGTAACAATGCAAAGATTTTTTTTGTAAAACGGCCTTTTTTCGGGAGCAGGGTGTCGGGGTGTCTATAGTATGCTTGTAAAGTGGCTCATTTTTTCCGTGTTTAAAACATTACGACAGCAAAATTACATTTCTAAAGGAAAAATTGTCACCTAAAACTGATCTCGGCTGTAACGAATTGTCGGGTCTCGGCAATATAGATAAAACTCATTGAAAAAAGGCAATGGGTTCCCCCCAGTCCATTACCAGGCCCTTTGGGTCTGGTATGAATATTAAGGGGAATCCCGAAATAAAAATGTAAAAAAAAAAATTACATGGGGGTCCCCCCAAAATCCATACCAGGCCCTTCAGGCCTGGCATGGTTTTTAAGGGGAACCCTGCGCCAAAATGAAAAAAAAAGAATGGCGCAGGGGTTCCCCCCATACCAGACCCTTATCCGAGCACGCAACCTGGCATGCCACAGAAAAAGAGGGGGGACCCCCCTCCTGAACGTACCAGGCCCCATGCCCTCAAAATAGGGAGGGTGCTTTGGGGTCTGACCCCAAAACACCTTGTGCCTATGTTGATGGGGACAAGGGTCTCATCCCCACATCCCTTGCCCAGTGGTTGTGGGGGTATGCGGGTGGGGGGGCTTATCAGAATCTGGAAGCCCCCTTTAACAAGGGGACACCCAGATCCCGGCCCCCCTATGTGAATTGGTAACAGGGTACATTGTACCCCTACCATTTCACCAAAAAAGTGTCAAAGATGGTAAAAAAGACAAGAGACAGGGACAAGTCTTCTATTTTAAAAAAAAAATGTCCAGCGATGTAAATTCACACTACCCAATGGACCAAAAAAGAAATAAAATAAAGCAGCAACAGTTCCACCTCCGTGGGAGGCTCCTGTCGAGTGACGCTTCTTCAGGGTTACAGCTGTTATATAGCTGAGGGTGGGGCCACCCGGTGACATAAACGGGTGATCTCACCCCCCTTCTGATGCCATGGCTTCCAGTGGTGTCAGAGGGGGGCCGTTTATGTCACCGGGTGGCCCCACCCTCAGCTATATTATAGCTGTCACCCAGAAGAAGCGTCACTCGGCAGAAGCCTCCTATAGAGGCAGAACTGTTGCAGCTTTTATTTTTTCGGTCCGTCGGGTGGTGTGAATTTATATCACTGGACATTTTTATTTTTTTATCTTGTAATAAAGGACTTGTCCTAAGCTGTCTCCTGTCTTTTTTACCATTTTTGACACTTTTTTTGTGAAATGGTAGGGGTACAATGTACCCTGTTACCAATTCACATGGGGGGTGGGATCTGGGGGGTCCCCTTATTTAAGGGGGTTTCCAGATTCTGATAAGCCCCTGCCCGCATACCCCTACAACCACCGGGCAAGGGTTGTGGGGATGAGGCCCTTGTCCCCATCAACATGAGGACAAGGTGCTTTGGGGTCAGACCCCAAAACACCCTCCCCATGTTGAGGGCATGTGGCCTGGTATGGTTCAGGAGGGGGGCTCTCTCTTGTCCCCCCTCTTTTCCTGTGGCCTGCCAGGTTTCATGCTCGGATAAGGGTTTGGTATTGATTTTGGGGGGGCCCCTACGCCACTTTTAAAAAAAAATTGGCACAGGGTTCCCCCTAATATTCATACCAGACCCATAGCTCATAATATTTCCTTCCCCAAGTGCCATAATATTTCCTTCCCACGTACCGTAAAATTTCCTTCCCCATGTGCCTCTTCCCCTGATTCCTCTGGATCCTGAACTATTCTTTTGGACCCACATCCAATCACTATGCAAATTTAGGTGCCACATCCTATGCAACATCTGCAAAATACGTCCCTTCCTAACCAATGACACCACAAAGCTCCTAGTTCACTCCCTGGTCTCGATTACTGCAACTCCCTCCTCACTGGATTACTTTTACATAGGCTATTCCCCCTTCAGTCCATCATGAATGCTGTTACCAGACTCATCCACCTTACCAGTCGCTCAGTGTTCGCTACTCCTCTCTTTCAATACCTCCATTGGCTTCTACTTTCCCAACAAATTAAATTAAAAATTCTAACAATAACTTACAAAGCTATCAAGAACTCTGCCCCAGCTACATCACTAACCTAGTCTCAAAATACCAACCTAATCGCTCTCTTCATTCTTCCCAAGACCTCCTGCTCTCTAGCTCCCTCATCAACTACTTCCATGCTTGTCTCCAGGATTTTTCCCAAACCTCTCCCATCTTATGAAACTCCCTGCCCCAATCTGTCAGACTTATCTCCTACTCTGCCCAATTTATACAATCCCTGAAAACCCTTTTCTTCAGAGAAGCCTATTCTGCCCCACCTAACAACTGTACTTTTATTTTCTCCATCAGCTCATCCACCACAGCTATTACCTTTTGTATCACTTTGACCCTCCCTCCTAGATTATAAGCTCTAACGAGAAGGGGTCTCTGATTCCTCCTGTATTAAATTGTATTGTAACTGTACTGTGTGCCCTCATGTTGTAAACTGTTGGCGCTATATAAATCCTGTATAATAACAAAAAATCAGTGCAACTCTTCCTTGTATATCCATATAAAATGACTGCCCTTATTGCACACAATGATTTCAACAATTATACATTTATTTTACATGATTAGAAAATCCACCAGTGGGAGTATGACATGCTCTCTAAGCTATATATTTTTTTATGAAGGGAGAAAAAGGCTATGGCTATGGATAGGATACCATAAAAGAGAGGCACTGCCAGTGTCTACCAAAAAAAAATTTAAAAAATGGAATTTTAAGAGGACTTGATTTGATAATTCTGGTATATTAAAGTATATGTTAGCATAAGCTTGGTATAATTTTTCTTTCTTTTTTTTGTTTTTAATTTTGGATAGTAGAGCTGGGATGGGGGTAGAACTTGATAATTGGGGCTGCATCTAACATCACAAAAGGCTGCACATAATTTTCAGTGTATGTAATGTCAGAAAATTTTAATTTTAAACTGCAGATATAATAGAGTAGATGGTCAGTGATCACAGGCATACTACAGAAGATAGTCAGAGTCTGCATGCATGTTACAGAAGTTTGTCAAATACAACAGGCATCTGGCTTTGGGGACATAAAGGAATACAAAATAATTATTTTATTTTTGGGATATGTGGTGGAATAAGACATGTAAACAACTTCTGTTCTTAAATGAGCTATAATTTATTTTTAAGGTTAAATGTTAAAAAAAAAAATCCTTAATTTGTACAATAAGATAAAAATAAAATAGCAATACAGAAAGGAAAACAACCAACACGGGTCATTGTCTTGTAACCCTCAGCTCCAGGAAAAACTTTTAATGTTCAATTATGTTTAGTGTCATGTTTTATTGCTTGTTTTAGCTAATTTGTCATGTAGAACAAAATGTTTTGTAACGTATTCCAGAGACCATGCGGTGTAAAAGTTCATTAAAATAAACTTAACATAAAACCTTGAATTATGTGACCACCTAAGTTTTTTTTCTAGAGAATTTAACCTAAAAGGCCTTTTAAACCTTTCTGATTTATATCATTGTTGGCTGAATTTGAAACTTAACTGTCAATTAAGTACAAGGTAAATCTTTCAACATAAAACTGCCATGTTCTAGACTCATTGCTGTCCTTAAAGGACTGTTACCCTCGGAAGATCAAACAGCAGCTATGGATGAAAACAACTCCACTAACTTTTATGATGTCTGTAAAGTAAATAAATTAAAAGGGAGTTAGCATTTTGCTGACTACATGGAAAATTAATGGTCTATATCATAAACTGCATTAAAAAAATGTATATAGTGGGATTTTTTTTGTTTATTTACCATGTTTGGGAATAAACTAAACTCATATGTACAATCGCAATACAAGTCCTTTTTTTTAAAAAAAGCAGAAAAGTAAAATAAATATGGCATGTTAGACTAACCTAAAAATGAACCTTGAAGGTACATCCCATGTAAAATTGAAAATGAAACTCTAAGCCAAAACAGTTAAGATGTTTTGGATATAATTATAAAAAGGTTTGGAACTTTGAACTTTCCTTGTTGGGAATATTCCACTTTACTTCCTGGCCTCGTGACCACTATCTGAAGAGGAGTTAAAATCTGACAAATATCCTAACAATTACCCTCAACTCTATGAAGTATGTAAAAAGTGTTTTACTTTTCTACATGCTTCTTTGTAAGAGAGATATCACCTGATTTCCTGTCCCATTTCCTGTCCCAGTGAAAAGACAGGAAGTGTAAGGAAGTCTCCCTAGTGGGGACCGTGAATGTGAAGACAACAAAAACACCTAACATACTGTAGATCCTATTTCCTCTCCAATATAGCCAAAAATAAAAAAGAGGTAACTCTAGCTCCAGCTTAAAATGTCTACAAGTCAATGGATTCTGAGTTTTTACCCAGGCGCTGCTTATAATCTCATTGTTGTTGGCTAGCTGGTATTCCAAGCATACCAATCTAGGGCTGCTATCCTCAACTTTGCCTAGAAAAGGATAGGTTGGAAATAACACAGTACAGATAAAGATCTTAAAGTGGAGTTCCACCCACTTTTACAACTCTTCAGCATTCCTCACTAAACTGTGCACTGTAAACGAATTGGATATTTAAAAAAAAAAAAATCTCAGCACCTACAGTATATATGCTGTATTCATTTTTCACTTCCTCCTCCCTGGCTGTGGCCCATCGCATCATTTCCTGTTTGCAATGCCTTCTGGGAAGGGGCGGCAACTTCCTCTGACACTGACGTTGCTATGGAAACCTGACCTGAAACCTATTACACTGCTTGTGATGTACTGGGCATGTGCAAGATCTGCAAGGATGAGATCCAGGAAGAAATACAGTCTGGCTTCAGATGCCCACACTTAAGATGGCCACGGCCTGCTGTAAGTTTTTAAAATAACAAACTACTGCTATAAACTAACAAAACAGACCTTAGTTTACAGACTAACTTTACTAGAATACATTAAGCTTGTGTATTATAGGGGTATTTTTATTTAAAAAGTATAATTTCGGCCGGAACACCACTTTAATGATAATAAGCTGCAGTACCTCAAGGTATACTGTGAAAAGCCTTCTGAGTCTGGCTTGGTTACATATTTATGGGTTACATAAACCTCTGATTAAACTACAACTATAGGCAAAACATTTTTTCACTTTTGGACAGAGTGCAGAAGGATTAGAATACCTGTTAAATTTTCATTGACGTTTTTGTCTTCGTTAGGACAAATCAACCTCTCAATTTGTCCCGTTTACCATTATCTTCGAAAGCAAAAGTAATAAAAATTCCCAAATTTTGGGTTTGTACCCAGAACAGTAACCAGAGAACCAGGGATTCCATCATGTTTAAAGGATTTTCTCTCACTGCCTGTTTTGGCTATGGAACAGGAAGTGCAGGGAAATCAGATGTCAAAAATAAAACCTGTCAGATGTTAAAAATAAAACCCTCCCTTACTCTATCCAAAATGAGAAGAAATGTCTTGCCTTGAATGCTACTTCAAGATAAGTTGGGTAAACCTTTTACCTGGAACACTGTTTCAGTGTTCCCTGAAAACATTAGCAGTTCACAGACCAATTTCACTTATGTCCTAGAGTTTAGATGGCCACTAAGAAATGATAAGATTAAAAAAAAGTGATTTTTAGCATTCATGATTGTGTGTGAAACATTTAGGAACGTATACAAACTGGATATATCTTGAAAGTATGGACAATAGTGTAAGTTCTATAACTGCAGTTGTATCACGTACAGCTCCACCTTTCTGGTTTGTGTGTGTAAGGTCTTGTATTCAGGTAACCCTAGAAATGTATGTGGCAGTTTACAGGACCTGGCCTCAGTGGTGTAGCCCAAAAGGAAACAGGGGAGAACTAGTCCAGGACCCAGAGGAAGAAGCATGAATAAAACCAGAGTCTGATCAAATTCTGGATCTGTCCCTAACAGCATTTTAAAGCCTCCAAATGCATTTCTGTATTGTGGTCAAGCTGCAAATACAGTAATAAATATGCCTTCTTTTGTTGTTCTTTTTACATTTTTTAATCAGCGGCAGCAAGGGTTACAAAAACCTTGTGCTGCCAGAACATTGAAAATGGCAGACCACATCTCTCACACAAGCTCTCCTGCAGCCTGACACATCCCAGTGAACCCCACTCTAATCAACATCACCCACACTCCCTAAACAGGGCTGTTGATTAGAGCAGTGTTGAGAGTGTGTCGGAGAACAGGTACTTGTGTGTAGGAGTCCTAGGTGCTACCAACACAGGTTTTATTTTAACTTTTGCTGTAGCACTTAGATACAAAGAGAAAAAGAGACTTATTTATTACTGTATTTGCAACTTGCATTATGGTAACAAATCTGGAGGGTTCAATTGAGCTTGAAATATAGTTGATATACAGAAAACCAATACTTTTACCTACAATACCCTTTAATAATCTAACAGAAGTATAATTTGCCAGATACCACAATTTACTCTTTGATTGTCAAGGATGTGTCTGGTAAAATAATTTAATACCCCTAATATCTGATGACTTCACCACTGGTGCCAGTAGACGATATACACCTATTTATACTACCTGTTGCTCTGTGGAGGCCTAAGCACCTCCTCCTATTTTCTCCCCTTTTAAAATGATAAGCCCTGTACTAGTCAGCGAAGAAAAGCCCCCTTGAACTGGTGGCTAGTGCAGTGCACCATTTAATTGGTGGTCAATAACAGGCCCTTTTACCTTTATAATTGGCATAGTGCCTATTAGTTATCAGTGGAGAATTGTTCCTTTACATTGTTGGTCAGTGTAGTGCCTTTATTACAATGCTGGTCAGTAAAGTTCCCTGTTACATTGGCGGTGAGGGTAATGTCTTGTTATATTGCTGGTCAGAGTAATGCTCCTCTTGGATTTCTGGTCAGTGTAGTGTTCTGTTACATTGCCTGTCAGTATAATTCCCTATTACATTGGCTTTCAGGGTTACATTGCTGGCTAAGGTAGTGCCCTTTACAGTGTGTCCACTAACACAGATCACCTTTGTTTACTGTTAAACGTGTGGAGCTTCCTAGCAGAGCAGCTGTTACCAATGTACCTGTAAAACACATTAGCTCTTTAAAGAGGAACTGCAGTCTGCTCACATAATTTGAAATAGAAACATCTTTGCCATTCTGAAGCTTCCCTCCAACCACTTTGCATATTATCTTATATATACTGTGATTCTGTACTTGCCAAATATGCTGCAGAAATCTCCCTCCACTCAGTCTGGCTGCAACTCTTTTAACTGTGGGCAGCTGAAGCTGCTGCCTGTTCGCTTCCTGGATTTTCACACAGTCACACCTTCAGCTCTGCAGCCCCGCAGCTCTCATTGGCCATCTTATGACTCATCCCCCCTCCCTTCCTGGCAAACTCTCACGAGAGTGAAAGAGAGAGAGCTGTGCATGATGTCATAAGCCTAGGCTTTTTACCAGACAAGAAACAGGAAGTGGGCTGTATATGGTATTTACTGGCAGCCATATCCAGTGTGAATCCTGTTTCTACTCTATCCCGTTTGCAACTGTGCGCCAACTGCAGCTCTGTTATTTATTAGCATTGCACCCACTAAAGTTGGTCGCTGAGGTCATCCAGTGTTGCAGAATCCAATCGGATTACTGCACCCTTGGTGATACCTACAAGGGCTGTAGAGGAACAATATTCCTCTCCTCCATTCCCTCTGTACATCCCCCATCCCCCTGGCACTCCTGTACCGGGCCTAGGCCCTATATGTTTATTAGGGGCCCCAGAGTAAAAGAGGGGACTCTTTAAATACCTTTGGGTAAAGGCATAATAATGTCTCAAAGTGATTAAATAAAAGTTCCCCAGGCCCCATCAGTTTAACCACAGGGTCTAGGGAAAGAGAGGAAACTATTTACCCATTTTCGGAACCAAGTGAAGTATTCCTCTGTACCACATCTTCCATCAATGAAATTAAAGTTCTGGTCTTTCCTTCTATATCACTCCACCAGGGCAGGCCTGAGATGTACCAGTCACAGCATAGGTATGACAAATTCTCTAAAAAAAAATGAACAGACATTAGCTGAAAGTTGGGACTTTCTCCATATATATATATATTTGTTTACTAAAGCAAATGAATAGTAGCAGAGATAAATTCTTAAGGTACTGTATGCTTGCATCACAGGTCCACCAATATTCTTCCATTGATCGTAAACCTTAAAGGGGTTGTAAAGTCAGAAGGTTTTTTTTTACCCTAATACATTCTATACATTAGGATAAAAATACCTTCTGTGTGCAGCAGCCCCCTTCAGCCCCCCTGATACTTACCTGAGCCCTATATCTGTCCAGAGATGTCCACGAGTGTCTTGGCCATTTGGGACTCCCCACCTGATTAACTAGGAAACAGCAGCAGTGCCATTGGCTCCTGCTGCTGTCAAAGTCAGTTACCCAATCAGGAGAGGGGGGGGCAAACCTCACCTCCGTGTTTGAATAGACACATGGAGCTGCAGCTCTGCTCGGGTGCTCCCATAGCAAACTGTTTGCTGTGGGGGCACCTAACAGGAGGGAGGGGCAGGAGCACAGAAGAGGAGGATCTAGGCTGCTCTGTGCAGATTCACTACACAGAGCAGGTAAGTATAACATGTTTGTTATTTTTATAGAAAAAAACAAGACTTTACAATCACTTTAAACTTATCTAGCTAATTGTACGCTGATGTTGAATGTGTACAGTGAGTTTCTTGTGTGAATTGAACATCCAAATAATGCTGTTTTTGTGCCCTTGGTTCCTATAAGGCCTTGTTTTAGATGGGGGATGGCACCCGCACTGCATGCAGGAGGTGTTTATTTTGGTGTTTTTACTGCTGCAGACAGTTTATTGAGAAGGATGCAGATGCAGCGGCTGCACAGACACAGCCGCATTTCAAATTTTGACAGCCATGCAGGAGCGGTAGTAAGGCCCCGAATGCAGATTGTGGGATGCAGAGGCCAAAACAAATGCCTCCTATACACAAGTATAGGTGCCAGTGCCCATCTGAATGAGGTCTATGTTTTGTTCCAGAATGTGCACATCAATGATTTACTAAAACAAAAACAAAAAATGTGACTGGCCAGCTAATCAATGAAATACACTAGTCCAAACAATATGTCAAAAACTCAGTGTTGTGCTGTTTAAGTAAGAAGGCATTGATTGCATGTACAGCTATTTATCATTGAAATCTCTATTCCAAGCAATATCTTATGGAATCTCATATGCTGGCTAGCACTCAGACAAAGATATGTGCATGCACAGCACAATAGTCCTTTACGTCAGTGCAGGCCTTTTTTTCTAGTTACATTTTTTTACAGCCTTTTTATTGATCACTGTGTGCACTTGATGTGAATATATTTCTACATAGTATGCACATTTAAGGATGCTAACAGCTGTTAGATAGTCTTAAAAATACTAGAGAAAAATCACATAATAATTAAGGCATCCATGGCTTAGCTGGAGAACTGTCAGACACTGGATTATATTCCATTACAAACTGCATTAATTATTAATAATAATAATGTAGATATCTGCTCTGTAGCTTTGTACATGTGTTCCAATGCATCATGGGTAAATAGTAAAAATTAAAAATACAAGTTTTGCTTGATCGTACCCTTTTGCCCTATATCAGGAGTGCTTAACATTTTAACGACTGCGGGCCACATAAGTGATTTGGTAGCAAGTCACGGGCTGCAGGGAAATGAAATGATTCAGAATTTCAAATCTTTTATTTTAAATAGCGTAACAAAGATTTTAAACAACAATCAGGATCAATTTTTTCTGTGAGACCAATTCCTGTTGGATGTTTACCTGCTGTTTAATCACATTTACAAAAATCACATTTTTATTAACCAGATCACCATTAATCCCACTCTCGCACTCAGGTGTGACCAGCCAAAAAATCTCTGAGCCGGTCTCCTAGACTTCACCATATCAGGGTCTTTGCAGCCATCCCTTGAATTGGCAAATAAAGAACTGTGGACAATCTAAACAAAAACCAACAGACCATGAAAGTGCATGCCCTAGTAGTGCAATAAACTTCTTTATTAAGTAAAGATAAAATTACGCATGATGCACTCACATGCTCCTGGAATTACCCAAAGCTCGTCACACAACCATGAAAATCCACCTTCAGAACCCCATATGGATGCTACTAGATGTAATCCAGTCAGCTAAAGGCTCCTCTCCCCATGTCTAAGTGTTAGAAAAGAAAGAGAAGAGCAGGGAGCCGGCTGCAATAGTGGCATGTGTATGACAGCCACCAGGATTATGGAGGACCAGCAATCATTCAATAAAGTGGCATGCACCCGAAGGAGGCTGTGTGGGTTGTCATAGGTTTGAGGTTGCAGGCCACATCAGATGGCTCTGTGGGCCATGAGATTGAGCATGCCTGCCCTATATATGTTAGTGCAATAGAACCACAATTTCTTGGTTGAAGTCTATAGAGGCCAAAAACACATGACTGTTCCAAAGAATCTCATGTACTTTTCAAAGCTTCAAGCAACAAACTTCAAGCAACAAGGTGCTCAGGTGTGAACGGTCACCATAACATCATGTTGCGCGTTAAAGCCCTTATAGAAAAGTGTTTAAAATCACAGTGTGATCGAGGGCTTAGTGTACATAACAGAATTAAATAACAGAGTCTTGTAGCTGTTTTACATTTATCTCAAACTATTCTTAAGAGAAGGTAAGAAGGGTGTGAGGTCAGGCAACTGGTATGGCAACACTTCAGATTACCTCTGACCCTTTACTCCCAAGCTGAAGTGTCATCTACAGAAAATAAATAAGCTACATTTTTTTAAAAAGTGTATCTATAGCCAAAAGCACCATCCACAACTCTTCCCCAAGGTACATCACCAAACTTATCTCAAAATATCTCACAAACTGTCCTCTCTGCTTCTACAAAAATCTCCTGCTCTCTAGTTCTTTTGTCTCATCCTCCCACGTTCATTGCCCAACAGGCCCACCGCAGCTCGAATTTTGGCTGATCACTGCTAAAATTTAAGCCATGTAAGCCATAGGGGTTGATTTACTAAAGATAAACCTCCAAGATTTCTCTAGAGCCTCTTCCATCCTCTAGAACAATGGTTCTCAACTCCAGTCCTCAAGTACCCCCAACAGGTCATGTACTTCATGGCTACCTATTATTTTGCACAGGTGATTTGATCAGTTTCACTGCCTTAGTAATTACCACAGCCGTTTCATCTGAGGGAAATCCTGAAAACATGACCTGTTGAGGGTACTTAATTACTGGAGTTGAGAAACATTGCTCTAGAACTCCCTATCCCAATATGCCCAGCTGTTTCCTACTCTGCTCACCTTTAGGTAATCCCTGACAACTCTTCTCTTTAGGGAAGCCTATCCCACCATTAACTAACTACTGAACTTATAATTCTTCCCCTCACAGTTATTAACTTTTGTATCACTTGCCCCTCCCTATTAGATTGTAAGTTCTGAAGAGCAGGCCCCTCTTAACCCTCTTGTATTGAATCATACCTGTCTCCCTGTTATTGTAAAGCACTGTGAAAACTGTTGCCACTATAAAAATCCTGTAAAATAATAATAATCATAATACAACCCTTTTCTTGCTTTTACTGCTCTTGGTGGCCTTTTTGGGAATATTTGCCCTCACTTCCTTTCCCAGTGACAAATAGTGAGGGATGTCCTCGGTAAGGAGGCCTCAGACAGTAATACAATCCAATAAAACTTTTCCCTTCTCTATCCAAACTAAACAATAGGAAAAATATTAATCCTTCATTTCAAGTAAGCCTTTTCAGTTATAATAGTTTAAGATTGAACGTTGATTTTTTTGTGTAAGCTTAATCATGGCTGGTTTTACATATAATGTTTAATGACTTACCTCACCTTACCTTACATACACAGAGCTTATTCCATAAAATAAAGTTTTTATGTTTAAGACAGATTGCAGTCCATACTCAGGTGCCGATAAGCCATTTGTCTACCACACAATAATTTCTGAGTAACAAATCCCTCTTTTCCTTTCCTAGCCAGTAACTGGAGGCTGAAGAAGGTAACCCAATCCTACATTAGAGGTCATATATCTTAAACACATAGGATCTGGCTGAAGAAGACGATAACTTTGTGTTCTCCTTAATACCAGTACCTGGGATTTTCCCACATGCTCAGCTTTGCTTAACGTGGAGTTATTGATATGACACGGCTGGTCATGACATTCGTATCCACTTCTAATCCCATAGACACAATAACAGAACCAGATGTTCAGCGTAGCTAAATAAATATACACAGTAGCTCATAACAACTTGATATCTTTATTTTAAGGAAAGAGTGGTTTATCTGAAAATACTGAGCACATTTTAAGATGCTGTAATACTGTACATGGAAAAGTCTACAGCTATGTAATTAAAAAAATCATGATTCCACTTGAAATGTTATTTGTTTATCTGTCGTGCTAATCTACTGGCTCCAATGCTGTGTAAGGCTAGCCATACATGTCTGGATTTGTCTCATCGACACTGCAAGCTGTTCTATTTAGACACCCACAGCTCCCGCGGCTGCCTGAATACTCCAACAGTGACTTCATCTAGATGGATACAGTCATTGTTCAGCCAGCAATTATTCCACAATTGACCCAACAGGGCCACCGTGGCTTGAGTTTCAGGCGATCACTGCTAAAATGTGAAAAATGTAAATGTAAATGTAAAAAGAAACAAGCGACTCCCGTAGTGTAGTAAGCTCAATTTATTTAAAAACTATAATCCATGAAAACGTCCTATGACGAAACGCATAAGGCGGAGTCACGCTCACACGTCACACCCGGAAGTTCTGGCCTGGAACGCAATTTGGGACGCACACTAAAGGACTGGTTTCCTGGTCCTATCCTTGCCTACGGCCGTGCTGTACTGGGTTCGTTTATCGTTTTATGGATTATAGTTTTTAAATAAATTGAGCTTACTACACTACGGGAGTCGCTTGTTTCTTTTTCCCGGGAGGAGAGGACTGATTGGTGCGGATAAGGAAACGGAGGTGCCAGGTCTAAAGCATATGTCGGGGGCCCTGAACCGGACTGCTGGTGCGAGCTAACGGAGGTGCGGAGCACTAGGTGGGACATCCAAGGGGATCATCCATCCAAAGCCCCCCACTCTATGCCTACTACCCCTGTAGGGGTGACTACTTCTAAAGAGTGGGGAAACACTGGGGGAGCACCTGAAGTCACCAGATTCTATGAGCACAGAAGTCACAGTTTTTTTCCCTATTTTTCTTTCTCTGGATTGCACATGCTGGGCAAGATACCCTTGAAATCCCAGCTTGGACTTTGAAAATACACTCTATATGAGCTAATTAGATTTTCGATTATATAATTGTACATATATACATGTATTTTTTGGTTTAAGTTATAGCATTTGTTTCACAACTAACCTCACCAGGATAAGAGGGAATTGGACTATATATATATATATATATATATATATATATATATATATATATATATATATATATATATATATATTATTGGACACTTAAGCATTTACCTACACTGTGGTTTGCAATAAGGGTGTATGCACTGCAAAAAATTTTTGTGATATAGTTTATTGTATGCCTATACTATTTTCACGCACTTATATATCACCTATTTAAAAACCTGTTCATTTATATAGATTTGCACCTAAGATTTTGTATAGATGCACTGGGCTGTGCATTATTTATTTACTTATTTCAATATAAACTTATAAACTGCGTCACTACAGGGTAGTGACATATCCCCATTTTTCCTTTTTTATATTAAGAAAATAATATTCTTATTAGCATAATTAACATTAACCAGAAGGTAAAAAAACACCTCTTTGGCAGTGAGTTTGTCAAATCTGTGCTCTCATGCAGAACTCCAGGTGCTGCTGCTATCCAGATAGTATGTCCCCTGCTGAGCGCAATGGTTTTTTCCCGCTGGCCCCTACATCTATATAGGAGACCAGAAGGATGTTGAGGCTAAAGTGAGAGAAAATTTAACAGACTGCCCACCATAGAGGTAAGTATTTTTTATTCTTAATGCGTTCCTTCAACCTAATGTGAATGCCAAAATGGAAATGAGGACCACAGTTAGTTGGGTGTCAACTTTCTATGTTTACAAGTCAATTTTAGTTTGACTTGGGTATACCCTTACCCCTTTCTGACCACATAAAGGATATTTGGTGACAGCGAGAATGGGACTTAAGATGCACACTCTGCACAGATGCATCCATGGTGACAGAGGCTTCTGTGCTAAGAGTGTGTTCACTGCAAGCTTCCTGCATAGTGATTGCATAGCTGAGCTCCCATTTTCTGTTGATGATCAAGTACCAGTGGGGCATGCTTTTGATCAAGTGACCACTGTAACTGCCTATCACAGTAATTCCATGATCAAGAAGTCCTTACTGCCTGCCTGCATTAAGACCCACTTAAAGGGTCACAAGGAGGGGGGCCTGTGCCCCAAATGTGGAAATCAATCCTCATTATTTGTCATAGCAACCATTGTTATCAGGACAGATGGGGAAGGGAAATTCACAATTTTTCGGTTGTCACTGGCACAGGAGTTGAAGGGTTATCAGAGAGTCTATTCCTTTTACACTAAAAGGTTTTACTCCTTCATTTTCTTCAACTGTCTCCAGGGTACTGAGCTTCCAAAGGGGATGGTGCCTACAAAAGATCAATCAGGGGGCCAGACCAGAGACCCTTCATGCCACTTGCCTATGGAGCAGGTCCTGGGACTTCTCCCATCTGACCATCTAGAGTGTCAGAGACAGTTTACCTTCTTAAGAAATGTAGTAGGCATGTTGTAATGCAATTTCTCCTTTTGGCCACAAGATGGAGACAGAGAGATGCTGACATGTCCTTCCAGAAAACTCAGAGACACAAAGCACACTGGGAAAAAGGGGAGTTTTCGGGAAGTGCTGAGGTAAATGAGGTGAGAGAAAAGAGAGAGAGACAGGTTTTCCACACAGCACTACAGAGAGAGTGCTGACAGAAGATCTGAGGAGGGCTGTCTGAGGAGAGTGAGGAGAGCGGTCTGAGGTACCAGCATCTGATTGAGGGGAGAGACACATGCTGATACCAGGGACTGTGTGACCCAACAGAGGGAGAGAAAGCCATGTTTCTCTTGAGACTACCAGGGAGAGTTACCGTGAGAAGAAGGGATAGAGGACAGGAGTGGTGAGGTGACGGGAACTTCAAGAGAGAGAGAGCCACACTGTTTACCAGCATCTGAGAGAGAGCCATGCTTTTCCCAAGACTGCTGCCAGGAGACTGAGGATAAAGGATGCAGGAACAGTGTCCCCCAAGTGGTCCTCCACCCCTTCAGCCCAGGGACCCTGCTCAGCAACTCAGCGCCATCTAGCCTAGTGGAGACAACCCACACACAGCTTCGGGGATCACAAGACCCATCCAGGTGTCTGGTTGGCCGTTGTCCCATCACCCTGTCAGTTCATCTACCAGCCATCCCGATCGGCCGACAGGAGGTGATCCAGTGCCTTACAACATTGCCAGGAGCCTGAACCACTATTTGGGACTTCTGTTGTGTCATCACCCAGAGGATTGGTGAGTGAGAGTAAACCCAACATCTTTCTTAGCACAGTACAGACACTGCATGCAGACACCTATTCCCCTTTCTACTGTCAGAGGATGTTTGTTTGGAGCTGTCACTTTTAGCCATTCTGTTCTTACAAACCACTACCTAGCGGGTTTTCCTAGAGGATTACTGTCTCACATTTGATTGATTAAACCTACTCTCTTTACAAAGGGCCCCAACATTTGCTAGCAAAAGACACTAGTACCCTTCAACTCAGGACCTGTAACATTACAGATCTGTGCTTACTGTACCTGTTAACCCATTTCTTCTTTTTTTATTGTTACTTTCAATGGCGTTTGTGGCCCTGAAGGAGCTGGGAAGTTGATAGATCTTCTCTCCTCCCTCTCAGCATCTGTGTTATGGGCATATAGATTACTGCTCTTTTCTAAATTTACAGTTGCTAAGTATTAAAGGTTGTCTTTTCTAATGTATTAATTCTTTGCAGAAAGGTTTAACAGTGTTCTAAGCTTCCATATACTTTAAACCATGATAATATATTCAATTTGTTTATCACTACCAGGTGTGTGTCTGTTTTTGGTGATAATCCACAGCCAAGATAACAGTATTTTACACATGTGTCTTTAAATGTGTTTGCAGCAATTTAATTTAACCAGGTGTGCCAGAGGGGCTGAGGTCATTCTTGGGGTTGAGACGGAGATCAGAGAACTCAAATGAACCAAGCGCCTCCTTTAGGGGTGGCGCTACAGACATATTTGGGAAGCTGTTAAATGGATGAATTTTGTTGCAAAATAGTTGCAAAGAAGTGACACAATAATTACACATGCAACATGTCAAAAATGTACTCCAACATGGAAGAGGTTCTACTCACCTCCACCTTATTACTGATATGGCCTTATTTCTTTATCAACTTGTTGCAACAATAGGACCATACAGTTGAGGTATCCAAGGCCATATTTACATCTCAGGAGCCTATAGGCAGAGAATTCAAAAAAAGCACCCGCCACCACCCCCGTATTTTCACAAAGAATACACTAAAATCATTATTAGGGACACAGACATAGCATAACTTACTATACTTCAGTTATAAATTAAGACAGTGCGGGATTGGCACAGACCACTCACTGTGTCCATTCTGAAAGGAAGGGACTGGTAAATTACATATTTACCAGCCCCTTCCCCCACCCTCCATCCTGAAACATCCCCCACAGCAGCAGGTGGGAGAGAAGAGGCGAGGAGGGGAGCAGTGCTGTGGGGGGGGACCAGGGGATCACACAGGGGTCTGGAGCAGCAGAAGGGAGAGGAACAGGGTGGCAAGGGGCGGTGTTTTCTAGAACCATTCACCTGTATTTTCCTCCTGCAGTGGCTGAATGCCAGCGAGAGGCAGAGGAAAAGAAAACTACCTTCAGTCTCTGCAGGAGGAAAGTAAAGATGAATGGTTATAGTAAATGCCCGTCACCACTCCTGTCCAGGTGTGAAAGGAAAGCTGCACTGGCCCCCTGAAGTTACGCTTCTGGTCTGGTCTGAATAATATGTCCAGGTTTCAGGCAGATTGAAACCTGGACACCTGATTCAAAACCTGGATTGTCCAGGTGAATCCTAGACAGGTCCCTCCAGATCCTGTGAAAGTAGAAGTCCACCAGAAGCTATCAGAGCACACTGGGAGTTCTGGTTCTACAACAACTGGTGGAAGACGGGTCCACTTTGCAGCTCATAGCCAGCCCCCAGCTTTCACTCACCACATCCCGGGCTCTGGTACTGAAGGTCCCCCAGGGCCGGGTCTTCTTCAGCACATCTGTCTCTAGCAGGGACACCTTCACTCTGGCTCTGAACAGCAGAGTGATGTCCGTGTTCAGAGGAGAAACACGTTCCATGGACACCGGAGAGAGGAGCACCAGTCAGTGCGGGCTAGTGGGGTACCTGTGAAACCTCCACCACAAAAACCCCCATAGCTCCTCAATCCAGGCTAATATTGTGGCAACTCTAGGTGCCTGTGTATCTCTCTGCCACAGCTGAAAGCTGGTTTCTCTCCCTCTCCATCCTGCCAGCTTTCAGCTGCTGCAGGGAAAGACACAGACACAGGGCATTGTTCCTATGATTGTTCCCCCAACACCAATCCCCCTCCCCGTCTTCCTTACAACTGGTTTTCCCTACTGTTTGGGTCCCCTACAAGAGGACCGGTGCTACCCCCCTGTCGGCAGCCTTACTTGATGGTGTCACCCCTCTAGCGTCATTGTGGATTACCTTGCCTAATGGGAAATCCAGCCCTGGAGGTACCCTCAATAGGAACTACTTAAATTTGTTGCACATGTTGGTACTAATAATGAAAGCATCCTAGGCTTGTTATGAGTTTGGCATTAGGCTACCTACATACACACTTCCAGACAATTGGTGCAAATGCCTTATTAAATTCCCCCCATACACATACACAGTATGTATACATACTTACATACTTACATGTATACAATACATGTAAGTATGTATGTATGTATACATACATACTTACATGTATTGTATACATGTAAGTATGTATGTATGTATACATACATACTTACATGTATACTATACATGTAAGCAATCTGGATGCACTGCTGCTTCCTGCCAAGCTGGTCGAAGACTCAGCCCCGCATCTTCATGAGAGTATGCGCACACCTGTCTTTAGGAGAAACTTCACCATATTGTGTCACGCAAACTTCAGGCCCGAGGCCCACCAACTTGAATAAAGAATGTCCAAACATGATGCTTTTACTTTGAACGACA
Organism: Lithobates clamitans; assembly: GCA_037952925.1. Taxonomy (NCBI): domain Eukaryota; kingdom Metazoa; phylum Chordata; class Amphibia; order Anura; family Ranidae; genus Lithobates; species Lithobates clamitans. Next base: position 1,364,465 of record JBBGZY010000292.1, read on the forward strand.
GGTTAACATTCTATACAGCCATTTCTTTAAGTCGTTCTTCAGACATCCAGTACAGATCAACTGTAAATAATTCAGAATGATATTCAGCAAATTCTCCAATCCTCTCTCCTCTGTAAGCCCCCTACCATGTATCCTCATCCAGAGCCCAGTCCCAGTCTCTCTCTCCAGCCAATTCACAGACCTACATAATGTAAATAAGGGGTGACCTGTTCCCATGCTCCCATCCGACCAGGGCTCCACCTGCTACAGTTTATAAAAGGTCTACTAACTCCACTCACGGGATGGGCCAATTACTAAAAGGGAAAGTAATCCCTGCTTACACATAGGCATGCATGCACTATTTTTACTTGCAATATCATACATCGTTTTATATACAGCAGCCCTTTTGGCACATGCCAAAGTTGTCAAATTTTAATGCGTTTTCACCTGGCACCCCACTTCAATGGACATGCACATTATTCTCCAGGTGGTCCTGAAAAGGTATGAGCCCTTACTGCAAACATGGAACTGAAAATGCCAAGCCACTGGTCACAGTGATTGCTCCATGGACAGAAGTAGCTGGCCTACAATGAGGGCCATGTAGGGATGTTAGGAATAAATCTTCAGCCAAGCAGAACTATCAGAAGCAGAAAGACACATCACAGAGAACATGTGGTTGTTATTTTATGAGCGTGTTATCATTTTTCATTGTGACACCGGAGTCCTTCTAGAGAGAGTTCAGAGCACTGTACATTGTAAGCACTAATGTAACATGAGGGCTAGTGCTCCTTACCACAGGAAACCTGATTCACGAACAATTTCAGAGGAACTGCAAGGTGATGTGCCACAGAGAACCAGGAGCCCTTGAAACATTCACCACCATTTCTGGACAATATAATAGCTTCCAGAGAATGACATAAAAGAGGCCAGCTACATTATTCTCCCTACCCAGGAGAGTCAGCCAGCCTGGCCGTGTGTTCTCTTACTGCCACTTACCATTTATTAACACATCTCCACTCCTTCCTCTGAGGCTGGGAAGGAAAAGATTTATCATCAAGGCAAGAGAGATGTGTATACCTATGAACCAGTCAGAGCAGACCAGGAGGAAAATGTTGCTAAATCTATCTATCTATCTGTCTATCTATCTATCTATCTATCTATCTATCTATCTATCTATCTATCTATCTATCTATCTATCTATCTATCTATCTATCTATCTATCTATCTATCTATTTTTCTTTCTTTCTTTCTTTCTTTCTTTCTTTCTTTCTTTCTTTCTTTCTTTCTTTCTTTCTTTCTTTCTTTCTTTCTTTCTTTCTTTCTTTCTTTCATTCTTTCTTTCTTTCTTTCTTTCTTTCTTTCTTTCTTTCTCAATGCACAAACAACATAACTCTATGAAAACAGTATAAATATAATTATCTATCTATCTATCTATCTATCTATCTATCTATCTATCTATCTATCTATCTATCTATCTATCTATCTATCTATCTATCTATCTATTTTTCTTTCTTTCTTTCTTTCTTTCTTTCTTTCTTTCTTTCTTTCTTTCTTTCTTTCTTTCTTTCTTTCTTTCTTTCTTTCTTTCTCAATGCACAAACAACATAACTCTATGAAAACAGTATAAATATAATTATCTATCTATCTATCTATCTATCTATCTATCTATCTATCTATCTATCTATCTATCTATCTATCTATCTATCTATCTATCTATCTATCTATCTATCTATCTATCTATCTATCTATCTATCTATCTCTCCCTCTATCTATCTATCTATCTATCTATCTATCTATCTATCTATCTATCTATCTATCTATCTATCTATGTCTATCTATCTATCTATCTATCTATCTATCTATCTATCTATCTATCTATCTATCTATCTATCTATCTATCTATCTATCTATCTATCTATCTATCTATCTATCTATCTATCTATCTCTGTGTATCTATAATAAGAGATTATTTCCTTCCTTCCTTCCTTCCTTCCTTCCTTCCTTCCTTCCTTCCTTCCTTCCTTCCTTCCTGCCTGCCTTCCTTCCTTCCTTCCCCATGCAACCATTTTTAAAAATGTCAAATAAATTCAAATGTTGCCCTTCAATGTTGCAGGCAGTCTGAATGCTTATGGCTTTTCCCAGAGGACTACACGGGACTACAAGCCAAACTAAAAGATGTTCTCTTTAAAAGCCTTTTTTTAACTATTTATTTATTTAATGTATTTATTTTTTTTTTAACACTGTCTCTTTAATTTTTTTTAATCAACTTTATTGCTATCTCAAAGGATGAACAGCGTCCCTTGTGATAGAAATAAGCATGACAAGTTCTCTTTGTGGTGAGATCTGGGATTTATTAGATCCCCAGGTCTCCCCTCTGCCATCAAAAGCATTATCAAAAGCATTTGATCAAACTACATTTCTTTACATGTAAAAACAATCCGGCAGCTATTTAGCTGCTCAGTTCACTTTTACATTATTCAGAATCACCTGCTGAAAAAAAAGATACCAGGTTCATGACTGCAGCTATAACCAGGGTTAAACCAGAGAACGTACAGGTAAGTCCATATGAGGCAAGTAATCAAATACAACGCTGACAATGCTCAGGTTATTATATTGAAATCACCTATTTAACAATTTGTATGAAATGCATGGTTAGGAAAGCAGCAATTTCTTCAGAACAGAGTAAGATATGAATTCACTTTATAATGTCATTCAACCCGGAAGACTGAGAAGATACTATGGATGTAGGCCATAATTTCCGAACCCCCTAAGGTGTGGCACCATTTACTTATAGTGTACTGATTATGTCAACAGTCTCAGCATCAGGAGAGGACCACCACACCAGTCTGATTTCTGCATTTGCTGTCAAGTTATAATCCACGGTAATGGAAATCACATTACTCCTCTATGGCTCTGTACACATCAATGCAACATGGTGCAGTGCAATTTTCGAAAAGGTGTTTCTTTTTTTCTTTTGGTGCTACACAGTACATTTTTTACACCAAACACTTCAATGGCAGCACATGTAAAGTGCATTGAAAAACGCACAAATAAAATGCATATACACATGTTTTTGGTGCATTTTGGCAGGTTTGTTTGTTGACTAGTCTTCTCCTACAAAAAAATGCATGAAGCATGAAAACACATCAAAAACATGCAAAAATATACTACAAAATCGCACTAGAGTTAGTGTAAACCTAGTGTTAGACTTTTTAAAATGGTAAGTATAAAACAAAATTAGGCTAAACAAGGTACAAGGCATTCAGGGGTTGGTGGTGATTGAAGGGCAAGGGCTGAGACTGGTAATTTCACTTTAAAAAAAAAAAAAGACAATTCCCTCTGGTTGATCTTTATGCATTGAAATGATTTTTACAAACTTTGTTGCAGATTCTAACCTTTCTTTGTTCTGAAGATATAGCTGTTTGTTCCACCTTGTCCTTTCAAGGCTGATTCCTGAATGGGAGGGTCTGTGTTGGTCATGCTGGCTGGAGTATGGGGGGTACCGGGCCTGCTCTGGGAAGCTTCTGCCCTTCATGTGCTACCCCAAATATTCTGTGAAGCCACAACTTTAGAGACAAAGCCAATGGTTTGGCCCGTCAGTACAATGTTACAGAATCAGCTTTTAGTGTTTGGGGAATATGTGGCTGAAATTCTGCCAAAGTATGTTCAGTGCAGTGCAGGTGACTTGCTTTGGAGAATTGGAAATTCTATAAGAAAGACTATAAGACTATAAAAGTCTTAATGTTTCTTCATGAGCAAACAAATGCTCAGTTCAAAAATGTGTCTGATTTGACTGCTGTGGATGTCCCAACAAGAGAGAATCGCTTTGAGATTGTGTACAACTTGCTTTTGTTGTGCTTTAACTCCAGGATCCGTGTTAAGATGTACGCAGATGAACTTACTCCTGTGGAGTCCATTGTGTCAGCAGTACACAAAGTAGATAACTGGTATGAAAGAGAGGCTTGGAATATGTTTGACATGTTGTTCGCCAATCATCCAGATCTGACAAGAATCCTCACAGATTATGGCTTTGCAGGTCATTCTTTCCGAAAATATTTCCCTCTCTCTGGATCTGGTACAGACAGGGCAGATCCTGTTCAGCTGGTACAGACCTTTGGGCGGAAGTGATGTTTGACGTCGCTTTTGTTATTCAATGTTATGGAACGAGTTGGGGCCATCATTCCCTCACTCAGCTCCATGCTACTGAGGGGAAAGGATTGGATCGTCTAAGCGGCGGAGACGACTGGAGCGTGGTAAGAGGGGGGCACCTCTCCCACCGCTGATAAAAGTGATCTCGCAGCAAATTTGCCGTGGAGACAACTTTTTTCTTGAAGAGGACTGCCCACCATTGCAGAAAATGCTGGGGTTATGGCAGCTATCTGCTGCCATAACTCCGGTATTCTATGTCAAAGTACCGATGTACAGCTACAGCGGTTTGCAGTAAGTGGTTAATATAGGTCTGAAAATCCTCTGCTATTTGTATACTTACTGCATATATATATATATATATGGTTTAGTATAGTAGCGAGTTATTGCAATAAAAATAGTTGTGTGCTTAAATTCTGCAATGCGTTTGTGATGTTATATTGTTTAATTAAAAGAAAAAAAAAAGATTACAATTAAAAGATTGTGATGTTATATTGTTTTAATAAATAACATCATTATAAGTAAATGCTTCGTTATATATAAAACAAATGTGTATTCCTGCACTGTTTATTTTTATAACAAACATCACATTTCCCTCTCTATAATTAATTGAATTGTGAAACATTCCAACTCTGAGTAAGCTTTTCTATATAGAGTTGCAAAGTTCTTTACAATGACCTCTGTATTAATCTGAAACCTCTCTCAACAATTAAAAAAATGAATAAGATATTTAGTTTAACATGCCTACCACAAACCTGAGTTATTTTCCCAATGCACTCATAAATGGAATTTCAATACAATTTACTTTGCAGATATTATGCCATGTATTTATATACTGGCCATTTCTATATTCATTGCATACATGTTATGTTGTTTTTCCTTCCAGGAAAAAGCTGAAAGGTTCTTTGCAATGAATAATAGAAAGAACTACACTTCCTACAGGTGCAGAGGAGAGTCACAAGCAGGGCAGTCATCAGAAATTTTGGAGCCCCTTACACAGCTTGGGCCTGACCCCCAACATTATCCAGGACCCGCCCACTGGTCGTCCCACCGAATCCACCCACAGGCCATCCCACCGAGTCCTTCGGTGCACCCACTTTTATTTTAACACTCTTACACCTTTGGAGACTGCAGGGATGGATGGTGTTGGGCATGGGAGGCGATGTGTTGTGGAGACTGGAGGGATGGATGGTGCTGAGTGTGGGTGGGGATGCGTTGTGGAGACTGGAGGGATGGATGGTGCTGGGCGTGGGTGGCGATGCGTTGTGGAGACCTGAGGGATGGATGGTGCTGGGTGTGGGTGGCGATGCATTGTGGAGACTGGAGGGATGGATGGTACTGGGCGTGGGTGGCGATGTGTTGTGGACACTGGAGGGATGGATGGTGCTGGGCGTGGGTGGTGATGCATTATGGAGACTGGAGGGATGGATGGCACTGGATGTGGGTGGCAATGCATTGTGGAGACTGGAGGGATGGATGGTGCTGGGCGTGGTTGGTGATGCATTGTGGAGACTGTAGGGATTGATGGTGCTGGGCATGGGTGGGGATGCGTTGCGGGGACTGGAGGGATGGATGGTGCTGGGCATGGGTGGTGATGCGTTGTGGAGACTGGAGGGATGGATGGTGCTTGGTGTGGGTGGGGATGTGTTGTGGAGACTGGAGGGATGGATGGTGCTGGGCGTGGGTGGCGATGCTTTGTAGAGACTGGAGGGATGGATGATGCTGGGTGTGGGTGGGGATGCGCTGTAGAGACTGGAGGGATGGATGGTGCTGGGCATGGGTGGCAATGTATTGTGGAGACTAGAGGGATGGATGGTGCTGGGCGTGGGTGGGGATGCGTTGTGGAGACTGGAGGGATGGATGGTGCTGGGCATGGGTGAGGATGCAATGTGGAGACTGGAGGAATGGATGGTGCTGGGCGTGGGTGGCAATGCGTTGTGGAGACTGGAGGGATGGATGGTGCTGGGTGTGGGTGGCGATGCATTGTGGAGGCTGGAGGAATGGATGGTGCTGGGTGTGGGTGGGGATGCATTGTGGAGACTGGAGGGATGGATGGTGCTGGGCATTGGTGGTGATGCATTGTGGACACTAGAGAGATGAATGGTGCTGGGCATGGGTGGCGATACATTGTGGAGACTGAAGAGATGAATGGTGCTGGGCATGGGTGGGGATGCATTGTGGAGACTGGAGGGATGGATGGTGCTGGGCGTGGGTGACAATGCGTTGTGGAGACTGGAGGGATGGATGGTGCTGGGCATGGGTGGCGATGCGTTGTGGAGACTGGAGGGATGGATGGTGCTGGGCGTGGGTGGGGGTGCATTGTGGAGACTGGAGGGATGGAGCAGATGCTGTGTGGGGATGAGGTTGATTGAGTTGCATTGTGAAAATGGATGAGGATGACTCTGGGTGGGGATGAGAGTTACATAGTGAAGAGGCTCTCCAAAATGTAACTCTCATCTGCACCCAGAGTCATCCATTTTCACAATGCAACTCAATAATACCAGCTTGTCAGCCTCAGGGTGTCCCATCCAAGAAGAAGATAAATAAAGTCCAAATAAAATCTACAGGCAGCACAGGGTGCACAGTCAGCAGCACACATTACATTTTTGCGACTTTCCCTCCATGCTGCACTCTCGGATCTATCTGCATGCACCTGTTTTTGCTGTGTCCACATGCACCGTTGACAAGCTGGACACCCCCCGTCCCTGTGGCCAATCACAGTGCAAGCAAACCCAGCAGCGGCCAGCAGGCTCCGCCTCAGCAGGGACAGGATGAGGAGCGAGCGATCACCTGCTGCTGGGGAGGTCGCCAGTCTGAAAGATGGCATCGGCTGGTGCTCGGGTAGCGGGCTTGTTAAATTTCAATACTATGTGCAGAATACTTACAAAATGCGAGGGGGGGGTTGCTGGGGTGAAGGTGAAAGTAAGTGGCAGAGGCTTGTCTTGTTTATGCTTCTCTGCAGCGGCACGCAGATTAGCGGCGGAGCTGGTACAAGATTAATTTCATGTTCTGCTGTAGGAGGGAGCAGGCCCTGGCTGGTCGGGGCCCCTAGGGATACTCGGCCCCTTACATAAGTACTGCCAGTACCCCCCTGATGGCGGCCCTGTCAATACCTTCTGCCACGTACACACGATCGGGATTTTGGTCGGAAAAAGATATGATGGCTTTTCCGACGGGATTCCGCTCAAGCTTGTCTTGCATACACACGGTCACACCAAATTTCGACCGTCAAGAACGCAGTGATGTACAACACGTACGACGGCACTAGAAAAAGGAAGTTCAATAGCCAGTGCGCCACTCTTTGGGCTCCTTCTGCTAATCTCGTGTTTATCTCGTTTTAGTAGAAGTTTGGTGAGAGACGATTCGCACTTTTCAGCTTTCATGCTTTTCAGTCCGTTTCTGCTCTTCAAATTGTGCTTGTGGGTTTGTATCTGGTTTTCAGGGCATTTAGTTAATTCGTATCTGTTCAGTGCGTTCTTGTCCACTTGTTTCTGATTTTCAGCTCGCTCTTCACAGGCCTTGCTGTTTTTCAGTGCGTTCCATTAGTTCGTTCTGACCAACCGACCGTTTTGAAGCCATGTTGCGGGTACGAACTCGTCGTAGAGTTCGTGCTATGCGGGTGCTTGGTGTTGGGGTTCTTGCTTTGACCCAAGTCCAGTCCATGAACAGGGTGGGGAGGAGTTCATGGACCAAGAATTGGTTGCTCCAGCGTGACCAATTCTCTCACATGCCTTTGCCACGTGAGATCCAGGAGAATAATCCTGATGATTTCAGGAATTTTCTTCGGATGACGGACCCCATTTTTCACTGTCTGTTGGCTTTGCTGTCCCCTTATATTATGAAATAGGACACCTGCATGCAGCAAGCCATCACAACGGAGCAGAGGCTAGTCACCACGTTGCGGTACTTAGCGATGGGGAGAAGTCTACAGGACCTCAAGTTCTCTATAGGCATCTCCCCCCAGGCTCTGGGGATCATTATCCCAGAGACCTGTTCTGCCATCATTCATGTCCTGTAGAATTCCACATTACTGCCATTTGCATTTTCGATAAGGCGATTTTTCGCCTCTTCAATTTGGCACCTATTTTGGATCTCGATATCCGGGGGTTCTTTTGCATGATAAAAGGCGTACACAGATCGGGTGGATGTCTGATGAACCATTGGAAATTCTTATGTCTATTACTATTTTTGTAAGTTCTTTATATATTTCAGCACAGGCTTCATATGCATGTCATGTGATATATGTTTACTTATACTTCATTTTGTACCTTTCAGAAATGGCAAAAATTGTCCCTGAGGAAGATTGCATAATTAACCATTTTGAAACGCATTGGATTCGATTTTTTGTCATTACTGTAATTCACTACAATTGTGTTGTCTTATGTGTGCTTCTTGTACAAATTGTTTTTAAAAATAATTTTTTTTTGTATAATAAAATTTGTATTTTTTAATCAATATAATTTTTTAAGTAATTTTGCCCTTAAAATCCCATTTGTTTTGAGGTTCTTCTTGCACTGTTTAGGGATGGTGGCAACTTCTCATATGAACTCCTGAGAGTCTATCTTTTTCTAGAGTGCCAGAGGCTTTTTTTTGGCTCCCAAACTCATTTATAACCGCCCCCCCCCCCCTAAAATTTTTACAATGGGCCATCAGAGGGGGTGAGGAATCTGATAAATGGACCTTATATTTTTGTCTTTAAATACTCCTTAAAATAAATGTTTATTCTGATGTTGGCCAAGAATGTTTGTGTCTAATCTGCTTGCAATGTTATGTGCAAAAGTACTAATTTTTTTTTGTTTTGACTCCACAGTTTCCTTCAACGCCACAGGAATGGCAGACTGTGGCATCCCACTTTGCTGACCATTGGGACTTTCCCAACTGTGGAGGGGCAATTGATGGGAAGCACGTCCACATTGTCCCACCACACCATTTGGGGTCATACTATTTTAATTATAAGGGGTTTCATAGTATTGTGTTAATGGCGTTGGTGTCAGCGAGTTTCTCTATGTGGATGTGGGGAAGAATGGCCGGATGTCGGATGATGGAGTCTTTGCCCAGACGGAGTTCTGCACACTTCTCCAGAGTGGTGGCTTGGGATTGCCACCTGTGAAAGAGAACGTGAAAGGACTCCCGTTTGTTTTTATTGCTGATGAAGCGTTTGGTCTGGGTGATCACATGATGAGGCCATTCCCCTCAGAGGACCCTCACCCCGGAGAAAAGGGTTTTTAATTACCGGCTGGCCAGAGCCAGAAGAGTCGTGGAGAACACCTTTGGGATAATGGCCAGCCGGTTCCGCCTATTTCTAACGGCTATAAATATGGCAGAGTACAAACTTAACCACATTGTGTTAGCATGCTGCATCTTGCACAACTTTTTAAAGCGAAATACTACTAATTATGTAGCCTCAGACTTCATGAACCAACAATGACAGCGCTGGAAGCTGGCTGTCCTGGCTTGCCCCCCCAAAGCTCCCTTGAAGTGCGTCAAAAATATATGGAATATTTTACGGGTAGGGGGGCCATTGCTATGCCAGCAAATTTTTAAATATTTTCAAAATTAAAAAAAAAAGATATGATAAAATCTTGATTTTGATTTACTGCTTGTGTTTCTTTTATCTGTCTCCTAGGTTCTTCTGGTGCACTTTTAGTGCTAAGTGGTTTTTCCATTATTTAAATAACACCCATTGTCACTGTAAACACCAACTTAATACAAAAACTGGTATTGAGCATTGAAAGAAGAAGCCACACCCTGTTGAGTATAAAACCTTTTACTCCGTGCACATTCACATGTGCGTTGTAAAACCTTTTTTGGTAAACAAATAACATCTTGGTTTTATAAATTTTTACCTTGAAAATATTTTTTGGTACATAAACAGGCATGTTTCAAAACATAACATACACAACTCAGGAACTTACAAAGTTCAACATTGAAAAACTGAAGGCAATATTAGACATTACAGGGTCAAAACTGTGTTGATCTTGCCTTCATCAGATGGTGTGATGTCACCCCTGTAAAAGCCAAATTTAGAAGATGCACACAAATTGGGAGTCAAAATGGGGATTTCCCTCCTGATCCCATGCCCAATGTCAACATGTGCTATCTCCCATCATGGAGGATTAATGGACGTGTTTTGGGGGTGCAACCCCTTCCTCTCACCTACTAGAGTTGGGAGGAAGGGTTGCGCCCACAAAACACTTACATTGATATCCCCTGAAAGGTTAAAAGGTTATTTAAATTTTCAGTTAAAAAAAAAAAAAAGTTTTAATTTTTTTGGATTTAGATTCTCCCTAATACATCAATCATGTTCTTCATTCTTTGTTCAATGTCCTTGTTTTTTCCTTTATGAGGTCTAAATCCTGACTACAAAACATTATGTCCTGGATTAGCCTTTGTGCACTGTCAGTCGTGAAATGAGTAGATTGTTCTTCCACAACATGCACATCACCTAAAAGAAAAAATACACACCATGTATTATAATATGCAGGCATACATCTATTACCTGAATCTGTGGTGTCAGACACTCACCTGTTGTGGTGACAATTTCCACCACCTCTCCTTCCTCCACATCCTGAGGTTGTGGTGTCCTCTGTACCCCTTCTTCAGGAGGTGGGGGGAGTCCTGGAGTACTCAGACGTCCGAGTCTTTTCTCACCTATGAGAATGAAACAAAAGATATACTTAGCACACAGATATTTGAGGCCAGAAATAGGAATATGAAACATTGCTTGGAAGTGGGGTACAATTTTCTGTTTGGGCAGAGTTCCAAGTTGAAGACATTATTCATTCCCTTAACAAAGCTGCAATACATACCTTTTTTGGACAAGTTTCACACATGTAGACACCCCTAGTATCCACTAGAGCACCTGTGTGGGACACCCTAAAATGGTTGTTCTTGTGTCCCACACTAGTGCTCCCGAGTCCAGATGTGTAAACAGCTGCTGAGTGTCCTCTCCTTACATTATAGTGAATCAAGTTTGCTATTCATTCTAGTTACACACACATCTAGACAACAATGTCCTGAACTTATTTTAATACAAATTAGCATGACCAAATGTAGTTAACCCTGTATCTGCTTAAAACATCGTATTTAGTTGGTGAACGAACAATGTTTATTGCGAATGGTTACTGTGCCCACGAGCCTGAAAGTTGCCATTTTAAACTGTACAACAGTAAGGAAAAGCACATGGCACAGCATGCAAGTAATAATAATAATCGGAACACACAACAACTACTTACTTTTTAGAAGCACTTTCTTGATCCTTCTGTATTGATCCTGCTCCCTCAATTTCAGGTCTGCCCAGCGTTTCCTAAATTGCTCTTTGGATCGTCGTACCCCAAAATTCCTGTACAGACTCTTCACAACTTTAGTCATGATCTTGGCCTTTCTCACATTTGGGTTTAGGTATTGTCCATACTTCCCGTCATAGTTGGCCCTCTTCAAGATGTCCACCCTCTCCACCATCCTTACAAAGGCCATATTTGAGGCCTTAAATCTTCTCCTCTGAGATCGGGACGTTTCGGGCTCCGGGCTTTCCTCCTCCTCGTTACTGCTATTACGCACCTGCTGTGTTTCCGCAATGTTCATCTCCCACTGCACCGAAGGAGAAGGGGCGGGGAATATTCTAGAAAGAACATCAGGGGTAACACGCGTGTGTCATACCTACGCTCTGTGTGCGTAGGAAGGAGGACCAGAAGCGCCAAACGTTCTAACAAAGGTAACATTTTAACTTGGGACATCAGTGGTCTATACTGATTCGAGATTGAGGCCTATATTGGGATAAGAGTAGGAGAGTTTAGCCTGATATTAGTGTTTTTGTCTTGTATTTTGCCTTGCAGAAAATATGAAAGAATTCAAAGACCCGGAATTCATGGGCCATTTCATTGACAAATACAGGGATATGCGTAATTTGCGGGAGGTTGAAAACCCGTTATATGGCAATACACCAGCTAGGAAGGCATTGCTGGAGAAACTGCTGCATTTTGTGAAGACACAGGTCCCCAACGCAGACATCGAGTTTGTGGATAAGAAAATTGGTAGCTTGAGAAGCACGTATAGGAAGGAGCTTAATAAGGTCCAGGCTTCCATGAGATCAGGAGCAGCAGCAAAAGATGTGTATGTACCCAGTGTGTGGTACTACAACAGGAAGCGGTTTCTGGAAGACCAGATGGAAGTCAGGGAATCACTTTCTCCACTTCCATCCAGCCTTCCCTCAACCCCAGCTGAGGTTCTGAGGACCAACCTGGGCCTTCCATCCTGGAAGAAGTTGAGGAGCCCAGCTGGAGCCAGGTATAGTATTTTTTAACATATTTATTTTCCGAAAATTAGTGTTGTTAACTAGATGTTATTATTGATAACAAATGAATGATTTAACAAAAAGTGTTTTACATATCAATAGACAGTAGGGGCCAAAAATGATTGTGACAAGAATGAAAAATGCTGGGCTCAGAATGATAGCCTTTTCTATTTGTTAACATTCAATTGTGTATAGTAGCAAGTCCTAGTTGCAATCTTGAAACACCCAATACGAGGACAATATGCGACCGGTCTAAACTATGTGGCATGTTCACCAATGCCAGGAGCATGGCGGACAAGATGGGTGAACTAGAGATACTGTTGTACAAGGAGGATTTGGATTTTGTGGGAATTTCAGAGACCTGGTTCAACAGCTCTCATGATTGGCTGGCAAACATTCAAGGGTATACCCTATACCACAAGGATAGAGAGGGTAAAAAAGGGGGAGGGGTATGCCTATATATCAAGAATATTGTACAAGTGAATGTGAGAGATGACATCACTGAGGGAGCTAGAGAGGAGGTGGGAAAATAATACTGGGAGTATGCTATAGGCCCCTTAACCTGAGGGAGGAAGTGGAGACGGATCTCCTATCACAAATTGGATTAGCACCAAGGATGGGAAGTGTTATCATAATGGGGGATTTGAATTATCCAGACATAGACTGGGCGGAGGGAACCGCGCATTCAGGCTCGCCAGTTCCTTAATGTCTTGCAGGACAATTTTATGGGTCAGATGGTAGACGCACCAACTATAAATAAAACATTACTGGATCTACTGATTACCAACAATGCAGACCTGATCACAGATGTGGAAATACGGGGCAATTTAGGTAACAGCGATCACAGGTCAATTAGTTTCATTATAAATCACATAAATAGGAAACATGAAGGGAACACAAAGACACTGAATTTCAAAAGAGCCAACTTCCCTAAACTACAAACTTTGCTAAAAGGCATAAATTGGGATAAAATATTAGGAACAAAGAATATGGAGGAGAGATGGGTTTGCTTTAAGAGCATATTAAATAAGGGCATTAGCCAATGTATGCCATTGGGTAATAAATTTAAAAGAGCGAACAAAAATCCTGGCTGGCTTAACTCCAATGTAAAAATGCATATAAAAGCAAAGGAGAAGACCTTCAAAAAATACAAGGTTGAGGGATCATCCTCAGCATTCAGACTTTATAAAGAATGCAATAAGAAATGTAAGGGTGCAATTAGGACAGCTAAGATAGAACATGAAAGACACATAGCGGAGGAGAGCAAAAAAAATCCCAAGAAATTCTTTAAGTATGTAAACAGTAAAAAAGGGAGGACAGACAATATTGGCCCCATAAAGAATGAGGAAGGACATCTGGTTACAAAGGATGGGGAGATGGCAAAGGTATTGAATTTATTCTTCTCCTCAGTCTTCACGAGTGAATGGGGGGGCTTCAGTAACCAAAACTGCAGTGTTTATCCTCATGACACAACACAGGAAGCACCTCCATGGTTAACAGAGGACAGAATTAAAATTAGACTTGAGAAACTTAACATTAATAAATCACCGGGACCAGATGGCTTGCATCCGAGGGTACTTAGGGAACTCAGTCAGGTGATTGCCAGACCGTTGTTCCTAATTTTTACAGACAGTCTATTGACTGGAATGGTACCAGCTGATTGGAGAAAAGCCAATGTAGCACCAATATTTAAAAAGAGCCCAAAAAACATTCCTGGGAATTACAGACCAGTTAGCCTAACATCAATAGTATGTAAACTCTTGGAGGGGATGATAAGGGACTATATACAAGATTTTAGTAATAAGAACGATATCATTAGCAGTAATCAGCATGGATTCATGAAGAATCGTTCTTGCCAAACCAATCTATTAACCTTCTATGAGGAGGTGAGTTGCCATCTAGATAAAGGAAGGCCCGTAGACGTGGTGTATCTGGATTTTGCAAAAGCATTTGACACAGTTCCCCATAAACGTTTACTGTACAAAATAAGGTCCGTTGGCATGGACCATAGGGTGAGTACATGGATTGAAAACTGGCTACAAGGGCGTGTTCAGAGGGTGGTGATAAATGGGGAGTACTCAGAATGGCCAGGGGTGGGTAGTGGGGTTCCCCAGGGTTCTGTGCTGGGACCAATCCTATTTAATTTGTTTATAAACGACCTGGAGGATGGAATAAACAGTTCAATCTCTGTAATTGCAGATGATACTAAGCTAAGCAGGGTAATAACTTCTCCGCAGGATGTGGAAATCTTGCAAAAAGACCTGAACAAATTAATGGGGTGGGCGACTACATGGCAAATAAGGTTCAATATAGAAAAATGTAAAATAATGCATTTGGGTGGCAAAAATATGAATGCAATCTATACACTGGGGGGAGAACCTCTGGGGGAATCTAGGATGGAAAAGGACCTGGGGTCCTAGTAGATGATAGACTCAGCAATGGCATGCTATGCCAAGCTGCTGCTAATAAAGCAAACAGAATATTGGCATGCATTAAAAGGGGGATCAACTCCAGAGATAAAATGATAATTCTCCCGCTCTACAAGACTCTGGTCCTGCCGCACCTGGAGTATGCTGTCCAGTTCTGGGCACCAGTCCTCAGGAGGGATGTACTGAAAATGGAGCGAGTACAAAGAAGGGCAACAAAGCTAATAAAGGGTCTGGAGGATCTTAGTTATGAGGAAAGGTTGCGAGCACTGAACTTATTCTCTCTGGAGAAGAGACGCTTGAGAGGGGATATGATTTCAATTTACAAATACTGTACTGGTGACCCCACAATAGGGATAAAACTTTTTTGCAGAAGAGAGTTTAATAAGACTCGTGGCCACTCATTACAATTAGAAGAAAAGAGGTTTAACCTTAAACTACGTAGAGGGTTCTTTACTGTAAGAGCGGCAAGGATGTGGAATTCCCTTCCACAGGCGGTGGTCTCAGCGGGGAGCATTGATAGCTTCAAGAAACTATTAGATAATCACCTGAATGACCGCAACATACAGGGATATGTAATGTAATACTGACACATAATCACACACATAGGTTGGTCTTTTTTCAACCTCACCTACTATGTAACTATGTAATAATTTGCAACAGTCATGAGCTGAAAATTGTGTGTGATTGATGAACCAAAAACTAAAACTATGTCCCTTTTTCATACGCAGCAAGACCTCAGCCAGGACGAGGCTCTGGAATGTGGCACACAGGAGGAGTCGGGGGTAAGTGTCAGCCAGGAGGTGGCGTTGGTAAGTGTCAGCCAGGAGGTGGCCAGGCCCAGTAGCCACACCCAATTCCAGGTGCCTCCCCTCCGCCTTCCAACAAAAAGGGCCAGGAAGGGGACTAATGTGGAGGAGGCAGCACTGGGCCTTATTAAGGAGGCTAATGCGGCCCTGAAAAGCTCCCCGATGCTGAAGAGGCCTATGGCTGCTATGTAGCTGCAAAATTTCAGAAAATGGAGGAGGGTCAATGCCTCATCTGTGAGAAAATTATTTTTGAGGCCATTCATAAGGGGTTGAGGGACCAAATGAGTGATAACATGCACTTAGTTGTGCTCACCCATCCTCCTCCCCTCTTACTTTGTGACTTGATACAAAGTTATAGCATTGCAGTCTTATCACTTGGGAAGAGGAGACTGAGGATATTCTTCCTCTTGCCTACATTAGACTAATGACAATGTCAGTCGATTTTGCCGCGTTTTTTGACCGCAATTTTTGACCACGACTTGAAGAAATGCCTGTGTATTCTTGAGATCTATAGACCTCAAGTCGCATTGGACCAAAATAGTGCAGGGACTACTTTGAAGTCGCAGCGACTTGAAGCCGCTCAGA
The DNA here is from genome assembly GCA_037952925.1 of Lithobates clamitans. Lineage (NCBI taxonomy): Eukaryota > Metazoa > Chordata > Amphibia > Anura > Ranidae > Lithobates > Lithobates clamitans. Next base: position 1,380,703 of record JBBGZY010000292.1, read on the forward strand.
TATGAACGGTACTCATTGGAAATCGTGGGGTACGAAATCACATGAAAAGTCGCACTAGTGGAAACATAGCCTTAAGGAGGAAGGGGGGGTTTCTTTTTCTTAGTTTTTCCATTTCTCTACACTGTATGTCTACAATCCAGATTGTTTTGAGTTAAGGACTAGGGATGGGCGAACGGTCTGGCCCGAGCATAAGTTTGGGCCAAACTTTGGTTGTTCGGATGTTTTGCGAACATCGAACAATATGCGGTGTTCGGGGAAAATTCCGAACACCGTTAAAGTCTATGGGACACTTTTGCCCCGTACACACGGTTGGATTTTCCGACGGAAAATGTTCGACGGGAGCCTTTTATCGGAAATTCCGACTGTGTGTAGGCTCCATCGGACAGTTTCCATCGGAATTACTGTCGCACAAAATTTGAGATCTGGTTCTCAAATTTTCCAACAACAAAATCCGTTTGCGTAAATTCCGATTGTGTGCACACAATTGCACGCATGTTTGGAATCAAGCAGAAGAGCAGCACTGGCTATTAAACTTCATTTCTCGGCTCGTCGTACGTGTTGTACGTCACCGCGTTCTTGACGTTCGGAATTTACGACCAACTTTGTGTGACCGTGTGTATGCAAGACAAGTTTGAGCCAACATCCGTCGGAAAAAAAACATGGATTTTGTTGTCGGAATGTCTGATCGTGTGTACGAGGCATGTTGAGGACATGTGGCCTGGTACGATTCAGTAGGGGGGTGCTCTCTCATCCCCCCTCTTTTCCTGCGGCCTGCCAGGTTGCATGCTTGGATAAGGGTCTGGTATGGATTTTAGGGGGGCCCCTATGCCATTTTTTTAAATTTTGGCGCGGGTTCCCCTTAAAATCCATACCAGACCTAAATGGTCTGTTATGGATTTTGGGGGGGACCCCTATGCCATTTAAAAAAAAAATTTGGTGCAGGGTTCCCCTTAATTTCCATATCAGACCCGAAGGGCCTGGTATGGATTTTAGGGGGACCCCCATGCAATTTTTTTTTAAAATTTTGGTTCGGGGTTCCCCTTAATATTCATACCAGACCCAAAGGGCCTAGTAATGGACTGGGGGGGACCCCATGCTCTTTTTTTCAATGAGTTTTATCCATATTGCCAATACCCGACAATTCATTACAGCCGCAATCAGTTTTAAATGACTTTTTTTCATTTAGAAATGTCATTTTGCTGTGGTACTGTTCTAAACACAGGAAAAATATGCCACTTTATAGGCATACTATAGACACCCCCCAGGCATGATATTTAAAGGAATATTTCATTTTTATTGTTTCACTTTAAGCATCTTTAAAATCGCTGCTCCCGAAAAAACGTCAGTTTTTAAAAATAATTTTTGCATTGATACATGTCCCCTGGGGCAGGACCCGGGTCCCCAAAAACTTTTTATGACAATAACTTGAAATAAGCCTTTAAAATGAGCACTTTTGATTATTCATGTTCGTGTCCCATAAACTTTAACGGTGTTCGTGTGTTCTGCCAAATTTTTTGCCTGGTGTGAACCGAACCTGGGGGTGTTCGGCACATCCCTATTAAGGATCACACTTTATAGCGGCGCCTTGGCATTGCAGCATTTATAAAGGTTTGAATGAAAAGCCTCTGTTTATAATCTGTCCCCCTCTGTAATATTTATCTACATCTATATATACAGTATTTCAAAAAAGTGAGTACGCCCCTCACATTTGTGTAAATACCGTATTTATCGGCGTATAACACGCACTTTTTTCCCCTTAAAATCAGGGGAGGGGGCGTGGCTTGACCTCGTAGAGAATGGCTGCTTAACTTCAGAGCTCCGCTGACAGGGATAGAAATCTGAATTCCAAGGACGGTCAACGGCCTCCCAAACACCCGAAAAGCGATGGGTACATCCTCCAGAACTTCGTCGACCTCCCGGTCCCGTTCTCCCCGTGAAATACCGGCAAGATCCAGTCAGAACATCCCGGAGATGTTCCGGGCACAGATGGGAACTTCGGCGCCGGCTCCCACCTCACGGAGCCAGCATCAGCATCCTCCTCACTCTAATGCTGCTGCCACTCCATCTCACGCTGAACTCAGTGACGGGGGAATTCTCCTCACTCCTCATCAGCATCCGAGCCTGAGCGATCTCAGATCCGTGGCTGAGGACATTAAGGACACCCTGACAGCAGCAATCTCAGATTTAAAAATTGAAATCCAAGCTATTACAGGCAGAATTCAGGCGGTGGAACAAACGACTGCCCTCCATTCATCCAAGATCCGTCACCAGAATCTGGCGATTGACACACATACACGGCAATTAAGAGATGTCAATCGCCACTTGGAAGATTTAGACAATCGCGGCAGATGCCATAACCTCAGGCTGAGAGGTCTGCCTGAAACCGTGGATGCGGATCATCTTCAAAGTGAAGTTATCCATATCTTTAATAACATACTCGGCAGACCCAGAGAGGTTCCTATTGCGATGGAAAGAATCCACCGTGCCCTGAGACCGAAGGGAAAGGACTCTGACCCGCCTAGGGATGTGGTATGCTGCATTATTGACTACCGTTTGAAGGAAGACATCCTGAGGGCTGCACTTTCCCTGACCCCTTTACTACATAACGGCACAGAACTTCGTCTATTCCAGGATATATCAAATATAACCTTGCAGCGCAGAAGGGAACTGCAACCCCTTCTGTCAGTACTCCGGGCCAAGGGTATAATTTACCGCTGGAAGTTCCCTTTTGGTTTGGCGGCAACAGTACAAGGACGCTCAGCTCTCCTCAGAGTCCCTGAGGATCTACATTCCTTCTGTGACACTCTCGGAATCCCTCTCATGGAGGTCCCAGAATGGTACGCGGAATTTCGTACCCCTACAGCATCTAAAGCACCTTCCAGGAGTGAAGCAATGAAAACCCAACACACAAGCTACCGAAGAAATCGTTCGCCATCGGAACCAAGAATTCTTCAACCCGACCCGCAGTCTCCTTCCATCTACAGCCCGACGAAACCTCCACGCTCCAGAAGAGCTAGAAGAGATTGGTGAATACAGATGGCATCTGCAGCATAGACTGAAAGATTTCCTCTGACTGTTCATGTGCCGTTTTTAGAGTATTGAAAGTTCATGCCCCGGCTGGTAATATGTTCCTAAAGTATTTCAATATGTTAAGTTTAGTTTAGGTAGATCATAGCTCTTACACACAGGCATATCTATATCCCCCTTAACGCTGACTACCAAAGCAGCGCTGTGTCTGCATGGTTTGTTCTGTCACACCTTACTCTCCAATACAGCCCTACACTAGCAGTTCCACCCTTCATTAGAGCTCTATTATAATTAAATTCTTATGTGACTGTATTTTCCAATCTAATGAGGTATAGGGTCATCAGAGATCTCCAATCTACTTTATCTCTCCCTCCTCTAGCTGATCGGTACACTGACAGTTTAACAGGGTTTCATCCCGCTCCGATTACACGGATTGATAATTATAACTGCAAATATGCCCTTCTCTTACACACAACAGGCTGCTAGTAATGTTCATTGACACCCCTATTTTAATCCTGTATTAACTCTCTGTTCCTCTTAGATAGCAACTACATTATTAGGTGAATACTAGAACTACCACACAATCTTATTGCCATGACAACCAGCTGTTCATCGCTCTATTGGTTGCTGTCTTTTGGCGCGAATTCATGAGAGGAGCCAAGGTCTGAGGTAAAAAGTTCTCCCCCAACATGACTCATGCAGTCGCTCATTGGCTCTCACAAGGATAGAGACCTGACTTGTTACCATGGTGACACACTGCAGACCTCTTTCCCCTGCCTCCACACACGCACCTCCCATAGGAGGATGCCTGTATAATCCCAGCCCGAGATGGTTGTGACACATGATTCATCTCCTTAGTAGTCCTAACATCACCTTATCTGTCATGAATTACGCAAAGATTAGGGCACTCACTACCCTGTATGATTATATAGAACTTATCCTTATGATCGCCTTTCCCTGACTAGAAAGCTGTCTACATGCCAAAACGGAACTGAAAGGCTTCTCAGATAAAGGCACTCTAATGCCCCGTGCACGCGGTCGGATTTTCCGATGGACAGTGTCCGATCAGAGCGTGTTGTCGGAAATTCCGACTGTGTGTGGGCTCCATCGGACATTTTCCATCAGATTTTCCGACACACAAAGTTGGAGAGCAGGAGATAAAATTTTCCGACAACGGGATCCGTTGTCGGAAATTCCGATCGTGTGTACACAAATCCGACGGACAAAGTGCCACGCATGCTCAGAATAAATAAAGAGATGAAAGCTATTGGCCACTGCCCTGTTTATAGTCCCGACGTACGTGTTTTACGTCACAGCGTTCGGAACGATCGGATTTTCCGACAACTTTGTGTGACCGTGTGTATGCAAGACAAGTTTGAGCCGACATCCGTCGGAAAAAATCCTAGGATTTTGTTGTCGGAATGTCCGATCAATGTCCGACCGTGTGTACGCATTAAGGGACTTTCACAGACACTGATCTTTCTCATATATTCATCCCCTCCTATCCAATGAGATATGCTCCTAATTAGCATAACGATCTACATGGATACTTCGTTTTATTAATTATTTTGACAAGCTTCTTCATAGCCTTCAGGGGTAGTTCATTATAAATTAGTTCAGGCACGGTATATCTATCTTAAGAGATAATACTTTCTACCTATGTTGAATACTCTGATCTGCAAACTGTTCAAGTTTTCTGGCTGACTGTTTAACTGAATTATTACATAGACTTTTGCGTTATGAATATCTGCGCCTCACCAGATGTTTATTTTATGTGCTACTCATGGGGATTTTTATTTCTTTTATTTCTTTTATTTTTCTGTTTTTTTTTGGGTTTTTTTCTCATTCTTTCCTCTCACTTAACGATCACCAGGGGAACGATCTCACAAAATATGTCATTAACTTAATGTTTCATCTGACCATAAACCTAATTCTTTATCTGCTTTTCGCAAATCTGACCCATGCTGTTTCTCCAAATCCACTGAGAAAGTTAACAGGCGGCATTCACAGCAATCTCAATGCAACCATTTCACACATGGACCGTCTTCAGTCCATGCCTTCTTCCTACATCTATCCCATATGTCAGCGGCTCTTGTCCCTTACTGACAGGTTTTACTTTTCTCTACGTTACCGTTTGGTCACCTTCCCAAACAGTGGTTTCAATTGATTACCTGATTTCTTCACTCAACCCTCCTTTAAACCACCACTGACCCATTCCGGTACCTTATATCACGAGTGCATACTCGTACATAGCCTAGCGAGCAGGCATCGCTAGTCCCCGGATTACTTTTCACTACCTATAACCCCTAACAACACTACACAGTGGTCTTCACAGTTTCCTCTCCCCCGCATGCCCAATATCCCTCACATCACTCTCTACTCCTGAACAATCTACTCTCATCCTGAATAGAATCTCACCACTCTCCTAGAACGCGCCTTCCACACATAAGAGCATAAGGCACAAATCCAACTACTGTTCTTTTTCTGCCACACATACACCTGCAACGCGAACTATCTTCAGTAAACACCACTCCAGTCTAACTCACAACACCTCCCAAATTACAGAATGACAACGGTCTCACACAATTCTACATCAATATCTCACCACAACGCCACTACTAAACTAGTCTCACTCAACGCACGGGGACTAAATGTCCCTGAGAAACGTACACAAGTTCTCCTTTATATGCATAAACTCAAGGCAGACATTATATACATCCAGGAAACGCATTTCAAAACGGACTCTATCCCCAAATTCTCCAACTTACGTTATCCAACAGCTTTTCATGCTACCAACAAACAATCAAAAACAAAAGGAGTCTCTATCCTTATCTCAAAACAGTGTCCACTCATAATCTAAGACACTCTAGCGGATGAAGATGGAAGATTTCTATTTGTCAAAGGTTCACTTTTCGGTAAACCTTTAACCTTAGCAAACATATACGCCCCCAACATTAAACAAGTCCCTTTCTTCCGACACACACTGCAATTGCTCGCATCGTTTCAAGAGGGTATACTAATAACTGGAGGAGATTTTAATGTTCCCTTAAACCCAATACAAGATACATCCTCGGGTGCATCCAAATTACCCTTCTCCGCGTTACGAGCAATTAAACAATGTTTTCAAGAATTGACATTACATGATGCATGGCGTACTTTAAACCCCTCAACTAAAGATTACACTTTTTTCTCCAACCCACATGGCAGTTACTCCAGACTTGACTATTTCTTTATTTCACAAAGCGATCTCACCATGCTCAAGCACACCTCCATCGAACCAATGTACATATCAGATCACCACCCGATAACCATGTCCTTGGAATTTCCATCCAAACATACTCGCTCACAAATATGGCGTCTTGATCCCTCACTGCTGACAGACATTTCAATAGTGTCTACTATACACGACAATCTAAAACTTTATTTCCAGGATAACGACTCCTTTGAAATATCCCCAATGATAAAATGGGAAGCCCACAAATGCACCATACGGGGAAAACTAATAGCTATCGCTTCCAAGAGAAGACGAGAAAGACAAGCGCATATTTCTATCCTTTCCAAACGCATACAGGATTTAGAAAAAATACATAAGAAAACTCGAGCTCTCTCCACACTTGAGGAACTTACTCAGGTGAGGACAGAGTTGAAAGAAGTGTTACATAAACAAATAAAACGCAAATACATATTATCACAAAAAATATTCTACGAACATGGCAACAAATCCGGTAAAATTCTAGCCAGAGCCCTCCGTGCAAAAAGATCATCTACAACACTTCATTCCATTAATGACCCTTCGGGTTCTAAAGTAACGTCTAATACACTGATAGCAGACCAATTTGTGAATTATTTCTCGCAGCTCTATAATATCAATCCACATAAACCCATGATAAACAATGATCGTAAAACACACTTGATTAAAGATTTCCTAGCCCAACATGGTCCCAAACCCATTTCTGATGCAGAAGCATCGCATCTAGAACGTCCCATCTCTAAGGATGAACTAGAGAATGTGCTCAAACAACTCAAAACAGGCAAAAGTCCAGGTCCAGATGGCCTAACAGCAGGATACTATAAGGAATTCATTGCTACGCTTTATCCTCACTTCTTAAATGCTTTCAACTCCCTTTCATCCGAGAACCCCCTCCCAGAGATCTTCTCACAGCCCACATAGTGGTTATTCCAAAACCTGATAAAGATCCAAATTTAGTTCACAACTACAGACCAATATCTCTACTAAATGTTGACCTGAAAATATATGCAAAAATTTTGGCTAATAGACTTTTACCCCTTCTCCCTGGCCTCATCTCCTTGGACCAAGTTGGTTTTGTCCCAGGTAGAGAGGCAAGGGACAACACCCTAAAGGCAATCAGTATTCACAATTGGCTGACTTCAAAGAAACAACCGGGATTCCTTCTTTCCCTTGATGCGGAGAAGGCATTCGACAGGGTAGCCTGGGACTACCTAAAAGAGGTCCTAACACACATTGGCATACGAGATCGCATGCTACAATTTATTCTTGCTCTATACTCCACCCCAACTGCCAAAGTCCGGATAAATGGACACCTGTCGAGTGCCTTCTCCATATCTAACGGTACAAGACAGGGATGCCCACTCTCTCCGCTTATTTTTGTCTTGGCACTGGAACCATGTCTAACGCATCTAAAAAACAATCCAAACGTTAAAGGAATAACCATCGCAAAATCTACATATAAATTAGCGGCATTTGCGGATGACATCCTACTATTCCTGACAGAGCCACACATTACGCTACCCAATCTCCTCAAAGATCTTACTCTCTTTGAAAATCTCACATATCTTAAAATTAACTTCGCTAAATCAGAGGCCTTAAATATCACTCTACCACCAGATATAGTGAAACAATGTCAAACTAATTTCCCTTTCAATTGGAAACCGAGCGCCATTAAATACCTTGGGGTCTACATTCCAACCTCGCTATCGGACTTATACAGCAAAAACTATACTCCCATTCTCCAAAATATTCAAAAAGACCTCAACACTTGGTCAACGGGTTTGTTCTCATGGTTTGGCAGAGTTTCCATTATAAAAATGACTATAATGCCAAAATTTCTATACCTGCTCCAAACAATCCCAGTGTCACTACCACAAACTTTTTTCAATGCATACCGCAAATCCTGTATGAAATTCATCTGGAACGATAAGCGACCTAGAATGAGTTTCAACAGAATGACCATACCCAAAATGAAAGGTGGGTTAGGCCTACCGGATCTTCAAAAATACTATTGGGCCTGTCAACTCTCTCGAATAGTGGACTGGAATGTTCACCCTAAAACTAAAGCGTGGATCGCAATTGAACAAGCCTTCTCACAAATCCCGCTCCATAATCTACCCTGGATTCACCCTCGCCACATCTCTCCACATTGCAAACAACATCCCCTTATCGGTACAACACTGAATTCCTTTAAAAAGACATGTAAACATTTGCACATTTCCTCCTCTCCAGGCCCTCTCACGCCAATCAAACATAACCCTGACTTTCCACCAGGCATTGATGATTCTTTCCTTCATCAAATAGGATCCCAGACAAGGATGACAGCGGGAGATTTCTTCGCTAAGGGGAATATTAAACCGCTGTCCTCATTGAACTCCCAAGAAACGAATCACCAGATCCCATTCTGGTCTTATATGCAACTCAGACATTTTCTTCTTGATCCCCAAACTAGGGCTGCATACTCAAGAAACCAATCACACTTTGAATCCTTTTGCTCTGCCACTGAACCACAAAGACACCTGATATCCACCATATACTTGAACCTCTTTCTCGAGCATACTCCAAAAAAAAATATAGCTAGTACAAAATGGGAAAAAGATCTTTCCATCCACCTCTCTGATAAGGAATGGGAAAAGATATACTCTAACATACACAAAGGCTCCATTAATGTAACAACTCAAGAAAACGGATACAAGCTTTTCTCCAGATGGTACAAAACGCCTCTCAAGTTACACACCATTAATCCAGAGATCCCATCTAATTGTTGGAGATGTAATGACAAAAACGGATCACTCCTTCACATATGGTGGGACTGCCCTGCGATTTCTGCCTTCTGGACTAAAGTTTTTCACCTCTCCTCCCAAATCACTGCACTTCAGCTAGATTTCTCTCCAGCACAAGCCCTCCTACACCACTCCTCCCTACCGATGAAATCTTATCACAAATCCCTAGCACTACATCTAATCAATGCTGCTAAACTCTGTATCCCAGTTCTCTGGAGATCTCCCAACTCACCCACAATCGCAGACTGGTTCAAAAGAGTAAACAAAATAGCTGAAATGGAGGAACTTGTACATCAAGCACAGGATTCCTATACTAAATACAGGAACACTTGGGCCTGTTGGCTACATTTCCGCACAACATCTGAATATACCCAATTAATCAGTCAGGAATCCTCCTCCAGCACACCATAAGATACAACATACATCCCAACTGTCTATAGTCCTCCCTATAGCCGTGCATGAAACAAAATTCAGGAGGCAACTATATCATTACGCATACAGAATTCACTTCAAAAGCTCTATTATGCTTTTTTTCCTGGGACTTGGTCCTTCTGTAAAGATATTTCCCGTTAGACCCATGGCTGAGCCAGGGACGGGAAATAACTTTCCCCTACCTTCCTTTTGTACTTCTCACTATATTTTGACCACCATTTAATCGAAACTTTGCTATGTTAGGTATCTATTGTTGTATGCTATGATTATATCTCTATCTACAGACATTACCCGACTTCTGGACACCATGCACCAGGATCAATTTCACACTCTCACACAGACATAGTAATTAACGATTATTCCAAACAAAATCCAACAAAAATCTCAGACTCATATACTAAGGCTATCATAGGCAATCTATTATAATACGGTTTTTACTCCTCTCTCCCTTTTTAATCTTTTTCGCCCTCAAAAATCAACATGTTTAAAAAATGTTTTACCTGATTTAATATATGTTCTTTATATTTTCTGCCCACACTACTCTGTAATCCCATATATCCACACCCCAGATGTAATGTGTTTTTCAACAACTCCACAGTCGTAGATTTGAATACTTGTTAAAATACAACGTTGTACTCTCTGGACTGTTCCCTCTGTATAACACTGTTATCATTTTATCTCAAACCTTGCTTTTGTGTACTACTTTTCTGTATGAATTTAACTTAATGAAGCTTTATTTAGAAAAAAAAAAAAAATCAGGGGAAAGTCGTGGGTGCGTGTTATACGCCGATCCCCGCTATCGCTATGTGAATGTCGGCGATCGCCGCCGACATTTACATAGCGAGTAGTTTCAAATATGGCGCCGCGGACTTCGGAAGGACTCGGCGGTGCTGAACGAGCGCCACCGAAATCACAGAGCCGAGATACACATAGTCGGGTGTATTCGGCTCTTTCCGGCGCCGCTCACTGTCACGCCCAGTCCCGCCATTGGACCTGTGTTATGTCCATCATAGGGCGGGACTGGGCGGGACTGTGAGCGGCGCCGGAAAGAGCCGAGAACCCTCGGCTATGTGTATCTCGGCGGTGTTCGTTCACTTCCGCCGGCGCCGAGTCTCTCCGAACTCCGCGGCGCCATATTTAAAACTACTACTATGTGTATGGCGACGGCGGCAGGAGGCATGGACACTAGGCTGCACTGGGGACAAGGCTGCAGGGACAAGGCTGCACTGGGGACAAGGCTGCATTGATAAGGCTGCACTGGGGACAAGGCTGCATTGATAAGGCTGCACTGGGGACAAGGCTGCATTAATAAGGCTGCACTGGGGACAAGGCTGCATTGACAAGGCTGCACTGGGGACAAGGCTGCACTGACAAGGCTGCACTGGGGACAAGGCTGCATTGACAAGGCTGCACTGGGGCAAAGCTGCACTGACAAGGCTGCACTGACACTGAAAAGGCTGCAATGACACTAACAAGGCTGCAGATGAACACTGATGAGGCTGCATTGATGGGCATTTTAATGTAAGTTTCTTTTCCTTAAACTTCCCTCCTAAAAGTTTTTTTCCTTAAAATTCTCTCCTAAACTTGGGGTGCGTGTTATACGCCGGCGCGTGTTATACGCCGATAAATACGGTATTTTATTATATCTTTTCATGTGACAACACTGAAGAAATTACACTTTGCTACAATGTAAAGTAGTGAGTGTACAGCTTGTATAACAGTGTACATTTTCTGTCCCCTCAAAATAACTCAACACACAGCCATTAATGTCTAAACCGCTGGCAACAAAAGTGAGTACACCCTTGAGTGAAAATGTCCAAATTGGGCAAAAGTGTCAATATTTTGTGTGGCCACCATTATTTTCCAGCACTGCCTTAACCTTCTTGGGCATGGAGTTCACCAGAGCTTCACAGGTTGCACGGGAGTCCTCTTCCACTCCTCTATGATGACATCATGGAGCCGGTGGATGTTAGAGACCTTGCGCTCCTTCACCTTCCATTTGAGGATGCCCCACAGATGCGCAATAGGGTTTAGATCTGGAGACATGCTTGGCCAGTCCATCACCTTTACCCTCAGCTTCTTTAGCAAGGCAGTGGTTGTCTTGGAGGTATGTTTGGGGTCGTTATCATGTTGGAATACTGCCTTGTGGCCCAGTCTCCAAAGGGAGAGGATCGTGCTCTGCTTCAGTATGTCACAGTACATGTTGGCATTCATGGTTCCCTCAATGAACTGTAGCTCCCCAGTGCAGGCAGCACTCATGCAGCCCCAGATCACGACACTCCCACCACCATGCTTGACTGTAGGCAAGACACACTTTTCTTTGTACTCCTCACCTGGTTGCCGCCACACACGCTTCACACCATCTGAACCAACTAAGTTTATCTTGGTCTCATCAGACCACAGGACATGGTTCCAGTAATCCATGTCCTTAGTCTGCTTGTCTTCAGCAAACTGTTTGTGGGCTTTCTTGTGCATCATCTTTAGAAGAGGCTTCCTTCTGGGATGACAGCCATGCAGGCCAATTTGATGCAGTGTGTGGCGTATGGTCTGAGCACTAAAAGGCTGGAACCCCCCCTTTAACCTCTGCAGCAATGCTGGCTGCACTCATACATCTATTTCCCAAAGACAACCTCTGGATATGATGCTGAGCACGTGCACTCAGCTTCTTTGGTTGACCATGGCGAAGCCTGTTCTGAGTGGACCCTGTCTTGTTAAACCGCTGTATGGTCTTGGCCACCATGCTGCAGCTTAGTTTCAGGGTCTTGGCAAACTTCTTATAGCCTAGGCCATCTTTATGTAGAGCAACAATTCTTTTTTTCAGCTCCTCAGAGAGTTCTTTGCTATGAGGTGCCATGTTGAACTTCCAGTGACCAATATGAGAGAGTGAGAGCGATAACACCAAATTTAACCCACCTGCTCCCCATTCACACCTGGGACCTTGTAACACTAATGAGTCACATGACATCACATTTATAGGACAAAGGTCCTATAAAAATCAAGAGGAAGACAGCAATGGAGAAAAACTGTTGAAATTGGTGAAGCCTTTGTACCCCAGAGCAGACCTCAATTCTATGAAGAGCAAAATTGGGAACCTGAGGAGTACATTTAAAAGGAGCACAAGAATGTCATGGACGCCGAGAGGGAGCAGCAGCAGATGACTGGTATGTCCCCAGGCTGTGGTATTACAACAGCATGCGGTTTTTGACAGACCAGACCGAACCCGGGCCATCCCTGTCAACCCTCCCTTCAACATCGGCTGAGGCCATTTTTATTCTTGTGCATTATATTCCAAAAATAAAATAAAATAAATTAGACATGTTCACTGCCATCCAAATCAAAATTAAATAACTTAAACAAAAAGTGCATTCTTTGCATACAAAATGAAATAAAGTATAACAACTAAAATCATAATTTAAAATAATAAAAAACAAATTAAAAATTGTATAGATGAAAATCCCCAGCCCAGCTGGTTTGTTGGGTGTCTTGGAGCTGGAGCTGCCAATGTCCGGCATGCTGCTGTGGTTTATGGGGCTCCTGTGGTGGGTGGGGTTGCTGTGGAGGTGGTGGAGGGGGGCATCCAAATCAGAGATATGGGTTTTTAATGTAATTTCTCCCCTCTCCCCCTTGTTGAGGAGCTGGAGGATTAGTTCCTCACACATCCTCCTTTGCTCCACGTTCATATCCCTCAACTTATTCACAGTTACACAGCCAAATACCTCAGCTGCATCTAGGGCCATACTAATGACCGTTGTTGCATGGCAAAGGAAGGCAGCTGTGGCCTCGTCTAGGTTCCTGCTCTTCCTGGCCCTTTTAGCAGGAGGGCTAGGGGAGGGATCTATGATTCTGTGTGGCTGCTGGTCACTAGCTCCTCCAAACTGCCACTTTCCTGTGTATGAAAATGGGACATAACTAGTTATTTTTTTATTTATTTTTTTTGGTCATTAATCACACACAATTTTGAGCTCATGACCGTTGCAAATTGAATGTGGAGAAATAGAAAAGACTATAATTCTGACCCCAGCATTTTTTCTTCTGTCCCAATCATTTTTGGCCACTACTGTCTATTAATAGATTGTTTTACACTTTGTTAAGGCATACATTTTTGAACAATAACGTCTAGTTATCATCATTCTATTTTTGGATACAAATATGTTCAACAATGCTATACCTGGGTCGAGCTGGGCTTCTCCACAACTTCATCCTGAGTCGAGGGACCAGGGTGGACCTCAGGAGCTGTGGCCTCATCTGATGTTGAAGGGAGTGTTGAGAGTGATGGCCTGGGTTGGGTTTGGTAGGACAAAAAACACATGCTGTTGTAGTACCACAGCCTGGGGACATATATGTCATCTGCTGATGCTCCCGATCTCTGTGATTCCTGGACCTTCTTCTGCTCCCTATTAAACGTACTCTTCGGGTTCCCAATTTTGCTCTTCACAAAATGTATGTCTGCCCTGGGGTACAGAGGCTTCACTAATTCCAGAAGTTTCTTCATCGCTGCCTTTCTCTTGATTTTATTAGAGTAATCTCTACTTTTCACCTTCCACAGACAGGGAAGCTCCCGGTATTGGTCGATAAATCGAGGTGAAAAGTCAGGCGCAGTGAATTTATTCACCATTTTCAATGATTTCTCTGATGTCTTCAAGACAGAACACAAGACAAAACATAATGTCATGCCTAACTCATAATCTGGTCCCAATATAGGCCTCAATCTAAGCAGTATAGGCCACTAACCACCGATGCCCCAATTTACAATTGTACCTTTGTTTTATGGTTTCTTTTGCATGGTGGTGATGACGAACGTTCGTCCTCCATTCTCAGATCATTCCTACGGCCGTTACATCAATCGCGTGCTATGGCTTTATATACACTGTGCATGCGTGAAACTCTGCCCCTGTCCTTATTTCTAGTGTATTCCCCGCCTCTTCTCTTTCGGGGCAGTGGGAGAGCAAATGGCGGCGAGACAGCAGGTGTGTGGTGAGAGCAGCAATGATGAAAACCCAGAGAAAGCGACTTCCAGATCCAGGAGGAGCCATTAGGCCACAAATATGTAGTTTGAAGAAATGGTGGAGATGGTGGACATCTTAGTTCGGACAGACTATGATAGGTCCTTACAAAACCCCAAATGTCAGAAAGGCCAAGATCATGGCTAAAGTTGTGAGAAGTCTGCACAGGAATTTTGGGGTATGACGAAACAAGGATCAGGTAATAAAACACTGGTCAGACCTTAAATTGAGAGAGGAAGATCAGTATAGAAAGATCAGGAAAGTGCTGCGAAAAAGTAAGTACTTGTCCTGTGTTCCTATTATTATTTTGTGCTGGTCCATGTTCTTTTCTTTACTGTTCTACAGTTTAAAATGCCAAGTTTTATTTTTGTGGACACAGGAATATTTTGCGGGACATGAAACATTGTTTTCATTGACCACTAATACTTCGTTATTGGGAGATGCACATTAAATGCATTTGTTATGGCCTATTTTGATGTAACATAAGTTCATTAGATTGTTGTCTAGATGTGTTCATAACTAATGAAATGTCAACTTTACTCAGTGTCAGTAGAAAACTCAGCAGCTGGACGCAGGAGCATCAGTGTGGGACACCATAACACCCTTGTTATGGTGTCCTACGCAAGTGCTCCAGTGGATACTAGGTGTATCTCCATGTGTGAAACTTGCACAAAACAGATAAGTATTCCTGCTTTGGAAAGGGAAAAAATCATGTATTCAGCTTAGATATCTGCCAAAACAGACAATTGAAAGACACTTCTAAACAATGTTTCATATTACTATTTCTAGCCTAACATATCTGTCAGCTAAGTATACCTTTTTTGGATTCACATAGGGCAGAAAAGAAGAGGAACATCTGAGCTGTGTGTGGACACCAGTAATTCAGCACCTCCTGAAGATCTAGAAAGTCAACTCACCAGACACCCTGAAGAAGATGTTGATGCTGATGTGCAGGAAGTACTGTGTGAAGTTCTTTAAAGTGTGTCAACCACAGGTCAGTGTCTAAGACAACAGCTTCAAGTAATCGATGGATGCCTGCATATTTCTAATACATAGTGTGTTTTATATTTTTTAGGTGATGTGGATGTTGTGGAAGACCAAACTCACTTCAGTAGTGCAAGTGCACAAATACTTATCAGTGAGCTCTTGGTTTGCAATAGGGAATTGGAGAAAATGAAAGAAAACATGCATGATCTCCAAAACAGAGTTATCAACATCATCAATATTTTAGCTAAAATTTAAAAAACAAACATGTTTTTTTGTTTATGTTCTGTTGTACATGTGTTTGTACATTTGCAACTGTTATATTTGAAAGTACGATTTCACTTTAGCAAAAGATTGACATATGAACCTACAACTCCATGACTTGTCATGATCTTTTTTGTTGCCTACATCATGTTAAACAGGATCAAACCGATGCATTCAGCACTTGCAGCCTTCCTCAGATGAGTAATTATGCTTTAGATGAAACACATCAGCTTGTTTCCTATTTTCATTTTTGGTGAGAAAAAGAGGAATCATCGAGTTGCCAGCTCCTATTTTAACTTTGCCTATTTCTCAGGATGGTTTGCTCCCCCAGCTACAGCACCAAATTGGACACCACACATTGTTGAATATGGTGGGGTAGCTTGTCCAGAAGTATTGCCTTGTTCAAAAAGCTTGAAGGTGTGCTTTCACACATTGTACAAATATCCGTGTTTTGTATATTACTATTTCACCCAAAAACTTGAATACCTTCACCAGTTTTAGTTACACGTTTACCTGTAATTTTTGTAGTTTTCTAAGAAACTTTTATAAGAAATGTGGTTGTTAGCCAAGTTACATCTAAAAAAGTTGGAACCAACTTTGTGTCTGTCCTTGCTTCTTTAGGAATGCTGTATTTTGTTTGCAGGAAAGTACAAATACGTACTTTGTTCATTTAGGATGAAAATCGGTTTGAGCAACAAAGCCTTATGTGGTGAGTGCCAAAATCAATGTAAGCCCTGGTTCACATTGATGCTACTTTGAAATTGCGCTACTTCACTTGATCTTGAGCGATTTCTAAGTAGCAAGGTCAGCACGATTTCAGGTGCTACTTGATAGACATTTGTGTGGCTTCATGCCCAAATGTCTATTGAAGTCGCACCTGAAATCAACAAAAGTAGTGCAGGAATTACTTTTGCAAATTGGTGTGTCGCCGCTAATTCTGTGTCGCACTGATTGGAACAGTGCCATTGCCTCCAATAAGCTGTGACTTATCGCCCCAATGTGAATCTAGGCTTTAGTGTCTGAGGTCAGTGTTTCTCCACTCCACTTCTCTAGGTGCACCACCAGGTCCTGTTTTCTGTATTTTCCTCAGTATAAAAAAGACTGTGTGAATTACTAACCTTGAAAATGACATCATCACCTGTGACAAAAGCCAAAAATGTAGAAAACATGACCTGGGAATGCATCTGGAGAAGGAGAGTTGTGAAACACTGCCCTAAGTAATGTTACCTGTAATCTTTATGTGTTTTTCATAATCGTAAAGCCAAAATTTGAAGATCGCCACAAATGGTGACAAAATATTCTTATTTCCCTCATGATCCCATGCCTAAAATGTGTGTCTTTTCCTACATCTATTTTGCTAAAGCCGCAAAACACACAGTGGGTCAACATGTGCTAGCTCCCATCATGGGGTATCAATGGATGCATATTGCGGGTACAACCCCTTCCTTTTACCTACTTTAGTTTTGAGGAAGGGGTTTCACCCCCAAAACGCGTCCATTTATACCTTGTGATGGGAGATAGCACATGTTGGCACACTGTGTGTTTTGGGGCTTTACAAACTAACCTGTTTGTATCTACTCACATTTTAGGCAAGGGATCATAAGGACATTTAACAGTTATGCCTCTACATGGACGTGGCTTCAAATTTTGGCTTTTAGAGGGGTGAGATCACCCCATCTGAGGAAAGCAACATCAACACAGTCTTGGGATACTAATGTCTCTTATGGCCTTCACTTTAACAAACTAGAACTTTGTAAGTTCCTGAGTTGTGGATGTGTATCTTATGTTTTCAAGCATGCCTGTTTAGACCCCAAAAGGTCAAACATTGGCAAACATACATGTTTATACACCAAGATGTTGGTTTGTTATGAAACCTTAAAAAGCACATGTGAATGTGCTTGGAGTAAAATGTTTTTTCCTAAACAATGTGTGGCTTATTAGTTCAATACTCAATACCAGTTTATTTGTTAAGTTGGTGTAGTTACAGTGACAATGTGCTCTAAAATGTGCCCAACTCAATTTTATGGCCTAAAAGAAATTTAAGGAGTTGAAAAGCATAATGTTTTCAAACGTAATGCATTAGATACATTAAGAACAAAAGCATTGTGTGTGTGTAGCAGACCCACAGCACTACATAATAGCTAGCTGAAGAAGAGATTGTCACTTCATGTAGCAAATAAGGTACGTTTGCACTATTGTCTAAAATGGACAAACAAAAGGCCATTTGACAACCTATTATACAGATAAGAAACACAGACAACAGTAGTTCAAATGAAATCAAAGTTTATGATAAAATAAAATTATGATTGTGGATCAGCTACATTTGCTGCCAAGCCACCGCCCCTCTATCTACAAAATATTCAAGACACGACACGGGCAGGTTCGAGAGCCGTCATGTTTCCCACCGACGGACGAGCTGCAGCCTCTTCAGCTGGGCCTGACACTGCGGGGTCAACATCAGCTGGCAGTGAGGAAAGGTAGCTGCTAGCATTCCTCCATAAAAATTGTGGAGGATGCAACAGCACAAAACAACATAGTTTATTTTCTTTTGAGCCAGGTTGATGGGGGTTAAAAAGAGCCTGAAGCGACTTGACAGAATTCCAAAGGCGTTTTCAACCACCCTTCTGGCACGAGAGAGCCTGTAGTTGAAGATTCTCTGCTCTAGGGTGAGGTTCCTCATAGGAAAGGGATTCATAACATGTTCCCCCAGAGCATCTGCCACAAAAACAAAATTGAGGCCCTCAACATTGTCCTGAGCAGGTGGCAAATTTAAGGTGCCATTCCGGAGCCGATGGTAGAACTCTGTCTGTGTCAGAAGCCAATACTCACCGAGGCCGAGATGCCGAGAGCGGCTTGCCCTTACGACCACGCGCACCCGAACCCCCGAGAGTGAGACAGGGGATCGGAGGCACGCAGAGGCACGGGTCTCCGGTAAGCTGCAGAATGACTTGAGTGGAGAGTCTTCTGAGGAAGTGCCTGAGGGTACAAGGGAAGAGGTTAAAGAGACAACAAGCTGATGACAAGAACGTCCTTGGAACTGAGGGAATCGAGGGGGTGTCAGCCCCGTGGAGGGTATCGTTGAGAGCAAGGCAGAGAACAGAAAGTCCAACTGGTCTGGAGTGATCCTTAAACAGGCCAGAGGTCAGGATGGCAGCAGCAAGAGGTGGACTCTATCCAGGCAGAGAATCAGGGTATTAACAAGCAAGAGTGGTCGGGTATCCAGGCAGAGGGTCAGGGTATCCAGCAAGCAGAGTAGTCAGGTATCCAGGCAGAGGGTCGGGGTATCAAGCAAGCAGAGTAGTCGGGTATCCAGGCAGAGGGTCAGGGTATTAAGCAGGCAGAGTAGTCGGGTATCCAGGCAGAGGTTCGGTATAGACAGGTAACAGGAAGCAAGGTAAACAAACACAGGCAGGGAAGCTGACGACAAACCAGCAACCCGACTGGGCGCTGGTGTCGTCTAAAGTACCTCCCAGTGAGCGCGTCAGCGTGACGCGCTACCGGGCACCCGCACGGGCGACGGCGCGCACCCGCGGGCCGCCGTGCACCCGCGCGCGCCGTACCATCAGGCCGCGCACGGGTGCACGTCTCAGCAGTAACCCCCCGCGCATGCGCCCAGCGGCCCGGCGGACGGAGGTGACTTGACTGCCATGACAGTGCCCCCCTCCTAAGGGCGGACACCGGACGCCCAAGCTAGACATCAACTCCGGATGGTTTTGATGAAAGGTTTGAATCAAACGAGGAGCATGTAGGTTTTTCGCAGGTTCCCATGAATTGTCTTCCGGTGGGTATCCCTTCCATTGGATCAGGTATTGTAGCTGTCTGCCTCTCCTTCTACAACCCAAGATAGCCTCCACCTCGAACTCGTTCTCACCGTCCACCCTGGTTGGTGGGGGAGGAACCTCTCCTCTTTCTGGAAATGGACTGGATGCAACAGGCTTCAATAAAGATACATGAAAGACAGGGTGGATCCTGTACGTTTTGGGCAAGGCTAATTCCATGGCCACAGGATTGATAATCCTCTTGATAGGGAAAGGACCAATAAATTTAGGTCCTAGTTTTCGGGATGGTAACTGCAGCTTGAGATTGGAGGTGGACAACCAGACCTCTTCTCCTATGCTAAATTTTGGGTTCTCCTTCCTGCCTCTGTCATACTGCTCCTTGTAGATCCTTTGAGTTTTTCGTAACATGCTTTGAATCTCCTGAAAATTGGCTTGTAAGGATATTATTCTGTCCTGTACTGCAGGAACGGTTACCTCAGGAATGTCCTTAGTCAAGAACGTGGGATGGAACCCGCAGTTGGCCCAGAAGGGCGTCTGGTTGGTAGCCGCGTGAACTGAGTTATTATACGCGAATTCTGCATATGGAAGAAGTTTTGACCAATCATCCTGGGATCCTGAACAAAAGCAACGGAGATACTGCTCCAAAGTCTGATTTGTCCTCTCCGTTTGGCCGTTGCTCTGTGGATGATAGGCTGATGAGAGGCATACTCTAATATCCAGGGCCTTACAAAGTTCCCTCCAGAATTTGGATGTGAATTGCACACCTCTGTCAGACACTATATTCTTTGGCACCCCGTGCAGCCTTATGATTTCCTTCAGAAAAACATTGGCTGTTTCAGCTGCGGAGGGAGTACCGATCATGGGTAGGAAGTGGGCCATTTTGGACAAACGGTCGACCACAACAAAAATGGTAGTGAAGCCTTCTGAGGCTGGCAGATCCACAATGAAGTCCATAGACACGTCGGACCATGGTCGTTCCGGAATAGGGAGCGGTTTAAGTAAGCCCCAGGATCTGGCGTTCTGACCTTTGCTGCGCTGACAACGGAGACAAGAGGCCACATATTCGCTGCAATCCCGTCTCCAACCTGGCCACCAGAAGGAGTGAGAGATTAAGTCAGCTGTCTTCCTAACCCCGAAATGGCCAGCCAATTTATGATCGTGGCACATCTTGAGAGTGGTTAATCGGGTTTGTTGAGGCACAAAAATTTTGTCCCGGACCCAAAAGAGACCCACATCCTTCCTTAGGGATTGTACCTCTGGATCGGTACATGTCTCGGATGATCTCTTGATCGAAGATATCAGGTCTGTCTGTGTCAAGCCAAGAAAGTTGTGAGGTGCTAGAATTGTACTTGGTTCTGAGGTCTGGAGTTCTGCTGAGAACATTCGAGAGAGAGCGTCCGCTTTACCATTCTTTTTGCCAGGTCTGTAAGAGATGTGGAAATTGAAGCGCGAAAAGAACAGGGCCCAACGGGCTTGTCTGGGTTTGAGGCGTTTTGCTGTTCGGAGGTACTCAAGATTCTTGTGATCGGTGAAAATCATCACCGGATGGAGCGCCCCCTCAAGTAAGTACCTCCATTCTTCCAGGGCAAATTTAATGGCCAACAGTTCCCTGTCACCTACGTCATAATTTAACTCTGCCGCACTGAGTTTCCGAGAAGCGAACGCGACTGGATGTAAGATGGCCTTGGGTCCCTGTCTCTGAGAAAGGATTGCCCCCGTGGCTATTTCTGATGCATCCACTTCCAACACGAACGGATGGGAAGGATCAGGATGCCGGAGAATAGGAGCGGAACTGAACAAATCCTTTAGCTTTATGAAAGCTTCCTGTGCTGCTTGGGACCACTGGAATGATCCGTGCCGGCGTGTTAGCTGAGTGATGGGTGCCACTATAGTAGAGAATCCGACAATAAACTTCCGATAGAAGTTAGCGAATCCGATAAAGCGTTGAACCCCTTTTTTATCAGAGGGGGCTGGCCACTCCTGAATAGCCTGTATCTTTTGAGGATCCATCTCCACTCCGTTTGCTGAAATGATAAACCCTAGAAATTGCACAACAGATTTTTCGAATTCGCATTTCTCCTTCTTTAGGTAAAGCTTGTGCTGTCTCAAAATGGTCAGAACTGTTTTGACGTGATCCCTGTGCAGTTCCAATGTAGGGGAGAAAATTAGGATATCATCCAGGTAGACTACGAGGAAGTCATCAAGGTATTTGCGGAAAATGTCGTTCACAAGGTGTTGGAACGTAGCCGGAGCATTGCAGAGCCCAAAGGGCATCACCAAGTATTCGAAATGCCCGAACCTTGACCTGAAAGCTGTCTTCCACTCATCCCCAGCTCTGATTCGGATAAGGTTGTACGCCCCTCGGAGATCCAATTTGGAGAAGATTCTGGCTGACCTAAAGCGTTGGAATAACTCTGGAATGAGCGGTAACGGGTACCGATTTTTGACAGTAATATTATTCAACTGCCGGTAATCCACACAGGGCCTAAGGGAACCGTCCTTCTTACCGACAAAAAAGATACCTGCTCCGGCAGGTGAAGATGAAGGACGGATGAACCCTTTTTTCAGATTCTCATCTATATATTGTTTAAGAGCCTCCAGCTCTGTTTCGGAAAGAGGGAAGATGCGCCCAAAAGGAATTTCTGATCCTGGCAACAGGTCGATTGGGCAGTCGTATGGCCGATGAGGTGGAAGACAATCGGCCATTTGTTTGCTGAAGACTTCTTGAAACTTGTGATACTCCTGGGGAACATGTTGGAGGTCAATCGGAGGAGCTGAGATCGTAGCGCAGATCTGGGATCTCTGAGGGCGGCAGTGCTGAGAACAGTAGGCAGAAGGAAAAGAGACCGTCTTCGAGCTCCATTGGATAAGAGGGTCATGGGCTTGTAACCAAGGTAATCCCAAAATGACTGGGAACATGGGAGAGTGGATGAGGTCCAAGCGTAACAGTTCTTGGTGTCCTGACTCGGTAGTGGCTAGGATAGGTTGAGTCTCCTGGGTGATTAGGCCTGAACTGGGAAGAGACCCATCTGCCAAGTGGACTTGTAAGTGTTGCGTCTTAAGCTGTAGAGGCACATGCAAGGTTCGGGCCAGGGCAGCGTCCATAAAGCAGCTACATGCGCCGGAATCAATGATCGCCGGGAGGCGGGATTCCCCTTCCGGTAGCTGTAACGAGATAAACAACATCACATAAGATTTAGAGGAATTGTTATCTTGGTAGGTCTTTGTTCTAGGTTGAAAGGACTTACTAGGCCTTATCGGGCAGTTGCGCAGGAAGTGACCGGCACCCCCGCAGTAGAGACACAAGTTGGACTGCCGTCTACGCTGTCTCTCCTCTGAAGTTAACGGTGGGCGTACTAAACCCAGCTGCATCGGTTCGGGGTCAGAAAGTGCAGTGGATCCGGCTGTAATGGGTGAAGATCCTGGAACGGATTGGGGTCTTGAGGTTGCCCATGCTGGGCGAGGATTTTGGAATCGCTCAGACCGACGTTCCCTCAAACGCCGATCTAATTTAGTTGCTGCCTGAATTAATTCCTCTAATGATGCGGGAGTCTCCATCCTGGCTAATTCATCCTTGAGGAGTTCCGACAGGCCTTGGCGATACTGGTGACGTAAGGCTGGCTCATTCCAGTTAGTGTCGGCCGCCCACTTACGGAATTCCACCGTGTAGTCCTCAATTGGTCTCCTTCCCTGGACTAGACGGTGTAAGATATTTTCAGCGGTGGCCATACGCTGTGGATCATCATATAGTTGGGCCATACTTTCAAAAAAGGTATCAATAGTATTGAGCACCAGACTTCCTGATTCCATCAGGCTGTGTGCCCAGGCCTGGGGTTCCTCTGACAATAGAGAGATTGCAAATCCCACCTTGACCACTTCTGATGCGAAGGTTCGAGGTTGCAACGCGAAGTACAGAGTGCATGCGTTTTTGAAGGCCCTGAACTTTTTACGGTCCCCTGAGAACCGTTCCGGAGTGGGAACCCTAGGTTCCGGAAGTGCCATAACTACTGTAGGACTAGCAGCGGCCTGAGGGAGCGGTCCTTCATTACTAGATGCTGGGGCTGCGGCAGCAGGGGGAAGGGCCCCCGTCAGTTGCTGGAGGCGACTATCCACTTGTGTGTATCCTTCTTGTAACCTCTGTACTGAGTCGGCCAAGGCGGAGACTTGTTGGCATAAGATCTCCAAGGGAGAGCGCGCTCTGTCGGCCTCGGACATCTGGCTGGTTTGTACTGTCAGAAGCCAATACTCACCGAGGCCGAGATGCCGAGAGCGGCTTGCCCTTACGACCACGCGCACCCGAACCCCCGAGAGTGAGACAGGGGATCGGAGGCACGCAGAGGCACGGGTCTCCGGTAAGCTGCAGAATGACTTGAGTGGAGAGTCTTCTGAGGAAGTGCCTGAGGGTACAAGGGAAGAGGTTAAAGAGACAACAAGCTGATGACAAGAACGTCCTTGGAACTGAGGGAATCGAGGGGGTGTCAGCCCCGTGGAGGGTATCGTTGAGAGCAAGGCAGAGAACAGAAAGTCCAACTGGTCTGGAGTGATCCTTAAACAGGCCAGAGGTCAGGATGGCAGCAGCAAGAGGTGGACTCTATCCAGGCAGAGAATCAGGGTATTAACAAGCAAGAGTGGTCGGGTATCCAGGCAGAGGGTCAGGGTATCCAGCAAGCAGAGTAGTCAGGTATCCAGGCAGAGGGTCGGGGTATCAAGCAAGCAGAGTAGTCGGGTATCCAGGCAGAGGGTCAGGGTATTAAGCAGGCAGAGTAGTCGGGTATCCAGGCAGAGGTTCGGTATAGACAGGTAACAGGAAGCAAGGTAAACAAACACAGGCAGGGAAGCTGACGACAAACCAGCAACCCGACTGGGCGCTGGTGTCGTCTAAAGTACCTCCCAGTGAGCGCGTCAGCGTGACGCGCTACCGGGCACCCGCACGGGCGACGGCGCGCACCCGCGGGCCGCCGTGCACCCGCGCGCGCCGTACCATCAGGCCGCGCACGGGTGCACGTCTCAGCAGTAACCCCCCGCGCATGCGCCCAGCGGCCCGGCGGACGGAGGTGACTTGACTGCCGTGACAGTCTGCATTATGACACCTCCATCCAAGTTGCGGCCGTTCTTCCCAACATCCAAAAAAAGGAACTCATACGTTGCAGAAACAACAGCTAGCAGCACTATGCTGCATAAGCCTTTGTAATTGTAGTAATATGAGCCCGAGTTGGGTGGTGGGACAATCCTCACCACCAGAGGTCTTCCTGCTGCGGAACGTTTCAAACGCCTGTGTCAGCAGGAGGCCTACTAGATATATTCATTGGGTACTCTCTCGCCAGGGGGACTCAATGAAGAATTAGAAACACATTCTTTGTTGTAGTTTACTTTCCTCCCCCCCTTCCCCTCTCCAATCATACATTCATTCTTCACTTTCTTATTATATATATATATATATACACCTTGCCCATCACTATACAAACCATGTAGAAGTTTCTTACAACATAAAAATACCCTCATGGTCCTTTGCTGTCGTATCATCCAGTCACCTGAGGGACCGCTGTCCCCTCAAGGACCCAGATAGCAACTCCACCGTTCTATATAACAACTTCACCCCCTTTTTCCAAACCCCCTACCCACCCTCCCTTCCCTCATGTCCCCCCTGAGCTCATCCTCATAATGTGTATCCCAGTGCTTTTTAATCTCATTTTTTATTTTTTTTATTTTAATTTTACATTTATTTTTATTTTTTTATTATTATTATTATTATTATTATTATACTTATTTTTATTTTATTTATTTTTTTATTTTATTTTTTTATTTATATTTTTCATTGTTTTTCCCATTTTTATTTTTCATTTTATTTTCTATTTTTTTTTTTTTAGTTTAGATTTATTTTTATTTCATTTTTTTCCCACATTTTTTTTCATCTTCTAAATAAATGTTTTAACTCTAATTCCACTTACTATTATTATCCTTATATTTATTAAACTTACCCCCAATTCATCATATTTTTAATTCTTCATACTTTATTTTCAACTTTTTTGTGCTTTTTGGAAGATTGTGGGTCTGCTGGCTGTTGTGGTTCCACAGCCACAGACCTCCAGCCCATACACTTTAACCTAATTAACCTAATTGCCTCCACTATATATTCAAGCTGCTCTCCTCCAGGGAGCAAAAAGGCCAGTAGAAGGAGCTGTGAGCCCCGAGCGCGTAGCCTGTACTATCCCTGCATTATCCCCAACACCAGCCTGGACGTTTGGCGTGCATCAGTGACGTCATTTCCTCTTCCACGCTCCAGAGTGGTCAGCGTGGAGCTTTCCATGCACTGGATGCAGCGGTTCAGCCTGTGTACAGACTCCACACCCAGACGCCTGAAGATACTAACTTTTATTTTTGCATAAACAAGATACCACAGTGGACAGTGGACAGGTAAGAAGTGTCATAATCTAAAAATATGGATACACACTGTCCAAATTGAAGCACATTTTGCCATTCATAAATTGCCTATCAAGACAATATGAGACAAAAACTTTATATGCTACAATCTGAAGGTAATTAGGCAGGCCCTTGCACTACATGCTTTGGTGAATTTATCCAGAAATATGACCACAAAAGAGGTATAGTGTGTATGGGTTTTGCAAAGTCAGCAGATAGAGTATTGGTATCGGTTGACATAGCATTGGGGGGGAGGGAGGGTTCCAAATGAGTTTGTGCCCCCCAAAAAGTGGTCTCTTGCACTTTGCCTGAATTTGAGAACAACAATAACATTTGGACACACTTTAGGGGGTGTTTAAGGTAAGCACAAAAATGTAGCTGACAAATTACATTGTTAAGTTACTAGGCTAGGTGTGTTAAGGTACTAGCCAGAGTGCTCTCAGTATCCTTGGGGACTTTGTGCTCCCCCTCAAGGGTCCCCACTCACCAGATCCAGTCACCCCAAAGGGGCAATGCGCATATAGATATAGCCTCAGCAGTCTCCTCGCCAGAGTGGTCGGTAGGACTCCCAGGACCAGGATGATCCTGGTCATGGTAATTCCCTCATAAGAAAAAAGGAATGAAGACTCCCATAGTGTAGTATGTTAGATTTTATAAAAATAAAAAAAAACTTTCTATTTAAAAAACAAAGTTAAAAAACAAAAAATACAAATAAGTAAAAACAAAGTCCAGTAACAAGGTACCAGATGTGTGCTCAAATCCTAAGTGCAGCTGGGATGGACTAAGCTACACCCAAGGACCGAGCATAAAGGGTACCAGCAACTGTGACGCTAGATGGAGACAATACCGAGTGTTTGCGCTCCACCTGCGTTCCACCAGCCCGTATTCCGGAAATGACGTAGCGTGCGTGGCGCCGCACTGAGGGGGAGCACAAAGTCACCATGGATACTGAGAGCACTCAAGTCACTTTTTTGAGAAATTTGTTTCACGACTTCTGAAGAAAACTATATACACAATTTATGGACTGCTCTATGAACACTATATGACTTTTTGTTTGCCTATAATGTCCATTGACTCTCTGAACTGCTCGCAGTCTATGGCCTACCAACGGCTTATTTAAGCGTGCTATACATGTTGATCTATGGGCATTATTATTATTGCTGGTTGCAGTTTTTTGAGTTTTGGTATATAAAGGTATATCACTAGCTTACCTCTAGAGTTTCACTATAGATATTGGGTTTCACATTTATCCAACACCTTTGAGAGGTACTATATGGCACATCTTATGTGCTATTATTAATGGTACATTTAACATACACAGAGTTTAGGCAATTCGGTATCTACTATTCACACTACACTTAAATATTTATTTTTTCTGTATTTATATTTTTTATCTTAATATTGGTAATCACTTTAATTTTTATTCAGGTGGAGTACCTTCACTGATGGGTTAGCACGTCGGCTCCCCACCTCACCATTCCCCCCATTACACTTGTCCATGCCCATCATAAACCTATATAGGGAGCGCCATTACCCTATTATTTATTTTTATTTGTAATTGTTTGGAGATTCCCAAGGGAAGCTCCTTTTAGGGGAACGGCATACCTAATTATTGCCCTAAGCGCAGCCATTATATACATCTACCTAAGTTTGGGCAAACGCCGTTCGGACAAATGTCAGCGGTTTTGTTGGCAGAAAATCTGATCGTGTGTACAAGGCTTTACAGAAAGGGTGCTCACAATGGAGACATCCAGGATCTTCGGCTAGCCTGGCGTTGGTGCACTTGGTGTCCTGTTGAGTAGGATAAACACAGGGGTACTTGAAAGTATCCTGATAGGCAAAGTGGCATGTGGGATGCTAGCAGTATCCTGATAGGCAAAGTAGAATGTAGTGACTGTTCAGCAGGGTGCAAGTATTTCTACAAATGTGGGCACTGGTGAGGCTATGTTGCTTGACTACCGTGTCTTTAAAGATGGGCAAAAGCCCACTCACCCATCCTGCAACCAAAGTATCAAGCGACCAGTTCCCCGAAAGCCCTGACTGGCCACCTTGTAACCAGATTGGCCCACACCCTCAGGAACATCTGGAGATATAGCTGGGATCCCTCTCAGGCTGGATGTCCATTGCCGTCCGACTCCTGGAACCATGGCAGGATCAGCACACCATCCTCTGGAGCTGTGGCAGGATCAACACACCACCCTCTGAATGTGTGGCTGGATAGATCCCCTCCGTGGGTAAAAGCAGCCCCTCAGATCACATCTGTGTCTTTCTCACTCCCTCATCGACTGACTTTTACCTCAGGACCCAAAATGGAGTCCTTTTACTTTCCTGTCAGCAAAGGCTGCTGGGATTTGTATTTCTCCCTGTATACCAGTCTATGGAGCCATTTTGTGTGGGAACTGCATGTCCCAGAATCCATTGCAGCTCTCCCTGCAGTTCAGTACAGTCTCTCCCATTGGCTGTTGTAACTGTGCCTTTAATTGGTTTTCTCCTTCCAACCAATAGGGGCACAAGAGAGGCTGCTGAATGCACAGCTCAGTGTGTGTCAAGTCACACATTACATTACTCAGTCAGTGAAAATAGGAAGAAGAGGGGGGGGTGAAAAAGCCCATGCAGACATGACAGCCAGCTCTCTCCCCTCTTTCAGGCTGGAAAGCCCGTGTACATGCAATCATCTGTGTTAATGTACATGCAGCCCATCTGTGTTAATGTAAGTCTGGCTGCAATACTCGCTACATATATATATATATATATATATATATATATATATATAGCACTACCACCACAGGAGCTGCTGGTTGCATTGTGTCCTACCTCCACCCCCCTAAAGGCCTCAGACCCTCTGACACTTCAGGTTGCACGCACACAAAGAGGTAGCAACTTACAAACTTTCGCCGCTGAGTGGTCAAACATTAAAATTAAATGCAAAACAGGTCAGCAAAGTCACCAAAAAGAAATAACAATTTCCAGCTCAACAGCAGTGTGAAGTACCCAATTAAAGTAAAACTGATTCCACAATAGACATGCAGGCATGAAATGACAGACTTTCCCTGGGTCAACATAAACGATAGCCCCCCCCACTTAATAATGTGACAACAGGCAGCCTTAAGTTAGTACTAACAATATTAGAGATTATGCTGCTGGTGCACACTAGTGGCAAAAAGCCAGGTCTAGGCCATCACTAAACTTTAAATATTTGAATACAACCAGCATCTCAATAACTGAATAAGTAAATGAACCAATTCACAGTTCTTCAAAGTAATTCTTCTGCCAGCTGGTGTTGGGGCCTTTTGGTAATGTTGGTACACTAGAAGGTGTTTATTAGAACTGCATGCTGTAAGATGGATAATTATAGATTGTGGTTCAGTGTGTAGTGCAACAGACTGGGCCAACTGAAGACTTATTGTTGAAAGCAATGAAACAGCCAGACCGGGTCTGCTAAAAGCACTGAAAGTATTAAACTGGGTTGGAGGAGGAGTGGATAAAAGTTAATTCTGCTTACAGTATGTGTTTCCCTGTTTACAGATACCTGCTCACCAACTCCATGGATTGCAGTAGCAATCTGTAGCGATGATGGGGCCTCCCTAACATGGCAATGAACACTGACCTCCTCACATAAGCCTGGCATGCAGTGTGGCCAGACCAGCCTAGAGTGCACAAGCACTGGAATCCCAGTAGTGACTTGACGTATGGTGGACCCAGATCGGTATGTTGTGCTATTGTGATGTTGTGCTATTGTGCTAGTCCCTCTGGAGCAACCATCTGAACCATGGAGCTGTATCAGGAGGATACACAGAGTGCGTGGGCTCGCCGGTATTCGCTTGCAGAGTAGCTGTGTAGTGCTGTTGTGACACACACAGTTCTGTCAGCAGGCTCAGAAGTTGTGTTAAGCACCAGGGCCTCTTAATGTTCTTCCCTGCAGCTTTCCCCAGAGCAGCCACACTGACCCACACTTGGTGCCAACAGCCCAGGCTACTTCCCAGGCTTTTTGATATATACCCCTCCCGTTCTCAAAGTTTATTGGGGCTTGTAGCTCATAGACCAAATTATTACACTCACACTGTTCTTTCCCTTGTGGCTAAAAAAAGGAAATTGCTCCACTAGGTGACTTGTATATAGAGAGAAACAACTAAAGATAATGTCCTTCGAATATACTGTAGCAAAGTACCAGGTTACATGTTTATTTGGGAAAAGCCATTTCGCCAAATCAGTCTTAGTTCAGCAGATCACAATTACATAGTTATATGTGTTTTACTTATCTGCATTTATATTGGATTGTGGTAATTTACCAGTTTTAGCCTGCCTAAACACAACATGGTATAGGCCTTTAAGAAGGAAAAAAGCTTTAAAATTAATTTGGGAGTTTGGGTTGTTATTCTAATTCTTACAAATGTCATGTGTGAGGTTTCACACCATAAGTCAGCCAAATCTTGTGTTAAATAAGAAATACTGCTAATATGTTATTATGTTACCTAAGAAACTATCTTCTAAACAGAAGCCCTCATGAATACTCTGGAGAGGCATCAGACACTTTCTCCTCCTCACTACGTTGTATATATATGGTTTGGCAGAGGTTCATTACAGAAGATAAACGGGTGTTTAGTGCCAGAATTCTATTACTCTCGACCCCGACCTTTGGCTGTACGCTGTTTCCAGTTGTTCCTCATCCTCAAAACAAAAAACAGCACCCATTTTTATCATTTGTAACTTCTGTTTTTAACAGATCTAAAAAGATACTTCACTAAAAACTAATTTAGGAGACACATTTAGTCTAAAATTCCTCTCTTGTCCATCCAGTTCTTTAAATTTGGACTGTCCACCGTCTAGCATCAGTCTGCATACCAAAAGGACGAAGAAGCATTCTGCTCCTGGTATCTAAAAGCAAAACATAAGTACAACGCATCCCACATGAAAAGCACACAGTTCGGAAAAAAAAGAGGAAAGAAGATTTCTTCTAATCTAACATTTTTTAGAAGCAAAACAAAATGTTCTGGTTGATCTTCAGCCAATTCTCTAGATGTGTCTTGTTTCAGTCATTCAGCTTCACAACACAAAGACAAAAAAGAGCACAAGTAACCAACAACTTCAAAAATGCCATCAGTGAAAACAAATAGTTTCTAAACCTTATAAGGAAAATCTTTGAGAACATATTTGGTCACGTTCTTCAAACGAATACCAAATAGCACAGAACAATTAGTGCGTAAAATGTGCTTCGAGGGGGGGCATATTATTAAAGCTTAAATAATATCAACCGACAATATCGTGCCAAGCAGCATATAATAAAAAAAACAAAAAAAAAACAACTTGTCTTCACTAATACTTAGGAAAAGAATAAATAATGAAAAACTAAAACATTTCGAGCAATGAAGTAATATGCATTTGTTTCATTTATTCTTGTGGGTTATTTTAGTAATTTAATTGAGTTAATTTTAGTATATGTAATAGCTCTGTAATTCACAGTGAATCATTTTAGATTTTGTTCAGATTTTGGTCCTTGTAGGGAAAATGACCTGAAAGGAAAAATTGCCCATAACACCTACACCATATTGCCAAAATTTTGTGAACACCCCCTTATTGAGTTCAGGAGAGCAAAATCAGGCCTAAAAATATATGGTTTGTTGAGTTTGATGGGAAGGAACTCATGTGGCCTGCACAGAGCTCTAACCTCAACCCTACTGAAGATTTTGGAATGAATTGGAACTGCAAGTGCGAGCCAGGTCTTCACATCTAACATCAGTACCTGACCTCAAGTGCTCTTTTGGCTGAATGGGCACAAATTCTTACAGACACATTCCAAGATCTTGTGCAAAGTCTTGCTAGATGAAAGGAGGTTGTTATATGCAAAAGATGTGTGTGAGCATGTGTATGTGTGTGTGTAACAATTCCATATAAATGCCCATGGTTTTGGAATAGTCCAACAAGCTCATATAATTGTAATGGTTAGGGGTCCACAAACTTGTGGGTTTGCAGTGTAGGGCAGGACCAGTGCCAAAGCTGTATTATGAATAAATGCATTATGAATAAATGCCCCCAAAAAATGAGGATTGTTTGATGATGTTGGCACACTGTTTCAATGGCATTGACATAGGAAGGGAGTTGACATCAATGATGGTGAAGCCATATAGGTCACTGGGCACCATAATAATGGTCCAGTATAAGCCTGTATAGTGTTTGGAGATGGACACATCTTTATCAGAAAGGACAGAACATCTTCAAAAACCAAGGACAGCTTGAAGAGAATTTAAGGGTGGAAACTGTAATTTCCACTCTTAAATTGTTATAATAGTGGAACTGTACCCCTTATGAATATACAGTACGTAGTTCATTTTTTATAATTTCCTTGTATTTTATCAATGTCAGAGCAAACGTGTCAGGCTGTTTATGAGGCTGTAAGGCCTACCTATTTCTTTCTGTCAAGTAACAAAGGTGCTAAAGGCGTGGACAACTGACAATTTTACCCTCATCCAGAAATGCAAAGTGATCACCGGACGTCAGGCTTGAAGTCAGGCAGGAGGTAGGTCAACCTCTGTGAGGGCCTCTATCAGGGAGGGAATACAGCTACATAAAAATGACACTCCTATCCCTGAAAGGTAAGCCTGCACTATTATAACAGCTTAAAGCCCAACTTCAGGAAACTTCAAAAGTCTCCCTTGCAGTAGGGCTGCACCCGCACTGCAAGTGTTAAAGTGGAATTCTGGGTCTTCCCTATCTAGTCTTAAAAGCACTCCCTTTCACCTCCTAACACCTATTCTCACTAATGTGTGTAAGAAAGATCTGTATACTTAACTATTTTTAACCTGCTGCAGTCCACTCACATGATCCGTCTCCCCAGTGTCAGCCAGCTGCCACTGCAGGAAGGAAGTGCCCACAATGGATGGGCCACAGTAAGCCTATAGGTGACATCACCACTCCCAGGCATAACTAGCCTTTGAAGAGTGTTGTTTCCTCTCCCTGCAGCTGGCGCTAGCTGACCCATTGGATCAAATGACTACACCAGAGTGGCCTGAAAATTGGTAAGTATACAGATCCTTCTTAACCAGGTTAGTCAAAATAGGTGTTAGAAGGGGGGAGGGAGCACTTTTAGAACTAATTTGGGAAAGATTAGAATTCCAGTTTAACTAATGGTTTTGGTCTAGGTGCAAGAAGATTTACTTACTCGATCCCCTGTGCTGCTAGACCGTTTTTCAGAGCACCTTCTCCCCCATGCTCCGGTGGTCTAAGGTCCTGACATCATTGAACATGATATCAACAAGGTACAGTCCACCACCATGGCATAAGGGAGCACTGTCAACCACAGGAGCAGGGGATCGGGTCAGTAAAAGTGTATTTACTCTCTCCTCCAATAAATGAGCACAGAGCCACTACAAAACAGAATTTTTGGATTTTCTGGAGTTAGGCTTTAAAGTAAACCTCTCAGCAGAGAAAGAAAATTATTGCTATTGCTGGGTTCCGTCTTAAAACTTTGTGTCCCTCATTATTAGCCAGAAGTCCTTGTCTGCATATTTGTTCCAGATCAGTGATTCAACAGCAAATTGTGTCCATACAGTAATTACTATGTGACGGTGATGCAAGTGGATACGCTTGCACAGGTTCCAATGTACAAACAGTGAACAAACTAACACATGTTTTTTCCAAGCTGGAAATGTGATTTTTCCCTAAGGCCTCATTCACACGAGGCGCACTCCGTTTCCATGGAGCCCGCCTTGGTCCGCCGACTCAGCGTGGGATCTCTCCATTGATCTCCACTGAGCCGGCGCATGAGAGGTCCCTCTCTGCTCACTGAGCGGGGAGGGGCTTGTCAGGTGCCGCTGCTGCCTATGGAGGATCGGATGAAAATGGACAGCATGTCCGTTTTCTTCAGATCTCACCCGATCCGATCCGCCAGCGACGGATCCGGACGTAGGGCCATCCGTCTGCTTTTAGCGGATCGGACGAGGTTGGATGTCAGTGGACATGTCTCCGCTGACATCCGTTCAGGTCCACCGTCAAAACTGACAAGTGGACCTGAACGGTCCGATCGTGTGAAAGGGGCCTAATGTTTTTGGGTATATGTTCCTGCTGTTAGTGATTTTATATGCACACCTTATATTACGGGGAGAAAAAAAGCAAAAGCTGTAGTACATGGTTTTCTAAACAGGGATGAAGGAAATAGATTTTTTGAGTTTTTATTTCCCAAAATTTTAGTGACAACTGGGAGATTTCAATGGCATTTCGCTGTTCTGGCAAAATGCATTGGAGTCAAGGGGAAGAGTGGTTTCCAATAGCTTTTAAGTAGTTTGATACAATTATATTTAACCCCTTGCCTTCAGGAAGATGTACCCTGTTCATGACCAGGACATTTTTTACTGCGTTACTTTAACTGACATTTGCGTGGTCATGCAATGCTGTACCCAAGTAAAACTTATGTCCTTTTTTCCCACAAATAGTACTTTCTTTTGCACTACAAACAAAAAAAGACAAAAATTTTGAAAAAAAATCTATGTTTTTTACTTTCTGCTATTATTATTATTATTATTATTATTATTATTATAATACAGGATTTATATAGCGCCCACAGTTTGTGCAGCGCTTTACAACATGAGGGCAGACAGTACAGTTACAATACAAATAAATACAGGAGGGATCAGAGGGCCCTGCTCGTTAGAGCTTACAATCTAGAAGGGAGGGTCAAGTGGAAACAAAAGGAAATAACTGTGGGGGGTGAGCTGACGGAGAAAATGAAAATCCAGTTGTTAGGTGTGGGTAGGGAAGAGAAGGGTTTTCAGGGATCGTTTAAAAGTTAATAGAGTAGGAGATAAGCGGACAGATTGGGGTAAGGCATTCCATAGGATTGGAGAGGCTTTGGAAAAGTCCTGGAGGCGAGCATGAGAGGAAGTGACAAGGGAGCTAGAGAGCAGGAGGTCTTGAGAGGAACGAAGACTAGGCTAGTGATGTAGCTGGGGGCTAAATTGTGGATGGCTTTGTAAGTAGTTGTTAGTATTTTGAATTTAATTTGTTGGGGGAGCGGAAGCCAGTGGAGGGATTGACAGAGAGGGGTAGCAGACACAGAGCGATTGGTAAGGTGGATGAGTCTGGCAGTAGTTTTAATGATGGATTGAAGGGGTGATGGCTATGTAGAGTTAAGCCAATGAGAAGGGAGTTGCAGTAGTCGAGGCGAGAGATGACCAGCGAGTGAATTAAGAGCTTTGTTGTGTCGTTGGTTAGAAAGGGGCATATTTTGAAGATGTTGGGGAGGTTGAGGTGGCAAGATTTGTACAGTGATTGGACGTGGTGCTTAAAGGAGAGTTCAGAGTCCAGGACTACACCTAGAACCTTGGCATGTGGGGATGGGCTTATGGTTGTGCCATCGATTTTGACAGAGAGATCAGGGGAAGGGGCATATGGGGGAGGAAAAATTATAAATTCGGTTTTGGATAGATTGAGTTTGAGGAAGTGGTGTGACATCCAGACTGATATATCTGACAGTAAATTAGTGATACGTGAGGAGACAGAGGGAGTGAGCTGAGGGGTAGAGAAATAGATTTGGGTGTCGTCAGCGTAGAGGTGGTATTGGAACCCATGGGAGGCTATCAGCTGACCCAGGGAGGAGGTGTAGATTGAAAATAGGAGAGGTCCAAGAACAGAACCTTGGGGGACCCCAATAGAGAAAGGAAGAGGAGAGGAGGAAGTCGAGTTGTAAGAAACGCTAAAGGTGCAGTTGGATAAGTAAGAAGAGAAACAGCGAAGAGTATAGTCATGGAGACCAAAGGCGTGGAGTTTTTTGAGGAGGTGGGGGTGGTCAACCGTATCAAAGGCAGCAGAGAGGTCTAGGAGTAGGAGTACAGAATAGTGTCAATTGGTTTTGACCATTAGTAGATTGTTTGTTAGTTTTAGGAGAGCAGTTTCTGTGTAGTGTTGAGGATGAAATCCAGACTAAAGGGAATCAAGAAGGCTATTATCAGTGAGGTGGACCCTCAGTCGGTTGTAGACCAGATGTTCAAGGAGTTTGAATAAGAATGGGAGCAAGAAGATGGGGCATAGGTTGTTAAGACTGGATGGGTCCAGTGAAGGCTTTTTAAGTATGAGTCTGACAAGTGCATGTTTAAGAGAGTTGGGGAAAATGCCAGAAGAGAGGGAGAGATTGAAGATGTGGGTTAGAGAGTGTAGCATAGAGCCAGAGGGTGAACGTAGCATTTGCAAAAGAACAGGATCCAGAGGGAAGGTGGTAAGGTAGACGTTAGCAAGTAGTTTAAAATATATATATATAAAACATATCCCTAGTGTTAAAGGTATCACAGTGCGAACACATAGCGCACACACAGCACACACATGTAGCTATACCCAGTGTGCCTCTGGAAAGGTTTTAATGATAAATCTCTGTTCATACCCAAGTCTTTTTACATGCTGCAATGCACATGTCTTTGCTTAGTGAGCTTGCCTTGTTTTATTTATTTATTTTTTTTTAGTCTTCATTGTATTTTTATTCCCAAGCTTTGACCTATGCATTTCTTTTGCCCACCTTATTAGAACAGAAGGAGCAAAAACAGCATTATTCGGATCTTCGTTGTGCACTATTAACACTGACCATTAATGTACAATGTGCTAGATAGGTTCAAGTATCATATTCATTATGCGTATGTACAGCCACATGCTCACACCTTCCCACAATGCACCATAGGGATTCATATCTGCACTTGCTCATTTACTTAAGTAAATCAAGCCCAGGAATAATAACTAGGGATCAGTGTAGTGATTTCAGCTCATTAAGCTGCTTAGGTAATATTTGCCGTTTAGACAAATGATGGCAGGTGGGATGCTCTGTTGCTCTTGGAAGGATGTCATATGAGCCAATGACGCAGCTCTTTACCCATGTCATCAGCTGTGTCCAATCACAGCCGGTCACATGTAAACAAGGAAATGACGGTTATCGGCTCTCCTTGCCTCACACTGACAGAGTGTGAGGAGAGCAGATTAGCGGCATTTCCTTACAGGGGAGACCTGTACCGATAATAAGGGTACTGATCATCAGTTCTCTGATTATCAGTGCAGCCCCAGCAGTGCCCAGGAGTAATGCCAGTCTTTGGCCATCAGTGATGCCAATCTATGTCCATCAGTGATGCCAATTTGTTCCCATCAGTGATGCCAATCTGTGCCCATCAGTGATGGAAGTCAGTGATGCCTTTCACTGTGCATAAGTTCCTGCTTATCAGTGCTGCCCATCAGTGCTGCCTATCCATGCCGCCTATCATTGTCCATAAGTGCCACCTATTAGTGCCTATCAGTGCGACCTATCAGTGCCCATCAGTGCCACCCATCAGTGCTCATCAGTGTTGCATATCAGTGCCCATCTGTGCTGCATATTAGTGCTTCCTCATCAGTGCTCTTCAGTGCCATTTTATCAGTGCCCATCAGTGCTGTCTCATCAGTGCCCATCAGTGCAGCCAATCAGTGCCTATCAGTGCCACCTCATCAGCGCACATCAAATAAGGAGAAAAATTACTTATTTACAAAATTTTCTGACAGAAACTAAGAAAAACTTTTCTTCAAAATTTTCTGTCTTTTTTGATTTTGTTTAGCAAAAAATAAAAAAAACCCAGCAGTGATTAAGTACCACCAAAAGAAAGCTCTGTTAGTGTTAAAAAAATAATAACATTTCATTTGGGTACAGTGTTGCATGTTCGTGCAATTGTCACTCAAAGTGTGACATCGCTGAAAGCTGAAAATGGGCCTGGGCAGAAAGGGGGTGAAAGTGCCTAGTATTGAAGCGGTTAAAGGGTGTGATGGTTTTAAGAATGAATTTAGGAATGTTTTTTTTTTTTATTTGGTGTTCTTTATATTTGTACGTTTTTTCCTTTATGTGTATTTGATTGCTGTTTTTGTACCTTTTTTAATTGTTTACTTTTTACATTTTCAGATACATTTTTGCTCTCTGCTTTTTTCTTTCTTTCTGTGAAGTACCAGAAGAATTTATATCTGCCCTTTAGTAAATCAGGTTCAAAGAATACCAGCTAGGGATGAGTTAAGTGATTTCAGCTCATTAAGCTGCTTAGGTAATATGTGCTTGAAAAAAAAAAAAAAAAAAAAAAAAAAAAAAAATATATATATATATATATATATATATATATATATATATACATAAATATATGTTTATACATATGTGTGTGTGTATATATATATATATATATATATATATATATATATATATACGTGCATATTTATACTATACTTTTTTTCCCTTTATGTAAAGGGTGTGATGGGTTTTTGGATGAACTTAGGGTTGTTTGGTTTATTACATTTGGTGTTCTTTGTATTTGTGTGTGGTTTTTTTTTTTTTTTTTTAATGTAATTTTTTATACATTGTTTACCTTTTAAACATGTCATGATACTTTTTTACTGTTTTACTTTTTTGTGAAAAAAACAAAAAACCTAAACAGCAAAGGTAATGCATAATGCATGAAGTTAAAGATTGCAGCAGCACTGTGCCAGGACACTCTGCGTTGTCATGGCTGCTTGCAGTCCAGCTTAGGAACGTGCAGGTAGGGGTGACAACGCTAAGTGTTTTCACGTTAGGAAAGAAAGAAGTGACTGTGGTTATACTTTATAGGTAACATATCATTTTTTACCATTATGTACAACATATTTGGCTTGAAGCTGAAGTTTAAAATGCTTACATTTTTCTTTCCTGGTACCTCCTTTCCCCTTATTGTAGACCCAGTGACATCATTGCTCTCTGCGCTTTTCTATGCAATACAACTGAATCATGACTGGTGGGAAGTGCATAGCTTCCTGAAAAAATCACAGCACCTTTCCTCCATACTCCTCTTATGCGCTGTACACACGGTCAGACATTGATCGGACATTCTGACAACAAAATCAATGGATTTTTTCCAACGGATGTTGGCTCAAACTTGTCTTGCATACACACGGTCACACAAAGTTGTCGGAAAATCCGATTGCCCTGAACGCGGTGACGTAAAACACATACGTCGGGACTTTAAACGGGGCAGTAGCCAATAGCTTTTGTCTCTTAATTTATTCTGAGCATGCGTGGCACTTTGTGCATCGGATTTGTATACACACGGTCGGAATTTCCGACAACGGATTTTGTTGTCGGAAAATTTTACATTTTATATCTCTCAAACTTTGTGTGTCGGAAATTCCGATGGAAAATGTGTGATGGAGCACACACACGGTCGGAATTTACGACAACAAGGTCCTATCACACATTTTCTGTCGGAAAATCCGACCGTGTGTACAGGGTAATAGTCCTCAGCCTTAAAACAAGTAGTGGGTTGGCTCTTGGCAGGTGTTATGCAAATATTGTGCAAATATTGCAAATATTGTAATGAAGTGCCCTTTTAGTCACTATGTCCAGATGCTGGCACTGGCTTCTTTAACTAATTTTCCCACAATCCCCTGGGTTCCCATGAGCCCCTATTCCTGAACAGGCCCAGGGGATAAATGTATCCCTGTTTCTTGCTCTCAGCAGCTCAAAGGGGCCAGACTTGTTGAGGCAGAGGCGGCTGGGCATTTGACCTGTACAGTCCTCCACTGTAAGTCCCACCATGCAGACAGCCGGTGGGAGCCCAATAGCATGCAGCTTCTATGGAAAACTCACTGTGCGGAGCACTGCTCCAATTGCTACTCTATGATAAAGGGGTGTTTGCTAGGGGGCAAAAAGACCAGGGGCTTCAGCCTGAAGTCCAAGGCTGGCACGGGGGGGGGGGGATCTCTAGTGGTGCGGGGTTTTTTGGCTGGGTGGTGGGGTTGTGTGGCAGGGGGTAAGCTCACTTGCTGGTTGCTGCTTGGCTTACCAGTGCCCATCAATGCTGACCACTAAACTGACCTACCTACCTGACACACACTGACCTACCTGACACACACTGACCTACCTGACACACACTGACCTACCTGACATACACACACTGACCTACCTGACATACACTGACCTACACTGACCTACACACACTGACCTACCTGACACACACTGACCTACCTGACATACACTGACCTACCTGACACACACTGACCTACGTACACTGACCTACACTGACCTACACACACTGACCTACCTGACCTACACTGAACTACATGACACACACTGACCTACCTGACACACACTGAACTACCTGACACACACTGACCTACACTGACCTATATGACATACACTGACCTACACTGACCTACACACACTGACCTACCTGACACACACTGACCTACCTGACACACACTGACCTACCTGATATACACTGACCTACACACACTGACCTACACTGACCTACATGACATACACTGACCTACCTGACATATACTGACCTACCTGACACACACTGACCTACCTGACACACACTGACCTACACTGACCTACATGACATACACTGACCTACCTGACACACACTGACCTACACCGACCTACCTGATAGACATACACTGACCTGGTACCTGACATACACACACTGACTGACCTACCTGACCAGAAGGAGACAGACTTCATGTGTCCAGGTCCTGCAGCAGCAGCTCAGCTGTGGTGCTGTTGTGCAAGGCAGCCAGAGGAGAGTAGGAGAGACGCCCGTCCGAGCGCTGAGCGGGGATCGATGTGGCACGGTAAGCCCCTTTGTAATTCCCGCCTTCTGGAGCCTTCTTCCTGTTCCACTCACAGCGAGCTGGGAGAGGCCTGACATTGGAGGAGTGCAGGCGCGGGGAATGCTGCTTAGGGTGGCGGTGTCTTCTCTCTCTTCCTCCTGGTCTCTTCCCGGCTGCCGAGGTATCCCCCTCCCTGCTTCTCTGCACTACACGCCACCACTGGACCATCGGCGGGACGTTCCAGTCCAGAACTCACAGGCCAGGCCCCACGAGCACGAGCACTAGCACAGAGGAAGAGGAAGTGCAATCCTCCTCCGCTTTGAATGCTTTGCAGTGTGGGCACAGTGTGCAGTGACGTCACTGGTTGCTAGCTGCTAGGTGGCTATAGCAACCAGTGACCAAGAGTAGAGTCAGGCGGGCGCAGAGCTGGAGCCGGAGCCAGCGCTACCACGGCTCTGTCCACCCCTGTCCCCTGGATTCGTCCCCTGCATTCTGGACCAGACAAGAGACTCGGGGCTATTGGCCCCAGGCTCGGGGATGTAGCCCCAATAGCCACCCCCTAACGACGCCTCTGCACACAGCCATTAATGTCTAAACCGCTGGCAACAAAAGTGAGTACACCCCTAAGTGAAAATGTCCAAATTGGGCCCAATTAGCCATGTTCCCTCCCCGGTGTCATGTGACTCGTTAGTGTTACAAGGTCTCAGGTGTGAATTGGGAGCAGGTGTGTTAAATTTGGTGTTATCGCTCCCACTCTCTCATACTGGTCACTGAAAGTT
Organism: Lithobates clamitans; assembly: GCA_037952925.1. NCBI lineage: Eukaryota > Metazoa > Chordata > Amphibia > Anura > Ranidae > Lithobates > Lithobates clamitans. The sequence goes on from JBBGZY010000292.1 coordinate 1,421,986, forward strand.
CAACTTGGCACCTTATGGAAAGAACTCTCTGAGGATCTGAAAAAAGAATTGTTGCTCTACATAAAAATGGCCTTGGCAACAAGAAGATTGCCAAGACCCCGAAACTGAGCTGCAGCACGATGACCAAGACCATACAGCAGTTTAACAGGTCAGGTTTCACTCAGAACAGGCCTCGCCATGGTCGACCAAAGAAGTTGAGTGCACATGCTCAGCGTCATATCCAGAGGTTGTCTTTGGGAAATAGATATATGAGTGTTCCAGCTTTGTTGCAGAGGTTGAAGGTGTGGGGGGTCAGTCAGTCAGTGCTCAGACCATACGTCGCACACTGCATCAAATTGCTCTGCATGGTTGCCGCCCCAGAAGGAAGTCTCTTCTAAAGATGATGCACAAGAAAGCCGGCAAACAGGTTGCTGAAGACTGGAACCATGTCCTGTGGTCTGATGAGAGCAAGATAAACCTATTTGGTTCAGATGGTGTCAAGCGTGTGTGGCGGCAACCAGGTGGGGAGTACAAAGACAAGTGTGTCTTGCCTACAGTCAAGGGTTGTGGTGGGAGTGTCATGGTCTGGGGCTGCATGAGTGCTGCCAGCACTGGGGAGATACAGTTCATTGAGGGAACCATGAATGCCAACATGTACTGTGATATACTGAAGAAGAGCATGATCCCCTCCCTTCGGAGACTGGGCCGCAGGGCAGTATTCCAACAGGATAACAACCCCAAACACATCTCCAAGATGACCACTGCCTTGCTAAAGAAGCTGAGGGTAAAGGTGATGGACTGGCCAAGCATGTCTCCAGACCTAAACCCTATCGAGCATCTGTGGGGCATCCTCAAACGGAAGGTGGAGGAGCGCAAGGTCTCTAACATCCACCAGCTCCATGATGTTGTCATAGAGGTGTGGAAGAGGACTCCAGTGGCAACCTGTGAAGCTCTGGTGAACTCAATGCCCAAGAGAGTTCAGGCAGTGCTGGAAAATAATGGTGGCCACACACAATATTGACACTTTGGGCCCAATTTTGTCACTTAGGGTTGTACTCACTTTTATTGCCAGCAGTTTAGACATTAATTGCTGTGTGTCGAGTTATTTTGAGGGGACAGCAAATTTAGTGTTGTCACATGAAAAGATACAGTATAATAAAATATTTACAAAAATGTGATGGGTGTACTCACTTTTGTGAGATACTGTATATACAGTGGGGACGGAAAGTATTCAGACCCCCTTAAATGTTTCACTCTTTGTTATATTGCAGCCATTTGCTAAAATCATTTAATTATCAATTAATTTTTTTCCTCATTAGTGTACACACAGCACCCCATATTGACAGAAAAACACAGAATTGTTGACATTTTTGCAGATTTATTAAAAAAGAAACACTGAAATATCACATGGTCCTAAGTATTCAGACCCTTTGCTGTGACACTCATATATTTAACTCAGATGTTGTCCATTTTTTCTGATCATCCTTGAGATGGTTCTACACCTTCATTTGAGTTCAGCTGTGTTTGATTATACTGATTGGACTTGATTGGGAAAGCCACACACCTGTCTATATAAGACCTTACAGCTCACAGTGCATATCACAGAATCATGAGGTCAAAGGAACTGCCTGAAGAGCTCAGAGAATTGTGGCAAGGCACAGATCTAGCCAAGGTTAGAAAAAAAATTCTGCTGCACTTAAGGTTCCTAAGAGCACAGTGGCCTTCATAATCCTTAAATGGAAGACATTAGGGATGACCAGAACCCTTCCTAGAGCTGGCAGTCCGGCCAAACTGAGCTATCAGGGGAGAAAAGCCTTGGTGTGAGAGGTAAAGAAGAACCCAAAGATCACTGTGGCTGAGATCCAGAGATGCAGTCGGGAGATGGGAGAAAGTTGTAGAAAGTCAACCATCACTGCAGCCCTCCACCAGTCAGGGCTTTATGGCAGAGTGGCCCGACAGAAGCCTCTCTTCAGTGCAAGACACATGAAAGCCCGCATGGAGTTTGCTAAAAAAACACCTGAAGGACTCCAAGATGGTGAGAAAGAAGATTCTCTGGTCTGATGAGACCAAGATAGAACTTTTTGTCCTTAATTCTAAGCGGTATGTGTGGAGAAAACCAGGCACTGCTCATCTCCTGTCCAATACAGTCCCAACAGTGAAGCATGGTGGTGGCAGCTTCATGCTGTGGGGGTGTTTTTCAGCTGCAGGGACAGGATGACTGGTTGCAATCGAGGGAAACATGAATGTGGCCAAGTACAGGGATATCCCGGACGAAAACATTCTCCAGAGTGCTCAGGACCTCAGACTGTAAAAGCTTACCTTCCAACAAGACAATGACCCTAAGCACACAGCTAAAATAACGAAGGAGTGGCTTCACAACAACTCAGTGACTGTTCTTGAAATGGCCCAGCCAGACCCCTGACTTAAACCCAATTGAGCATCTCTGGAGAGACCTAAAAAAGGCTGTCCATCCAACCTGACAGAACTGGAGAGGATCTGCAAGGAGGAATGGTAGAGGATCCCCAAATGCAGGTGTGAAAAACATGTTGCATCTTTCCCAAAAAGACTAGTGGCTGTATTAGATCAAAAGGGTGCTTCTACTACATACTGAGCAAAGGGTCTGAAAACTTAGGACCATGTGATATTTCAGCTTTTCTTTTTTAATAAATCTGCAAAAATGTCAACAATTCTGTGTGTTTCTGTCAATATGGGGTGCTGTGTGTACATTAATGAGGAAAAAAATGAACTTAAACGATTTTAGCAAATGGCTGCAATATAACAAAGAGTGAAAAATTTAAGGGGGTCTGAATACTTTCCGTCCCCACTGTATATATATATATATATATATATATATATATATATATATAAAAATAAATATATATGGTGTTCTTTGTATTTGTGTGTGGTTTTTTTTTTTTTTTTTTAATGTAATTTTTTATACATTGTTTACCTTTTAAACATGTCATGATACTTTTTTACTGTTTTACTTTTTTGTGAAAAAAACAAAAAACCTAAACAGCAAAGGTAATGCATAATGCATGAAGTTAAAGATTGCAGCAGCACTGTGCCAGGACACTCTGCGTTGTCATGGCTGCTTGCAGTCCAGCTTAGGAACGTGCAGGTAGGGGTGACAACGCTAAGTGTTTTCACGTTAGGAAAGAAAGAAGTGACTGTGGTTATACTTTATAGGTAACATATAATTTTTTACCATTATGTACAACATATTTGGCTTGAAGCTGAAGTTTAAAATGCTTACATTTTTCTTTCCTGGTACCTCCTTTCCCCTTATTGTAGACCCAGTGACATCATTGCTCTCTGCGCTTTTCTATGCAATACAACTGAATCATGACTGGTGGGAAGTGCATAGCTTCCTGAAAAAATCACAGCACCTTTCCTCCATACTCCTCTTATGCGCTGTACACACGGTCAGACATTGATCGGACATTCTGACAACAAAATCAATGGATTTTTTCCAACGGATGTTGGCTCAAACTTGTCTTGCATACACACGGTCACACAAAGTTGTCGGAAAATCCGATTGCCCTGAACGCGGTGACGTAAAACACATACGTCGGGACTTTAAACGGGGCAGTAGCCAATAGCTTTTGTCTCTTAATTTATTCTGAGCATGCGTGGCACTTTGTGCATCGGATTTGTATACACACGGTCGGAATTTCCGACAACGGATTTTGTTGTCGGAAAATTTTACATTTTATATCTCTCAAACTTTGTGTGTCGGAAATTCCGATGGAAAATGTGTGATGGAGCACACACACGGTCGGAATTTACGACAACAAGGTCCTATCACACATTTTCTGTCGGAAAATCCGACCGTGTGTACAGGGTAATAGTCCTCAGCCTTAAAACAAGTAGTGGGTTGGCTCTTGGCAGGTGTTATGCAAATATTGTGCAAATATTGCAAATATTGTAATGAAGTGCCCTTTTAGTCACTATGTCCAGATGCTGGCACTGGCTTCTTTAACTAATTTTCCCACAATCCCCTGGGTTCCCATGAGCCCCTATTCCTGAACAGGCCCAGGGGATAAATGTATCCCTGTTTCTTGCTCTCAGCAGCTCAAAGGGGCCAGACTTGTTGAGGCAGAGGCGGCTGGGCATTTGACCTGTACAGTCCTCCACTGTAAGTCCCACCATGCAGACAGCCGGTGGGAGCCCAATAGCATGCAGCTTCTATGGAAAACTCACTGTGCGGAGCACTGCTCCAATTGCTACTCTATGATAAAGGGGTGTTTGCTAGGGGGCAAAAAGACCAGGGGCTTCAGCCTGAAGTCCAAGGCTGGCACGGGGGGGGGGGGATCTCTAGTGGTGCGGGGTTTTTTGGCTGGGTGGTGGGGTTGTGTGGCAGGGGGTAAGCTCACTTGCTGGTTGCTGCTTGGCTTACCAGTGCCCATCAATGCTGACCACTAAACTGACCTACCTACCTGACACACACTGACCTACCTGACACACACTGACCTACCTGACACACACTGACCTACCTGACATACACACACTGACCTACCTGACATACACTGACCTACACTGACCTACACACACTGACCTACCTGACACACACTGACCTACCTGACATACACTGACCTACCTGACACACACTGACCTACGTACACTGGCCTACACTGACCTACACACACTGACCTACCTGACCTACACTGAACTACATGACACACACTGACCTACCTGACACACACTGAACTACCTGACACACACTGACCTACACTGACCTATATGACATACACTGACCTACACTGACCTACACACACTGACCTACCTGACACACACTGACCTACCTGACACACACTGACCTACCTGATATACACTGACCTACACACACTGACCTACACTGACCTACATGACATACACTGACCTACCTGACATATACTGACCTACCTGACACACACTGACCTACCTGACACACACTGACCTACACTGACCTACATGACATACACTGACCTACCTGACACACACTGACCTACACCGACCTACCTGATAGACATACACTGACCTGGTACCTGACATACACACACTGACTGACCTACCTGACCAGAAGGAGACAGACTTCATGTGTCCAGGTCCTGCAGCAGCAGCTCAGCTGTGGTGCTGTTGTGCAAGGCAGCCAGAGGAGAGTAGGAGAGACGCCCGTCCGAGCGCTGAGCGGGGATCGATGTGGCACGGTAAGCCCCTTTGTAATTCCCGCCTTCTGGAGCCTTCTTCCTGTTCCACTCACAGCGAGCTGGGAGAGGACTGACATTGGAGGAGTGCAGGCGCGGGGAATGCTGCTTAGGGTGGCGGTGTCTTCTCTCTCTTCCTCCTGGTCTCTTCCCGGCTGCCGAGGTATCCCCCTCCCTGCTTCTCTGCACTACACGCCACCACTGGACCATCGGCGGGACGTTCCAGTCCAGAACTCACAGGCCAGGCCCCACGAGCACGAGCACTAGCACAGAGGAAGAGGAAGTGCAATCCTCCTCCGCTTTGAATGCTTTGCAGTGTGGGCACAGTGTGCAGTGACGTCACTGGTTGCTAGCTGCTAGGTGGCTATAGCAACCAGTGACCAAGAGTAGAGTCAGGCGGGCGCAGAGCTGGAGCCAGAGCCAGCGCTACCACGGCTCTGTCCACCCCTGTCCCCTGGATTCGTCCCCTGCATTCTGGACCAGACAAGAGACTCGGGGCTATTGGCCCCAGGCTCGGGGATGTAGCCCCAATAGCCACCCCCTAACGACGCCTCTGCACACAGCCATTAATGTCTAAACCGCTGGCAACAAAAGTGAGTACACCCCTAAGTGAAAATGTCCAAATTGGGCCCAATTAGCCATGTTCCCTCCCCGGTGTCATGTGACTCGTTAGTGTTACAAGGTCTCAGGTGTGAATTGGGAGCAGGTGTGTTAAATTTGGTGTTATCGCTCCCACTCTCTCATACTGGTCACTGAAAGTTCAACTTGGCACCTTATGGAAAGAACTCTCTGAGGATCTGAAAAAAGAATTGTTGCTCTACATAAAAATGGCCTTGGCAACAAGAAGATTGCCAAGACCCCGAAACTGAGCTGCAGCACGATGACCAAGACCATACAGCAGTTTAACAGGTCAGGTTTCACTCAGAACAGGCCTCGCCATGGTCGACCAAAGAAGTTGAGTGCACATGCTCAGCGTCATATCCAGAGGTTGTCTTTGGGAAATAGATATATGAGTGTTCCAGCTTTGTTGCAGAGGTTGAAGGTGTGGGGGGTCAGTCAGTCAGTGCTCAGACCATACGTCGCACACTGCATCAAATTGCTCTGCATGGTTGCCGCCCCAGAAGGAAGTCTCTTCTAAAGATGATGCACAAGAAAGCCGGCAAACAGGTTGCTGAAGACTGGAACCATGTCCTGTGGTCTGATGAGAGCAAGATAAACCTATTTGGTTCAGATGGTGTCAAGCGTGTGTGGCGGCAACCAGGTGGGGAGTACAAAGACAAGTGTGTCTTGCCTACAGTCAAGGGTTGTGGTGGGAGTGTCATGGTCTGGGGCTGCATGAGTGCTGCCAGCACTGGGGAGATACAGTTCATTGAGGGAACCATGAATGCCAACATGTACTGTGATATACTGAAGAAGAGCATGATCCCCTCCCTTCGGAGACTGGGCCGCAGGGCAGTATTCCAACAGGATAACAACCCCAAACACATCTCCAAGATGACCACTGCCTTGCTAAAGAAGCTGAGGGTAAAGGTGATGGACTGGCCAAGCATGTCTCCAGACCTAAACCCTATCGAGCATCTGTGGGGCATCCTCAAACGGAAGGTGGAGGAGCGCAAGGTCTCTAACATCCACCAGCTCCATGATGTTGTCATAGAGGTGTGGAAGAGGACTCCAGTGGCAACCTGTGAAGCTCTGGTGAACTCAATGCCCAAGAGAGTTCAGGCAGTGCTGGAAAATAATGGTGGCCACACAAAATATTGACACTTTGGGCCCAATTTTGTCACTTAGGGTTGTACTCACTTTTATTGCCAGCAGTTTAGACATTAATGGCTGTGTGTCGAGTTATTTTGAGGGGACAGCAAATTTAGTGTTGTCACATGAAAAGATACAGTATAATAAAATATTTACAAAAATGTGATGGGTGTACTCACTTTTGTGAGATACTGTATATACAGTGGGGACGGAAAGTATTCAGACCCCCTTAAATGTTTCACTCTTTGTTATATTGCAGCCATTTGCTAAAATCATTTAATTATCAATTAATTTTTTTCCTCATTAGTGTACACACAGCACCCCATATTGACAGAAAAACACAGAATTGTTGACATTTTTGCAGATTTATTAAAAAAGAAACACTGAAATATCACATGGTCCTAAGTATTCAGACCCTTTGCTGTGACACTCATATATTTAACTCAGATGTTGTCCATTTTTTCTGATCATCCTTGAGATGGTTCTACACCTTCATTTGAGTTCAGCTGTGTTTGATTATACTGATTGGACTTGATTGGGAAAGCCACACACCTGTCTATATAAGACCTTACAGCTCACAGTGCATATCACAGAATCATGAGGTCAAAGGAACTGCCTGAAGAGCTCAGAGAATTGTGGCAAGGCACAGATCTAGCCAAGGTTAGAAAAAAAATTCTGCTGCACTTAAGGTTCCTAAGAGCACAGTGGCCTTCATAATCCTTAAATGGAAGACATTAGGGATGACCAGAACCCTTCCTAGAGCTGGCAGTCCGGCCAAACTGAGCTATCAGGGGAGAAAAGCCTTGGTGTGAGAGGTAAAGAAGAACCCAAAGATCACTGTGGCTGAGATCCAGAGATGCAGTCGGGAGATGGGAGAAAGTTGTAGAAAGTCAACCATCACTGCAGCCCTCCACCAGTCAGGGCTTTATGGCAGAGTGGCCCGACAGAAGCCTCTCTTCAGTGCAAGACACATGAAAGCCCGCATGGAGTTTGCTAAAAAAACACCTGAAGGACTCCAAGATGGTGAGAAAGAAGATTCTCTGGTCTGATGAGACCAAGATAGAACTTTTTGTCCTTAATTCTAAGCGGTATGTGTGGAGAAAACCAGGCACTGCTCATCTCCTGTCCAATACAGTCCCAACAGTGAAGCATGGTGGTGGCAGCTTCATGCTGTGGGGGTGTTTTTCAGCTGCAGGGACAGGATGACTGGTTGCAATCGAGGGAAACATGAATGTGGCCAAGTACAGGGATATCCCGGACGAAAACATTCTCCAGAGTGCTCAGGACCTCAGACTGTAAAAGCTTACCTTCCAACAAGACAATGACCCTAAGCACACAGCTAAAATAACGAAGGAGTGGCTTCACAACAACTCAGTGACTGTTCTTGAAATGGCCCAGCCAGACCCCTGACTTAAACCCAATTGAGCATCTCTGGAGAGACCTAAAAAAGGCTGTCCATCCAACCTGACAGAACTGGAGAGGATCTGCAAGGAGGAATGGTAGAGGATCCCCAAATGCAGGTGTGAAAAACATGTTGCATCTTTCCCAAAAAGACTAGTGGCTGTATTAGATCAAAAGGGTGCTTCTACTACATACTGAGCAAAGGGTCTGAAAACTTAGGACCATGTGATATTTCAGCTTTTCTTTTTTAATAAATCTGCAAAAATGTCAACAATTCTGTGTGTTTCTGTCAATATGGGGTGCTGTGTGTACATTAATGAGGAAAAAAATGAACTTAAACGATTTTAGCAAATGGCTGCAATATAACAAAGAGTGAAAAATTTAAGGGGGTCTGAATACTTTCCGTCCCCACTGTATATATATATATATATATAAAATAAATATATATATATATATATATATATATATATATATATAACAAATCAATTTCAATGGTATATTTAACAGAGCCAATTAAAGAAGTTCATTATTAGGTTTTACATACAAATTACATTTTTTATTTTTGGATTTAGACAAGCATTCAATCTTCCAGTTTATTAATGCAGCCCTAACCTGACAGTGGTTGTTACACACAGGTAATGGTCAGCAGCAGTGGTCCTGTGTTCATTCTGTTCTGTAAAATACTCCTATGGGAAAAGCAATGAACACACACTGATCAGCCATGACATTCTGACCACTCACCATAGCCCGTCGAGGCATGGACTCTGCTAGACCTCCAAAGCAATGCTGTGGTATCTGGCACCAAGACATCAGTTGCAAATCCTCTAAGCCCTGTAAGATGTTAGGTTAGATCTCCATGAATTGGACTTGTTTTTCCACCCCTTCCCACAAATGTTCAATTGGACTCAGATCTGGAGAATTTAGAGGCCAAGTGAACACATCAAAAGTGTTGTCGTGTTGTAGGGATGGGCTGAACAACCCCCTGTTCGGTTCGCACCAGAACTTTCGAACACCGCAAAAGTTTGGAACTGAATACCCCTTTTGAAGGCTTATATGCAAGTGTAGCGCTAGTAAATTTTCAATCTACTGCTTATAGGTAAATTTAGTAGGTTATCTGTTTATACATAGTAAGATTTGCCTCTGTTCCAGCTTGGCTGAGTTGCGTGTAGTTTCACACTGTGCCTGTGGGTGTCGTTGTCTTTATGGGTCGGTATTGGAAAGGCAACACGTTGAAGCGTATGAGTGCTGCTCTGTCCCGGAGATAACTCGGTGGAGGTGGTCCTCCGAGTTGCATTCTGGGAGAGGGTATTTATGGGACAGGCGCCATGTTTTAGGGTTCGCTTTCATTCCACCTGCTGGCCCTCCTGGCCGACAGGTATGTGCTAGGAGTACTACCTCGTGGTCCTCCGACCGGGGGGCCCACGTTGCTGCAGCATGTGGGTGGGCCCAGAAGCCTGTCTGGGGCCTACCACAGCGGCAAAGGCATGGTCCTGGGCTGTCTGTCCTATTGGAAGAAGCCGTCATGGAAGGATCATGCAGAGTGCTGGTCTGAAGAGGGGCCTGGTGACTCAGTTGGAGGACGTATCCTAAAGTAATCCTAACGCATAGTACTCCCGGGTCGGCTTAAAGGTTCTAGTGCTGTGTTTGCTGTTCATCATAAACCATTACATCCTGTGGCAGAGGATCGTACGGGTTTTGTTCCAATCAAGTCTGTGGCAGAGACTTTTGTTCGTGCTGCGTACTGGCTGCTAGGTTAGTGAGAGAAACATATCCAGGCGGGCAAAGATTCAACTCTAAAAAGAGAGTACATTCATCTACAAGCTTTCAATTCCTAATACTACACTAAGAAAAGGTATTTGAACATCCCTGCAACTCTTCTTCTACATCTTTCCTGCTACTTCCTTCAATTTACGTTTATTAAAGCATTGGAAAAGATACTCAAGTGTCCGGTGCCTACATTGTCTGGTATTAAACTCAACGGGACCCTAGACCCGGTTCTCGTGAAATAGAGGTAATGAAGGTGACGGTAACAGCCCGCTTTAAACCAGCAGCTCCACCGAGAGTTATTGCTACACAAGTAATTGGGCTATAGTAATTGGCAAGTATAGTAATTGGCAAGTAATGGTTATGGGGGTCCAAGTACTGCCTGGGTGACTTGTATCAATGAAAAAAAAGTTTGTAAAAAAACATAATTTGTAAATGAGCAGTGATTTATTGATGCTTAAAGTAAAAGTATAAAAATGAAAAATTCCTTTTAATATAGTGCCTTGGGGGGTCCCCTTAGTCCACCTGTAAAATGGCACATATGTATTGTGTATCAAAGCTGTTGCAGCAATAATTGCATTTATAAAGCCCAAAAAATGACATTTTCCCTGCAAGCTTTCTTTATTTTGTAAGCAACGGCTTGGGGAGCCAGTCTGTATAATGAGGCCACAATGTAGTGCACTGGAAACAAGATTAGAGATTTTTTGGATAAATTCTGGTGTCTCCACAACAGACTTTGGATTTCTAATTCTGTAACGGGTGTGGAAAAATTGTTCTTTGGGTGTCGGTGGCGCCACCATACCGTAACCCTATAGAGGTACTCTTGATGAAAGCAAGAGTTGGCCTTGCTTTCAAAAATTGCTATGATATGCAACTGTCAAACAGGTGCATAAAAATTGTTTGACAGTACATGCCCAGCATCTAATTGCAAACTTGACAAAGCTGCTGGCTCTACAACTTCTGCCTTTCCACCTGGTGGATTCTGCCCCCTTCCGTGAATTTGCAGAATGTGCTGTAACACAATGGCAGGTTTCCAGTCGCTATTTCTTTTCACGTAGGGCCGTTCCAGCTCTCTACCATCATGTGAAAGGCAATGTTGTGGCATCATTGGGCAAGGCCGTCAGCTGCAAAGTCCACATTACTGCTGACATGTGGTCCAGCAAGCATGGGCAGGGTCAATATATTTAGTTTACAGCACACTGGGTAACTCTGCTTGCAACTCGGAAGGATGTAGGACAGGGCTCAGTGCTGCAGCTTGTTGTGCCCCAACACCTGAATACAACTGATGATTATGATGCGAGATTTGTCAGCTCTACCCCCTCCTTGTCCTTCATGTCCCCCTCTGCTGAATTGCCTTATGAACCTCAAATATATCCCCTAAGTGTTCAAAGAGCTATTCATTGAGTCAGGCTAAAAGATGCCTTGCAGTGTATCAACTTGTGTGTCTAGAAGTCAGGAACGACACCGGAGCAGAGATTCTTGCAGTTCTGCAGGGACGGGCCCAGAGGTGGTTCACACCATGCCAGCTGGAATGGTGGTGTGTGATAATGGCAAAAACCTTCTGTTCGCCCTTAGACAGGGAAAGTTGACACATGTGCCATGCCTGGCACATGTCCTTAATTTGGTGGTGCAGCATTTCCTAAATAGGTACCCAGGGTTGGAAGATCTACTAAAGCAGTCCAGAAGGGTCTGTAGCCATTTTAGACAATCATACACAGCCAGTACTCGGTTGGCTGAAATTCAGCAGGAATTCCACCAGCCCATAAACCGCCTGATTTGTGACATGCCCACCAGTTGGAACTCGACTTTGGTAATGCTGTACATGCAGCAGAGGGCTGTCAACGAGTACCTGTGTGAGTATGGCACAATGACAGACTCAGGCCGGCTCTGATTTTTTTCCCTACACCAATGGCTGCTCATAGAGGATGCATGCACTGTACTGTCACCATTTGAGGAGGCCACAAGGATGGTGAGCCATGACAATGCATGCATCAGTGACACAATCCCTGTTGTGTACCTGCTAGAGCAGACTTGGCGTGGCATTATGGACAGGGCACTCGAGGCAGAGCAGTTGGACGAAGATGGGGACTTCCTTTCCTCTCAAGGCCCACTTTATGCAGACACCATTGTTCCTGTGCCACAGAACACACAGGAGGAGAGAGAGGAGGAGGATTCTGGCAGTTTCTGAGGCATTGAAGCAGAGGAAGACATACATCAAACAGGAAGAGATGGTTTTCCATCCCCAGAATCCTTAGGAGTAGTACGTGGCTGGGAGGAGGCAGTTCCAGGATACTGTAATCCTCAGTGAACCCGAGGAGTGCATGGGTTCCCTCATGTTTAAAGCCTGCAAGGACCCAAGAATACGTGGCATAAAGGGAAAGAATCACTAGTGGTTGGCAACCCTCCTTGACCACAGTTATACAGGGGAAAGTCTCAGAACTCAGGAGTTTATCGAATGCTTTTCCCAACTCTGGTAGGTTACAGTGTCGTGGAAAACATAATTTTGAGGCATCTGTTGGTCAAGAGAGGAGCGGTGGAGAAGGCGGCTGCCTAAGTGATGCATTTCTGAATTTATTTAGTCCTCGCTGCCCAGGGCTGTCAGCTTCCACATACCATCAGCTGCGTCTGCATCACACAGGGGACGACTATCTAGGGGCGAAAACAGAGATGGATAGCTTTCCAGTCGGCGATCCACTGGCTTACTGGGTCATGAGAATAGACCACTGGCCAGAACTTGCCCAGTATGCTATTGAGCTGCTGGGCTGCCCTGCATCCAGCGTGCTTTCCGAACGGGCATTCAGTGCTGCTGGAGGTTTTGTTACTAATCTTAGAACGCTTCTGTCCACAGACTCTGTGGACCGTCTGACTTTTATCAAAATGAAGTACTGGATTACCAGCAGCTATGAAGCCCCCGGTGCCAATGTCGCAGTGTTTTTGGGATGTGGAATCTCTGCAGGACTTCTCGGCCTAGTTTTGTGGGTGTTGATTTCATCTGGAGGAATGTTTTTGGTTTAGGTTTCATGGGCACAGGGACTGTGTTTTTTTTCCACTGCAGCAGGTGGGGCAGAGAAATTTGCCGGGTATAGTCTACAGCTGGTGGTGTGTTTCTGGCAGATGTGTTGCAAGGACCTGGGACACCCTGCGCTATACCATCATCCCTGTCATTGGAGGCTGCTGAGAGGTCATGAGGTATAGCAGGGACAGACTCTGGTGTGTAAGGAGGAGGGACAGATTTGTGCCCCTTTTGTGTGGCTTTTATGTGCTCTTGCCAATGGGCTAAGAGATGGGAGGTTAAATGCCTTGTCAAGCATGTGATACTCAAATGGTTGGGGTTTTTGCCACGCTTGATGCGCTTGAGACAAAGTTTGCAAATAGCAACAGTGCAATTGGCTGCACATGTACTAAAAAAGGCCCAGACAGCTAGGCTGTGGGAAGTGGGCCGGGAGATAACATCTCTACAATGTGATGGAATAGGGTGGCTGCTCTCTACTCTTCCATGATGGCTGCCTCATTGGGGTTGTGCCTTACCCTCCCTTTCCTCCTCTGCTCTATCCAGCACCCAAGTCAGTGACCTCATCATCATCATCTCCTCCATCCTCATTACCACTGGAGACAACTTGGCAATACTCTGCGGCTGGGGAAACATGGCTGCCAATTTTTGTACCAGTGTTCTCCCCTCTATGTAGGCTCATGTTCCTGCCTTCCCCAAACTCAGAGTCAGATCCAACATCTCTTTTTATTTTCCCTTATTCCCTTCCCTTTCCTTTATTTTTTTCTTTCTTTCCCTTCCCTTTTTTCCCTTTTTTTCCCTTCCTTTCTCTATCTTTTAAAAAAAAAATAAATTACAGCCATAAATTAAATTAAGACGTAAATTACAGCAAGCAGGATGTATCCCCTGTGCTGGCGCTTGTTCCTCCAGTCGAAATCCTCCTCTGTTTATTTCCTACCTCCCACCTCCACCTTAGCTGTACTAAGACTATGATGATTATGGTGGCGAGGGGGGTCTTGGATAAAGGAGGACTTCAACTAAAAGAAGAGACATCACCACAAGGTACACACTACACTGAACGCAAATCATGTCCCTTGGGCTGATTTTTCCTTTTTCTATTTTGGCTGCACTTAGGCTTTAGCGCTAGAAATACAAGATTTATGTTATGACATATACTGTGTACTGCGCCACAAAATTCCCAGTAAAAACCCTTTAGAACCTAAAAATTAACTATATCAAATCCAATGCCTTGAATGTATCTCTTACCCCGGAAGAAGTAACCCATGCCCAATTACACTTCCCATTTCATTGGGAAAAAGAAGCCATTACATACCTAGGAATATGGATTACTGAACGAACATCAGACCTGTATAATCATAATCACGCAAAAGCACTAACTAAACTTCAAACAAACTTTAAAGAATGGACCAACTTAAACATTTCCTGGTTTGGCCGCGCAGCCTTAATAAAAATGATTGCTCTCCCCCGCCTCTTATACCTCATGCAAGCAATCCCTATACACTTACCCCCCTTGTTTTTTGCCAAATACAAAAGTATGTGCACAGCCTTTCTTTGGAACAAAAAATCTCCACGCATAAAATATACCCGATTAACACTCCCGAAACTTAGAGGGGGAATCGGCCTTCCTGACTTATACAAATACCACATGGCATGCCATCTGGTCAGGATTGTGGACTGGAAGATACACAATATAGAAAAAGCATGGGTGACAATAGAACACCTTTATACTCACACCCCCACTCATACTCTCCCTTGGCTTCATCCAAGACTATGGCCTCAGACCCTCAAGACACACCCCTTTATATATCCCACTCTAATGGCCTTTAATAAGGCCATAACAGTGCATAAATTATCCACACATATAGGACCTCTTACCTCCTTACGAGGAAACCCAGAATTTCCACCTGGTGAAACCTTGAAATTCCTACAAACTGAATGGCCACATAAAGAGATAAAGGCCCACACATTTTTTGACAAGGGCACTATACGTTTATATCAAGACCTGAAATCAGAATTTTATCCAAATACATTCCCTTTCTGGTCCTACAGACAAATAAGACATTATTTAACATCTAAAAGCTCAACCGCAATATGGACTAGAAAATTAACAACATTTGAACACCTCTGCTCAAGCGACTCCCCTCAGAGACATATCATCTCTCAAATCTACGCAATGCTCCATGAGGACGACACAACAAAACCTTCTGAAATCCCACGATACTCATGGGACACAAACCTACAACTCACACTGACAGAAGGAGACTGGGAAACCATATACTCTTACGCACACAAAGGGTCAATGAATGTAGCGATACAAGAAAATGGTTACAAAATCATAACTAAATGGTATAGGACCCCATCGCGATTGCACAAATTCTCTCCATCTATACCTGATGTGTGTTGGAGATGTAAACAAGCAGTAGGTTCCATGATACACATTTGGTGGGAGTGCGACTCCATCCAGATTTTCTGGAGGGAGGTCCACTCCATCATAGAACAAGTCTCCACATACACCTTAAACTTCACCCCTGCCCAATATCTATTGCATCATACTACACTTCCCAAACACGAATACTTTAAATCCCTGGCCATGCATATGGTCAATGCTGCAAGACTTTGCATCCCAACCCACTGGAGAACAACAGACATACCCACAATCAGGGAATGGTTACAGAAAATATCCAAGATAGCAGAAATGGAAGAACTGATTTCTATAGCTCAAGAGCGCATACAAAAATTCACAACCACTTGGGCCTGCTGGAACCACTTCAAAACGAAGGACTATTATAAATCTTTATCCCCAACATAAAGTGCAATAATTCAGATCCCCCCCTATTACTGGATTAAACAGTATTCCCTCCTCCCATTGTGTGGGAGGGAAGATAAAGCATATAATAGAAGAGTAGCCCTCACCCCCCCCACCCTTCCTCCCCACCTACCCCACTATCCCCTTTTCTAAAATCACACTTAATCATATTCTCCCGTTTCTTAATATTTAAACCCCCTCTTTAAACACCACACACGGGAAGTTTTCTTTGATCAAAATGTCATAAGCTGAGTAAAAGGGAAAATCATACAAACACCATAACTAACCATTCGGTACCAAATAAGCCTTTAAAGACACGCTATCTTGAGCAAAGTCAAATGCTCTAAATGATATTTAAAGGAGCATCTCTATCTCAAAATCCAACTATACCGAATATAAATGCAAGACTCTCTAAGGGACAAAAATCGAAAACATATTATTCGATTTTCCATGACTTAAGATGTAAAATTATGCTTGTTTTATTTACTTGTGTGAAACATGGAAGCCTCTTCTCTTGTACTTTATACATATGTAACACAGATTGTAAAAGTTGTATGTACAATTGCCTGAATAAAAATCTTTTATGGAAAAAAAAAAAACCCTTTAGAAATATTGTATAAGAATAGTATTCTACTATTTGTGTTGGTGGTGGTTTGTATTGGTGTGGTTAGAAAAGGATAGATAAGCTCATGTATGTGCCATACATGAAAGCACATTTAGTCCTACTAAATCGAACACTGCAAAAGTTTGGTTACTGTGTGCAAATAAAATCTGATTGATTGCCAGGGTAATTGCAATTTGCACACTTTGATTTTACATTTTTTATGTAATAATCCTATCAGTGTTTGGTTTTAACCCCTATGGTATCCTGTGCACTTAGCACTCGTCCCCATCCAAATCAGTGCATGGGTTGCTGAGCTGTGTTGTCAGATAGCTAGTCTGGTAGCTAGCCCTGCCCACTCACCTAGCTACATGAAAACACTGATCATCACAAACAGATTTCTGAGTGACAGCTCATGAGGAGAGATGGTGTGATAGACAGTGCAAACACAGCCCCACCCTGCCTCCTTCTAAATTGCCAGACAGAACGCTGCTCTGCTGTGGTGTGCTGTTTCTTCGCGTCTCCACTAAGTTTACACTGAGTCTGGAGCTGCAGCCTGCTATTCAGGGGAGTCAAAACTGTCAGCTTGTGTTGTGAATGATTTTAGCTGAAGAAAAGGGCTTTCATTCACAAAAACACAAGCTGACAACAGCACAAGCCAGGCACTGCACCAAGCTGTCTCGGACCAATGCAGCACATGGCTTGTGCTGTTGTCAGCCTGCGCCTTTTTTTTAATTATTTAGTCTTTATTGAAAAAAAAAATCATATATAACATACAAAATCCTTTTAAAATAATTTAACATACATCCACTTTATTCCTAATCCCTTTCCCTTACCCCACCCCTCCTCTTTCCCTTTTCCGATCTGTTATCCTCATTTCCCTTACTTCCTTATCTTCAATCTATTTCTATTCTGTCAGATCCAACATCTGATCCAAGTAATGGCTGTGCATCGTCAAGGAGCAAGAGGCTGACGCTGTGTTCAAATAACTCCGCTGACTCCTCCATGCCTGATGCTGGGGATATGGCAGAAATAGCTTTGGACAAAAAGGCAGGTTTTGTCACTCTGGCAGCTGCAGGGAACTGCACACTAGTCTCTGCTTGGATGATGGAGGATGAGGAGGATAAGGACAGTTTAGTAGGCCAGTCCACCACCTCCACTGAATGCTGTGGCTGGATAGCATGGGCAACATAACTAAACAGAGGAAATGATGCCCTGCCTGAGGACTGACCATGTCCATCTTTGCCTGTGGACACATTAGCTGCTGGCCCCCTTACAGTGCAATGGGAATGTCTGCCCCTCCTTTCTGTCCTCCCAGACATGATGGGGGAGTGGGTGGTGCTTATTAACAAAATGTAATAAAGATGTGTAAATGTGTATGTAGATGCACTTTAATCAATGGAAAGTGATGTTTGCACTTTAATTTGAGTATTCACAACACAGACACACTCCATGGATACACTATAATATACTGCAATATACTGCGTAAAACATGCAGTAACGCACAGAACTATATGGCATTAAACTTGCAGTAACGCAATGAAAAATATGGCGTTAAACTTGCAGTAACGCACAGAACTATACGACGTTAAACTTACAGTAACGCACAAAATTATACAGCGTTAAACTTGCTGTAATGCACAGAACTATATGGTGTTAAGCTTGCAGTAACGCAATTAAATATATGGCATTAAATTTGCAGTAACGCACAGAGCTATATGGCGTTAAACTTGCAGTAACGCATTGAAATGTACAGTGTTAAACTTGCAGTAATGCACAGAACGATACAGCGTTAAACTTGCAGTAAAGTACAAAACTATATGGGGTTAAACTAGCAGTAACGCACAGAACTATATGGCGTTAAACTTGCAGTGATGCACAGAACTATATGGCGTTAAACTTGGAGTAATGCAAAGAAATATATGGCGTTAAACTTGCAGTAACACAATGAAATATACAGTGTTAAACTTGCAGTAATGCACAGAACAATACAACGTTAAACCTGCAGCAACGCACAGAACTATATGGCGTTAAACTTGCAATAATGCACAGAACGATACAGCGTTAAACTTGCAGTAAAGCACATAACTATATGGCGTTAAATTTGCAGTAACGCAATTAAATATATGGCATTAAAATTGAAGTAACGCAATGAAATATACAGCGTTAAACTTGCAGTAATACACAGAACTATATGGCATTAAACTTGCAGTAACGCAATGAAATATATGGCGTTCACCTTGCAGTAACTCACAGAACTATACAGCGTTAAACTTACAGTAACATAGAGAACTATATGGGGTTAAACTTGCAGTAATGCACAGACCTATATGGCATTAAACTTGCAGTAATGCAATGAAATATATGGCGTTAAACTTGCAGTAATGCAATGAAATATACAGTGTTAAACTTGCAGTAATGGACAGAACGATACAGCATTAAACCTGCAGTAACGCACAGAACTATATAGAGTTACAATTGCAGTAACGCACAGAACTATATGGCATTAAACTTGCAGTAATGCACAGAACTATATGGCATTAAACTTGCAGTAATGCAAAGAACTATATGGTGTGAAATTTGCAGTAACGCACAGAACTATATGGCGTTAAACTTGAAGTAATGCACAGAACTATATGGCGTTAAACTTGCAGTGATGAACAGAACTATATGGCATTAAACTTGCAGTAATGCAAAGAAATATATGATGTTAAACTTGCAGTGTTGCACTGAACTATATGGTGTTAAACTAGCAGTAATGCACAGAACTATACAGCGTTAAACTTGCAGTAATACACAGAACTATATGGCATTAAACTTGCAGTAATGTATAGAACTATATGGCATTAAACTTGCAGTAACACAATGAATTACGTGGCATTAAACTTGCAGTATCGCAATGAAAGATATGCCGTTTAACTTGCAGTAACACAATGAAATATACAGCAATAAACTTGCAGTAATGCAATAAAATATACGGCATTAAACTTGCAGTAATGCACAGAACTATATGGCATTAAACTTGCAGTAACGTATAGAACTATATGGTGTTTAACTTGCAGTAACACAATGAATTATATGGCATTAAACTTGCAGTAACGCAATGAAATATACAGCGTTAAACTTGCAGTAATGCACAGAGCTATATGGCATTAAACTTGCAGTAACGCATTGAAATATATGGCGTTAAACTTGCAGTAACGCAATGAAATATATGGCGTTAAACTTGCAGTAATGCACAGAATGATACAACGTTAAACCTGCAGTAACGCACAGAATGATGTGGCGTTAAACTTGCAATAATACACAGAACGATACAGCGTTAAACTTGCAGTAAAATATAAAACTATATGGCGTTAAACTTGCAGTAACGCAATGAAATATATGCGTAAAACGTGCAGTAATGCACAGAACGATATGGCGTTAAACTTGCAGTAAAGTACATAACTATATGGCGTTAAACTTACAGTAACGCAATGAAATATATGGCATTAAACTTTAAGTAATGTAATATAATATACAGCGTTAAACTTGCAGTAATGCACAGAACTATATGGTATTAAACTTGCAGTAAAGCAATGAAATATATGGCGTTAAACTTGCAGAAACTCACAGAACTATACATTAAACTTGTTAAACTTGCAGTAACGTAGAGAACTATATGGGGTTAAACTTGCAGTAATGCACAGAACTATATGGCATTAAACTTGCAGTAATGAAAAGAAATATATGGTGTTAAACTTGCAGTGATGCACAGAACTATATGGCGTTAAACTAGCAGTAATGCACAGAACTATATGGCATTAAACTTGCAGTAATGCACAAAACTATATGGCGTTAAACTTGCAGTAACACAATGAATTATATGCCATTAAACTTGCAGTAACGCAATGAAATATACAGCGTTATACTTGCAGTAACGCGCAGAGCTATATGGCGTTAAACTTGCAGTAATCCATTGAAATATGTGGCGTTAAACTTGCAGTGACACAATTAAATATACAGTGTTAAACTTGCAGTAATGTACAGAACGATACGTTAAACCTGCAGTAAAGTACAGAACTATTTTGCATTAAACTTGTAGTAACACAATGAAATATATGGCGGTAAACTTGCAGCAACGCAATGAAATATACAGCGTTAAACTTGCAGTAATGCACAGAACTATATGGCATTAAACTTGCAGTAACGCAATGAAATATATGGCGTTAAACTTTCAGTAACTCACAGAACTATACGGCGTTAAACTTGCAGTAACGTAGAGAACTATATGTGGTTAAACTTGCAGTAATGCACTGAACTATATGGCATTAAACTTGCAGTAATGCAAAGAAATATATGGTGTTAAACTTGCAGTGATGCACAGAACTATATGGCGTTAAACTAGCAGTAACGCACAGAACTATATGGCATGAAACTTGCAGTAATGCACAAAACTATATGGCGTTAAACTTGCAGTACCACAATGAAATATATGGTGTTTAACTTGCAGTAACGCAATAAAATATACAACGTTAAACTTGCAGCAACACAATGAAATATACGGCATTAAACTTGCAGTAGTGCACAGATCTATATGGCATTAAACTTGCAGTAACCTATAGAACTACATGGCGTTAAACTTGCAGTAACACAATGAATTATATGGCATTAAACTTGCAGTAACGCAATGAAATATACAGCGTTAAATTTGCAGTAACGCGCAGAGCTATATGGCGTTAAACTTGCAGTAATCCATTGAAATATGTGGCGTTAAACTTTCAGTGACACAAATAAATATACAGTGTTAAACTTGCAGTAATGCACAGAACGATACGTTAAACCTGCAGTAAAGTACAGAACTATTTTGCATTAAACTTGTAGTAACACAATGAAATATATGGCGGTAAACTTGCAGCAACGCAATGAAATATACAGCGTTAAACTTGCAGTAATGCACAGAACTATATGGCATTAAACTTGCAGTAACGCAATGAAATATATGGCGTTAAACTTGCAGTAACTCACAGAACTATACGGCGTTAAACTTGCAGTAACGTAGAAAACTATATGTGGTTAAACTTGCAGTAATGCACTGAACTATATGGCATTAAACTTGCAGTAATGCACAGAACTTTATGGTGTTAAATTTTCAGTAACGCACAGAACTATATAGTGTTAAACTTGCAGTAATGCACAGAACTGTATGGCAATAAACTTGCAGTGACGCACAGAACTATATGGCATTAAACTTGCAGTAATGCAAAGAAATATATGGTGTTAAACTTGCAGTGATGCACAGAACTATATGGCGTTAAACTAGCAGTAACGCACAGAACTATATGGCATGAAACTTGCAGTAATGCACAAAACTATATGGCGTTAAACTTGCAGTACCACAATGAAATATATGGTGTTTAACTTGCAGTAACGCAATAAAATATACAACGTTAAACTTGCAGCAACACAATGAAATATACGGCATTAAACTTGCAGTAGTGCACAGATCTATATGGCATTAAACTTGCAGTAACCTATAGAACTACATGGCGTTAAACTTGCAGTAACACAATGAATTATATGGCATTAAACTTGCAGTAACGCAATGAAATATACAGCGTTAAATTTGCAGTAACGCGCAGAGCTATATGGCGTTAAACTTGCAGTAATCCATTGAAATATATGGCGTTAAACTTGCAGTAACACAATTAAATATATAGTGTTAAACTTGCAGTAATGCACAGAACGATACGTTAAACCTGCAGTAACGCACAGAACTATATAGCGTTAAACTTGCAATAATGCACAGAACGATACAGCGTTAAACTTGCTGTAAAGTACAAAACTATATGACGTTATACTTGTAGTAACTCAATGAAATATATGGCGTTAAACTTGCAGCAACGCAATGAAATATACAGTGTTAAACTTGCAGTAATGCACAGAACTATATGGCATTAAACTTGCAGTAACGCAATGAAATATATGTGGCATTAAACTTGCAGTAACGCAATGAAATATACAGCGTTAAACCTACAGTAATGCACAGAACCATATGGCGTTAAACTTGCAGTAACTCACAGAACTATACGGCGTTAAACTTGCAGTAACAACCAGAACTATATGGCGTTAAACTTGCAGTAACGCAATGAAATATACAGCGTTAAACTTGCAGTAATGCACAAAACTATATGGCGTTAAACTTGCAGTAACGCAATAAAATATACTGTGTTAAACGGTCACTACACTCATACTGACTTAACTATCCCTACATTCACACTAGTGTAAAGATGAATGGTTGCACTACACTCACAATGACTGAACTATCCCTACATTGACACTAATGTATAGATGAACGGTCACACTACACTCACAATGACTGAACTATCCCTACATTCACACTAATGTAAAGATGAATGGTCGCACTACACTCACAATGACTGAACTATCCCTACCTTGACACTAAGGTAAAGATGAATGGTCACACTACTCTGACAATGACTAAACTATCCCTACATTCACACTAACGTAAAGATGAATGGTCGCTCTACACTCACACCGAACTATCCCTAGATGCACACTAAACTGTTATTCTACACTGACAATAGAATCAGAATAGAACACCGTAGCACACTGATGGTCTAATAGCACTGTACAGAGCCATGTTCTATCTCTCTCCATGCCGCTATCACACTACAAATGGCCACTATGAAAAGAATACTTTTATAGTGTGGGGTGGGATTAAGAGCAATGAGTCATGATTGGATACAGTCATCTTGACAGCATCCAATCATGGCTCTAATAGTGCTCTCTGCCCTGATTGGGCGAAGTTTTCATTGCTTCAGCCAATAAGGGTTTTCAATGCACTGTGCGGCAGCGCAGTGCATTGTGGTCATTCAGCGGGCCGAACAAATGGTTGAACGACTCCATAATTCGGTTGTTCGGAGAACTTCCAAACAGCCAATGTTCGGCCCGGACTCATGCTCAGGCTGAACCGTTCGCCCATCCTTATTGTGTTGCTCAAATCATTCTTGAATTCATCAGAGGAGGCCACCTTCTTCCATTGCTCATGGTCCAGTTCTGTTGTTTGTGTGCCCATTGTAGGCATTTTTAGCTGTGGACACAGGGCAGCCTGGGCTCCCTGATGGGTCTGTGACTACGCAACTCCGGACACAACAAACTGTGATGCACTGTGTGTTCTCACACAATTCCATTAGAACCAAGATGAACTTTTTCAGCAGTTTGAGCTACAGTAGCTCTTCTATTGGATTGAAGTACACTGGCCAGCCCTCTCCTCCCATGTGCATCAGTGAGCCTTGGATGAACATGAAACTGTTGCTAGTTCACCAGTTTTCCTTTACTTTTGGTAGGTCCTGACTACTGCAGACCAGGAACATCCCACAAGAACTGCAGTTTTGGAATTGCTCTGACCCAGTCGTCTAGCCAGTAATAATTTGGCCCTTGTCAGAGTCACTCAAATTCTTACGCTTGCCCAATTTTTCTGCTTTTAACACATCAACTTCAGGGACAACATGTTCACTTGCTGCCTAATATATCCCATCCACTTTCAGATGCCATTGTAAGAAGGTAATCAATGTTTTTCATAATATTATGGCTGATCGGTGTATATTGCAGCATTATTGTTCCAAATAATAGTAATTAATTGGGGGAAACCATTACAATTCCAAAGAGTGATTCATTCACAGCATGTGTGATTTTAGTTGTCTGCAAATAATTTTTAAAAGCATGTGCATTAAATCATGCATTTTGTGTACATAACTGTACTTTGTCCAAGAGTCCGTTTAGAAAATGTAATTAAACTACAAATAAACATTTAAACATTAATATTTTAAAGTCAATGTCACACTCAAAGAATGTACAACTGGCTGTGTGAAAAGAAACATCTGATTTATGGTGTATAAATATAGAGCCTCTTATATGTCACAGTGTAAACCGCAATAAAATGGTTATTATTCTGTATGCAAGCTTTCTAAACAGTACAGCTCCAGTCTGAAACAAATTCACTAATCTTAAGAGAATATATAGCATTTAAACGTCCCATGTATTAAGCTATGTTTATATAAACCGTGGCTCAAATGTGAGGTTAGGATAGATTAAAATGCTTAGCGCCAATACTTTGTGTATATCAGTTTCACTTTTGGCGCAGGAATGACAAGCGAAAGCTGGCAATTTGCAACTACAGTGTTAACAATTTCTGCTTGTAAAATAAGCTAAACAATTAGGCTAACCATACCAAAAAAAATTGTCTACAGCAAAAAAAAAAAAAAAAAAAAATCAGTTATTTGAAATGCTTTGCTTTCTGAGCCTTTCTGTTAAATATTCTCTAGTATGTTTAGTAATACCATGCATATTGCATGTGCATGTTTTTTTATTTCCACAATGATTTTAATTGTATGTATAAATAAACTTTTCTACATTTGATACAATTACGTGTCCACATTGGTGCCTTTAAAGTCTCTTCCCAACTTTCTCTTTTTACAATTTGGTACAAGAGGAATCAGAGGGCCCTGCTCATTAGAGCTTACAATCTAAGTGGGAGGGTCAAATAATACAAAAGGTAATAGCTGTGGGGGATGAGCTGATGAAGAAAGTAAAACAGTGTTTGAGTTAGAAGCAGGATAGGCTTCTTTAAAGAGAAGGGTTTTCAGGGATTGTCTAAAGATGGATAGATTAGGAGACAGTCGGACAGATTGGGATAGGGAGTTCCAAAGGATGAGAGAAGCCCTGGAGAAATCCTGGAGGCGAGCATGGGAGGAGGTGACAAGGGAGCTAGGAAGCAGGAGGTCTTGGGAGAGAGCAGCTTGGTTGATATTTTGAGATCAGGTTAGTGATGTGGCTGGGGGCAGAGTTATCGATGGCTTTGTAAACTATTGTTAGTACTTTGAATTTTATTTGTTGGGTGAGTGGATGCCAGTGGAGGGATTGGCAGAGAGGGGTGGAGGACACTGAATGGTTGGTAAGGTGGATGAGTCTTGCAGCAGCATTAATTATGGACTGAAGGGGGGATAGTCTATGTATAGGTAATCCAATGAGGAGGGAGTAGCAGTAGTTAAGGTGAGAGATAACCAGGGTGTGAATTAGAAGCTTGGTGGTGCCATTGGTTAAAAAGGGGCATATTCTAGAGATGCTGCAGAGGTTAAGGTGGCATGATTTGGACAGGGATTGGATGTGGGCCTGAAAGAACAGCTCAGAGTCCAGGGTTACCACTGAGTTGTCATTTTATGCTATTTCTTGTCGATTCCCTATTATTGGGATACAGATATGAGGTGCTGGTAATTGGGCTATTATAGATGGTTATTCTTGAACAAGGCCTAATTGATAAATGTGCTGGCTTAGCAGCTCTCTCATGCTCTTCATCACACGTCACTGACTGCTGAAGCATACCTCAAATAAACAGGCTATTTATTTCATGTACCCTCAATGTATAAAGAGTCCTGCTATCCAGATTTAAACATCATTTAAAGTGCTTGTAAAGAGAAACTGTTGTGACCCCCCCCCCCAAAAGGTGATGGTAGTAATATATTGTGTTATCCCTTAGGAGGTAACAAATAAACATTTCTGCCCTTTGGTGCATAGTGTTTGAGCGGCTTTAGGACTCTTATATGTTAACATTAGAACAGAATTAGAACTGTCTCCGCGTAATGCGCCATTCTTGAGTAAATTGTGCTAAAGCAGTGTCAAGACTGTCTCCTAGAGATGCCCTGTTCTTGGGTCAGAAATGTAACTAAAACTGATAGGGTCTCATAGGAAACCTATAGGGGCTCCCTCACCAAACATAAAAAGACACCCTTATTATTACTTTCAAGTTGCACAGGCCCTGAGCAACAGCATACATTATTCTCAGCCACAGCAAATTTAGTTTTGAGTGCCCCCTTACACTGGTGGCCAGTAGAATAAATAATGTTTCTTTGAAATGATGGTTTGTGTGAGGAAGAATGCCACTTTATATGGTGGTCAGAAGAAGAATGTACAGCATGTCCATATAAAGTGTTTGTAGCCCTAAAAAAAAATATATATTCTGTTCCCTTAGCACTGGTCTCCAAACTGTGGCCCTGGGGCCAGATGTGGCCACTTGCTTGCCTTTATCTGTCAATTGAGGCATTATTCTTGCCATTGACACCCACAATAGGGCATAATTCATGCCACTGACACCCACAATGTGGCATAATTCATGCCACTGACACTCACAATAGGGCATTATTCCTTCCACGAACAAGAATGATGGAGCATAGTTGCTTCCACTGACAACAAAAATGGGGTACTATTCCTCCCACTGACACCAACTATTTCTCCCCCTAATACCAAAGAGCGTGCATTGTTTGCTCCCAATGACCCATCTCCGGCCCCCCTAAAATCTGAATTCCTCTTTTTGTATGCTATCGTTCTGTGTATATAGATAAAAATACTCATGTTCAACGATTTGTTTATAAGCCAATTAAACAATTTTACAATTTCTCCTACCATGTGTCTTCAGTCTCACTCAAAGTCCCAAAAGCCCTTTTCTTATTATTGTTTACTTTTAATGACCACAACCCCCCTAAAATCTGAAGGACAGTAAACTGGCCCTTTCTTTAGAAAGTTTGGAGACCCCTGCCTTAAAGCATACATAATAGCACAGTGCCTGTGCTGTGTAATTTAGCACCCTGTATCACCTGAAACACCTGGCTGATCCTGCCTAGTTCTGCCCCCCCCCTGTACACTGACAATGGTTTATCATGGCTTCTGAGCCCTGACATCATGATCAGTTAATGTACCTCTGTCATCCGCTGTTTCTCCTCTGTATGCCCCCCTCCCTGCCCCTTCCTTTACTGCTGCTAAAATTACTGTGTTATATTCATACAATCCCCTCTGTTAGATAATGTTATGTGGCCAACTGTACCTGTTTTTTAAAAAAATGCCGATTTCTACCTTATTTCACAGCGCCTGCCAGCGCTCACGTGACTGCCTCCCTCTCTCTTCCTCTCCTGCCATCCTCCCAGCTGATGTCATTGGGAGTTTTTGGCCCCTACCACGGTAGCTGTCAGACTGGGAGAGGAGAGCAGCGAGCAGTCACGTGAGCGCCAGGCGGTACTCTGAATTAAGGTAGAAAAAGGCATATTTTTTATAAAACACGTACAGTGGGGCACATAACGTGATTTAACAGAGGGGATTTTGTGATCATGACAAAGTGGTTTTACAACCACTTTAAGTTGGTGGTCAGTAGGATGTAGAATTCTGCTTTATATTGGTGGTCTGTAGAAGGAAAAATGGTCCCTTAAGTTTGTATTCAGTGGAAAGAAGAATGCACCTTTAAGTTTAAGCGGTATTAAACCCCAAACCAAACATTTATTATATTGCAGCTCACCAATTCTTAGATGTAATGGTTGCATTATAGTTTTTGGGCTTTCTTTCTTCTGTTTTCATCTGGTGATCCAGTCAGTAAGTCTGTTGTTTTTCAAAAGAAAAGCTCTCTTGCAGTTACAGGGATGAGGCAGACCATGGAACACTGGCAGGGGTGCCTAAATGATTAGCATGTATTTATTTATTTAAGACCTTTATCCCAAAAGGAAAAAAAATGCTTGCTGTAACTGAATATTAAGTATCAGCTGGAGTTCAGCTTCAGTGTGTTAGTGTATTTAAATCTGCTAGTACTTCTAACACTCCTCTCCCCCAAGACTGAAAATGCTGCTGTCCAAATCTTCCGCCTGTGCTCCGTCATCCAGAGTGGGGGCACTCTAATACAGGAGGTGCGTTACGGGCCAGATCACCAGGGGAGAACAGGGGGAAAAAGCCTAAAAGATAAAGAAAAGTGATACAGCAATTATAGCTAATGATTGGCAAGCTGCAATATATTACATTTTTGGCAAATAGTATGGAAGCAATGTCAGTACTGTCTCCTGGAGATTCAAGGCCTTTGGTTGAGCAGTATTGGAGCAGTGTTTTGACTGACTCCTGGAGTTTCCCTGTCCTTGGGTGAATAATTTTGAAGCAATGTTAGTATTGTCTCCTCGAGAGTCAAGGCCTTTGGTTGGACAGTATTGGAGCAGTGTTAGGAATGCCTCCTGGAGATTCCCTGTCTTTGGGTGAATAGTACTGAAGCAATGTTATGATTGTCTCCTGAAGATTTCCCTATCTTTGGTTGAATAGTATTGGAGCAATGTACCCAAGAACATGCCATAGGGATGGCATGTTCTTGGGTATGTAGTACTACAGAAATATTAGGACTGATTCCCTGTCCTTAGTTTAATAGTGTTGGCACAGTGTTAGGATGGTCTCTGGAATATTTCATGTCCTTGGGTGAATAGTATTGAAGCGATATTAGAACTGTCTCCTGGAGAATCCCTGCCTTTGGTTGCATAGTATTGGACCAGTGTTAGAACTGTCTCCTGGAAATTCCCTGGCCTTGGGTGATTGGTACTGAAGCAATGTTAGCATTATCTCCTGGAAATTCCCTTTCCTTGGTTAAATAGTGTTGGAACATTGTTAGGTCTGTCTCCTGAAGATTCCATATATGTAGGTGATTAGTTTGGAAGCAATGTTAGGACTGTCTTCAGGGGATTCCCTATATTTGGCTGAATAGTCTTGGAGCAGTAATAGGATTGACTTCTGGAGATGCCCTGTCCTTGGGGTGAATATTATTTAGTCAGTCATAGGTCTGTCTTCCAGAATTGCCCTATTCCTGGATAAAACTAGCATTCTTAATTGGGTGCACTGCCTTGGATGAATAGTATTGGAGCAGAGTTGTGCCCCGTACACACGATAGGATTTTCCGACGAAAAATGTTCTATAGGAGCTTGTTGTCAGAAATTCTGACCGTGTGTAGGCTCCATCGGACATTTTCCATCTGACTTTCCGTCACACAAAATTTGAGAGCTGGTTCTCAAATTTTCCGACAACAAAAACCGTTGTCGTAAATTCCGATCGTGTGTACAAAATTCCGACGCACAAAGTTTCACGCATGCTCGGAATCAAGCAGAAGAGCCACACTGGCTATTGAACTTCATTTTTCTCGGCTTGTCGTACGTGTTGTATGTATGACCGTGTGTATGCAAGACAAGTTTGAGCCAACATCCGTCGGAAAAAAAACATTGATTTTGTTGTCATAAAATCATATCGTGTGTACAGAGCATTAGGGTCTTCTCCTGGATATACCCTGTCCTTGGGTGAATATTATTTAATCAGCCATAGGCATGCCTTCCAGAATTGCCCTATTCCTGGATGAAACTAGCATCCTTGGTTGGGTGCACTTCTTAGAGTTTGACCTTGGAAATTAGGATGTCTGCATGGGTCTGTCTTCCAGAATTGCCCTATTCCTGAATGAAACTAGCTTTCTTAGTTGGGTGCACTGCCTTGGATAAATAGTATTAGGGCAGAGTTAGGGTTTTCTTCTGGAGATGCCCTGTTCTTGGGTGAATATTATTTGGTCAGCCATAGGCATGCCTTCCAGAATTGCCCTATTCCTGGATGAAATTAGCATCCTTGGTTGGGTGCATTGCTTAGAGTTTGACCTTGAAAATTAGGATGTGTGCATAGGTCTGAGAAGACTTCTCTTTGACAAAGTTAAGGTGCAGCTCTCTCTGTAAAAATTATCTTTCATAGCCCAGCCACACATCAATATATGGTAAGGCTATAGTTTTGTTTTTACTGTTACACAATAAAATAACTGGGCCACTAAAAGAGTTTAAGATGGGGGACCAGAGACCTTAGCTTTAGTTATACCTATAATTGTTGTTTTTACTGGTTAAAGATTTAGCACACTCTGCTTCCCAGTAAAGCATTAGATAAGATTTGGAACAATGGTAATGTATAAAAAAGACAGGCTGATTTTTTATTAACAAAAGAACAAGCAGTTATCCTGATTTACAGTGTCTGTGTTAAATCTCATAATGTCAACAGTTGTGCACGGTAGGCACCAAAAGCTTTTAAGCTGAAGTGGTTCACTGGATGTGTCCAGTAGCGTTCTGAATGTGGAGATACAATTAACATATGTTCTCTTTTATCAAAACAGTAGTGAAAAAACTGAAAAATATATTTTTCTATTTCACTGCTTCAAATGATTTTGAAATGAAGCAAACAATGTCAAAGGTGATTTATTGCAGTGTTTTGCAGTCAAAAAGAACGGATTAGTATTTGTAAACCAGAATATCTATTTGGGATGGTTGCTTGGGATTAAATGTTCTCAGATAGAATGCAACTGTGGGCTGCTACTGGAGAGAAGAGTTTAACTCTTTCACAGGTGGTGTGAGTTCACATATTGTACCTCAGACACAGACTTGAAAGTTCATTAAGCCAAACCAAACTAATATTCTAAAACCAAAGAGCCTATAGAAAAGTTAGGATTTATAGTTCCTACCCCTTAGGCCACCTATGCTGTGCCCCCCTTGTATTCTAGTCAGCTCACCAGAATTAGTATCACAAGTGGAGAGGCTAAAAGAGACAGTTGAAAAAAAATTAACAATAATAAAGACTTCCTCATATTCCACCACAGTTTGTTACTAAAATTAAGAAATGCATTAATCATGCTAAAAGCAGTAATACAAATGTTTTTGAACCTTTTTGTACATGTAACCTCTCATTGATGCATACATTTAACATTAAACTGGGAATTTCAAACATGCTTAGGGCAAACAAAGATCAACTGTATTTTCAGACAAAAAGGTTAACAAAAAACAAAACCAAAAAAGCATACCTCATAATATTCTATGACAGGCGGTATTAACACATACCATTACTATAAAATTACATTTACACTGGCCAACAATGTAACAAGGGCATTTATACTGTCTACCAATGCCCCTAATGTAATGGTGGTCAGTGTAAATAGCTCAATTACAATGGTGATCAATAATAATTCCCTTTTTACATTGGTGGTACAGTGCATATTTTTCTTGATAAATTGGTGGTCAGAATAAATTAAATGGTTACATTGCTGGTCAGTGTAAATTTCCCTGTTACATTTGTAGTCAAAATAAACTTCACAATGGTGTTCGGTAGGAAATGGCCCCATTATATTGGTGTGTATGGGTGAAGGATGCCTATTCATTGGTGTAGGTGGGAAAAGGAGCCCAATTAATTGGTGGTCAGTGGTTACTTTTCCTGAAAGGGAGCTTCCTCAACTATATCTACACCCCTATGCACCTTCCTATAGAGCCTTTGGAGCAGGATTCATTATATCTCCAGTCAATATTATTACAGTGTTTTAGTTTTGGACAGGGAAGGGAAGGAAAGGTTTAGCCATTGGGGAAATGTTACTTTTACTTCCTGTGTGGTCACTGAGACAGCAAGTGGGAAAAGTCTCTTCAGCAAAGGTCACATGAAGTCATAAGGCTTTTTTAAGTAAAAATGGGAAGGGTAAAAACTTGTCAGGTCTTAATTGCTATTGTTTTATTGTATATTTTCCCACATAGACAGCAAGGGACTGCAAGAGAGGATATTTGCTTACTTTTTGTTTGGTCAGCATAACAGAAAGTGAGGTGTACTTTCCCCAACAGGGACACAGATGGCAATAAAAAATTGACAAAGGTTATAACATTTCCTTTATCTATTGTAAACAACAACAAAAATACATTGTGGCTGGAGCTGGGCTTTATGCCTCTTTGGAAAAATTATATTTTGAACTTGTCTCAAGTATTATAAAGTCGTTAAACTTCTGACTAATAAAATACCGGTATGTGCTTTCATATAAATCCCACTCACATCTTACTTCCCTCACCCTATTCCCCCTAATCCCTGCTCTCCCCTTTATAACTTTCCCCCTCACACCTAGGGTCCTCCTTCCTCTGGCAGCAGCCACAATCCACCCACTCTAATGTCTATTATCCTCCCTCCAAGAACCAGCGCTACCTTCTCATGTGCCTTCCCTGTCTGTAACAAGCTCAATGAGCTTTTCATATGAATCTAACCACTTCAGCCCCGGACCATTTGGGTGCCTGAAGACCAGAGGACTTTTTTTGGCACTGCGTCACTTTAAATGGTAATTGCGCGGTCATGCACTGTTGTACCCAAACAAAATTTGTGTCTTTTTTTTCCCCACAAATAGAGCTTTCTTTTTATGGTATTTGATTGCCTCTGCGATTTTTTTTTTTTTTGCGATTTAAAGGGAAAAAGACCAAAAATTTTGAAAAAAAAAAGATATTTTCTACTTTTTGTTATAAGAAAAATCCAATAAACTCAATTTTAGTCATACATTTAGGCCAAAATGTATTCAGCCACATGTCTTTGGTAAAAAAAAATGTCAAAAAGCATATATTTATTGGTTTGCGCAAAAGTTATAGCGTCTACAAACTAGGGTACATTTTCTGGAATTTACGCAGCTTTTAGTTTATGACTGCCTATCTTATTTCTTGAGGTGCTAAAATGGCAGGGCAGTACAAACCACCCCCAAATGACCCAATTTCGGAGAGTAGACACCCAAGGAAATTGCTGAGAGGCATGTTGGGCCCATTGAATATTTAATTTTTTTGTCCCAAGTGATTGAAAAATTACAAAAAAAAATTTTTTTACAAAAAGTCGTCACTAAATGAAATATTGCTCACACATACCATATATGGTTACCGGTATATGTGGAATTACACCCAAAAATATATTCTGCTGCTTCTCCTGAGTACGGGGATACCACATGTGTGAGACTTTTTGGAAGCCTAGCCGCGTATGGGACCCCGAAAACCAAGCACCGCCTTCAGGATTTCTAAGGGCGGAAATTTTTGATTTCACTCCTCACTACCTATCAATACCTATCACAGTTTTGAAGGCCATAAAATGCCCATATAGAACAACCCCCCCCCCCCCCCCAAATGACCCCATTTTGGAAAGTAGAAACCCCAAGCTATTTGCTGAGAGGCATGTTGAGTCCATGGAATATTTTATATTTTGCCATAAGTTGAGGGAAAATGACAAACTTTTCATTTTTTTTGCACAAAGTTGTCACTAAATGATATATTATTGCTCAAACATGCCATGGAATATGTGGAATTACACTCAAAAATACATTCTGCTGCTTCTCCTGGGTACAGGGATATCACATGTGTGAGCCTTTTTGGGAGCCTAGCCGTGTACAAGACCCTGAAAACCAAGCACCGTCTCCAGGCTTTCTCAGGTTCCCTGTTGGGACAGGAGAGCCAGAGAAAACCATGAAAGTCGGAGGGGGAACGTTCCCTCCCACTTCTTGTAAAAGCAGTCTAAAGGCTAACTAGCCACTAGGATTGCTCTTATATGAAAGCTGACCACTGGCTGAAAAGAATGATACCAAAATGATACCTAAACCTGCAGGCATCATTCTGGTATAACCACTCAAAGTCCAGCAACATACCAGTACGTTGCTGGTCCTTGTTAGGCATATATTGTAATCTTTTTTTTTTAATGCAGCCTGTGGGCTGAACGAACAAAAGAGATTGATCGGTGGGTATGCCCACCATTAGAATACCTCTCTTCATCCACCCACTTCTAATGATGGGCATACATGCACCATTTTGTTTTTAACTGTGGTGGTGAAATCACCTCCTACAGCGCTGGAGTCACGGGAAAGACAAAAAACAAGTGTAGCGCTATACAGTGTCCAACATGAACGCCAATTGGCCAATCAGTATACAGTGAAGGAATCAACCATATTTATAAAAATAAAAATAGGTAGTCCTCATGCAAACATTTTGAAACAGAAACTTCCGGCATCCAAAATGTAGACAGGCACACTCCCACCGAGAGATGAAAAGGCTTACCGGATAAGGTGGACCCAAAGGGGCATACGCCGAGTTGGGACGGATGAGGCTTAGGTGGTGAGTGGCTGTGCTTGGCCCTAAGAGGTGATGTTAGTGAGTGGTCCCACAAATTACTGTATCCCTCTAAATGGTACCCGGATCTTGAAGGGTGTAGGTAATCTCACGGATGTGGGTGGTCCTGCAGATCACGGAAGGATGGGATATCACGTGGATGAAATCCCTCAAGGCGATATTCCATGAGCTCGGAGATGATGTTAATGGATAAGGAGAGAAAGGAATGGCCACATAGTGTAAATCCGAAAGCAAAAAATTTTTATTTAAAATTAAGATATACACTCACATGTAGATCCAAAATAAAAACAGCGCTGTAAAAGAGTGGCGACAGTGGGGTCCTACCCAAAGTGGGGTGACAGTGGGGTCCTACCCAAACTATAAACGGGGCAGTGGCCAATAGCTTTCATCTCTTTATTTATTCTGAGCATGCGTGGCACTTTGTCCGTCGGATTTGTGTACACACGATCGGAATTTCCGACAACGGATTTTGTTGTCGGAAAATTTTATATCCTGCTCTCAAACTTTGTGTGATGGAAAATGTCCGATGGAGCCCACACACGGTTGGAATTTCCGACAACACGCTCCGATGGGACATTTTCCATCGGAAAATCCGACCGTGTGTACGGGGCATAAGACATTAAATACCTGCACAGCAAATAAGAAAAAACATAATAAAAAATAAAACATTTTTTAACGCAATCTGTACCTAAAATATATGCCGAAGCACAGGGGCGTCCGCCCCAAAAGTTAGAAGCAAATCGCATCCACCCCTCCCATATTTTGGTTATATTTCTGGACACAAAGGGGTTTCTCCATAACACCAGTCGCCGTAGAAATTTGGACTGTCGTGTCTGTGTGAAGGGAGGACAGAACGAAAACATTATCCCTCCATTTCACTGCGAGCAAATTATATTACACTTCAAGCAGGCTCTCCCCCAGCCTAAGACGGGAATTTACAAGCCTCTGGGGTAAGCCCCGGCGATTAGATCACACAGTGCCACATGCGCCAATCTGATGATCAAACAAGTGACAAAAAAGTGGCACGCTCGTGTAATAATTGTTCACATACAAATGGTACCCCTTTGCGAATAAGGGTGACACCAAGTCCCACACAATCTTGCTAGTGCCCCCTATGTAATTTGGGCAGTTCGGCTGCTCTACGTGACTATCTCTTACCTCGTAAACCTTAAAACTATATGTATAGCCTGTGGCCCTGTCACAGGGCTTATTCATCTTGACCTTGTATCTGGCACGCTTGCTGGGAAGATACTGTTTGAAAGACAACCGGCAGGAAATTTATTCAGGGACTCACCAACGCAGACAACTTGATCGGGAGTAAACAAGGCTGTAAAACGTTGGTTGAAGTGGTTTATGAGGGGCCAAATTTTGTAGAGCCGATCATATCCAGGGTCTCCACGAGGACAACAGAGTTCATTGTCTTTGAAGTGCATGAACCACAAGATCTGCTTGTAACGTGCCATGGACATGGAAGCAGAGAACACGGGCATATGGTCTATTGGGTCAGTTGACCAATATGACCGGAACTCACTCTTTTTAGTTATGCCCATGAGGAGGGATAGGCCCAGAAAGGTTTTTAATTCGGAAACCGTAATTGGTTTCCAATCTCTGGCAAGGGAGGACAACTTGGGATTAGCGGTGATGAATTGACTAGCATACAAATTGCTTTGGTCCACAATAGATCTATAGAGATCTTCGGTGAAAAACAGAGAATAAAAATCAAGTGATGTAAAATCAACTGTTTCCACCTGAATTCTGGGTTGGCCAGTGAATTGGGGAAGTACGGGTGCTGCAGAAGTGGTGGGCTCCCAAATAGGATTGGCAAATTCTGCAGGAAGGACACTATGGGCACGACGGGCCGGTCTTTGTCTTCTTGGTGAAGCGGGGACACTACTTGTGCTTGCTGTGGTTTGTACTTTTGTTATTTTACACAATAAAGGCGTTTTTATTAAAGTGCAGCTGCCCAGACCTTCCCTCTTCTAATTGCTAAATGCTTAGCCTGCACCTGATGCTTCCACCTTGAGGAGAGTGCCATTTCCACACGTCCACCTGGAGCGGGGATCCCTTCCCCACTTGTGCTTGCCACCACGCCAGCTTGTTGTTGCACTTATGGGACTCGCCACGTCACCACGTGATACTGCAGTGCTGGATGTACGACGAGGGTGTACTAGGCCGCTGGTGCTTGCCAGTGCACCAGAAGGATGAGCGGCACTAGTACTTCTCTGCTCCATATGAGAGCCCTTTGGTTCTTGCACCTCAACAACAGCAGAAGAAGATCGGGGTCTGGTACGCCTGACCTTGACAGGGACCACAACTCTGTCATCACAGCTATCTGTTATGGAGCCGCTGTGGTCTACAAGATCGTATTCTGAGCCTGAATCTGACAGATGAGTGACTTCCTCTTCACTATCTGTCATGCTCAGAAACGTGTAGGTCACTAGTGTACCTTCGATTTGCCATTTTGGGCTCTAAATTTAGTGGTACACTAGTGAGACTCACAGGAAAAAAAGCTCCTAGGCTGTCAGCAACTGTATCAAATGCTACCAAAAAAACTGTTAGCGATCACAGGGATCAGGCCTGACTCTGCAAATGCTGCAGTTATGTGTTTAGTGTTTTGTAAGTGACAGTGATTGATTGATACTGCACTTGGGTGGGCTGGGTAGGGCGGAGGGGTAAAATGCAGGTGCTAGCAGGTATCTGGGCTGATCCTGCTAACACTGCATCTTTGGGAACCCTAAACTGCTGGGGACGCTAGCATAGATCTGATCAGATCAGATATTGATCCGTTCAGACACTATAACACTAAGGGAGGTGTATGCTGGATGTGAGGGTGTTAGCGCTACTGGCACTAATCTGACACTGCCTGGGGCGACGCAGACCCTAACTGACCCTAAATTCTAACTGATATCCCCCGCCGGGCTATCAGGGGGTTAAACCTTCATTGGGTAATAAACGGCGGGTGCCCTGACGCTATAAAAAACAAACTAACTAGCGTCACCTGTAACACTTATACGGTGATCACTGGTGACAGGGGATGAAAGGATTAACTAGGGGGCAATCAGGGGGTTAAAACCTTTATTAGGTAATATATGGGGGTACCTGATGCTATAAAAACCTGACAGTGAACCTAACTGGCTAATTGGCTAACTAGCGTCACCTATGACACTTATACGGTGATCACTGGTGACAGGGGGTGAAAGGGTTAACTAGAGGGAAATCAGGGGGTTAAAACCTTTATTAGGTAGTATAGGGGGGTACCTGACGCTATAAAAACCTGACGTGAACCTAAATAACTGACAGGCTAACTAGCATCACCCGCGACACTAATACGGCGATCAGAAAAAAGATCGCTTAGTGACACTGGCGACAGGGGGTGAAAGAGTTAACTGGGGGCAAACAAGGGGTTAAACCTTTATAAGGGGCGTTAGAGGGGTACCCTAGACCTGAAGGGGCCTACCACTAACAGCCCTAACACTTATAACAGTCACAAAATGACACCAATGCAGTGATCAGTAAAAAATTGAAAAATGCTATTGGTGTCACTGTGGCGGGGGGTGACAGGGCGTGCAGGGAGGATGATTGGGGGGTGATTTGTGCGCCTATGTGTACTGGTGTTAGTGTGCTGTTGGTGTAACTCACTCTGATGTCTTCTCTCCTCGGGCGCCGGAACAAAAAGGCTCCACGAGGAGAGATGACATCACTTCCTCTGCTTCTGTTTACAGTTTCAGAAGCAGAGGAAGCTTCTCATTCGTCAGGAGTGATCATGAGGGAGAGGCCATGAATCAGTGGCCTCCCCCTTAGGACGGATCGCTCCTGTAACGATGCCGACCACCTCTGGCACCGGGGGGGCGTGATTATGCCCCCCGCCAGCGGGAGGGGAGTAATGTACGGGTACGTTACCCTGCCTGCCCGTGCCATTCTGCCGACGTATATCGTCGTGAGGCGGTCAGCAAGTGGTTAAAGTGACATTCAAGGTTTTTTTTTGTTTTGTTTTTTTAAATAACAAACATGTTATACATACCTGCTCTATGCAATGTTTTCCACAGAGCAGCCCCAATCCTTCTCTTCTCATGTCCCCCCACCGGTGCTCCAAGCCCCTCCCTCCTGCCTTGTGACCCTATAGCAAGCACTTTGCTATGGAGGCACCCGAGTAGGCTTGCTCCCGAGCTGCTGCTCTGTGTGTCCATTTACACACAGTGTGGCTCGGACCCGCCCCCCACTCTCTTCTCATTGGCTATGATTGACAGTAGTGGGAGCAAATGGCTCTGTTCTCTCTGAAATATCCACTATCATTCTTAGAGACTTTAACATCCTTGATAATGTTAACACCTTGGCTGCCTCTCAACTCTCAACCCAACATTATCTTTGATCTAACACTATAGACACAACAGTCATGTAGCTATGGGCAGAGTTGTGGATGGCTTTCATGTTTCCCTCAGCAACATCACCAACCTTTTTGCTCCTCCCAAGACCTCCTGCACACTAGCTCTCTCGTCACCTCCAGGACCTCTCTCTGCCATGCTCCAGTACTCCCTTCCCCATTCTGTCCAGTTATCTTGTACTCTGTCTACCTTCAGGCGATCCCTATCTATTAAGCCCCTGTTCACACCTATGCAAATTAGATGCTGCTTACACTGCATCCAATTCACAGGACATTTTAAAATACATTAATTTGAATGTATCTGGTTCACATATGTGCGTTGCATTCGCACTGCGCATTGCACAAAAAAGGTGTGCGTTTTCTGGGCATTGCGGTGCGAATTACAAGCCCATTATCTTCTATGGGAACGCATCTGATTTGCAGATGATTTCCGTTCTGAACATGAATTCTCTCCTTCTCCTCACTACACCTCCCCCCTCTCCCCCCCCCCCCCCTCTCACTTATCCGCAGCTAAAACACAGAGGAACCTCTGAACAACTGATTTTTATCTTTGCAGTGAAACCTGAGCTTCAATTTGCACCGCACATGTGTGAACCAGGGTTTATTCTCCCTCTCTACAAGACTCTGGTCCGGCTGCACCTAGAGTATGCTGTCCAGTTCTGGGCACCAGTGCTCAGGAAGGATGTACTGGAAATGGAGCAAGTACAAAGAAGCGCAACAAAGCTAATAAAGGGTCTGGAGGATATTAGTTATGAGGAAAGGTTGCGAGCACTGAACTTATTCTCTCTGGTGACCCCACAATAGGGATAAAACTTTTTCACGGAAGGGAGTTTAACAAGATTCATGGCCACTCATTAAAATTAGAAGAAAAGAGGTTTAACCTTAAACTACGTAGAGGGTTCTTTACTGTAAGAGCGGCAAGGATGTGGAATTCCCTTCCACAGGCAGTGGTCTCAGCAGGGAGCATGGATAATTTCAAGAAACTATTAGATAAGCACCTAAACGACCAAGAAATACAGGGATATACAATGTAATACTAACATAAAATCACACACATAGGTTGGACTTTATGGACTTGTGTTTTCTTTCGACCTCACCTCACTGTGTAACTATGTAACTATGTATCCCACTGCTACCTAACAACTAAACTTTTACTTTTTCAATCAACTCACCCCCCCCCCACAATTATTACCTTTTGTATTATTTTTGTAAGCTCTCACAACCAGGGCCCTCCTTACCCCATTGTTTTGCATTGTATTGTAACTATACTGTCTTCCGTTATGTTGTTAAGTGCTTTGTAAACTGTTAACGTTAAATCCACTAAAAATAAAAACAATAAAATAAGAATGCTATCATGTGATGGCTGCAGGATGTATGATTGCCTTGGAATTCAGAAGCTTAAACATCCCCAAGAGATATAAGAAGATAACAAACAATTCGGTCCATCAGCTTCCACCCATAAATTGATACATGAGCTTTGGGTGGATTGACAATCTGCTACTAGAAGCAGTATGAATGGGTTCCAAGCCAGGAAACAGATTTTCATATAAACAGCATATGTAGCCCAATACAGAGCATCATTTGTTTAAACAGACAATGTATGAAATAGTATGAAATAGAGCAGGAAGCTGTATTCATCCCCACAGGACAGTTGTATCCAGACATTCATGAACATCATAAACATTTTCTATCACAGCTATCTCAAGTGATGTAAATCAATTTTGCTTCAGTTGGACCAGAGTAAATTTACAATGTATCATACAGATATCTTCCTGTCTGACACTGCGCTAAATAAAAGACAGTTATGTTTATCTTGATGTATGAGAAAAGTTATTTTCCATTTTGTGTCTTGTTAATTCTGATTTGTTTATTTCATGCTGAAATGCGAATTGGCAAGTACATTAGTTTTGTGTTAATGGTGCCAATCTGTAGCCCTGCTGCAACCCAAAATATCTTGCCTCCTAAAGGAGATCTATAGTCACAGCATACACTTTCATTTTGTAACATCAGCATTGTAATAACCATATGAAGTTTGACAATTCAATATAAGATTACTTAAAAAATTCTCCTTTCCTGTTGTGAGTTCTACCTGTCTGTTGGCCATCTTATTCCACAGCTTCTTGGATTCCCTGCATGCTTTGCAGTTTCTTCTTTGTTGTTTACGTTTAATTTCTAAAAACAACATATCCCATGGTACCTTGCTGCCTGCATACAGTGATTCATATACTGCCTGAAACGCCTCCTCTCAGCACCTCTGTAGTTCAGAAGGCAGGCTCTGTGACATGTGCAACAATCCCAAATGATGCCTTCTAAGGGGAAATGTGTCAGGTGGAGCTAGCAGTGTGATGTCAGCATGCTCAATCACTGCGGCTGTGTTTATTGGGAATTGTGTTTGCCTGTATACCAGTTTTACTCTGTAAGTGCAATACCTTTTATTAAATAAGCCTTTTAAGCAGTATAGCGCTATGAGTTCTCTTCTTTATTTTTAATACGCATGTATTTGCGGGAGTCGGAAGGTGGAACACACCACAATATCTAGGGAATGTTCAGGAGCAAGTTGTGGTTCTTCAGAGGGGAATATTCCCAAGCGTTTTTGATCTACTTTGTGGGATCTTATAGTCTGGTAAGCAGCCTGTTTGAACCTACAAGCACGGTGGTGACATAGAAGCACTTTATTTAAAGTCATCCCCCTGATGAAGATGCATAATTTCCCTTGTATCGATACGCGTAGGGGAGGGGACTGGATGGTGCAGGAGACAGCTGGTCTACCTTATGGAGTAGGAGCACACAATCTCATCCACGGCTTGGCGCTATTAAGGCATGCTATAGAGCGGTGCATAAATGCACCAAACCCATGAGGTTACATCTTTGAGCAGTGTTTGGACCTCACAACCTGACCTGGAATCCATTTTGATGATACATAAGCGTGTATTGACCAAACTTAATTGCGAGGTCACATGCTCTGAGGTGAGCGGCCATTACTTTGGGGTGGGGAGCACCTGAGTGTAATCACTTCTGCAGATCGCTATATTCACAGTCACCTATCAAGTCATGTTTATTATTGCTGTAATAAGGACACTGAAAACTGATCCTGGGTGGTCAGAGTATCACCGACTTATATGCACTTTAGCACTTTATGGATCAGTTTTGCATTAATATTTATATTTTATGAAATGTGTGTATATTCATGTTATACGATGTTGAAAGCTGAATGACAACTTTAGTCGCTTATGTATTATTATTATATTCTTGGATTTGATCATATAGGCATATGACTTTAGATAACAATTTTGCTTTTTAGGTTTTTGCTGCAGGTTCAGTAGATCATTAAGGGGATAGCACAGCACATGATTTATTTATTTATCTGTACTTTATTTAAAGTTGTTT
This sequence comes from Lithobates clamitans, assembly GCA_037952925.1. Classification (NCBI taxonomy): domain Eukaryota; kingdom Metazoa; phylum Chordata; class Amphibia; order Anura; family Ranidae; genus Lithobates; species Lithobates clamitans. Next base: position 1,464,018 of record JBBGZY010000292.1, read on the forward strand.
TCAGCACAAGAACACCTGCATATGGATGGACTTTGTTCGGACTTTCATTTTTTTTTTTTATGCATGAATTACTGATTATTCAATATGGTTATTCATTTTGTGGATTTTTGCATTTTGCACTTTATATATAATGTTTATTATATATGATTTTCTTGTACATTATTTGCACTTTGAATATAAGTATTTTTACCTGGCAGTGGACATTTGATATGGTAGGAACCCAATGAGTTTCATATGATTTTTACATTCACTATATACTGCTCTATGCCATGATACTACAAACTAAAACCTAAAAAAAGGTTAGATAATATAGTTTCTGTCTTGTCAGGTTCCTGGGTATGTGGGTATGTTGAGTAGCCCATATCTCACAAAATAATGCCTCTGCACAGTGCAGTGGCATCTTTTTGTTAGATTTGGGCTACTCAGTACTCCCCTAATCTCACCGAAAGATTGGTAACATAACCCCTGCTTAGACACCATCTTTTCCCCATTTTTTTTCATTCACAGTGTTTTGGCATGGGGTATGAGGCCTGAGTATGTATATATGTACAATAAGTGGACATTGCATTTTTTGTGTAAGGTCTGCTTTAAGGTTTGGTTATGGTAAGAAGGATGTTGATTAAAATGTAGCTTTAGAACAAGGTTATATGATCATTTTGATATAACGGATGCACAGTATGGCTTAAAGTTATTGTAAAGGCAGAAGGTTTTTTTATCTTAATACACTCTGTGCATTAGGATAAAAAGCCTTCTGTGTACAGCAGCCCCTCTCAGCCCCCCTACCTGAGCCCCCTCTCGATCCAGCGATGTCCACAAATGCCTCGATCCTTTAAGACTCTCCCTCCTGATTAGCTGAGACACAGCAGTGGCACCATTGGCTCCTGCTGCTGTCAATCAAACTCAGGTAGCCAATGAGGAAATAGAGGGGACGGGGCCTATGCACGGCTCCATGTCTGAATGGATACACGGAGCTGCGGCTTGGCTCGGGTGCCCCCATAGCAAGTTGCTTGCTGTGGGGGCACTCAACAGGAGGGAGGGGCCAGAAGCTCCAGCCAGGGACCCGAGAAGAGGAGAATCCAGGCTGCCCTGTGCAAAACCACTGCACAGAGCAGGTAAGTATAACATGTTTGTTATTTTAATAGAAAAAAAAATTGACTTTACAATCACTTTTATTTAGGAATATTCAACATATATCAGCAAATACTGCTTCACCTCTCTGGCTTGTTGATTATGTAGTATGAACACCTCCTATTATGCTGTTAGGTGTGCCATACAATGATTGGCTGATAAATCCTCAAAAAAAGGAATTTTTGACTTGTATTCTTTATTGCCAACTTTGCCTGTCTTGACCTGCAGCCCTTCGCTGCCCCTCTGCCCTCTGCCCTCTACAACACATAACTAGGTTGATGTATTGGATAAGATCTTTTTGGCTTGCCTACCAACCACACCTCATCTGACCCTTCTTGTAAAATATCTGCCCCTGGTTTTGACTTTGTGTCTATCTGTTGACTTGATAGTCTGCAAAAATATTTTCATGGATAAAATGAACACTGGTTTGGTGCCATTCATTGGCACCACAACAAAAATATACAGTACCTTGAAAAAGTATTCATACCCCTTGAAATTTTCTACATGTCATCATGTTACAGCCAAAAACGTAAATTTATTTTATTGGAATTGTATGTGATAGACCAACACAAAGTGACAAATAATTGTAAAGTGGATGGAAAATGATAAATGGTTTTCAATTTTTGTTTAAAAATAAATATGTGAAAAGAATGATGTGTGTTTGTATTCAGCCCCCTTTACTCTGATACCCTTAACTAAAATCTAGTGAAACCAATTGCCTTCAGAAGTCACCTAATTAGTAAATAGAGTCCACCTGTATGTAATTTAATCTCAGTAAAAATACAGCTGTTCTGTGAAGAGGTTTGTAAGAGAACCATAGTTAACAAACAGCATCATTAAGGCCAAGGAACACACCAGACAGGTCAGGGGTAAAGTTGTGAAGAAGTTTAAAGCAGGGTTAGGTTATAAAACAATATCCCAAGCTTTGAACAACTAACAGAGCACTGTTCAATCCATCATCTGAAAATGGAAAGAGTATGGCACAACTGCTAACCTACCAAGACATGGCCGTCCACCTAAACTGACAGGCCGGGCAAGGAGAGCATTAATCAGAGACGCAGCCAAGAGGCCAGTAGTATCTCTGGAGGAGCTGCAGAGATCCACAGCTCAGGTGGGAGAATCTGTCCACAGAACAACTATTAGTTATGCACTCCACAAATCTGGCCTTTATGAAAGACCGGCAGGAAGAAAGCCATTGTTGAAAGAAGGCCATAAGAAGTCCTGTTTGCCGTTTGCGAGAAGCCATGTGGTTGACACAGCAAACATGTGGAAGAAGGTGCTCTGGTCAGATGAGACCAAAATTGAACTTTTTGGCCTAAATTCAAAACACTATGTGTGGCCGAAAACTAACACTGCACCTCACTCTGAACACACCATCCCCACCATGAAACTTGTGGTTGCAGCATCATGTTGTGGGGATGCTTTTCTTCAGCAAGGACAGGGAAACTGGTCAGAGTTGATGGGAAGATGGATGGAGCAATCTTAAAAGAAAACCTGTTAGAGCCTTCAAAAGACTTGAGACTGGTGTGGAGGTTCACCTTCCAGTAGGACAACAACCCTAAACATACAGCCAGAGCTTCAATGGAATGGTTTAGATCAAAACATATTCATGTGTTAGAATGGCCCAGTCAAAGTCCAGACCTAAATCCAATTGAGAATCTGAGGCAAGACTTGAAAATTGCTGTTCACCGACGCTCTCCATCCAATCTGACAGAGCTTGAGCTATTTTGCAAAGAATAATGGCAAAAATGTCACTCTCTGGACAGTTGGCCAAGAGGCCAGTAGTATCTCTGGAGGAGCTGCAGAGATCCACAGCTCAGGGTGGAGAATCTGTCCACAGAACAACTATTAGTTATGCACTCCACAAATCTGGCCTTTATGGAAGACCGGCAGGAAGAAAGCCATTGTTGAAAGAAAGCCATAAGAAGTCCTGTTTGCCGTTTGCGAGAAGCCATGTGGTTGACACAGCAAACATGTGGAAGAAGGTGCTCTGGTCAGATGAGACCAAAATTGAACTTTTTGGCCTAAATTCAAAACACTATGTGTGGCCGAAAACTAACACTGCACCTCACTCTGAACACACCATCCCCACCGTGAAACATGTGGTTGCAGCATCATGTTGTGGGGATGCTTTTCTTCAGCAAGGACAGGGAAACTGGTCAGAGTTGATGGGAAGATGGATGGTGCAATCTTAAAAGAAAACCTGTTAGAGCCTTCAAAAGACTTGAGACTGGTGTGGAGGTTCACCTTCCAGTAGGACAACAACCCTAAACATACAGCCAGAGCTTCAATGGAATGGTTTAGATCAAAGTCAAAGTCCAGACCTAAATCCAATTGAGAATCTGAGGCAAGACTTGAAAATTGCTGTTCACCGACGCTCATATTCATGTGTTAGAATGGCCCAGTCAAAGTCCAGACCTAAATCCAATTGAGAATCTGAGGCAAGACTTGAAAATTGCTGTTCACCGACGCTCTCCATCCAATCTGACAGAGCTTGAGCTATTTTGCAAAGAATAATGGGCAAAAATGTCACTCTCTGGATGTGGAAAGCTGGTAGAGACATCCCCAAAAAGACTTGCAGCTGTAATTGCAGCAAAAGATGGTTCTACAAAGTATTGACTCAGGGGGGTAAATACAAATGCACGCCACACTTTCCACATATTTATTTGTAAAAAATTTTGAAAACCATTTATCATTTTCCTTCCACTTCACAATTATGTGCCACTTTGTGTTGGTCTATCACATAAAATCCCAATAAAATACATTTATGTTCCTGGTTACAAACATGACAAAATGTGAAAAATTTCACAGGGTTGGAATACTTTTTCAAGGCACTGTACCTGTGGGTTAATGTACAGTGGGTCACAAGGGGTGCATTAAAACAAATTTTATCGTAAATGAATGCAATGCACAAGTGTAAATCCATCCTAAAGACAAAAAGCACTATAGCAGCAGTCTTCAAGTTTAAACAGTACTCAGACCCTTACAATAATTAATCTTTGCTAGCTATTACCACTAAACTCTCAGTATGTCTATTTCTTATTTCCCCTACCTTGTCAGTGGGAGTCCAGGGTCATTGTCTAGAGTTAATGCAATGAAAAATATAATTTTTACCACAGAACCACATGTAAAATTCATTGTTCCCTAATATTGGTTTCAGACAACACTTTCCAGCAAGGTCTGTGTGTTTTAAATCCATTGAGCTGACCAATAATTTATTATTCTGATATGGTTTTGTTTTGTTGGGGTTTCTGGTTTTATTAAGTTGTATTTTATACCTTCACTGTAGGCCAGAATGTCTTGTAGCTGAGACGAGGAATACTATTTTACACTTGAGTGGGAAACCGTACCATCTTGATGACATTGCACAGTAGCAGCTCCATAACCAATAATTGCCTAAAATTATGCATTCGATCAAACGCTGTATTAGGGCTTGCGGTATATTAAAGAATATCCCTCGCTGTGCACTGTAACCTAATCTGTGCTTCGGCCGCAAGATGCTTTCATGATCTATACCACAGTGTTATTAAACGTGAGTTATATATTTTGATCTTCAGTGGAAAACTCTGACCCTGTATAACATATCTTCCTATTGTTTATAAGTGAAAGAAAATCAACATTCTCCGATCCTGGTTCGCACAGTGGGAATCAAATTTTTTTGGGCCAAGTGCAATTTATACAACTGCAAGGAACAATAAAACATGAACTTTACAATGTTTTCTTACCTAAAAATAATACAGAGTCTGTAAAGTTCCAGAGCTTATTATTACAACGTAAAGGACAGTAATTCAAAAGCCGAAGCTCGTTTCAGCAGCTGTTGGATCTTGTCCAGTGCTAAACATACGAGCACCTGCATTTGGGCTTCTATATGCTGGGAGCCGAAACCAGTAGATTTTTTAGATGGGGAAAAAGCAATTTATTTCAAATAAACATGTGTGGAGTGTACTTACTGCAGCACAATGACAATACATCAATTTATTATGCCCCACAGGGCCTAAATAATAAATTAAAGTGGAGCGCTAACATTCCCGAATCCTCCCTTCCTAAAACCCCTCAGATCTTTTTTTTTACTTACACATATCTTTCCTTGCAGTCTTCCAGCCAGTCAGGTGACATCAGCATAGCTCCCAACCGTCCCTGATTTTGAGGGACTGTGCCACATTCGGAACAAAGTCCCTCTTACCCTCTTTCCTCCTCATTTGTCATTTGCCCTCATTTTGGTCTGTACCAAAGAGTTGTATATAAAATGCAATATTTATCTATCCAAAAATATTTTACAGAGATAAACCTTTCATCCACATTTTAAATTGTTGCATTTGTAAATTCCAAAAGCCAATATAAAGAGATAGTTGCGATAAAAAAGCCATTGTGGGTTTAACCAATCTTTTTTTTTGAACAATTCTCCTTTAAGGGGGGCATGACAGGGGGTGTGTCCTATGCCTACATACATTTGCCAATAGGTGTCCCTCATTTCCATCTCAAAAAGTTGGGAGGTATGCATCAGGTCCTTTTTCTTTTACCTGGGCAGAAGCGGTGGGTTATCATTCCTCCTCGACTGAGCACTGCTCATATAGTGATGGGTGAGTGTCCTTCATGTAAAAATGTCACCAAAAAAGTGGGTGGCCTGTTTTGCGTTTAAACAGCAATTACTTACAATTGCATAGCAAAGTCTTTACTATTAAATCAATGCAGCAATAGGATTGAGCTTCAAGGATTTATTTGAAAATGGGTTGAAATGTGGAAAGGAATTTCAGAGAAGCCCTTGAGCAGAGGCGGCTCTTTAATTAGGCAAAAAAGGCAGCTGCCTAAGGCCTCATGCTCCCAGGGGCCTCGCGGCCGCCTAATTTGCCTGATGTGTGTGGGAGAATGAGAGGGAATGTCCCCGGTCAGTGTCCCCAAGCTGGCAGGGTGAGCAGGCCGGTAAAGGATCGCCATCTTTAATATACTGCGCTGCCTGCTGCAGTGGAATTGTAGAGGAGGTGGAGGCAGAGCTACCAAGCCGGCCGCTGCTGAACCCGCCAGGACAAAGGGGTGGACTGAGCGGGGGGGGCAGGGAGGCCTCGTAAAAATACAGCTTGCTCCGCAATCCGCACCGCTGCAGACAGCCGTGACACCCGCCGGCCACCAGTACACTATCTGCAGCAGAGCGGTGCGAGTATGCTGTGTGTCCAACCGACCGACGCATTCACTTCCCGACAGGAGCTTCCTAGTCCCGCCCGGCGTGATGTCATTCACAGGCCAGGATGAAAGGGCAGAGGAGATTGCTGCTGCAAAGACCTGCGAGGAGCCAGTGAAGCCCCGTGCAAAAGTGCAAGTAAGTTTGCAGAGGTTTAAAACCTTTCCTAAGGCACTGTTGTCAACTGCCTGAAGTGTTTAACTCTTTGGGGGGGGTAATTTACAACTGGTATTTATAATATGCAGCATGGAAGGGGGTTATTGCATTACTATACATTAGTGACCAGTGGCAGATAATTAACCCCTTTGTGCTGCATTAGTGGTACCGGTATCAGAGTTAATTAACCCCTATATGGTGCAGCATGAAAGGGTTCACAAACTCTGATACCGGTGCCACTAATGCAGCACAAAGGGGTTAATTAACTGCCACTGGTCACTAATGCATCAGTGGCCAGTGGTGTATTTGATACTGCCCACCTCCATACACTCTGCACCCCTCTCATGTACATACTACCCCTACCATACACTCCGCACCCCTCTCATGTACATACTACCCACCGCCATACACTCCGCACCCCTCTCATTTACATACTGCCCACCTCCATACACTTTGCACCCCTCTCATGTACATACTACCCCTTCCATACACTCCGCACCCCTCTCATGTACATACTACCCACCGCCATACACTCCGCACCCCTCTCATGTACATACTACCCCCACCATACACTCCGCACCCCTCTCACGTACATACTACCTCCACCATACACTCTGCACTCCTCTCATGTACATACTGCCCACCTCCATACACTCCGCACCCCTCTCATGTACATACTACCCCTACCATACACTCCGCACCCGTCTCATGTACATACTACCCCCACCATACACTCCGCTCCACACTCCTCTCATGTACATACTACCCACCGCCATATACTCCGTACCCCTCTCATGTACATACTACCCACCACCATACACTCCACACCCCTCTCATGTACATACTACCCCCACCATACACTCCGCACCCCTCTCATGTACATACTACTCCCCACCATACACTCCGCACCCCTCTCATGTACATACTACCTGCCCACATACCCTCCACTTTCCTCTCCTACTCAAGTTTACTGCCATTGTACAGTAGGGGCCCCTACTAGGGAGAGGGTGACCCGTGCCATACAGAACCATTTATATGTGTGGCTAAATTATTCTACCTATTTGGCATGGCTTTTTAGTTTGATTAGAAATGTTAGTCTTTTTTTTTTACAGTGTTTTTATTATTTTATTTTTTACAATCTTTTTATTTATTTTTTACGTTTTTTGGTGAGAGTTTTTGGGTTTCTTTGGTGAGATATCAGGGGTCTAAACGGACCCCTGAAGTCTCACTTTTGAGACAGAGAAAGGAAATGAGGAAACACATTTCCCAGTTCCTTTCTCTGTAGCCTCAGCTGCACTGCAGATGAATGAACAGGAGACAGAGGCTCCTGTTAATTCATAAACTAAAGCATAGTAAACACAAATCAGTTCCAATCACTCACTGTGTTTGTTTAGAAAAGGTAGGGGCCTTTTCTCAGTCTCCATCCTGAAGACTCCCCCCCCACAGCAGTCAGCGTGAGGGCAGAGGGGGGAAGTCGGCAGCGCTGTGGGGGGCACACCGTTATTTTTTATCCTTGAATTATTTTTCCCATTATGGGTGTGAGTGGGGCCTCATGTCTAAGTTTTGCCTAAGGCCTCACAAAGCCTAGAGCCGCCTCTGCCCTTGAGTAGCCTGAAATGTGAAAATGTGCAGTGGTGACTGGAGAAGACAGAAGACTGTAACCGGCAACACTGTTTTCCTGTTTTCCTGTTTTGCTTCAGTTTTTATAAATGAACAGTGAAGACAATCAATATTCAGTAAAGGGGGAAAAGAACAGTAGCTTAGGCTAAGAAAAGAAATGTGCGTAACTGACCTGCCAGTTATGAAGAAGTCGACATGTATTGGGCCAGTCTTGAACAGGGCTGCCCCCTCTTAAGCAACTAACAGGGCTGCCTATTATCTAAGACAAGGGCCTGGTTTATTGTTCTTCAGACTTTAGGGTGGCTAGACTGTAGCCAACAGCACTGTTAATTTTCCTGAAATCAGTGGGCGTAACAACCACCTTTGGTATTGAGTGGAGGAATAGTGCCCCATCATTTGTGTCATTGGGAGGAATAGTGCCCCATTATTGGTGTCAGTGGGAGAAATGGTGCCCCATCATTGGTGTCAATTGGCAGAAAGTGTCTCATATCAGTGAGAGTAATAGTGCCCCAATGGCCAGATAAAGGCAAGCAAAGGGCCGCATCTGCCCACAGGACCACAGTTTGGAGACCTCTGATCTAAGAGATTACCAAGCACTGAGTCCCAGTCATTACAACATACATGGCTTTTCACAAACTGAATGCATATTTTTGCTTTTTTCTGTGTATGTGGGAAAAGCAGGCCAACTCAGCATGTCCAACAACAGATGGTATAAAGAAAGAAGCCTTTCTGTGTGGATTTGTGCAGAATTCCACAAATTACACTCAAAGATACTGCCATCTAAAACCATTCTCAATTCTCTCTCTGTAATTATCCTTGAACCTCTGACCTCTCATCTTTGTGTGCAGCTCCATAGACCTCTCAGCCCTTCTCTATGTGTGCACCTCCTCAGACCTCTCACCTCTCTCCTATGTATGCATTTCCTTCCAACCCTCTCATCTGTATGCAGCTCCTCTCAACCACATCCTCAGACCTGTCAGCTTTCTCCTATGTGTAAATCTCCTTTGACCTCTTTCTCCAATCCTCTAAATGCACCTCCTTAGACTTCTCAACCCTCTAAGACCTGTTACCTTGTCCTATGTGTGCACCTTCATAAACTTCTCAACACTCTTCTCTGTATGCAATCCCTTAGACCTAACACTTTATCCTCTGTAAGTAACTCCATAGAATTCTCAACCTTCTCCCCTGTATATACAGTGCCCCCTTTGACCTCTCAAACCTCTAATTTACATGCAGCACTTGTTACCTCACATCCCTCTCCTCTATGTGCACTTCCTTTAAACTTCTTAGCCCTCTCCTTTGTGTGCAGCTCCTGTGACCTCCCTTCCCTCTCTTCTGTCTGAATCTTCACAGACCTCTTAATCTTTTCCACGCTGTTCAGCTCAGGCCCAGACTGGGACGAAAAAATAGGCCTGGGCATTTTAGACTGAGCAGCCAACTTTTCCAGGTATGGGGGGGGGTGTTAGTAGACATTAGCAGGGGTGGCTGGTGTCGGTCCTCCACACTGTAATGTGCAGGGGCACTGTGATATAAAGGGGACTGCATTGTAAAGGGGGCACTGCAATGATTACAGTGCCCCTTTACAGTGCAGTCCCCTTCATATTACAGTGTCCCAGTCCTATTGTGGCCATACAATGCTAGTACTGTCTGTCGCCTATTGTGCCCACACTGCCCAGTGACACTGACCTGCTCACTCTCTCTGGATGTGCGGATACAGCGTGGCTCTCTCTGGTGGTGCGGGTACATTGTGGCTCTCTCTGGTGGTGTGGGTACAACGGGGCTCTCTCTCTGGTGGTGCGGGTACAGCGTGGCTCTTGTGGCTCTCTCTGGTGGTGTGGGTACAGCGTGGCTCTCGTGGCTCTCCCTGGTGGTGTTGGTACAGCGTGGCTCTCTCTGGTGGTGTGGGTACAGTGTGTCTCTCAGGAAGTGCAGGTACAGCGTGGCTCTCGTGGCTCTCTCTGGTGGTGTGGGTATAACGTGGCTCTCTCTGGTAGTGTGGGTACAGCGTGGCTCTCTCTCTCTGGTGGTGCGGGTACAGGGGGGGGGGCATCCTGACAGCGGCCCGCAGCTCTCCCCCCCGTGCGGACACCCATGACTGGAGGAGGAGTCCGTAGGAGCAGAGAGCAGAACTGTCAGCGTTGGCTCTGAGGCTTAGCTATGTGTGAGAGAGACACACAGCTCAGCCCATGCAGCCGCTAGTTCCATCAGAGAAGACACAGGCATGGCCGCATAGCGTTAGGCGAGCGGCGGCTTATGTTAACCCTGTCCAGGCCGTGGCCACCGCTTACCTCCCATGGGGGGCCTGATCATCAACATGCCACGGAGCAGGCAGCCCCGGCCCACCGGGCTGTGACGGGAGGGCCCGTGGAACTCAGAACCCCTTGGAAAGTAGGGGATGCCCTTGTTCCAGCTACCCATATACCTCTTATGTCTAAGTCACCCTGTGCTATCCTGGCACAGGGTGAGTGAGAAAATATATCTTGGACTACTTAAAACGGGACAGTAATATTTGTCCACAATATCTACCAGGATGTATGTAGAGACTATTATCGGTTTGTTTGATTCTGAACTCAACCTGTTAATTGAGTGAGATGATCACATTAGCCTCCAGGACTGGCTAGGAGACAAACTGTTGATGACTAGGCTGATAGGGGGGTGGGATTGTTGTTTGTATTGTTAATTGTAATTAGCTCCTGCTATTGTGTTTATACTACTGTGTGAAGCTCAGTGCCCACAAGTCTGTGTCCTACAGGTCATGTCTCTGAGTCATCTGGTCTGGGTAAATTTTTTAGTAAATTAGCTCATGTTAATTAGGTTAGCTTTGAGTCATCCTGCTGTATAAATTTGTGTGAGATCTCAAATAAAGAGTTAGTCCTGATGTACTCCAAGACTGGTGTTGTCTAGTTCTTGGGGGTTCCTATAGCCAGATTCATTGGACTCGTGTTCCAGAACTTAGGAAGCGGTATATTGACGGAAGCACTCAAGTGGAGTGAGGGACGTTCCGTGACACGGGCAAATGTCAATCTGCCCTATGGCCAGTCCGGGCCTGGTTCAGCTCCTCAAACCTGTCACCTCTCTACTCAGTCTGAAGCTTTTCATACCTTTCACCCTTCTCTACTATGTGCAGCTACTGGGATCTCTCATCCCTCTTCTCTCTTTAACTCCACATATCTCCCCATCCTCTTTTCATTGTTCAGCTCTTGTGCTCTCTCTCTCTCTTCTCCTCCATGCTCATCTCTTTAGATACTATACTTCCTACCGTGTGTGTAGCTCTTGGGCCTTCTCACCCCTCTCTTTCATGTTCAGCCTCCTAATTCTCTTATCCCTCTACCCTGTGTGAAGCACCTCAGATCTCTCACTGCTTACTACTATGTGCAGTTCTTGGGACCTCCAAACCCTCTATGTGCAATTTCTTGGACATATCACCCCTTTTCTCAATCAATATTTTCATATAACCCATGCCACCTTCTGATTATTCCAGAGACCAACTTATTTGCATGAGGCAGAACTTACACTCCTTTCACACTTGTGCAACTTGTCATACAACTTTGAACATCAAAGTTGCATGACAAGTCATACCCATGTTTTCCAATGATAACCATTCATATATGTGCGACTTAAAGTTGCAGCGACTTCAAAGTAGTTCATGCACTACTTTGGTCTGACTTTCATGCAACTTTAGGGCCATATTATCCCTCAAAAGTTGCATGAAAGTCATACCTGAATGTTGTACATTAACTACTTCCATACTGGGCATTTTCATCCCCTTCCTGCCCAAGCCAATTTTCAGCTTTCAGCGCTGTCGCACTTTGAATAACAATTGCGCAGTCATACAACTCTGTACCCAAAAGAAATTTTTATCATTTTTTCCTCACTAATAGAGCTTTCTTTTGGTGGTATTTGATCACCCCTGCGATTTTTATTTCTTGTGCTATAAACAAAACAAAAGTGACAAGTTTGAAAAAACACAATATTTTTTACTTTTTGCTATAATAAGTATCCAAATTTTTTTTTTTTTTAACAAATTTTTTCCTCATTTTAGGCCGATACGTATTCTTCTACATATTTTTGGTAAAAAATATCGCAATAAGCGTATATTTATTGGTTTGCGCAAAAGTTATAGCGTCTACAAAATAAGGGGATAGATTTATAGCATTTTTATTTATTTTATTTTTTTTACTAGTAATGGCGGCGATCTGCAATTTTTATCGTAATTGTGATATTGCGGCAGACACATCGGACAATTTTGACACGTTTTTGGGACCATTCATATTTATACAGCGATTCGTGCTATAAAAATGCATTGATTACTGTATAAATGTGAGTGGCAATGAAGGGGTTAACCAGGAGGGGCGCTGTAGGGGTTAATGTGTTGCTAGGGAGTGATTCTAACTGTGGGGTGTGGGGATTCACAAGGGGAGGAGACCGATCGGTGTTCCTCTGTACAAGGAACACACCATCGGTCTCCTCCCATCTGACAGGACGTGGATCTGTGTGTTTATACACACAGATCCGCGGTCCTGCTCGGTTACCGGGCAATCGCGGGTGCCCGGCGGACATCGCGGCCGCCGGGCACGCGCGCCCCCCCCTGGGCTGCCTGGAAGGCTGCACCGTCATATGACGGCGGCCCAGAACAACAGCTGCTCCGTCCCACTGTCATATGACGGCAGGCGGGCAGCAAGTGGTTAAACAGTGGGTCCGACTTTGCAGAGGGACTACAATTCACATTCATTTTGCACCCATCCAAAGTTGCGTCAAAGTTGCATCAACGTCGCACTTCAAAGTTGCCAGAATTTGTAGTCGTACAAGTGTGAATGGAACCCTAAAGTGGTTGTAAAGTCACTGAGCATAATTACTGGAATGTTACAGCAAGCTACAGTCAGGTCCATAAATATTGGGACATTGACACAATTCTAATTCTCTGGCTCTATACACCACCACAATGGATTTAAAATGAAACAAATAAGATGTGCTTTAACTGCAGACTTTCAACTTTAATTTGAGGGTATTTACATCCAAATCAGGTGAACGGTGTAGGAATTACAACAGTTTGTATATGTGCCTGCTGTTGCTGTCAACTCTCAATATGAGATCCAAAGAGCTGTCACTATCAGTGAAACAAGCCATCATTAGGCTGAAAAAACAAAACAAACCCATCAGAGAGATAGCAAAAACATTAGGTGTGGCCAAATCAACTGTTTGGAACATCCTTAAAAAAAGCTCAGCAACACCAAAAGACCCGGAAGACCACGGAAAACAATTGTGGTGGATGACCGAAGAATTCTTTCCCTGGTGAAGAAAACAACCTTCACAACAGTTGGCCAGATCAAGAACACTCTCCAGGAGGTAGGTGTATGTGTGCCAAAGTCAACAATCAAGAGAAGACTTCACTAGAGTGAATACAGAGGGTTCACCAAAAGATGTAAACCATTGGTGAGCCTCAAAAACAGGAAGGCCAGATTAGAGTTTGCCAAACAACATCTAAAAAAGCCTTCACAGTTCTGGAACAACATCCTATAGACAGATGAGACCAAGATCAACTTGTACCAGAGTGATGGGAAGAGAAGAGTATGGAGAAGGAAAGGAACTGCTCATGATCCAAAGCATACCACCTCATCAGTGAAGCATGGTGGTGGTAGTGTCATGGCATGGGCATGTATGGCTGCCAATGGAACTGGTTCTCTTGTATTTATTGATGATGTGACTGCTGACAAAAGCAGCAGGATGAATTCTGAAGTGTTTTGGGCATTATTATCTGCTCATATTCAGCAAAATGTTTTAGAACTCATTGGACGGCACTTCACAGTGCAGATGGACAAAGACCCGAAGCATACTACGAAAGCAACCGAAGAGTTTTTCAAGGGAAAGAAGTGTAATGTTATGCAATGGCCAAGTCAATCACCTGACCTGAATCCAATTGAGCATGCATTTCACTTGCTGAAGACAAAACTGCCCCAAGAACAAGCAGGAACTGAAGACAGTTGCAGTAGAGGCCTGGCAGAGCATCACCAGGGATAAAACCCAGCGTCTGGTGATGTCTATGCGTTCCAGACTTCAGGCTGTAGTTGACTGCAAAGGATTTGCAACCAAGTATTAAAAAGTGAAAGTTTGATGGATGATTGTTAAACTGTCCCATTACTTTTGGTCCCTTAAAAAGTGGAAGGCACATATACAAACTGATGTAATTCCTACACCGGTCACCTGATTTGGATGTAAATACCCTCAAATTAAATATTTAAAACAAAACACAAAAACCTAAATTCTGTGTAGGCAGCGCTACATAACCAGCAGATCCCCAGTGTCTTTTCTCGAGGAGAAGCCAGCAAGTATGATTTAAATATAGCCGATTTTCCAGCTTGGTCTGGTAAGAAGTGACTGTTTAGCGCTGAGTGATATCTCCACACTACATTAATTAATTAATGAGGATTTAATACACTATTACACATTTGGAGTGAACTTCCACCTGAAGAACAGTGACCGTTATCTGATGGATTGAGTCGTTTCTCTTTCCTTTACCAGCTGCACCTCCAAATGTGACTTGTTAGCACACCGCAAGCTATTACTGGTTATGTAGCGCTACACAGAATTTAGGTTTTGGTGTTTTGTTTTAAATATTTAGTCAGCTTTCCTTTGGCAAGCGTTATGGCAGCAGCTCATTTTGTTTTCCCATAAATTGGTTTATTAATTGCTAAGTCAGTTTGTCTTAATCCAGAAGCGCTTAATATTTGTAGGAGAAGGTTTCAGGGCATCTAAAATTGTTTTTTCTTTACCCTCAAATTAAAGCTGAAAGTCCGCAGCTAAAGCACATCTTGTTCGTTTCATTTCAAATCCATTGTGGTGGTTAGGGATGAGCCGAACACCCCCCGGTTCGGTACGCACCAGAACCTGCGAACAGACCGAAAATTCGCACGAACGTTAGAACCCCATTGATGTCTATAGGACTCGAACGTTCAACATCAAAAGTGCCCATTTTAAAGGCTAATTTGCATGGTATTGTCCTAAAAAGGGTTTGGGTACCCGGGTCCTGCCCCCAGAGGACATGTATCAATGCAAAAAAAAGTTTTAAAAACAGCCGTTTTTTCAGGAGCAGTGATTTTAATGATGCTTAAAGTAATAAAAAAAAAAAAAGTGAAATATTCCTTTCAATATCGTACCTGGGGGGTGTCTATAGTATGCCTGTAAAGTGGCACGTGTTTCCTGTGCTTAGAACAGTCCCTGCACATTATGACATTTTTAAAGGAAAAAAAGTAATTTAAAAAAATTAAAGGCGTGGGGCCCCCAGGCCCTATATACTCTGAACAGCAGTATACAGGCAGTGCAAACAAGACAGGGACTGTAGGTTTGTTGTTAAGTAGAATCTGTTTGTAATTTTGAACTGGTACATTTTTAAAGTGTAGCTCCAGCCAAAAAATCTGTTATTGAGCTTTTTGGAAAACATAGGGAAGGGTTATCACCCCTGTGACATTTGTTTTGCTGTCTGTGCTCCTCTTCAGAAGATTTCACCTCACTTTTTGTCCCAATGACAAATGTTTTTTGAAAATTTGGGGTTTTTAGTGAAACAAGGATTGGTGATAAAGCATCAGTGGAAAGGAGAAAAGTTTTTTCCCATATTAACTCTTACAGGAGAGAACTTCCCTTCCTATGGGGTAGATTTCATCTCACTTCCTGTTGTCTCCTTCTGTTTGCAAGTAGGAGTCGTTTGTAAGTTGGATGTTTGAAAGTAGGGGCCTGCTCTATATACTCAGCAGAAATTTGGGCCTTAGGTGTTGTTATGGCCTCAACACTGTAAGCCCTCACAGGGCCCTGCTGTGAAATATTAGATCAAGAATTGTAATGACATGCCCCTGTTGAACAGGGCCAGAAAAATTGGGCCTTTGGTGATGGTGGTGCTGGTGCCACAACACTGTAAGTCCTCACAATTACACTTGGTGGGTGCTGGAACGGGCCCTGCTGTGAAATATTAGATCAAGAATTCTAATTACATGCCCCTGTTGAACAGGGACTGAAAAATTGGGCCTTTGGTGGTGGTGGTGGTGCTGGTGGCACAACACTGTAAGTCCTCACAGTTAATCTTGGTGGGTGCAGAAATGGGCCCTGCTGTGAAATATGAAGAGGCCATGGAGGAAGAAGAAGAGGAGTGGGTGGAGGAGAGAGGTGTGTCACAATCATTAGTAGTGGCATTTTGGAGGCGTGGTGGCGGAACAACCTCCAACACTACTGCACCATGTCCTGCATCATTCCCAGCTGCCAGCAGAGTCACCCAATGCACGGTGAAACTTAGGTAACGTCCCTGTCCATGCCTGCTGGACCAGGACTCAGCGGTAATATGCACCTTACCACTGACCGCCCTGTCCAGCGAGGCATGGACATTGCCTTCCACATGCCGGTAGAGAGCTGGAATCGCCTTCCGTGAGAAAAAGTGGCGTTTGGGTACCTGCCACTAAGGAACCGCACATTCCACAAACTCACGGAAGGGGGCAGAGTCTACCAACTGAAAAGGCAGCGGTTGAAGTGCTAGCAATTTTGCCAAGCTAGCTTTCAACCGCTGGGCATGTGGATGGCTGGGAGCGAACTTCTTTCGGCGGTGCAGCAGCTGGGGCAGGGAAAATTGCCTGGTACAATCTGACATCGGTGTATCGAAAGCAGATTGCCCACAAGTACTTGGCTGTGACACACCTAATTCTACACCTTCATTCCTCTCAGTGCAGGTCTCAGAGAGGACTGAAGGTATAGTGGGGTTGGAGATCTCAGCTGATAAGGAGCAAGGAGAGGTCCTCTTTGTTCTTTGGTGTGGGTCTTTTAGATACGCTTTCCAACGAACTGCATGGCAGGTCAACATATGTCTGGTCAAGCATGTGGTGCCCAAGCAGGAGATGTTTTGGCCACGCGAGATACGCTTGAGACATATGTTGCAAATAGCAGCGGTGCGATCTGATGCACTCGTCTCAAAAAAGGCCCACACCAAAGAACTTTTGGAATAACGTGCAGAGACAGCAGTGCCCTGCACATGTGGAGCTTTGGGGTGTGATGCAGTCAGTGTGCTGCCCTTAGGCTGGCCCCTGGAGGGCATCCTGCCTTGTTGGTGATGTGCCTCCTCCTCCTCCTCCCCTCTCCTATTAGGCACCCACGTTGAGTCAGTGACCTCATCATCCCCTCCCTCCTCATCACTGGAGCAAACCTGGCAGTATGCTGCAGCAAGGGGAGCATGACTGCCAGATTGCTGTCCTTCTTGGGCACCCCCTCTGCCCCCATGCTCACGTTACTGCCTTCATCTAGCTCAGTATCATCATCAGAGCCTTCTAAACGCTGGGCATCCTCCTGGAGCATGTACCCAACACTGTGGTCAAACGGTTCGAGGGACTTCTCAGAAGGACATGGTGGGGCTAGGGAAGGAGTCACTGATGCCATTGAGCCGAGGGAAGAGGCTGTGTTGGCAGCCGCTTTGCCAGACAAAGTACCCTGAGCATGGGTGAGAGAGAATGAGGTGGATGACGATGGTTTGGTCATCCACTCGACCAAGTCTTCCACATGTTGCGGCTCAACGCGGCCAGCTGCCAAAAAAAAAGGCCAATCGTGTCCCACGATCACGTGCTGATGAGGATGCACCGTCTCCACGACCTGCACTGTTGCCTCTAGACACAGAGCCTGCTTGCCCTCTTTTATTGGCTTGTGACTGTCTGCCTCTCCTTGTTGGCCTTCCAGACATACTAATGGCCTGTAGCTGCACTAAGCTGGTATATATATATATATATATATATATATATATATATATATATATACTTATACTGCAGCTAGCAAAATCAACTGCCTGCCTGTAGTATGAGAACACCACCAACTTTCTACAGGTAGCTTTAGCTGAACACTGTGCAGAGCTCGCAAAAAACTATCTTGTAACTTATTTAGCTGCCTGCTGTAGTGATAGGATCAGGAAAACACCACCAACCTTCTACAGGTAGCTTTAGGTGAACACTGTGCAGAGCTCGCAAAAAAACTAACTTGTAGCTTATTTAGCTGCCTGCAGTAGTGGTAGGATCAGGAAAACACCACCAACCTTCTACAGGTAGCTTTAGCTGAACACTGTGCACAGCTCGCACTACACTAACTTGTAGTTTTAGCTGAACACCGTGAGAAGGACGCACTACACTAACTTGTAGCTTATTTAGCTGCCTGCGGTAGTGATAGGATCAGGAAAACACCACCAACCTTCTACAGGTAGCTTTAGGTGAACACTGTGCAGAGCTCGCAAAAAACTAACGAGGCAGGATGCCCTCCAGGGGCCAGCCTAAGGGCAGCACACTGACTGCATCACACCCCAAAGCTCCGCATGTGCAGGGCACTGCTGTCTCTGCACGTTATTCCAAAAGATCTTTGGTGTGGGCCTTTTTTGAGACGAGTGCATCAGATCGCACCGCTGCTATTTGCAACATATGTCTCAAGCGTATCTCGCGTGGCCAAAACATCTCCCGCTTGGGCACCACATGCTTGACCAGACATATGTTGACCTGCCATGCAGTTTGTTGGCAAGCGTATCTAAAAGACCCACACCAAAGAACAAAGAGGACCTCTCCTTGCTTGTAGCTTATTTAGCTGCCTGCGGTGGTGATAGGATCAGGAAAACACCACCAACCTTCTACAGGTAGCTTTAGGTGAACACTGTGCAGAGCTCGCAAAAAAATAACTTGTAGCTTATTTAGCTGCCTGCAGTAGTGATAGGATCAAGAAAACACCACCAACCTTCTACAGGTAGCTTTAGCTTAACACTGTGCAGAGGTCGCACTACACTAACTTGTAGCTTTAGCTGAACACTGTGCAGAGGTTGCACTACACTAACTTGTAGTTTTAGCTGAACACTGTGAGGAGGACGCACTACCCTAACTTGTAGCTTTAGCTGAACACTGTGCACTACACTAACTTGTAGTTTTTAGCTGAACACTGTGCAGAGGTCACACTAAACTAACTTGTAGCTTTAACTGAACAATGTGAGGAGGACGCACTACACTAACTGTAAATAGTCTAGCTGCCTGACTGTGGTACTATTTTCTTCAGGTAGCTGTAAATACTGTAACAAGACAAGCCTATATATACACCTGGGATGCATATATATACACAATACACTGTAAGTGCAGCTAACTCACTGACTGTCCTGCCTAATCTATCTAACTTAAATCAAATCACACTGTTGCTCTGTCTATCTCTCTCAACGCCGGAACACACACTACACAGGGCCCCCGTGCAGGCGGCCTTATATAGTGTGGGGCAAGTATTAAATCCCCTGAGCCATAATTGGCCAAAGCCTCCTTGGCTTTGGCCAATTACGGCTCTCTATTCAGACGGCGCTGTGATTGGCCAAGCATGCGGGTCATAGTGCATGCTTGGCCAATCATCAGCCAGTGAATTATGGGCTGTGACGTGCCACGTGAATTTGGCACGAACAGCCCATATCATTGGCAATTCGGCGAACGGGCAAACAGACAATGTTCGAGTCGAACATGGGTTCGACTCGAGCACGAAGCTCATCCCTAGTGGTGGTGTATAGAGCCAAAAAGATTAGAATTGTGCAGATGTCCCAATATTTATGGACCTGACTGTATATTGTACAGTGTGTGTGTGTGTTTTTTTTTTTTAATTCTTCAGGGAAATACCTTATTTCATAGCGCCGATGTGCAGTCACATGACCTCCTGCCGCTCTCCTTCCCTGATCTAAGGACTACAGTGGGAGGGGCTGAGATTCCCCTCTCACGCCAACTGGGAGGTCACATAACCGCAGAGCGGCGCTGTAAAATAAGTTATTTAGTTGCATAATTAAAAAAAAAAACATACCTTGTACAATATAGCTTGCTATAGCAGAGGGGATTCCAGTAATTATGCTCAGCGACTTTACAGCCACACGGAAAAGTGGCAGAAGGGGATAGGAAGGGTGGGGAGCAGATCGGCTCTCACAGCACAGAGTATTGAGCTGACAGGGAGAGAGGGGAGAGGGAGAGACTGACCACACAGCGGGATAACAGAGGCATGTAAACTGACCATGATAACATAGGTCAGCAGCCATGATTACCATGGTCAGCACACCTATGGGGACACAGGAATAGGCAGGATCAACCAGGCATTTTACAGCATAGAATGGGACAAATTACATTGCAGAAGCACTGTGCTGTATATTGTGCTTTAAGGGAACAGGATTATTTTCTTTTTTTCTTTTTTTTAGGGTTACAACTACTTATCCTTCATGCTTATGGAGTTCAACAACCCAACATGAAAAAAAGGCAAAATAAGATAGATTGTCCGTGTCTTCTTGTTGCAAACTAATACTATCACAACTAATACAATATTTTATTTGTTGTTTTATTATTATGTTTGTTTATCAACAACAATGCAGTAATAGCTCTTTGTCTATTTAATTTCCATTTCCATTTTATTATTAAGCACATCTGATAGATTGCAACACCCAACACTGAAATGTTCACATAATATCATGATAAGTGTGTGAAGCTGTTTTTTACCCCCCCCCCCCCCTCCTTCATGGCATCTCTTCTTGCTCCTCCATTGCTCTTTGCTGACTTAATTTCTTTGGTCTGTTTGCCCTTTCCTACTAAAATTCCTTGGCCATTAGTTCTCTACTCTAGGTCAGAGTACATGGCCAGTCATAAGGACATCCATCCAAAGGTACCTCACCAAACCACTGTTTCCACTTTATCATCATGTGTTTCCCTAATTAAGATATGGAACCTAGCAGATATTTGGGAATTTGTGATGCTCGCACTTGGAACATTTCTTTAGTATAAATACTTTCCTAACCAGAAGTCTTTGATGCCAAGATCCCCAGGCCAAATTTAGCAGCATTAGTATATGTCTGTCAACTTGACAGGACCTGTGTGACTAACTTTCATACCTAAATCCTTTCTCTATATTTTTAAGGCTTTTATTTGATATACTGTTTCAATAAAATTCCATTTTTTTTGTTATAGGCTGATAATATAGAGGTTCATACAACGGTCACCTTATCTAACACTGTCAGGGGTGTTTACAATATTTACTTTATCTTCCCATGGCATAAATCTGAAATATACGCAAAGGCATGTGACATAATAAAGACATCAAAACCCTGAATTATATTATTACTGTACATGTATATAATTACCATGCTTTTTATAATAGTTGTCCTTCGATGTGCCCGGGCTTATCTATCTGCTGAGCAAAGTTAAAGCTAAACCCTAAAACAAAAATGTAATATATTAAAACTTACCAGTCCTAAGATGTGGGATGCAATTGTTTTCTTTTCTCTGGCCTTTAATTTCCTCAATTTCCCTCTGGCAATCCTGCAAATAGCACACTTCCTGTCATTTCGTGTCTACAGTTTCCAATTTCTCCATTGTATCAGTGGGCAACCACAGTTGTCACACAGGCTGGACTTCAAACATGTCTGCCTTTATTCATGTTAAATTACATGGTGGATTGATGAGACAAGTAGTTTACACAAAAAAGATAAGCTTCTTTATCTTTTCAGCTTACAGGAAGTGACAAGGACACAGAATTTCTAGCAAGATCAACAAATATTCTATACTTAAAGTGGTTCTAAATTGCAGCTGCCCCTCTCAGCCCCCTAATACTTACCTAAGCCGCATATAGATCCAGAGATGTTGCACGAGAGTCCTGGCTGTCAGGACTCTCCCTCCTCATTTACTGAGACAGCAGCAGGCATCACTGGCTTTCAATTAAAGTCAGTGAACCAATGAGAAAAGAGAGGGGGTGGGGCGAGCCATGGTTCTGTGTATGATTGGGCACACAGAGCAGCGGCTCAGCTTGGGTGCGCCCAAAGCAAGCTGTTTGCTCTGGGGGCACTTGGCAGGAGGGAGGGGCCAGGAGCGCCAGCGAGGGACCTGAGAAGAGGAGTACGGGGCTGCTGTGTGCAAAACCACTGCACAGAGCAGGTAAGTATAACATGTTTGTTATTTTTAAACAAAAAAATCTGCCACTTCCTGGTCCGTGGAGCTCCTCGTCACTTCCTCCCTCGCCTGTGCTCCTGGGAAATGATCTGTCATCATTTCCCAGGAGTCTGTGGGTAGTAATGTGATCAAAAATCATGTTATTTCCTGACAGGAAATGACGTGTGTGACAGACCTAGCCGGGAGAGAGACTTTTGGAGGGGACTGTATGCCAGCCTCTTGCCGATCGATCGTGGGCCCTGGCATTTGGGGGAACGGTGCTCTTTGGGAGCTGTATGCCTGGGGACCCTTGAGGTGGTATTACTGTGGATTTGGGTCCTGGTCCCCCAGGACACACAGCCTCTGGGGACCCTGGATTTTCCATATTGGAATAGTGACTGATTCAAACCATTGGGACTCCTACTGTTAAATGCTAATGTCATCAATTCCAGCTACCTGTCTGTTGTCTGCTAAAATGTGTATTGTAAATAAGTCTCTAGTATGGGATCTAAGAGTCATTAGATCCCCATTGTTGTTTGTGTTAATTAACTCTGCTATTGTGATAATGTTGATTGGGGTTCTAAGCTACAAGACGGCCAGTCTAGCCTAAAGGTCATGTCTGAGTCATCTAGGCCGTCTAAAGGGATTAGTTAATTAGCCCATGTTTAAAAAAGGAGAAAGGAAGGTGGGACTTTATATGAAGAATGCACCCTTGGAGAAATCACGATATACATGAAAATAGG
Organism: Lithobates clamitans; assembly: GCA_037952925.1. Taxonomy (NCBI): domain Eukaryota; kingdom Metazoa; phylum Chordata; class Amphibia; order Anura; family Ranidae; genus Lithobates; species Lithobates clamitans. Next base: position 1,486,763 of record JBBGZY010000292.1, read on the forward strand.
TAGTAACAACACTATGGGCATGGATGACAAACATACGATACAATTGGCAGTCACTAGTTTATTGGTATATAAAAGAATAACAATGATAGTAATAGTAGCATAATAAAATAATGACAAGGTCAGTTCATATTTTAGAACATTGTATAAAACCAAGTACATTAGATAGATTGGTATAACAATGTTACATTTTTTACCAGGGAGACACGCTTTTATGAAAATGGCTTTCTATGATGTGCATGATATTAATCCACTATGTCTTTACTGTTGGTGTCACTATCATTGTTATACCAATCTATCTAATGTACTTGGTTTTATACAATGTTCTAAAATATGAACTGACCTTGTCATTATTTTATTATGCTACTATTACTATCATTGTTATTCTTTTATATACCAATAAACTAGTGACTGCCAATTGTATCGTATGTTTGTCATCCATGCCCATAGTGTTGTTACTACCTATTTTCATGTATATCGTGATTTCTCCAAGGGTGCATTCTTCATATAAAGTCCCACCTTCCTTTCTCCTTTTTTAAACTAACAGGGATGGAGGCGCCTGGCGGTGGTAGCCTTGCGTTCTCATATAAAGTCCCAACCGGTTGCTCTTTGCTTTGCAATTAGCCCATGTTAATTAGGTTAATTGGGTTACAGGTGTATTGTTAGAGTAATATGAGCCGGTGGTATGCACCTCCACTGTTAGTGTAAACAAGAGCCTGTATTTTTGAATAAAAGAGAGTCCTGGTTGAACTTACATACAGCCTGCCTGGTGTTTGTTCTGAGCTATCACAACTGGGTTAGAACGGCCAATAGCTGTAGTTCTAATCCCGGAGCATTGGATGACCGACCAATCAGATGTTGCGATCTGCAATCTTATTCTATAGCTGCAGAGGAGTGTCGGGAGAGTGGAACAGAGCGAGCAAGGGGTTCGTTACATTGGTTGGCAGCTGTGAGATTTGCCCTCCAGTTACTGGGACACTCCAAACCAGCCTGCAGGAGAGCCACGCTGAAAGACTTACTTGAGAGCCGTGGAGGGAATGGTGGGATCGTGCTTCCTTGCCGTGAACACATCCAAACCATCACCTGGATCCACGGTCCAGATAGCAGGAGAGGAGAGATACCAGCCACCATGGATGAGGAATTCAGAAGGAGGTTGCGAGAGATGCAGATACAGCACAGAGGACCAGTATCAGAGCATGTCCTGCTAGGATGGTTTGATTCTATCCGCAGTGAACTCTGGAAGAAAGCACTAGCCCGTGAGCAGCGACACCAGGGAAAAGTTCTCCCCTCCATCCATGTGAGGTACTGGTCGCAGTATGAAGTGCGAATGCTGTTTTTGGGGGAACAGCCGAACCAGGAGTGGACAGTCGAGTTAAGCAGGCTGATCCGGGCAGAAATGCGGTTGGACGAGAGCTACAGAGCCCTCCAGTGGTATGTAGCCCAAGTGTGCCCATGGACAACGGATGACAGCCCCACGGAAGGCTTTGACTACGATGGCCTGGGATTGTTATACTGGAGGCTGTCCAGGGACCCTGACTTTGGGAGTGATCGGGAGTGGCGTTTGGAGGAAATAATGGAGCACAGAGAGCGAAGACTGAATGTCTCAGAAGTGCACTGGGCACAGGAAGATTTGGAGTTTCTAGCCGTTCAGGAATGGGAGCTTGAGATTGCCTACAGACAGCTGTTAGACTCTGCTCAGCAGCATGGTGGGGCTCCCTTTGCCTGGGACTATCAGGAAATACCAGTTGACAACTCTGAAATCATGGCTGAAGAGTTGACAATGTGGCAGAGTAACAGTGTGCTTTGCCAACCTGCCCCCGCAGCTATGGAGGCGGAGGTCTTATGGTGGATGCAGCAAGTGCTGACTGACCTGGATGAACCTGTTTCTGCATTGGATGATCTTGGATGGAGGAATGTGCCTGTCCAGCAGAATACCAGAGAATTGGCAGTGGAAAATCTGAAGATTGCCGTCCCCAAACCTGAAGTGCTGACAACAGGGCAGAGCTCTGCTAACCTCTTCCCAGCACTGATAGCATCTTCTGGGTTCCAGGGACAGGAGATGGTGAACCTTTATCCCCAGACACCAGTTGCAGAGACATGGGATTTGATAGACTTTTCTGCTGAGGAAGAACAACCTTGTGAGCCTCCAGCAGAAGAGGAGCTATTATTAGGGCCAAACTTCACTGTGCTCTGCCCAGCACCAACAGAAGTATCTGTGAAGTTACAAGGAACTTCCCCAGCTGAAGCGCTGGCAACCAGACAGAGGGTCCAAGACCTCTGCCCCACACCTGTGGCAGTTTCGGAGGCTCAGGGTGAGAAGGTGGCAATCACTTCCCAGCATCAGATAGAGGGGGAGAAGGGAGAGGAGGTGTGTGTTGTCCCTCCCCAACAGTTAGCCGGAGCAGATGGTGTGGGGTTTCCAGCAGAAGGGCTGGCAACAGGGACGAGTACTGCTGGACTCTGCCCTCAACTAACAGAAGATGGCTTTCCTGTGAAGGTGGATGAGACTTCAGTCTCCACCTGTATACCCCAGGGATGCTGGGCAGTCGGCCCAGATCCCCAACAGCATGACGGAGTGAGCCCAGACACCCTGTCTTCTCTCCAGCAGCAGAAAGGACTCCAGGGAGAAGGGCCAGTCCAGGCCTCTCCCCAGCGGCAAATATGTTCTCTGAGAGTGGCAGAGGTTGGCTGGGTGAGTAATGCTTTGTTTGGAACAATTTGTTTGGGGTACTGTGTGGGTACAGGCATTAGAGGACTGGAACTACTGACTAACTTCGGAGTCAACCTGTCTGGGGTCTCCTCCTGTGTTAGTCTCCTGCCGAAAGGGGAGAAATGTGACAGACCTAGCTGGGAGAGAGACTTTTGGAGGGGACTGTATGCTAGCCTCTTGCCGATCGATCGTGGGCCCTGGCATTTGGGGGAAGGGTGCTCTTTGTGAGCTGTATGCCTGGGGACCCTTGAGGTGGTATTACTGTGGATTTGGGTCCTGGCCCCCCAGGACACACAGACTCTGGGGACCCTGGAATTTTTCATATTGGAATAGTGACTGATTCATACCGTTGGGACTCCTACTGTTAAATGCTAATGTCATCAATTCCAGCTAACTGTCTGTTGTCTGCTAAAATGTGTATTGTAAATAAGTCTCTAGTATGGGATCTAAGAGTCATTAGATCCCCATTGTTGTTTGTGTTAATTAACTCTGCTATTGTCATAATGTTGATTGGGGGTTCTAAGCTACAAGACGGCCAGTCTAGCCTAAAGGTCATGTCTGAGTCATCTAGGCTGTCTAAAGGGATTAGTTAATTAGCCCATGTTAATTAGGTTAATTAGGTTACAGGTGTATTGTTAGAGTAAAATGAGCCGGAGGTATGCACCTCCACTGTTAGTGTATAAAAGAGCCTGTATTTTTGAATAAAAGAGAGTCCTGGTTGAACTTAGATACAACCTGCCTGGTGTTTGTTCTGAGCTATCACAACAGGGTTAGAATGGCACATAGCTGTAGTTCTAATCCCGGAGCATTGGATGACCGAGCAATCAGATGTTGCGGATAATGAGTCAAGGAAGTCTGGATGGCCGAGCGACTGGGACAATGGGTTGATCAACAACTGCAGCCTTTAGTCACAGAACTTCCTAGCTACCTTCGAGACACAAAGCAGCTGCTGGCCAAGTTAGACACCATCGAATGGCATACTGAGTTTTGTTGGATATCCTGCGATGTTTCAAGCCTCTATTCCTCCATACCCCATGCCTCCGGCTTGCGAGCAGTGTCTTACTTTTTGCACAGATCAGGGAACTTTTCTTTTGCTTTACAGGAATTTATTTTGATGTGTTTGGAGTTTTTGCTGACTCATAATTTTTTTATGTTCGACGGGGGCCACTACCTCCAAAGGTGCGGTGCATCGATGGGGGCCAAATTCTCTCCATCCCTGGCCAATTTGTACATGGGGTGGTGGGAAAAGCACCGCATCTTTGGGGCTGGTGGCCCTCGTCGTTCAGATACTGTTTTTTATTGTTACATCGATGACCTCTTGTTCATTGTTTCTAAACCCGTGGATGATTTTGATGAATGGTTATCATACTTAAACGACAATGATCTTAATCTAAGATTTACAGGAACCATGAATTACAATACAATAGAATTTCTGGATGTAAAACTTACTGGGGTGGAGGGTAAGATAGTCTCAAGTTTTTTTAGAAAGCCAAGTGCTGGGAATGTATTGTTACGAGCGGATTCTGGCCATCCATGCCACACCATAAAAAGCATCCCAGTGGGTCAATTTCTTAGGTTAAAAAGGATATGCAGTAAGGACAATGATTTTGAACAGGAGTCTAGGCTTATGACGGCTGGATTTAATTAACGGGGGTATTCAAGCTCCATCATTGATCGGGGCTTCAACATAGCTAGTTGCACCCCCAGACAGAGTTTACTCATTGATAAACCTCAGAGCAAACACATTAAGTCCAATATCCCTACCTTTTCTACTCCGTACAGTGAAGAGTTTGTTAAAATCAAAAAAATAGTCAACAAATACCTTCCGATATTGCAACATGATCTCATATACTCCCAAATTCTCAATAAGGGGGTACGAATTGTATCTAGAAGGCCCCCATCCCTGGGTAGCCTCCTATTGCCCAGTTTATTTTCCAGTACAGTACACTCTGACACCTGGCTATCGTTTCGAGGCACTTTTAGATGTGAAAACCATGGATGTGCTTATTGTTCATTCATTCTAAAAGGCGACAAAGTGGTATCAACTTCTACGGGTCGCACACACAACTTACGTTCATTTATAAATTGTAACACTAGGTACATCGTATACGCAATTACTTGCAAAAAATGCCAAGTACAGTACGTTGGCAGGACCACCCGTAGGCTAAAGGATAGGTTATATGACCATCTATACAACATCACCAAAAACCATCCAACCAATGTAGCACGTCACTGGAATGTCCACCATTCTGAGGACACTACCAGTTTAGTTATTCAGGACTTAGAAAAAATTAAGAAACCACCTAGAGGAGGAGATAAATTCAAAATTTTATGTAAACAGGAGGTTAAATGGATCTTCTTTTTAAACACCCGTCAACCATCCAGGTTAAATTTTGAATGGGATGTATCCCACTTTTATTAGTTGCCTTAGAGGCTCCATTAATCAATATTCTTAATGACAGATTACTTCTATGTTATAGATGGATTAATATCGATGCTAATGTTTTTGGTGGTCCTTTAAGGACTCCTTTTTCACTCACATTTCAGTTATTTCATATTTAATTACATCATGGTTAATCAGTTTATAGTCATTTTAGAATGATGCCTTCTGGTATTCATGATGGCCATTAATCTGTTTTTTGTCTTTATTTTTTACACAGAGTTTCTATCAATAATAGTTGGTCTTAGGCAACCATGGATTGCAGCGCATGAAGTGAGACCTCTCCTTAGCGCTGCAGTCCGGCCTCTCAGCTCACCACTTTAGTGAGCCCATGCTAATATGTTTATATTTAGACTTATATGCTTTTTAGGTTTTGTTCGATTCTCACATTTTTATTTGTATCCAGCTTTAACACATGGTTTCTATAGATATTGCGCTGGATGTCTGGTCACCAGGGTTCTCAGCTCATGAGGAGAGTTTTCTCTCCTCTCAGTGCTGCAGCCCAGGGCTCCAGGTGATAGTTTGTTACTTTCCTATCTCTCCTAACTGCATTACGTTCAAGCTTGCAGGGACTCATACATGGTTTAGTGAGTGTTGCTTTGACCCTTTTACATAATTTTTATATTGTTCCTCGCTGTTGTCGGTGTTATACTCAGCATATGTGTTCTACCATTTTCATGTCCTAGTGCCGTATGCATGTAGTACTACTTTAATTGTGATGTATAGGGATACCAACATGTTTGTGTATTTGGGTTTTCTTGTACTATTGTAAACTTGCAGCATGTGAGGCGAGACTCCACGCTTCGTAATGCTGCACTCTGGTTTTTTGAATATACAGCCTGTCGTTTTTCGGGCAGTACTTTTCATATATATATATCTTTGCTATGGTGCATTACGATAGAGATACCTTGGATTCTAGGCATGTTTGAGTTATAACGCTGTCAGACACTGGTTTTCTTTCTGTATCCGATAGCCTGTAGCATGTGAAGTAGGACTTTCCGCCCTGCAATAGTATTTTTCAGCACACAATATGCAACTTATTGAGCAGCATTTTCTATATACATGGCACCACAGGGAAACTGCTAGTATTAGGCTCTTTTGATATTTAAACTTGGTAGGTACTGGCCTTCTTCCTGCTATTGAAGTTTGCAGCATGTGTTGTGAGACTTCTCGCTCCATAATACGATGGTTTGGCTTTCCAATACACAGTTTGCAGTATTTTTAGTAGCATTTTTTCCATATATATGGAACTTTGCCATGGGCTATTAGGATGGGGATACTCTAGGCACCTGGCTCTTTTGCGGTTTAAGTCTGCAGCCTGTGGAGCAAGACTCCTCGCTTTGCAGCGTTGAGGTCTGGCCCTTTGATATTCGATCTATATTTTTTCAGTGATATTTCTTACATACATGGATGCTCTTAATTTAATACATGGTCATTTGTACCTTACCTTTATTATCGTTCCATTTTTGTTTCATTTTTGGCTTCTGGATCATCGGTTCGTTCTTGGGCTTCGTGCTGGTTCCTCCTCTTTTCTATTTTCAATATTTTCATCCATAGACTATACAGTTTGACCCCTGTACCATTTTTTTCTTTCACTTTCATGGATGCCATATTATTTTTGGGATTTGTTGCTATTTCAGCTATCCAACACGTACATAGAGTTTTTGTTCTTGACGTTTTATTTCTTTTTTGGGGATATATATGTATATGCTTATATATTTCCACTTGTTTGTTCCCTACAACATATTAGAGTACACATTGGTCATTTGTTCGGTATATCTTATCCCTCCGCACTCAGACATATTCCTTAGCATTGAAATATAGTTTAGATTAGATCACTGGGCACTCGATTTAAGAGTGGTTGCCGCAGACTTCATCGGCTCTCCGATAATCTCTGGCGATTCTGTTCTGACATGCTCCAGTGTCAGCTCTACAATACTGGGTTTTGGATATTTGTCTGGTGTATGGTTGGGCTCATGAAGAATTATATTATCTAGCATGTCCATGACACATAATGGTGTTCCATTGACGGGCGTACCTCCATAATACACTTTACTCTTCTTTATTAATGGAGACACCATTTACCTCAAACGTTTTATAAGTAACAATTTATTTGCTTGTTTTCTACTTTCATTATTTGCTTTTTATTTCTATTTTCATTTATGGTGTCTTATTGCTACATTGTGTCATTTTTTCATGTCTGCTCAGTTTCCCATGATTGCATTTCATGTTAACCATTTTATGAAAATTTACTTGTATATACACTGTGTGTTTTTTCAAATCTGTCATTATTTTCCTTTTATGTTTATTAATTCTTTATTTGTTTGTCATTACAACTGGGCTTTCATAAGTTATCACAGCTGGTATGGTTTATGAGAGGTGTGGTTTCTATTCGCCTGGCTCAGTGTATTATCTACCGGTGATACATACATTCTTGATTAATTACCTCCCCTTATATACCTCATTTGTGATAACTACCCCTTTAGCTATGAGTAAGCATCCATTGATGTGAAACGCGTTAACTGCTTTTTTGTCCTCTGTATCCACTTTTATGTGACCTGCAACATTTTATGGAATAAAGGTGCTTTTTTTTCATGGCAGTGCGGCCATCCAGACTTCCTCGACTCATTATCCATTTATCGTGCAGAGCCGGCACCTGTGTGGCTGTGGGAGTATCAGTTTCAGACTGGTTCAGTGTTTGGTATCCTGTGAGCGGTTTTTCCTGACTTTTGTGCGATCAGATGTTGCGATCTGCAATCTGACTCTATAGCAGCAGAGGAGTGTCGGGAGAGTGGAACCGAGCGAGCAAGGGGTTCGTTACAACGTGATTTAAGGCAGATCACAGCACCAAGATGTGTTTATCTATGTTGCCATAACAATGGTGCGGGACCTTCGTCCGTCGCCGCCCGTTGTTATGGCAACGTTAGAAACAATCTGCGCTACGGCCACCGGTGAATCAGGCATGAGCGAGATTGAGAATGTGCATGCTGGTTATCCAGCATGCACCTCTCCAAATATAATACAGGAAGAGATATTGATTGGGCTTCACATGCCCACAATCATGATGGCAACGACCACACCAGGAGGAAGAAAATATTGAGTAAGAAATGTATATTTTTGCTAAATCCATAATGAACATTGTATAATCTTTTTTGTATTTAATTAGTAATAATGCTAGGATCAATTAAAAAAAAAAAATTTGGGACCGGAACTCTGCTTTAAGACAAGTAGGCCAAGTACTATTTGGATGGCTCAGGACTTAAGGCTCAAAAGTATACTTGCAAGACTGGGATTCTCCTCAGTAACCCCAGAGAGATAGTAAGTGCACATACCATGTCAGATAGCTTAGAGGTGGTGGTGTAAAAGGCAGGTGCTGAATACAGGTGCAACCAGGGCAATTGGCTGGCTGTATGATGAGCTAGCAGTGGTTTGATGTGGTTGCAGACAGTAGTGTAATCTGTTCTCCAGGCAGGGTCAGATCAGACAGTGTTTAATAGCGTAATCCTTATCTAGGCAACGGTCAGAGTAGTTATATCTAATAGTAGTTAGTCACTTTCAACTGGATTTGTTTTGTAATGTTGAAGATATTTTGTAGCTTACCAAGCCACTTCAGTTCCTAGAGTGTCAGAAAAATACCCAAGCATTTATATTTTTATATTTACACCTTAGGACAGTGATCCCAAACCTTTTTGGCACCGAGGACCAGCTTTGTTGGAGAAAATTGTGCCAAGGCCGGAGGGAGATTTGTGGGCAATTTGTCAGGGAAATGGCTGGTGTTAGCGCTTCAATCATCACAACACTATGGTTGATATGGTGTCAGGATGAGTGAAGCTCATTATTTCTATTATTACATTGTAATATAAAATGAAATAGTTCAACTCACCAAAATGCAGAATCAGTAGGAGTAGAATCTGGGCGTCTCACATCGCCTGCCACCAGATGCAGCTTGTCACTTGCCATATGGCCGGTAGCTTCTCACTACTCAGAAGTTCATTGTGGAGTCTCCTTCTTCATTTGGGCATCGGAAAAACACTGGACTCAGAATCAGACATTCCAAGTGCAGGTTTTCTCTTCCACAGCTTGCGGGGTCCCTCTGCTCTAGGGCTTGCTTCCTTGCACACATTCAGTGGTCCCTCCAACAACAGCAGCCTCTGGATAAATGCAGCAGGGCTGTCCTGGTCCAGCAACAGGGTGTCACACCAGCGCTTGGTTGGAAATGGGCTTCACACAGTACACTTCTCTCCCTGCTCTCCAAATGACAACTTACCTAGAGCCTGGGCTTCCTGTTCTTTTTTTACTCCTCTCCCTGGCACCCAGCTTCCGGGACTTGTAATCCCACACAGTCTCTCTATCTATGGCACTGTCTTCCCTGGGGACTACATCCCTCATAAAATCTTTCTCGCCCCAGGAATCAATGGGCAGCTTCCTTCGACCACAGCTAACTGCTGTAACAGCCCAGGCAGTGCGCAGGCCTTTACCTGGAAGTGCCTGTGTCTCTCCCTTTCCTTTTCCCCAGTCCAGTTGCTCCGCCCACTAATGGCCAAGAAGGGAAAGTTGGCAGCTGCTGCAGCCCTTTTTCAGTCCCTCTCCTCTCTCCACTTCACTCCACTCCACTTAATCGCAGCAGTCAAGAGGAGTCACTGCAACAGGGGCGATTGTGTGAAAACCTTGACCATGCTGCTGCTGTGACAGCAGTGCCATGCCTGGGCTGCAGAGGTATGGGTCGGGGCAGGATGAAATCAACAGCATAATCCATTATCCAGGCAAGGGTCAGGGAAGGCAGCAATCAGTATATATTCTGTTACACAGGAAAAAGTTAGGGCACCTTGCAGCCAGAGGTAATCCATGTCCAGGCAAAGGGTCCAGCGGGATCAGGCAGGCTGAAATAATCAAAAAGTGCAAGTACTGGAGCCATGTATTAGAATTCCCAGAGCTCTGGGCTTGTGATGCTCGACTAGAGTGCCAAAGCACAGGTGAAACAGGCAGTGCTGAGCCACTGCCTAGCTACAAGGATGCCTTCTAGTGCCCACCTGTGGGAACGGAGGGGGCATAGCTGGAAGCACAGGGAATGTTGCAGGGAACCTGATATTAAATGGCAGAGCAGAATACAATGGGGAGAGGGAGTGGGTCTCACACTCTTAACAGACTACCAGTGCCACCATGACCCATCTTTCTATGTAGGATCCTAATGCCATGTACACACGAGCGGACTTTCGATGGACTGAACTCCGAAGGACTTTTTGACGGACTTTTGACGGAGTTCCAATGGAGTTCCGATGCAATGGACTTGCCTACACACAATCACACCAAAGTGCGACTGGTTAGAACGTGATGCGTCGTTGTTTGTCCATCGGACTAGCATACAGACGAATGGATTTTTCGACCGGACTCGAGTCCGTCGGAAAGATTTGAAACATGTTCTATTTCTAAAGTCCGTCTGGTTTTTCAACAGAAAAGGTCAGATGAAGCCCACACACGATAGAATTGTCCGACGGATTCATTCCGTGGGACCTTTGCTGTCGAAAAGTCAGTTTGTGTGTACATGGCATAAGGCTACTTTCACACTGGGGCGATGCCGGCGTTAGCGTTAAGCTTTACCGCTGTTATAGCGGTGCTTTTCAGTCGCTAGCAGGGTGCTTTTTAGTCACTAGCGGGGCACATTTAACCCCAGCTAGCGGCAGAAGAAAGGGTTAAAAGCTTGGTCAGTTTAGCTTTTGTCTATTATATATAGTAAGTAGACTATTAACTGAGACACCATAAAAATGACTTCTCACTCATCACAACATAATCAAAACCTAAAATGTATTTCTCTACTAATATAGAAACAGTGGTAGAGTTAAATATATTTTGCAATATTTAGGATTACGTCTACTACTATATCACCCTATCAAGAGAATAATATTTGTGGTTCTAGTTATAAAATATCCCAGTAAAAGATCCCCTAAGTATCTTTACGTTTATCTAAAGACAAGCTTTATTAAAATTTGTAGTAAAAATATAATTATATGATTGGACGTTTTTCTTTCCTTTTTATTTTTATTAAATATGTTTTTCTTAATACGCGTTCTCACTTTATCTAGTAAACCAATATTATAAAAATGTTTATTTTCATTTAAAGGTACATATGTAAGACATGTCCATCTGCTCCACAGCTATATTTTTTATTTCATTCTACAAGTTTTACTTACAGTCTACATACTGTTATTTGAATGTAAACTGTAATTGATTCAAGAGGATTAAACCAGCCACAGGGACCCTGAGGAGTAGCTGAAGTGTAATTATCAGCCATATTTTCCAGTGCTCCATTAAGGCCATACAGCCGGGCTTTGAGAAGATTGCTAATACCTGGTGAATGTGGAAATTTGAACTTAAACATGGTCCCTTTGACAATTTCCATAAGACCTGTTGCAGACTGGTGTTCTGAATGTGTGATAGGTGTCTAAACCCATAATTAGTCATTATACATCTGAATTTGTCAGAAAGACATATTAAAGTAGATTGTAACCCTAACCTGTTGACATTTAGTTTGCTAACTTGCTGTGTGTAGTAAACAATTGAAACATTTTAAAATAGCAATCACTTTATATTTACATTAGACATGTGCAGAACGAAAAAATGTGTTTAGTTTCATTTTGATTAGTTATTTACATAAATTAGTTTAGTTAAATTTGTTCAATCCAGTTTTATTCATTTTTGGAATTTGCTTTGTTTATTCGTATTCGAAACAATTCGAAGTTTCAAATTCGGATCGATTCGAAAAGTTTTCGAATCAATTTGAAAAGTTTACGAATTCAAGTCATTTTCGAATTCGAAAAGTTTTTGAATTTGAATAGTAGAATAGAATAGAAAATAACACAATAACAATAGAAAAAAACAACAGAATAGAATAGAATAGAATAGAATAGAATAGAATAGAATGAATATAACCATCTTCCTATTCTAATCTATTATTTTCTATTCTATTCAAATTCAAATTGATTCTATTTGAATTTTGAGAAATGTTATATTCTTTCTATTCTATTTTATTCCATTCTATTGTTTTTTTAATGGTATTATTTTTCTATTTGTTTATTCTATTCTATTCTTTTCTGTTCTATTATTTTATTCTCTATTCTTTTCTACACCTATTGTTTTCTATTCAAATTTATTCTATTCGAAATTCGAATTTCGGAAGATGGTTATATTCTTTCTATTCTATTCTGTTGTTTTTTTTCTATACTATACTGTTATTTTCTATTGTATTCTACTCTATTCTTTTCTATTCTATTCAAATTCAAATTGATTCTTTTTGAATTTTGGGAAATGGTTATATTCTTTCTATGCTTTTCTATCGATTTTTTGAATTATTTTCTTTTCTATCCTATTATAGTATATTCTATTCTTTTTTTCTATTCTATTATTTTCTCATCTATTCTTTTCTTATGTATTCAAATTCAAATTTATTTCAGAAGATGATTATAATCTTTCTATGTTATTCTATTCTATTTGTTTCTATGATATTCTAGTCTATTCTGTTATTTTATTTTCTATTATATTATTGTTTTTCTATTCTATTCCTTTATTTTCTATTCTAATTTATTCTGTTTGGAAATTCAAAAACTATTCGAATTTGAAAACTATTCAAATTCATAAACTTTTCGAATTCGAATTTCGTCCAAATGTTTTTTTTGTCATTTCACATTCGTTTAAATTCAGTACTTTTGTAATTCGGAAATTCGGATACATCCGAATTTCCAAATAACGAAAATTCGCCCGAATTTCAATTCAGAACAAAACGAACCGCACATGTCTAGTTTACATGCACTTGCTCGGGCAATGGTTGCATGGCCTATTTCAGGGCAGGTTTCAAGATGGTGACAACAGTAGACCATGCCCGTGTAATATATGTTGAAAACCAAGGCACTACCTGCCTGGAGTTTGCATGTTCTCCCTGTGCCGGCGTGGCTCCGGCTTCCTCTTACACTCCAAAGACATGCTGGTAGGTTAATTGGCTCCTGTTTAAATTGGCCCTAGTATGTGTATGTATGAATGTGAGTTAGGAACCTTAGATTGTAAGCTCCTTGAGGGTAGGGACTGATGTGAATGTAAAATATATGTGTAAAGCGCAGTGTAAATCGACGGCGCTATATAAGTACCTGGAATAAACATGAAATAAATAATAAAAGGCCAGTTGTATTCTCCATCAGAAGCCCATGTAACAGGGTGACAATGCAGAAACACAATAAGAAGTTTGGGACAGAGAATTCTTAACCTACAACAGGAAGTGCCTGGGGTAAAGAAGTGACAAGGACCTTGAAGACAAAATCCCTGTGTTTTTTTTTTACAAATTCTGCAGATTTAACCACTTCTGGACCGCCGCACGCCGATATATGTCCTAACTTTAAAGAGGAATACCGTTGTTATGGCAGCAGCTAGCTGCCATAACCCTGGTATCCTCTTTTTTCGGCCGGTGATCCGGTTTCCAATAATAGTGGTCTCTGCGGTGGATTCACCCCAAGATCACTTTTATCAGCACTCTCCGGTGCCCTCCGCTGCTTACCAGAGCCACAGTAGCGGAGGCGATCGGATCCTCTCACGTCAGTGGCATGGAGACGAGTGAGGGGAAGATGGCCTCCACCCATCTCCATATCATTGCAGGGCGGAAGCGATGTCAAAACCTCACTTCCGCCCATAGCTCTTAAAGGGCCATTTTTTTTTTTAAATTACATTTTTTTTTTTATTGCATTTTAGTGTAAATATGAGACCTGAGGTCTTTTTGACTCCAGATCTTATATTTAAGAGGTCCTGTCATCCTGTCAAGGGATGTTTACATTCCTTGTAATAGCAATAAAAGTGACACAATTTTCTTTTTTTAAAAGAACAGTGTAAAAATAAAAAATAAAAGGTAAAATAAATAAGAAATTTTTTTTTTTTTAAATGCGCCCCGTCCCGCCGAGCTCGTGTGCAGAAGCGAACACATACTAGAGTAGCGCCTGTGTGTTCAAACCACACATGTGAGATATCGCCGCGATTGGTAGAACGAGAGCAATAATTCTAGCCCTAGACCTCCTCTGTAACTCAAAACATGCAACCTGTAGAATTTTTTAAATGTCGCCTATGGAGATTTTTAAGGGTAAATGTTTGTCGCCATTCCACGAACGGGCGCAATTTTGAAGCGTGACATATTGGGTATCAATTTACTCAGCGAAACACTATCTTTCACAATATAAAACAAATTGGGCTCACTTTACTGTTGTCTTATTTTTTAATTCAAAAAAGCGTATTTTTTTCCAAAAAAAATGCGCTGGTAAGACCACTCCGCAAATACGGTGTGACAGAAAGTATTGCAACGACCGCCATTTTATTCTCTAGGGTGTTAGAAAAAAAATGTATAATGTTTGGGGGTTCTAAGTAATTTTCTAGCAAAAAAAACTGTTTTTAACTTGTAAACAACAAATCTCAAAAAAAGGCTTGGTCCTTAAGTGGTTAAAAGGATTGAAAATGCCATTTAAAATGATATTACATTTTGTTTTCATGCAGTTTTAGTGATCGAATTTCCATCTACTGCATTGCACCCAGTAGCGGACCAGTTGCAGCATGGCCCCATTGTCATAAATGGGTCATGCTCAATGGACGACAGTGATCATCAAATTTAATTCTTACCACAGCAGCAAAGCATCACACCTGTGGCATGTGTACACTCTTGGATGCTGCCTTTGCAGCTTAAGGAGGGGGGGGAGTTTGGGGAGTGGTATAAATGTGGCTCAACCACTAGTATAAACAAGCCATATTGTTGCAAACACTTGTTTGCAGTTTCAGTACCATATGCGTTGCATTTCTGCTAGTAAGTTGAGTTAAACGTGCTTCCTGGGCAAGTGACTTCACACAGCAGTGTTAATTTTTATGTCAAATTTCGATTCAGTTTTAGTCATAGTCTTTTGACTAAAAGGCCATTTTAGTTTTAGTCACATTTTAGTCATCTGAATTGTTTTAGTTAGAGTCATATTTTAGTCGACTAAAATCTCCAGTACATTATAGTTGACTAAAATCTAATGGGTTTAGTTAAAGTGGAACTTTAGTTAGAAAACAAAGTCCTGCTAGATTACTTCAGGCTGGCCTCTTTTGCAGGTATAGTTATATAAAACATTAAAAAATAAGTTTCTATACTGTATAAAATCCAGTAATACACTGTCTCACCCCGCTCTGCACATGCTCAGTTGCTCTATATTTTTAGGCACTGCCGAGTTTGTAGAGGCCAATCTGCTGACAGTCTTAGAGCAGAAATAAACCCTCCTATGCTTTACAGCCAAGGAAGCTGCTTCTTTTTGATTTGCAACTGCCATGGTGCTGCACATGTGATTAGTTATGACACCAGCCATTTGATGGTTTGACAGTTTGGTTGAGGACACAAACAAATGTGACAGTTAGCAATCCCAGCATTCCAGGAATGTAATTGTTTTTTGAAACGCTTAAATCAATGGGTTTAGATCCGCGTTATGATTTACTGCTGTTCAGGGGCTCTGGGCTTCAGCAAAATGGCAGCCTCCAGCAAGAAGAAACAGGAGCAATGCTGAAGGCAATTTACAGCACGCAGTAATTTTGGTAGCAGAATTATTATGTGGAATATGTACATATGTGGAATGTATGTTCCTTGCTAAAGAACAATTTTTTTTTTATCAAGTTGTTATGGCTAAAGTTCTGCTTTAAACTGTAATGCATTACTTAAAGCGTAACTCCACTTTGGTTGAGAAAAAAACATTCCCCTCTGGGTGATCTATATACATTGCATGGATTATAACAAGCTTTGTTGCAGATCCCTACCTTTTGTTATTCTGAAGAAATCCCTGTTTATTCCTCTGTGCCCCTGTGCTAAGTGGGTCTAATGGGAGTGGTTTCTTAATTATCTATCAGCTGTGCAGCTGCAGGGCACTAATGAGGAAATCTGCTGGGCCTGCATCGCTTTGGATGTGTTCTTATTGGAAGTATCTCACTAAATAACATCTTTGTTGCAGGGATGCCAGAAATCTGACTTGTATCTTAGTGCAGACTTCTGGGAAAATTGGTGAGCTAATCACACAAGCAGGAAATTATGTTTCTGGGGGCGTTCTGTACACATTCTGTGTACAGAACACCTCCAGGTAGCCATATTGCATTGCATTTTTAGAAAATTACAGCGGCTGCAGATTGAAAAGGAAAGGTAATTTTTAATAATTACAATATGAATTATATATGATATATTATTTTTTTCATTTGCTATTTTTTTCCCCACAAAAGTGAAGTTACCCTTTGAGCATTTTTCAATGACTTATATAGGCGGTGACCCCGCCCCCTTATAACGTCATAGTCCCTGGGCATGCAGGGACTGTCACGTCATAAGAGGGCGTGGTCACCGGGTGATGTTGACCACGCCCCTTATGACAACACAGTCCCAGCATGCCCAGGGACTGTGACGTTATAAGGGGGCGGGGTCGCCTCCTATATAAGTCATTGCAGAGCGCTCACACACCATTAAAGCGGGAGAGAGCGTCGTGTCAACATCGGAAGAAGAGAAGAGGGAAGAAGACGACGCAGAAGTCTGGGCCACCCCTAGCAAAAGAGCGGCAGAAGATAGCGGAGGAGCCAACAGAAGAACCGGAAACTGGGAGAAGAGGCTGAACACCGGGAGAAGAGGCTGGAGAGCGGGAAAAGAATCGGACACCGGGAGAAGAGGCCGGAGACAGCGGCAAAATCGGAAGAAGCCCTTGAAGTCGGAAGAAGACCCCCTAAGTCGGAAGAAGACCCCCGGAGCTGTCTAATAAATTACTTTAAAAACCAATGTAGTTTGTTTTTTATTGACACTTTTTCCTTAGGTGAATGGGTAGGGGTATGATGTACCCCATACTCATTCACATAGGGTGGGGGGCCGGGATCTGGGGGCCCCCTTATTAAAGGGGGCTCCCAGATTCCGATAAGCCCCCCACCTGCAGATCCCGACAACCAATGGCCAGGGTTGTCTGGAAGAGGCCCTTGTCCTCATAAACATGGGGACTAGGGATGAGCTTCGTGTTCGAGTCGAACCCATGTTCGACTCGAACATCGGCTGTTCGACCGTCCGTCGAATTGCGAACGATATGGGCCGTTCGCGCCAAATTCGTGTGGCGGGTCACGGCCCATAATTCGCTGCGGCATCGCAGTGCATTGCTGGCTGATGATTGGCCAAGCATGCACTATGACCCGCATGCTTGGCCAATCACAGCGCCGTCAGTAGAGAGAGCTGTAATTGGCCAAAGCCAGGGTGGCTTTGGCCAATTATGGCTCAGGGGATTTAGTACACGCCCCACACTATATAAGGCCGCCTGCACGGCGGCCCTGTGTAGTGTGTGTTCCGGTGTGCTGAGAGATAGAGAGAGAGAGAGACAGTGTCATTTGATTTGAGTTAGATAGATTAGGCAGAACAGTCAGTCAGTTAGCTGCACTTACAGTGTATTGTGTATATATATGCATCCCAGGTGTTGCATATATATATATACACTGTATTCAGTTTAGCTAGATCCGTTCCTGTTATCTTCTATCTAGACTATTTACATTTAGTGCAGTGCGTCCTGCTCACAGTGTTCAGCTAGATCCGTTCCTGCTATTTACATTTAGTGCAGTGCGTCCTGCTCACAGTGTTCAGCTAGATCCGTTCCTGCTATTTACATTTAGTGCAGTGCGTCCTGCTCACAGTGTTCAGCTAGATCCGTTCCTGCTATTTACATTTAGTGCAGTGCGTCCTGCTCACAGTGTTCAGCTATATCCATTCCTGTTATTTACATTTAGTGCAGTGCGTCCTGCTCACAGTGTTCAGCTAGATCCGTTCCTGCTATTTACATTTAGTGCAGTGCGTCCTGCTCACAGTGTTCAGCTAGATCCGTTCCTGCTATTTACATTTAGTGCAGTGCGTCCTGCTCACAGTGTTCAGCTAGATCCGTTCCTGCTATTTACATTTAGTGCAGTGCGTCCTGCTCACAGTGTTCAGCTAGATCCGTTCCTGCTATTTACATTTAGTGCAGTGCGTCCTGCTCACAGTGTTCAGCTAGATCCGTTCCTGCTATTTACATTTAGTGCAGTGCGTCCTGCTCACAGTGTTCAGCTAGATCCGTTCCTGCTATTTACATTTAGTGCAGTGCGTCCTGCTCACAGTGTTCAGCTATATCCGTTCCTGTTATTTACATTTAGTGCAGTGCGTCCTGCTCACAGTGTTCAGCTAGATCCGTTCCTGCTATTTACATTTAGTGCAGTGCGTCCTGCTCACAGTGTTCAGCTAGATCCGTTCCTGCTATTTACATTTAGTGCAGTGCGTCCTGCTCACAGTGTTCAGCTAGATCCGTTCCTGCTATTTATATTTAGTGCAGTGCGTCCTGCTCACAGTGTTCAGCTAGATCCGTTCCTGCTATTTACATTTAGTGCAGTGCGTCCTGCTCACAGTGTTCAGCTAGATCCGTTCCTGCTATTTACATTTAGTGCAGTGCGTCCTGCTCACAGTGTTCAGCTAGATCCGTTCCTGTTATCTTCCTACTGACAGGCAGGCTTGTCTGGTTACAGTATATAAAGCTACCCGAAGAAAATTACAGGTGTTCTATTTGATCCTATTAGTACCACGGTCAGGCAGCTAGACTATTTACATTTAGTACAGTGCGTCCTGCTCACAGTGTTCAGCTAGATCCGTTCCTGTTATCTTCCTACTGACAGGCAGGCTTGTCTGGTTACAGTATATAAAGCTACCTGAAGAAAATTACAGGTGTTCTATCCCAGCTTAGTGCAGCTACAGGCCATTAGTATGTCTGGAAGGCCAAGAAGGAGAGGCAGACAGTCACAAGCCAATAAGAGAGGGCAAGCAGGCTCTGTGTCTAGTGCTGGTCATGGAGACGGTGCATCCTCATCAGCACGTGGCCATGGGACACGCTTGGCCTTTTTTTCGGCAGCTGGCCGTGTTGAGCCGCAACATGCGGAAGACTTGGTCGAGTGGATGACCAAGCCGTCCTCATCCTCCTCATCCTCTCTCACCCATGCCCAGGGTGCTTTGTCTGGCAAAGCAGCGGCCTCTTCCCTCAGCTCAATGTCATCAGTGACTCCTTCCCTAGCTCCACCATGTCCTCATGAGGATTCCCTCGAACTGTTTGACCACAGTGTTGGGTACATGCTCCAGGAGGATGCCCAGCGTTTGGAAGGCACTGATGATGATACTGAGCTCGATGAAGGCAGTAACATGAGCACGGACAGAGGGGGTGCCCAAGAAGGACAGCAATCTGGCAGTCATGCTCCCCCTGCTGCAGCATACTGCCAGGTTTGCTCCAGTGATGAGGAGGGAGGGGATGATGAGGTCACTGACTCAACGTGGGTGCCTGATAGGAGAGAGGAGGAGGAGGAGGAGGAGGAGGAGGCGGCACATCACCAACGAGGCAGGATGCCCTCCAGGGGCCAGCCTAAGGGCAGCACATTGACTGCATCACACCCCAAAGCTCCACATGTGCAGGGCGCTGCAGTCTCTGCGCGTTATTCAAAAAGTTCTTTGGTGTGGGCCTTTTTTGAGACGAGTGCATCAGATCGCACCGCTGCTATTTGCAACATATGTCTCAAGCGTATCTCGCGTGGCCAAAACATCTCCCGCTTGGGTACCACATGCTTGACCAGACATATGTTGACCTGCCATGCAGTTCGTTGGCAAGCGTATCTAAAAGACCCACACCAAAGAACAAAGAGGATCTCTCCTTGCTCCTCATCAGCTGAGATTTCCAACCCCACTAGACCTTCAGTCCTCTCTGAGACCTGCAGTGAGAGGAATGAAGGTGTAGAATTAGGTGTGTCACAGCCAAGTACTTGTGGGCAATCTGCTTTTGGTACACCGACGTCAGATTGTACCAGGCAAATTTCCCTGCCCCAGCTGCTGCACCGCCGAAAGAAGTTTGCTCCCAACCATCCACATGCCCAGCGGTTGAATGCTAGCTTGGCAAAATTGCTAGCACTTCAACTGCTGCCTTTTCAGTTGGTAGACTCTGCCCCCTTCCGTGAGTTTGTGGAATGTGCGGTTCCTCAGTGGCAGGTACCCAAACGGCACTTTTACTCACGGAAGGCGATTCCGGCTCTTTACCGGCATGTGGAAGGCAATGTCCATGCCTCGCTGGACAGGGCGGTCAGCGGTAAGGTGCATATTACCGCTGACTCATGGTCCAGCAGGCATGGACAGGGACGTTACCTAAGTTTCACGGCGCATTGGGTGACTCTGCTGGCAGCTGGGAAGGATGCAGGACAAGGTGCAGTAGTGTTGGAGGTTGTTCCGCCACCACGCCTCCAAAATGCTGATTGTGACACACCTCTCTCCTCCACCCCCTCCTCTTCTTCTTCCTCCATGGCCTCTTCCTCGGAACCAGCGGTGCTCCGTAGGCGTTCAAGGGGCTACGCAAGTACGCAGGCCAAAAGATGCCATGCGGTGCTTGAGCTGGTGTGCTTGGGGGACAGGAGCCACACTGGGGCAGAGGTTCTGTCAGCTCTGCAGGGGCAGGTTCAGAGGTGGTTGACGCCACGCCAACTTAAGGCAGGAATGGTGGTTTGCGACAATGGCACCAACCTCCTCTCTGCCCTCCGACAGGGACAAATGACCCATGTGCCCTGTTTGGCTCACGTCCTTAACTTGGTGGTGCAGCGGTTCTTGGGCAGGTACCCGGGCTTACAGGATGTCCTGAGGCAGGCCAGGAAAGTCTGTGTGCATTTCCGCCGGTCATATAATGCCAGTGCTCGGCTGACGGACCTCCAAAAGGAGTTTAACCTGCCCAAGAACCGCCTAATCTGTGACATGCCCACCAGGTGGAACTCAACGTTGGCCATGCTGCAGCGGCTGCACAGGCAGCAGAGGGCCATCAATGAGTACCTGTGCGACTATGGCACCAGGACAGGGTCAGGGGAGCTTGGTTTTTTTTCCCCACGCCAGTGGGCCATGATCAGGGATGCATGCACTGTCCTGTCACCATTCGAGGAGGCCACAAGGATGGTGAGCAGTGACAGTGCATGCATCAGTGACACTGTCCCCCTTGTCCACCTGTTGGAGCACACGCTGCGTTGAATAATGGACAGGGCACTTGAGGCAGAACAGAGGCAGGAAGAGGAGGAATTCCTTAGCTCTCAAGGCCCCCTTTATCCAGACAGTGTTCCTGCGTGCCCGCCGATCACACAGGAAGAGGACGAGGAGGAGGAGGAGGAGGAGGAAGATTGTGTCAGTATGGAGGTGGAGCCTGGCACTCAGCATCAGCAGCAGTCTTTAAGGGATCAGTCCCAAGGAACACATGGACTTGTACGTGGCTGGGAGGAGGTGGCTGCGGACGTTGTTGTCCTTAGTGACCCAGAGGACTCCGGACCGAATGCCTCAGCAAACCTACGCTGCATGGCCTCCCTGATCCTGCAAAGCCTGCGTAAGGATCCTCGTATACTGGCTGGCAACCCTCCTTGATCCACGTTACAAGGGTAAGGTTGCGGACCTTATCTTGCCATCGCAGAGGGAGCAGAGGATGAAACATCTTCGGGAGGCCTTGCAGAAAGGTCTGTGCAACGCGTTCCCAGAGACTGGGAGGTTACAAACTCCTGTTTCTGGACAACGTGTTGCTGAGGCTTCGGTCAGTCAAAGAAGGAGCGGTGGAGAAGGTGGCCGTCTGACCGATGCGTTCAGACAATTTTTTGGTCCGCAGCCCTAAGGTATGATCGGTTCCAGCAACCATCGCCAGCGTCTGTTTTACATGGTGCAGGAATACCTAGGGGCAAGATCAGACTTGGACACCTTTCCCACCGAAAATCCTCTGGGTTACTGGGTCTTGAGGATGGATCACTGGCCAGAGCTTGCACAGTATGCAATTGAGCTACTGGCCTGTCCTGCATCCAGCGTTCTTTCGGAACGCACATTCAGTGCTGCTGGAGGCGTGGTAACCGATCACAGGGTGCGTCTGTCCACCGACTCGGTCGATCGGCTGACCTTCATAAAAATGAATCAGTCTTGGATCACCACCAGCTACCAAGCACCTGATGCTGATGTAACCGAATAATTTTTTTTGAAATCTCAGATCCCTTCAAAGACTGCCTATGCTGATGCTGAGTGACTATCCCTGAGTAATTATCCTCTTCCTCCTCAATCATCACGCTGAAAGCTTGTAAGAACATTTTTGGTTCTGGGGGCCACCACCAGTGCCTAAGGCAAAATTTTTCAGCCCCTGTTTAACAGGGGCGTGTAATTACAATTTTTGATGTAATACTTTGCAGCAGGGCTCGTTCCTGCATTCCAACTAGAGTGTCTGTGAGGGGTTGCAGTGTTGTGGCACCAGCACCAGTGCCTAAGGCCCAATTTTTCTGCCCCTGTCTAACAGGGGCGTGTAATTACAATTTTTGATGCAATACTTTGCAGCAGGGCTCGTTCCTGCGTTCCAACTAGAGTGTCTGTGAGGGGTTGCAGTGTTGTGGCACCAGCACCAGTGCCTAAGGCCTAATTTTTCAGCTCCTGTTCAACAGGGGCATGTAATTACAATTCTTGATCTAATATTTCACAGCAGGGCCCTGTGAGGGCTTACAGTGTTGTGGCCACAGCAACACCTAAGGCCCAAATTTCTGCTGAGTATATAGGGCAGGACCCTACTTTCAAACATCTAACTTACAAACGACTCCTACTTGCAAACGGAAGGAGACAACAGGAAGTGAGATGAAATCTACCCCTAGGAAGGGAAATTCTCTCCTGTAAGAGTTAATATGGGAAAACAATTTCTCCTTTCCACTGATGCTTTCCAATCCTTGTTCCACAAAAAAACCCAAATTTTCAAAAAACATTTTTCATTGGGACAAAAAAGTGAGGTGAAATCTTCTGAAGAGGAGGAAAGACAGCAAAACAAATGTCACAGGGGTGATAACCCTTCCCTATGTTTTCCAAAAAGCTTAAAAAAGATTTTTTGGCTGGAGCTAAACACGTTAAAAATGTACCCGTTCAAAATTACAAACAGATTCTACTTAACAACAAACCTACAGTCCCTGTCTTGTTTGCACCGCCTGTATACTGCTGTTCAGAGTATATAGGGCCTGGTGGCCCCACACCTTTCCTTATTTTAATTTGGGTGCGGGGTTCCCCTTAATATCCATACAAGACCCAAAGGGCCTGGTAATGGACTGGGGGGTACCCATGCCGTTTGTCTCACTGATTTTCATCCATATTGCCATGACCCGACATGACATTAAACCCGCAAGCAGTTTTAAATGAGATTTTTTCCTTTAAAAATGACATTTGGTGCAGGGACTGTTCTAAACATGGGAAACACGCGTCACTTTACAGGCATACTATAGACACCCCCCAGGTACGATATTTAAAGGAATATTTCACTTTTTTTTTTTACTTTAAGCATCATTAAAATCACTGCTCCCGAAAAAACGGCCGTTTTTAAAAGTTTTTTTTGCATTGATACATGTCCCCTGGGGTAGGACCCGGGTCCCCAAACCCTTTTTAGGACAATACCATGCAAATTAGCCTTTAAAATGAGCACTTTTGATTTCGAACGTTCGAGTCCCATAGACGTCAATGGGGTTCTAACGTTCGTGCGAACTTTCGGTAAGTTCGCGGGTTCTGGTGCGAACCGAACCGGGGGGTGTTCGGCTCATCCCTAATAGGGACAAGGTACTTTGGGGTGGGGGGGCCACAGGGCCCCCCTCCTCCCCCAAAGCACCCACCCCCCTATGTTGAGGACATGCGGCCTGGTATGGTTCAGGAGGGGGGCCATGTTGAGGGTCACTCGCTCGTCTCCACCCCCTTTCCTGACCGGCCAGGCTGCGTGCTTGGATAGGGGTCTGGTATGGATTTTGTGGGGACCCCACGCCGTTTCCCTTCAAATCCACACCAGACCTATGGGAGATTGTCACCTCCCCCTCATGCTCGCCGCAATAGGAAAACATTTTTTTCTATTGCAGCGAGCGCAAGATATAGTACCCTGCCCTTGCGTCGTATCTGGTCCATCGGACCAGCATACAGACAAATGGGCTTTCCGTTAGGAACTGAGTCCGGTGGAGTTACGACGTAAAGATTTGAAGCAAGTCTGTCGGATTTCCGACTGAAACGGTCCGTCGGAAGTCCGATGCAGCCCACACATGGTCGGATTGTCCGCCGTCTTCGGTCCGTCCGACCAGTCCGGTCGGAAAGTCCGCCCGTGTGTACGCTGCATAAGATTGCCCTGTATTTGACTCCATCCATCTGCCCATCAACTCTGACCAACTTCAGTGTCCCTGCTGAAGAAAGCATCCACACAACATGACACTACCACCACCATGTTTCAGGGTGGGGATGGTGTGTTTAGGGTGATATGCAGTGTTAGTTTTCCGCCACACATAGTATTTTGCTTTTAGACCTAAAAGTTCAATTTTGAACTCATCTGACCAGAGCACCTTCACATGTTTGCTGTGTTCCCCACATGGCTTCTTGCAAACTGCAAATTGGACTTCTTATGGCTTTCTTAAAACAATGGCTTTCTTCTTGCCACTCTTCCATAATGGCCAGATTTTTGGAGTGCACAACTAATAGTTGTCCTGTGGACAAATTCTCCCACCTCAGCTGTGGATCTCTACAGCTTCTCCAGTTACCACATTCCTCTTAGCTGCTTCTCTGATTATAATGTTCTCCTTGGTCGCCCTGTCAGTTTAGGTGGACGGCCATGTCTTGGTAAGTTTGCAGTTGTGCCATTCTCTTTCCATTTTCGGATGATGTATTGAACAGTGCTCCATGAGATGTCCAAAGCTTGGGATATTTTTTTATAACCTAACCCTGCTTTAAACTTCTCCACAACTTTATCTCTGACCTGTCTGGTGTGTTCCTTGGCCTTCGTGATGCTGTTTGTTCCCTAAAGTCCTATGAATACTTTTTTAAGGCACTGTATGTCCTCAGTCTTCTAGAATGAATAATGCTGGGTGTTATTCAACCAGGGAGACAAAGGACATCTTGTGGCACAAAGAAAGTACTGCAGGGGATAGTACTTGCAGATTGAAGATGATTATTGAAGCCAGCAAGGGGACCTGAAAAACAAAAAACAAATTAGCCTGGAGTTTAGCTTTAACAATGTGGAGAAATAATAAATTGTACATGTTAAAAATACCAGTAGTTTTTTTTTTACTTTTAACTTCAGTTTTAACTTTTCAACTTCAGTTTTTTTGCCAGAATTCATGACCTTACACTAACTCAGAACTGCACTGATAAAATTTTATTTCATCCTGTGCGCAGCCCACAAGTATTCTTCATTAGCAAATATTTGGAAGTAAAAATGCTGCTGTAAAATCTTGCGATGTAAAATGTGAAATTTGAGTCGACAAAGCAAACGTAAAAAATAGCTTCTAGTTTGTGTTGTGTAGAGAAGGCAGGCCTTCCCTTTCATAGGATCAGTGTGAAAGCTTATTGTTTAGATTATGTAAAGGTCAACAAATAAACGTCTTGACCACTTATCAT
The DNA here is from genome assembly GCA_037952925.1 of Lithobates clamitans. Taxonomy (NCBI): domain Eukaryota; kingdom Metazoa; phylum Chordata; class Amphibia; order Anura; family Ranidae; genus Lithobates; species Lithobates clamitans. The sequence goes on from JBBGZY010000292.1 coordinate 1,512,356, forward strand.
GAGGAGGAATGCATTAAACAAACGTGGCTTTTTTCCAGACATAATAGTTGTTTTTTGGGGATTAAAGTGAACCTGTGCTGAGAGGAATATGCAGACCATTGCTGATCTCTTCTGAAAACACTAGTGGTCAGACAGTAATACTGATACCCCGACTTCTTTCTAAGCAAATGATCTGTAAAGTATATTAGGACCACAGAATTTATGAGGTGGCCCATGGGATTGGGAACCCACACCCACCAGTTATTGTTATCAATCTTAACCACTTGTCGCCCACCATATAGCAAAATGACGTCAGCAAAGTGGTTGCGATATCCTGACCGGACGTCATATGACATTGTCAGGATATCAAGTCGCGCATCGCGGACATCGTTGTTGTGGCGTGTCAGTCTGACACACCACAACTCCGATCTAGGTAAAGAGTCTCTGACAGAGACTCTTTACCACGCGATCAGCGGTGTCCAATCATGGCTGATCACGATATAAACAGGAAGAGCCGTTGATCGGCTTTTCTTCACTTGCGTCTGACAGACGCGAGTAGAGGAGAGCTGATCGGCTGCTCTCCTGACAGGGCGGGTCTGTGCTGATTGTTTATCAGCGCTGCCCCCCCTCGGATGCCTGCCCCGGACCACCAAGATGCCGCCAGGACCACCAGGGATGGCCACCACACTGGACCACACCAGGTATGCCACCCTAGACCACAAGGGAAATGCCAATCAGTGGCAATGAAAAACGCCTGCCAGTGCCAGTGCCACCAGTGTTGCCTATCAGTGAAATCTATCAGTGCCAGCCATTAGTGCCCATCAATGCCCATCAGTGCCACCTTTCAGTGCCCATCAGTGCCGCTTATCAGTGCCCAGCAGTGCCACCCATAAGTACCCATCATTGCGGCCTTTTAGTGCCCATCAGTGTCGCCTATCAGTGCCCATCAGTGCCCACCAGTGCCACCTATGAGTGCCCATCAGTGCCGCCTATCAATGACCAGTGCTGCAAATCAGTGCCACCTATCAGTGCTGCCTATCAGTGCCCAACAGTGCCGCCTATCAGTGCCCATCGTCAGTGCCCATCAGTGCCACCTCATCAGTGCCATTTCATTGATGCCGCCTGATCAGTGCCCATCAGTGCAGCTTATGAGTGTCCATCAGTGAAGGAGGAAACTTACTTATTTACAAAATTTTATAACAAAAACAAAGACGACCTTTTTTTCAAAATGTGCTGTCTTTTTTTATTATTTAGCAAAAAATAAAAACCACAGAGGTGATCAAATACCACCAAAAGAAAACTCTATTTGTGGGAACAAAATGATAAAAATTTAGTTTGGGTACAGTGTAGCATGACCGTGCAATTGTCATTTGAAAAGTGACAGCACTGAAAGCTGAAAATTGGCCTGGGCAGGAAGGTGCGAAAGGTCCCAGTATTGAAGTGGTTAAAGAAAAACTGAACTCTGGAAGCTGCACTCAAAAGGGCAGGTACAGGGCAAAGGACTAGTCACCAGTATTGCCTGTGGTTACCCTGCAGCTCATCTATTCCCCGTTACTGGCTCACCATGCCTTGTTCTGTACTATTGTCTTGTCTATATTCACATACGTTCCTGGAAAACAAGGCTCATCAATGGTAGGTGCTGTAGTGATTACCAGCTGGATCCTGGAGACATCAAGAAAGTGTACATATTCGCCAGCACACCAAGGATCTTCAATCACTGTCCAAAGGCTTTTATTGCAGAGAAATTGCATCACAAAGCAAGGTTTCAGAGTCGCGCAGGACCCCTTAGTCAGACATGTCTGCCTAAGGGGTCCTGTGTGACTCAGAAACTTTGCACTTTTCTTTGTGATGTGATCTCTCTGTAATAAAAACCTTTGTTCTGCACTATGTCTCTGTGTGGAGGTGACCATCTTGATAGAGGCAAAGCTTTGCCTCCCCATGTCGGAGCCTCCATCAAGGAGAACATTGAGTAGCACTGTAGTGACATCACCAAATCACCAGAGGATAGCAATCAGAGGCAGCAGTGCCTCAGATCTCTTACTGTGGATGTACAGCTATGCCACTGTAGATACAGAAGTGCCTAGGCACACCTACATTCCAAGAAGCAAACTCCTATTTTTCAGTAGGAATTCCATGCTAAGGCAGGCCAAACATTATACAATTTTCTGGTTCAATTTTCCTTTAGATTTACGAATGCCATATAATATGAGGTCAACCCTAAACACTTTAAATTTGCATGCAACCAGGCAAGCCCTTGCACTACATAGTTAAAGGTAAATCTAAAGCAAATTGAGTAAGAACATTGTATAATGTATGGCCAGCTTTAAGGTACATTTTCAGGGTGTTGCTTAGGCACAATCAACACTTCTAAATGTTCCTTATATCACAGCAAATTCTTTTTGTGTTCAGTTCCTCTTTAATTTAACCCCTTAGCGCCTGCCTCCCGGGTCTTTAAGGGGTTTCTGATGCCGGGAGGTGATGTGGGGTTTATGATCATGTGACTGCCGTGATTGGCTGTCACAGCGGTCACATGATCGGAAAACTCCCAATCGCAAGTAACGATTGGGAGCTTTCTGCTAGGCGCCAGTAACTGTGCCAGGAACACGCAGGTTGCATGCTCTTGGCACAAGTTTGTTTACATTTAGGTACACAAATATCCAGCCTCTTGGCATCAAGGCACACCCACCGAAAGGCCACATATTTGGGTACTCTTGGCTCCGAGAGGTTAAATATAGTGAGGTTGATGTACTAAAGGAGCAGAGCATATTCACTTTCAAAGTGAATTTTCACTTATCTTAATGATTTTTTTTTAATTTTGGATGTACAATATGTTATATATTTCTATATTTATGCTATCATTTTTTCTATTTTAATGTAGAATACTGAGTTTCTTGTTTAAACTATACCCCTGAAGAAGGAGGATTACATTTTCACTCCGAAACGCGTTGGGTACAGGAAACACTAGTCCGTTATATGTATTCTGATTTGTATGACAACACTGGAATGTTTATTCTCAACATGTTTTTTTTTTATTAAATGTTGTGTATTTTTCATATTTCAATAAATACTTTTCATATTAGAATATACCTTTTTACCATTTTGTGCCTTAAAAGTCTGACACCTGGGGATCTTGTTTCATTTCTATCTTAATGAGGTGAACAAAAGAAATGAAATACTTACCTTAGATCCAAGCTGTTGCAGCGGCCCCCGCACATCGCTGTAATCGGCGACATGTCTCCCGGAGTTTTTTCCGGGTTTGCGGGCTCCAGCGCTATGATTGGCCAGAGCCGCAATGACGTCACTCCCGTGCATGCCATCTGTATCCCATTAATGAGATTACCCATTACTTGCTGTCCTGTAGTCACAGCAGAAAATAAGAGGAAATCTCTCCAAAGTAATTGCCTTCTTTTACAGTTGTCAAAGTGTCCCCATTGGAAGATTGTGTTTCAGTAATACTTTAAAGTTTTGGGTTTTCTTTCACTCTGTCACATGACAGTAGTCTCCATGACTCCATGACTCACATAGAAGGTGATGTTCCCCATTAGGAACACAGACATCAAATAAAATCTGCTAGAGGGTCTATACTCTCGTCCCTCTATCCAAGGCAAAAAGAAAAAACATTTTAGTATTAGATACACTTTAATGCTCCACATATTTAGGTGCGCCATCAAGTAGCTAACTGTACATCAGAGTGCTTACAGAACAACAGAGGAGAGAAACCTAGTGTAGAAAACATTTGAACACAATACATTAACTTTCATTCAATTAAGTAATAAGATATAAACTGGTATGACTAAAAACAAAAAAAAACAAACAAAAAAGCAAAAATAATTTAAAAAGGGTACCTACAGTGAATTTGGTTTTAAACATCCTACATCTAAGGTATAGTTTTACAGTAAAACTAAACATTTCATTTCTGAATATGTATAAAGATAACTAGAGGGGGAATAAAAAAATAAACCTGCCCATATTTTACCTCTATCTCTACTCTTGCCATGGGGATCTTCTGCTACTGAGAATATGAACCTCACAAGTAAAGCCTCAAATCCTTGTTCAATGCAGTATTTAAAGCGGGGTTCCACCCAAATTTTGAACAATATCTGTTTGTATTCTCTTCCTTGCCTAGATGCTGACATGCCGTTTAAAAAAATTTAAATCGCTGTAATTACCTTTTATTTTTCTATTCTTCTTTGCACTTCCTGGTTCTCCTCCCATGGGAGTAGGCGTGTTTCTAGCCTCTCCCAGACTCCTGGGAGCTAGTCTCAGGCTTCCCAGGATGCCACTGAGCATGTGCGGGAACGAGCGGTGAATGCTGGGAGCACAGCATTCACCACATCCAGGAAATAAATGCTTGTGGGCTTCAAATGCCCACAATGAAGATGGAAACCGCCTGCAGTCAATAATATAAGTTATTCTTTCCGACGAAATCTGACACAGGTGGACATATTACACACAATATGTGAGTATGTAATGCTGAGAAGAAAAGTTTGTGAATTAACTCAAAAAAAAAAAAAAACGATAGATAGGTGGACCCCCGCTTTAATGCCAGACTACCATGTCTGAGTACTGTCATAATGGGGGCAGCTTAGCTTGCTGTACTAGCCCTATACAAGCTTTAACTTTCTCAGAAAATGAAAGCCTTGCATTGGAATTTGGGTGGCTCCAGTTTTGGAGGAGCAAGGTAGAAGAAAGCCTTTAATCCCATCCTGGCTATAGTTTTTTGAGTGTAGCCTAATTTATTATCCCCCTAGACATAAGTGAACATCAGGCTTCACAAAATGGCTTAAACTCACCCAATGAAAGAAAATGTAATTTAACATATACACTATATTATCAAACGTATTGTGACGCCCGCCTTTACACGCACATGCACTTTAATGGCATTTCAGTCTTAGTCCGTAGGGCTCAATATTGAGTTGGCTCATGCTTTGCAGCTATAACAGCTGCAATTATTCTGGGAAGGCTCTCTTCAAGCTTTAGGAGTGTGTCTTTGGGAATGTTTGACCATTCTTCCAGAAGCACATTTGTGAGGTCAGACACTGATGTGGATGAGATAGCCTGGCTCGCAGTCTCTGCTTCAGTTCATCCCAAAGGTGTTCTTTTTGGGTTGAGGTCAGGACTCTGTGCAGGCCAGTCAAGTTCCTCCACCCCAAACTCTCTCATCTGTGTCTTTATGGACCTTGCTTTGTGCACTGGTCATGTTGGTGCACAGTCATGTTGGAACAGGAAGGGGCCATCCCCAAACTGCTCCCACAAAGTTGGGAGCATGAAATTGTCCAAAATGTCTTCGTATGCTGACGGCTTAAGAGTTCCCTTCACTGGAACTAAGGGGCCAAGCCCAACCTCTGAAAAACAACCCCACGCCATAATCCCACCTCCACCAAATGATTTGGACCAGTGCACAAAGCAAGGTCCATAAAGACATAAATGAGCGAGTTTGGGGTGGAGGAACTTGACTGGCCTGCACAGAGTCCTGACCTCAACCCAATATAACACCTTTAGGAAGAATTAGAGATGAGACTGCAAGCCAGATCTTCTCATCCAACATCAATGCCGGACCTCACAAATGCGCTTCTGGAAAAATGGTCAAACATTCCCATAGACACACTCCTAGACCTTATGGACAGCCTTCCCAGAAGAGTTGAAGCTGTTATAGCTGCAAAGGGTGGGCCAACTCAATATTGAACCCTATAGACTAAGACTGGGATGCCATTAAAGTTCATGTAAACACAGGTGTCTCAATACTTTTGACAATATAGTGTACGTAAACCTAAATCTAACTCTAAATGGCACATAATCAATGGTCATTTGTTTATTAAATAAAATACTTGTTTTATCATGTTTTCATCCTTTGTTGCATTTTAGAGCTGCTAATTTATTTGCAACCATTTCTTGTCCATATGCTTGCACTCCAGCTATGGCTGCATGATAATTCTCAGTATGGGTTTCCTGATGGTATGACTACAGGGGAGATTTACTAAAAGTGGTGTACTCAGAATCTGCTGCAGCTGTGCATGATAGCCAATCAGCTTCTAAAACTCCTAATCATCTCACCTGTGAGTTCCCAGTCACTGAGGAGGAGAGGGGAAGACATGGAGCTGCAAATTGTTGTTGTTCCTGTGCATCGGTTTGAGATGGAAATGAGTGATTACATGAACACATGTATAAATAGCTGCAAGAGAATAACACAGTTAAGGCTCTGAAGAAGAAGGGACACCTTCGAAATGCGTCAGGCAGCAGCGGTTCGTACGCCCTTTCCCTAGGACCTGGAAACTGCTACCAGTGGACTAACTGCCATAAGATTGCTATAAGCGTGACTTTCTTTCTACCCTTGTGAGTAGATTTTAATCATGTTTTTAAATAAATATACTCTAGGATAATGCACTAGGCTGGTGCGCCCTCGTTCTTTCTTTTTGTTGAAGTCAGCCTTACCCATATTATCTCCTCCTGTGGTCTATTGGAGATGATTGTCCTTGCCTTGTGATCATTAATACCTCTTTCCTCTTTCTGAGTGGGCTCAACACATCTATATTATGTACTACATCTTCCTCATGAAGCTCATTGTGAAACACGTTGAAGAACTACTTATTGGCTTCTTTGAACAGTTACCTTTGTCTATAGAAAATCTTTCCACTTGCCAAATCAAAATGATATAATTCAATAATAAACAACTTGTATAAGATGTGTTGTGGGGTGATCACCACCCATATTTTTTATGATGACAGATTTTAACGAATGATACATGTTGCAGTAAAGTATCTTGTATTTTGATATGTTTTGTATCGTTGGGACTCTAAAAGTCCCATTAAATATTTGTACAACGTTTTTTTGTGGACATTAATGCCATGATCACTAAGTCATTTTTTATTGAAAGCCTGAGATTTTTTCAAGTGATCCAAATGCTGAACTACACAAATACAGTTAAGAAATAATGACAGGTAAATAAAAAATAGTATTTCTTTTCCTTGTTTGAAAGAAATCCATATGAAGTTACAATGGGGACGGAAAGTATTCAGACCCCCTTAAATTTTTCACTCTTTGTTATATTGCAGCCATTTGCTAAAATCATTTAAGTTCATTTTTTTCCTCATTTATGTACACACAGCACCCCATATTGACAGAAAAATTGACAGAAAAACACAGAATTGTTGACATTTTTGCAGATTTATTAAAAAAGAAAAACTGAAATATCATATGGTCCTAAGTATTCAGACCCTTTGCTGTGACACTCATATATTTAACAAAGGTGCTGTCCATTTCTTCTGATCATCCTTGAGATGGTTCTACACCTTCATTTGAGTCCAGCTGTGTTTGATTATACTGATTGGACTTGATTAGGAAAGCCACACACCTGTCTATATAAGACCTTACAGCTCATTGGGCATGTCAGAGCAAATGAGAATCATGAGGTCAAAGGAACTGCCTGAAGAGCTCAGAGACAGAATTGTGGCAAGGCACAGATCTGGCCAAAGTTACAAAAAAGTCTGCTGCACTTAAGGTTCCTAAGAGCACAGTGGCCTCCATAATCCTTAAAGACGTTTGGGACAACCAGAACCCTTCCTAGAGCTGGCCGTCTGGCCAAACTGAGCTATCGGGGGAGAAGAGCCTTGGTGAGAGAGGTAAAGAAGAACCCAAAGATCACTGTGGCTGAGCTCCAGAGATGCAGTCAGGAGATGGGAGGAAGTTGTAGAAAGTCAACCATCACTGCAGCCCTCCACCAGTATGGGCTTTATGGCAGAGTGGCCCGACGGAAGCCTCTCGTCAGTGCAAGTCACATGAAAACCCGCATGAAGTTTGCTAAAAAAACATCTGAAGGACTCCAAGATGGTGAGAAATAAGATTCTCTGGTCTGATGAGACCAAGATAGAACTTTTTGGCCTTAATTCTAAGCGGTATGTGTGGAGAAAAACAGGCACTGCTCATCACCTGTCCAATACAGTCCCAACAGTGAAGCATGATGGTGGCAGCATCATGCTGCAGGGGTGTTTTTCAGCTGCAGGGACAGGATGACTGGTTGCAGTCGAGGGAAAGATGAATGTGGCCAAGTACAGGGATTTCCTGGACGAAAACCTTCCCCAGAGCGCTCAGGACCTCAGACTGGGCCAAAGGTTTACCTTCCAACAAGACAATGACCCTAAGCACACAGCTAAAATAACGAAGGAGTGGCTTCACAACAACTCCGTGACTGTTCTTGAATGGCCCAGCCAGAGCCCTGACTTAAACCCAATTGAGCATCTCTGGAGAGACCTAAAAATGGCTGTCCACCATCGTTTACCATCCAATCTAACAGAACTGGAGAGGATCTGCAAGGAGGAATGGCAGAGGATCCCCAAATCCAGGTGTGAAAAGCTTATTGCCTCTTTCCCAAAAAGACTCATGGCTGTATTAGATCAAAAGGGTGCTTCTACTAAATACTGAACAAATGGTCTGAATACTTTGAACCATGTGATATTTCAGTTTTTCTTTTTTTATAAATCTGCAAAGATGTCAACAATTCTGTGTTTTTCTGTCAATATGGGGTGCTGTGTGTACATTAATGAGGAAAAAAATGAATTTAAATGATTTTATCAAATGGCTGCAATATAACAAAGAGTGAAAAATTTAAGGGGGTCTGAGTACTTTCTGTCCCCACTGTATATCAAATTAACACTTAAAATGAGAGCAAAACTTATTTGTGGTGCCCTTTATTAATAATTTAAAGACTACAACTCAAAACAAAAACATTGCCCATTTCCAGGAATATTATTATAATCTACGCAGCAAAGTATTTCTTAGTTGGGTTTTTTTTTTCTTTTTTTGACCTTATACTGACCCTCAGCATCTCAGAATGTGGTCAATGCAATAAAATAAAGATAGTGGATTCCGCCTGAAGCCGTGACATATCCCTGCTGGCTAGGAGACTCTGTGTTTTGCTGATCAGCAGAGATGCTCCCCTTATTTTGCTGTGCTTGGCGGCGGATCACACTGAAAGCTGTATTGCTGTGATCTGCTGGAGCCGGGCCATTGCTCTGTAACACAGGAAAGGACTATCTTGCTTTTATAAGCAACAAATAATCTCCCACGTGAAAATCTATTCTTTTCTTGATAGCAATATCATAAACGTATGGCTCATATTCAAGAGCTAAAAATCTTCAATTCATTTACTGATATAAGTTTGATTTCAGTCAAAATTCCAGTGTTGCTTCATTAGAATATTTATGTTTTATAGGACGATGGGAACATTAAATCTTGAGGTCACCTTTTTAAGCTTTTCTACTGCTAACAAAATTGTTGTAGTTACATCTGTTCTCTAGGAAGATATAAACACACAGTTTAATCCAGAAATGTGTTCACTAAAAATCATTAAAGCTTTTTCTAACCCCCCCCCCAAAAAAAAAATGGATCTTGCTCCCTTAAACCATGCTATATGACACAGTGCTTGTCCTGTGTCATTTGGCCCCCTGTAACACCTAAACAACTCGACTGATCCTGCCAGTTTCCCCCCACCCTTCTGTAAACTGACCACGGTGTATCATGGCTACTGAGACCAGACACCGTGGTCAGTTTACGTGCCTCTGTCATCAGCAGCCTGCTATCTGCTCTCCTCTCTGCTCCTGTGTTCTCCTCCCCCCTCCCCTCTCTGTCTGTGTGTGAGCCGCCCCTCCCCCCTCCTGCTGCTCTCATAACACTAACCTGTATACACTATCAGCACTTCCTTCTATTGCAGTGTCGCCCTCTCTGAATGATTTATAAATATAAATGCTGTAAATACCTAATTTAAGATCCAAGATTGAGATCACATGACCAGCCAGCTCTCTCCTCCTCTCCTCTTCCCCTTCAGACTGACATAAGCAGAGGAATCTCAGCCCCGCCCACTGCATTTCTTAGAGGAGGAAAGGATAAAGCTGACCAGTCATGTAATCGCAATCTCAGCAGTGAAGTGAGGTATTTGCAGTATTTATTTTTATAAATCACACACAGAGGGGGATACTACAATAGGAGGCAGTGCTGATGGTGTATACAGATTAGAGTGGCTTAACAACCACTGTAATGTATTTTAAAAACAATTATTAAAAAGAAAATTGCCATTATACTGGTGTCCTGAATAGGGATGAGCTTCGTGTTCGAGTCGAACCCATGTTCGACTCGAACATCGGCTGTTCGGTCGTTCGCCGAATTGCGAACGATATGGGCCGTTCACGCCAAATTCGTGTGGCGCGTCACGGCCCATAATTCACTGCGGCATCGCAGTGCATTGCTGGCTGATTATTGGCCAAGCATGCACTATGACCCGCATGCTTGGCCAATCACAGCGCCGTCAGTAGAGAGAGCTGTAATTGGCCAAAGCCAGGGTGGCTTTGGCCAATTATGGCTCAGGGGATTTAGTACACACCCCACACTATATAAGGCCGCCTGCACGGCGGCCCTGTGTAGTGTGTGTTCCGGTGTGCTGAGAGATAGAGAGAGAGAGAGACAGTGTCATTTGATTTGAGTTAGATAGATTAGGCAGAACAGTCAGTCAGTTAGCTGCACTTACAGTGTATTGTGTATATATATGCATCCCAGGTGTTGCATATATATATATACACTGTATTCAGTTTAGCTAGATCCGTTCCTGTTATCTTCTATCTAGACTATTTACATTTAGTGCAGTGTGTCCTGCTCACAGTGTTCAGCTAGATCCGTTCCTGCTATTTACATTCAGTGCAGTGCGTCCTGCTCACAGTGTTCAGCTAGATCCGTTCCTGGTATTTACATTTAGTGCAGTGCGTCCTGCTCACAGTGTTCAGCTAGATCCGTTCCTGCTATTTACATTCAGTGCAGTGCGTCCTGCTCACAGTGTTCAGCTAGATCCGTTCCTGCTATTTACATTTAGTGCAGTGCGTCCTGCTCACAGTGTTCAGCTAGATCCGTTCCTGCTATTTACATTCAGTGCAGTGCGTCCTGCTCACAGTGTTCAGCTAGATCCGTTCCTGCTATTTACATTCAGTGCAGTGCGTCCTGCTCACAGTGTTCAGCTAGATCCGTTCCTGGTATTTACATTTAGTGCAGTGCGTCCTGCTCACAGTGTTCAGCTAGATCCGTTCCTGCTATTTACATTCAGTGCAGTGCGTCCTGCTCACAGTGTTCAGCTAGATCCGTTCCTGGTATTTACATTTAGTGCAGTGCGTCCTGCTCACAGTGTTCAGCTAGATCCGTTCCTGCTATTTACATTCAGTGCAGTGCGTCCTGCTCACAGTGTTCAGCTAGATCCGTTCCTGCTATTTACATTCAGTGCAGTGCGTCCTGCTCACAGTGTTCAGCTAGATCCGTTCCTGGTATTTACATTTAGTGCAGTGCGTCCTGCTCACAGTGTTCAGCTAGATCCGTTCCTGCTATTTACATTCAGTGCAGTGCGTCCTGCTCACAGTGTTCAGCTAGATCCGTTCCTGGTATTTACATTTAGTGCAGTGCGTCCTGCTCACAGTGTTCAGCTAGATCCGTTCCTGCTATTTACATTCAGTGCAGTGCGTCCTGCTCACAGTGTTCAGCTAGATCCGTTCCTGCTATTTACATTCAGTGCAGTGCGTCCTGCTCACAGTGTTCAGCTAGATCCGTTCCTGGTATTTACATTTAGTGCAGTGCGTCCTGCTCACAGTGTTCAGCTAGATCCGTTCCTGCTATTTACATTCAGTGCAGTGCGTCCTGCTCACAGTGTTCAGCTAGATCCGTTCCTGGTATTTACATTTAGTGCAGTGCGTCCTGCTCACAGTGTTCAGCTAGATCCGTTCCTGGTATTTACATTTAGTGCAGTGCGTCCTGCTCACAGTGTTCAGCTAGATCCGTTCCTGCTATTTACATTCAGTGCAGTGCGTCCTGCTCACAGTGTTCAGCTAGATCCGTTCCTGGTATTTACATTTAGTGCAGTGCGTCCTGCTCACAGTGTTCAGCTAGATCCGTTCCTGCTATTTACATTCAGTGCAGTGCGTCCTGCTCACAGTGTTCAGCTAGATCCGTTCCTGCTATTTACATTCAGTGCAGTGCGTCCTGCTCACAGTGTTCAGCTAGATCCGTTCCTGGTATTTACATTTAGTGCAGTGCGTCCTGCTCACAGTGTTCAGCTAGATCCGTTCCTGCTATTTACATTCAGTGCAGTGCGTCCTGCTCACAGTGTTCAGCTAGATCCGTTCCTGGTATTTACATTCAGTGCAGTGCGTCCTGCTCACAGTGTTCAGCTAGATCCGTTCCTGCTATTTACATTCAGTGCAGTGCGTCCTGCTCACAGTGTTCAGCTAGATCCGTTCCTGCTATTTACATTCAGTGCAGTGCGTCCTGCTCACAGTGTTCAGCTAGATCCGTTCCTGGTATTTACATTTAGTGCAGTGCGTCCTGCTCACAGTGTTCAGCTAGATCCGTTCCTGTTATCTTCCTACTGACAGGCAGGCTTGTCTGGTTACAGTATATAAAGCTACCTTAAGAAAATTACAGGTGTTCTATTTGATCCTATTAGTACCACGGTCAGGCAGCTAGACTATTTACATTTAGTACAGTGTGTCCTGCTCACAGTGTTCAGCTAGATCCGTTCCTGTTATCTTCCTACTGACAGGCAGGCTTGTCTGGTTACAGTATATAAAGCTACCTTAAGAAAATTACAGGTGTTCTATCCCAGCTTAGTGCAGCTACAGGCCATTAGTATGTCTGGAAGGCCAAGAAGGAGAGGCAGACAGTCACAAGCCAATAAGAGAGGGCAAGCAGGCTCTGTGTCTAGTGCTGGTCGTGGAGACGGTGCATCCTCATCAGCACGTGGCCATGGGACACGCTTGGCCTTTTTTTCGGCAGCTGGCCGTGTTGAGCCGCAACATGCGGAAGACTTGGTCGAGTGGATGACCAAGCCGTCCTCATCCTCCTCATCCTCTCTCACCCATGCCCAGGGTGCTTTGTCTGGCAAAGCAGCGGCCTCTTCCCTCAGCTCAATGTCATCAGTGACTCCTTCCCTAGCTCCACCATGTCCTCATGAGGATTCCCTCGAACTGTTTGACCACAGTGTTGGGTACATGCTCCAGGAGGATGCCCAGCGTTTGGAAGGCTCTGATGATGATACTGAGCTCAATGAAGGCAGTAACATGAGCACGGACAGAGGGGGTGCCCAAGAAGGACAGCAATCTGGCAGTCATGCTCCCCCTGCTGCAGCATACTGCCAGGTTTGCTCCAGTGATGAGGAGGGAGGGGATGATGAGGTCACTGACTCAACGTGGGTGCCTGATAGGAGAGAGGAGGAGGAGGAGGAGGAGGAGGAGGTGGCACATCACCAACTAGGCAGGATGCCCTCCAGGGGCCAGCCTAAGGGCAGCACATTGACTGCATCACACCCCAAAGCTCCACATGTGCAGGGCGCTGCAGTCTCTGCGCGTTATTCAAAAAGTTCTTTGGTGTGGGCCTTTTTTGAGACGAGTGCATCAGATCGCACCGCTGCTATTTGCAACATATGTCTCAAGCGTATCTCGCGTGGCCAAAACATCTCCCGCTTGGGTACCACATGCTTGACCAGACATATGTTGACCTGCCATGCAGTTCGTTGGCAAGCGTATCTAAAAGACCCACACCAAAGAACAAAGACGATCTCTCCTTGCTCCTCATCAGCTGAGATTTCCAACCCCACTAGACCTTCAGTCCTCTCTGAGACCTGCAGTGAGAGGAATGAAGGTGTAGAATTAGGTGTGTCACAGCCAAGTACTTGTGGGCAATCTGCTTTTGGTACACCGACGTCAGATTGTACCAGGCAAATTTCCCTGCCCCAGCTGCTGCACCGCCGAAAGAAGTTTGCTCCCAGCCATCCACATGCCCAGCGGTTGAATGCTAGCTTGGCAAAATTGCTAGCACTTCAACTGCTGCCTTTTCAGTTGGTAGACTCTGCCCCCTTCCGTGAGTTTGTGGAATGTGCGGTTCCTCAGTGGCAGGTACCCAAACGCCACTTTTTCTCTCGGAAGGCGATTCCGGCTCTCTACCGGCATGTGGAAGGCAATGTCCATGCCTCGCTGGACAGGGCGGTCAGCGGTAAGGTGCATATTACCGCTGACTCATGGTCCAGCAGGCATGGACAGGGACGTTACTTAAGTTTCACGGCGCATTGGGTGACTCTGCTGGCAGCTGGGAAGGATGCAGGACAAGGTGCAGTAGTGTTGGAGGTTGTTCCGCCACCACGCCTCCAAAATGCTGATTGTGACACACCTCTCTCCTCCACCCCCTCCTCTTCTTCTTCCTCCATGGCCTCTTCCTCGGAACCAGCGGTGCTCCGTAGGCGTTCAAGGGGCTACGCAAGTACGCAGGCCAAAAGATGCCATGCGGTGCTTGAGCTGGTGTGCTTGGGGGACAGGAGCCACACTGGGGCAGAGGTTCTGTCAGCTCTGCAGGGGCAGGTTCAGAGGTGGTTGACGCCACGCCAACTTAAGGCAGGAATGGTGGTTTGCGACAATGGCACCAACCTCCTCTCTGCCCTCCGACAGGGACAACTGACCCATGTGCCCTGTTTGGCTCACGTCCTTAACTTGGTGGTGCAGCGGTTCTTGGGCAGGTACCCGGGCTTACAGGATGTCCTGAGGCAGGCCAGGAAAGTCTCTGTGCATTTCCGCCGGTCATATGATGCCAGTGCTCGGCTGACGGACCTCCAAAAGGAGTTTAACCTGCCCAAGAACCGCCTAATCTGTGACATGCCCACCAGGTGGAACTCGACGTTGGCCATGCTGCAGCGGCTGCACACGCAGCAGAGGGCCATCAATGAGTACCTGTGCGACTATGGCACCAGGACAGGGTCAGGGGACCTTGGTTTTTTTTCCCCACGCCAGTGGGCCATGATCAGGGATGCATGCACTGTCCTGTCACCATTCGAGGAGGCCACGAGGATGGTGAGCACTGACAGTGCATGCATCAGTGACACTGTCCCCCTTGTCCACCTGTTGGAGCACACGCTGCGTGGAATAATGGACAGGGCACTTGAGGCAGAACAGAGGCAGGAAGAGGAGGACTTCCTTAGCTCTCAAGGCCCCCTTTATCCAGACAGTGTTCCTGCGTGCCCGCCGATCACACAGGAAGAGGACGAGGAGGAGGAGGAGGAGGAGGAGGAGGAGGAAGATTGTGTCAGTATGGAGGTGGAGCCTGGCACTCAGCATCAGCAGTCTTTAAGGGATCAGTCCCAAGGAACACATGGACTTGTACGTGGCTGGGAGGAGGTGGCTGCGGACGTTGTTGTCCTTAGTGACCCAGAGGACTCCGGACCGAATGCCTCAGCAAACCTACGCTGCATGGCCTCCCTGATCCTGCAAAGCCTGCGTAAGGATCCTCGTATTCGTGGTATCAAGGAGAAGGACCAATACTGGCTGGCAACCCTCCTTGATCCACGTTACAAGGGTAAGGTTGCGGACCTTATCTTGCCATCGCAGAGGGAGCAGAGGATGAAACATCTTCGGGAAGCCTTGCAGAAAGGTCTGTGCAACGCGTTCCCAGAGACTGGGAGGTTACAAACTCCTGTTTCTGGACAACGTGTTGCTGAGGCTTCGGTCAGTCAAAGAAGGAGCGGTGGAGAAGGTGGCCGTCTGACCGATGCGTTCAGACAATTTTTTGGTCCGCAGCCCCAAGGTATGATCGGTTCCAGCAACCATCGCCAGCGTCTGTTTTACATGGTGCAGGAATACCTAGGGGCAAGATCAGACTTGGACACCTTTCCCACCGAAAATCCTCTGGGTTACTGGGTCTTGAGGATGGATCACTGGCCAGAGCTTGCACAGTATGCAATTGAGCTACTGGCCTGTCCTGCATCCAGCGTTCTTTCGGAACGCACATTCAGTGCTGCTGGAGGCGTGGTAACCGATCACAGGGTGCGTCTGTCCACCGACTCGGTCGATCGGCTGACCTTCATAAAAATGAATCAGTCTTGGATCACCACCAGCTACCAAGCACCTGATGCAGATGTAACCGAATAATTTTTTTTGAAATCTCAGATCCCTTCAAAGACTGCCTATGCTGATGCTGAGTGACTATCCCTGAGTAATTATCCTCTTCCTCCTCAATCATCACGCTGATAGCTTGTAAGAACATTTTTGGTTCTGGGCGCCACCACCAGTGCCTAAGGCACAATTTTTCAGCCCCTGTTTAACAGGGGCGTGTAATTACAATTTTTGATGTAATACTTTGCAGCAGGGCTCGTTCCTGCATTCCAACTAGAGTGTCTGTGAGGGGTTGCAGTGTTGTGGCACCAGCACCAGTGCCTAAGACCCAATTTTTCAGCCCCTGTCTAACAGGGGCGTGTAATTACAATTTTTGATGCAATACTTTGCAGCAGGGCTTGTTCCTGCGTTTCAACTAGAGTGTCTGTGAGGGGTTGCAGTGTTGTGGCACCAGCACCAGTGCCTAAGACCCAATTTTTCTGCCCCTGTCTAACAGGGGCGTGTAATTACAATTTTTGATGCAATACTTTGCAGCAGGGCTCGTTCCTGCGTTCCAACTAGAGTGTCTGTGAGGGGTTGCAGTGTTGTGGCACCAGCACCAGTGCCTAAGGCCCAATTTTTCTGCCCCTGTCTAACAGGGGCGTGTAATTACAATTTTTGATGCAATACTTTGCAGCAGGGCTCGTTCCTGCGTTCCAACTAGAGTGTCTGTGAGGGGTTGCAGTGTTGTGGCACCAGCACCAGTGCCTAAGGCCTAATTTTTCAGCTCCTGTTCAACAGGGGCATGTAATTACAATTCTTGATCTAATATTTCACAGCAGGGCCCTGTGAGGGCTTACAGTGTTTTGGCCACAGCAACACCTAAGGCCCAAATTTCTGCTGAGTATATAGGGCAGGACCCTACTTTCAAACATCTAACTTACAAACGACTCCTACTTGCAAACGGAAGGAGACAACAGGAAGTGAGATGAAATCTACCCCTAAGAAAGGGAAATTCTCTCCTGTAAGAGTTAATATGGGAAAACAATTTCTCCTTTCCACTGATGCTTTCCAATCCTTGTTCCACAAAAAAACCCAAATTTTCAAAAAACATTTTTCATTGGGACAAAAAAGTGAGGTGAAATCTTCTGAAGAGGAGGAAAGACGCAAAACAAATGTCACAGGGGTGATAACCCTTCCCTATGTTTTCCAAAAAGCTTAGAAAAGATTTTTTGGCTGGAGCTAAACACATTAAAAATGTTCAAAATTACAAACAGATTCTACTTAACAACAAACCTACAGTCCCTGTCTTGTTTGCACCGCCTGTATACTGCTGTTCAGAGTATATAGGGACCTTTCCTTATTTTAATTTGGGTGCGGGGTTCCCCTTAATATCCATACAAGACCCAAAGGGCCTGGTAATGGACTGGGGGGTACCCATGCCGTTTGTCTCACTGATTTTCATCCATATTGCCATGACCCGACATGACATTAAACCCGCAAGCAGTTTTAAATGAGATTTTTTCCTTTAAAAATGACATTTGGTGCAGGGACTGTTCTAAACATGGGAAACACGCGTCACTTTACAGGCATACTATAGACACCCCCCAGGTACGATATTTAAAGGAATATTTCACTTTTTTTTTTTTACTTTAAGCATCATTAAAATCACTGCTCCCGAAAAAACGGCCGTTTTTAAAAGTTTTTTTTGCATTGATACATGTCCCCTGGGGTAGGACCCGGGTCCCCAAACCCTTTTTAGGACAATACCATGCAAATTAGCCTTTAAAATGAGCACTTTTGATTTCGAACGTTCGAGTCCCATAGACGTCAATGGGGTTCTAACGTTCGTGCGAACTTGCGGTCCGTTCGCGGGTTCTGGTGCGAACCGAACCGGGGGGTGTTCGGCTCATCCCTAGTCCTGAACAACCAGTTTAGAAAAGGAAAGGCCGGCTGGGGCTCTTTTATTTCTATAGTGCTCTCAACCTAACACTATGAATATGCTTACAGGAAAGGCATGCATAGGGATGTTCTTATTAGTGATGTGCTGTTCTTTAACTGTCCAATTTGCAGGCTGGTACGGGTTCTTACCCAAGGGACAACGTTAAAAAGAGACCCCAAAACTCACCTAGCTTGCTTACTAACCATAAACAAGAAAATGAAAATAGCATATATAATACTCACACAGTATCTATAAAAATCTCAAATAAAACAAACACTAGCAGCTGCCATTTAAGTGCAGCATAACACATTTATTATGAAATAAAAGACAAATGGCAACTCACAAAGAAGCAGTCAGAAGCACATTTAATGTAGAATCTCTAGGCCAACACTGATGTCTTCCCCACTACTCACTACTTGTCACTGTATGAGAATTGCCACCAAGAGCTAGGCCAGCCAATGTGTACAGAAGCAGATGACAGAGTAGGAAGCTCAAGAGATAATGACACATGGCAGTGGACAAGGGGGTCTGACAACGTGTTTTGAAGCCACTAGCTTCTTTCTCAAGCCTAAAGGATTGAGAAGAAGGCTTTCTCAAGGTAGGCTTGTGACATCATCTCTAGAGCTTTCCATGCTGTCCCACATTGTCGTTTACTTCTATACACATTGGCTGGTCCAGCTCCCGGCGGTGATACTCTTATACAATGACAAGCGGTGCACTTGACACTAGGAAAGACAGCATTGTCAGCCTGGAGATTATACTTTATATGTGCTTCTGCCTGTTTCCTTGCGAGTTTCCATTTGTCTTTTATTTTATACAAAATGTGTTTATGTTGCACTTAGATTTAGCCCTCTGGTGTTTATTTAATCTGATTACCAGTTGTAGATGTCTTACGATCTCTTAAAGGAGCTGCAGCAAGTGCACCCAGATGGAGCTGAATTAACCCCTAAGCTAGCTTTATGCTAGATACCACAGCATACCTGCAAAGGTCTAGTGCCATCCATGCCTTGATGGGTCAGGGCTGTTTTGGTGATGAAAGAGGCTGTTTTGGTGGCAAAAGGGAACCTACTGGGTGGTCCTAAAAAAAGTTATGGACCACCTATTGTGTGGTCATCAAGTTATGGTCGATCGGTGTACAAGCACACAATCTGATAAGAGATCAATAATGGTATCAAAAAATAATTTTCTGCCAATCCTTGACAAGATAAATATGTATTTACCAGTCTGGGAATGAACTCTGCAGATTTAACAAGTTTCCATTCTTTAACAGAAGCCCAGGAATTTTCTGTGATTGAAGAAATTCAAGCCCCGAATCTTAGCCAACTAATTATATGCAATATTATCTACTGAAGTCAACCTGTCTTAAAAAAGGCATGAAGCCAAACTCTCATAACATCCATGCAAATCTTGTTCTTCATGTGCTTTTTATTATGTGCAAAGTATTTCTTTCTTATTTATTGCATTTTATACACCTATGATTGTACACATCTTGTTTTTAATTTTATATGATATGTAGAAGTCTTACATGGATATATAAGAAATGATTTGCATGCCTTCACTCAATACACATGGATTCAATAAAAACTCAAAAATAATCTTAGAGGACTGGAGTTTGTGAGTATCGAGATTCTGTAATGAGTCCATATGAATCATTACTCAATTTCCGGCTTACTTAAGTAAAATGCCATTCACTAAGAGCTTACCTGTACTTGCACTCAAAAGGTGTTACTTGTCTTTTAAAGTGGAACTTCACTCTCTATATCAACATTGACCATTTTTAATCCTTATGGTGCTAGCATTTGTAAATATGAATGTATATTATAATTACTTGTTTTCAAACCAGTTACCACTGGCAAGGGTGCTTACAATGCTCCCTGTGCTCCTTCATCGATAGTGTAGGCACTCTAATACAGGAGATGTGTTACTGACCAGATCACCAGGTAAATAAAGAGGAAAAAAGCCTAAAAAAAGAGATCTAATGCAGCTACTACATCTAGTGATTGGTAATCTGCAATATAATACATTTCTGGTTTTGCGATAATTCTTCTTAAAGTCCTGCTTAGCTATTATTTTCTACTAATTTCCAGTATTTCCTTTCTTCTAGCTCATGGCTAAAAGTTAAATAAAGAAACACACTTATGTTCCTGTGGGTCTAGCTTTGTTTGAGTCATACTGAAGAACATCTAGTTAACAATTCTAATGATAGACTACCAATGCGTATAAATAAAAACTCTTCAAATGTTGCTACAAACAGAATAGTCTGCATATAGAAATGGGGTCATTTTCGAGACAAATTTCAACTACTCAAACTGCAAATGGTAACTTAAAGTGATTGTAAAGGATTGTTTTTTATTTTTTTTAAATAACAAACATGTCATACTTACCTCCATTGTGCAGTTAGTTTTGCACAGAGTGACCTTGAAAATCCTCTTCTGGGGTCCCCCGGCAGCTCTCGCGGCTCCTCCCTGCATCAGATAACCCCCTAGGAGAAGCACTCTCCCGAAGGGGTTACCTTGTGGGCACGCTCCCGAGTCCACCATTTGCGTCCACGTACACGAATGCCAAATTCGACCTCACCCAACCCCTGGAGCCCGTGTCATTGGATTTGATTGACAGCAGCGGGAACCAATGGGATGCATAGGATGCATTAAGGTGAAAAAACACAAGGGTTTACAACCCCTTTAAGGCCAGATTTGTATTGATATTAACTACATTCAAGGTCAAGTGCTTGGTGTATATGGGTATTTAACCCACTGTAAAAGTACCTACATCCTAAAGTATTTAACCGCCAGGGTTTGTGCCTGCTTACTGAACTCCACCTGGTGCAATCCTAAATTGGAGTGGTTAATTCATCTGTTGAGCCCCCTTAGTATTACACACAGGGGTTGATTTACTAAAACTGGACAGTGCAAATCTGGTGCAGCTGTACATGGTAGTCAATCAGCTTATAACTTCAGCTTGTTCAAATAAGCTTTGACAATAAAACCTGAAAGCTGATTGGTTTCCATCAAGAGCTGCACCATATTTTGCACTCACCAGTTTTAGGAAATCAACCCGACTGTGTTTAATTGGATGTGGTTAGACCGCTTTAGGCACTTACTTGCCAACATCTGGAACAACATGCCACAATACACCTGGCTATTGAATTGGTACCCGTTAATACCGCTATCAGCCCTGCTGGTGTTCAGCCATGCCACACCTGTGTTTTCTCCTAAACTTGGACCCTTTGCTTTTTTTATCTCTTGTGGCTCACTAATCTGCCCCCATGTTCACCTGGTAAGGTTTGCTTTTGCGTCTCTGTGGTGGTTGCCTGCTGACCTCATTTGGCTTCTGGGAACCTTACTGCCTCATTTTACTCCTGAAGAAGCAGGTCACAACGAAACATGTCAAGTTTGGCTGATTACATGCACACCTCCTCTATGGACTGACATCTCTATGGTGCGAGTGGCACCATTGTGTGGGTGTGGCACAGTCTTACAGAGGGATTTTTATCTTTAATGTCTTGTCCTAAGTGAAAAGTATATTTTTTGTAATGTCATTTATTTTGTTATAAAATCTTGCAATATAAATCTAGTGTAATGTCCCTTGACGGTACCAAGTACAATTCTTTTGCCCCCTTTTGCTCTTCTCATGATTTTACCTACATTGTGGCTGAACCATGTGGAGGGGAGGCAGTTTCCAATAGACCAGGTATCATATCAAGCATGACAGTCCAGAAACGTTTGCGCAACAATAACTGCAATAATGTAACAATTGATTTGACAATCAAAAAAATATTAAAAAAGAGGAAACAAGCTTAAAAATTGTAAAGTAAAGCAAAGTCTAAACAAAAATATTTTAAATATTTTAAAAATATTTTTAAAGTCTCCCATTTACTTTCTGTTATCTGACAACCCCTTTTCATTATAGAAGTCCAAATGCTTTACCACTGTAAAACAGAAAGTAAATGCGATACTTTAAAAATATTTTTTATATATTAAAGTATATATACATTCTCTGTGTAAACTAGATAGCAAAGATATAAAGCAAATCAATATGGCTGAATAGAACATTTTTAGATATAAGGAACCATAAAATGGAAATATTCAGTCTCTAAAAGGTAAAGGATATTGACAACGCATAGGAAATACAAACTGCAAGTAAGAAATCGAAGTAGCGGTTAATGCCATTAAATTAAATCATTAACCATATTCTAGGTAAATATAAAAGCAAAGAAACATAAATAGCATAATAAAAGACCTTTAAAGAATGTATTAGGGAATATAATTTATTAGAAACAGTAAACACTAAGATCTTAAAACATTTTTCACAAAGCTTTTTCTAATACCAGATAATATGGTGGAGAAATATAGCCAGTTCTCGACATTCTACAATATTTGCCTAATATAGGATTTTTTGCCTAACATAGGAAGAGTTGCAATAAAGAAATTATGCACAATTATTCAACAAAAGGAATTGTGCACAATTATTCAAATATTTGTTCTTTAGCCCCGGTTCACACAAGGGCGGCACTACTTGCAGGTAGACTCACTGAGGCGGCTTCAGCGGCGACTTGCAAAATGACTTCTGTATAGAAGTCAATGCAAGTCGCCTGAAGTCACCCCAAAAATGCAACAGGAACCTTTTTCTAAGTCGGAGCGACTTGCGTCGCTCCTATTAGAACGGTTCCGTAGTACAGAACGGGATGTGACTTGTCAGGCGGCTAGGTCGCCTGACAAGTCGCCCTTGTGTGAACCGGCACTTAGGGTTAACTTTCAATTTAGTCAGATGCACCTGACTGGCATATAACTCATGTGGTACCAGTATTTAAAAAAGGTCAAAAAGAGAAACTCTAGACTAGTAAGTTTGGCGTGTATTAATCATTTTAAGGTATTCTAAAGGACGATTTACAAAAATATTGAGGGGAATATTGTAATAAAGAATGAAAGAAAGGTCATATCTAACTAACATCATTTAGAGTGAAGTTCAGACTTGGCTGTTGGAAATGCAGTAAATCATAAAGCAGAACTAAAGCCAGTGATTTAACAGTTTCAAAAAACAAGTTACATTCCTTGGTGCCACAAGACGACGTCATTATATGACGAAAAGCGCGTCGGGAGGATTTGACGTGGTGACGTCATCGCGTTTGTGCTTCTGAGCGAACCGGCGTTCGCAAGCCGGCCAGCTACTTGTTGCTGTTTTTATCTGCATACATTGTAAGTGTGTTTTCTTTATTTCTATTAAATGTTATCATCTGATTTACACTATGGAGAGCCCTCTGTTTCATTTTATGGGTGACATCTGAACACTGTCCGTCAACCTTGCATGATCGAGCCAATCCCCGCCGTCGGCTGCTTATCTCCACTCTACCAAATTGACCATTTTCGAGTTGTCGCCCCAGAATCCCCTGGATAAAGGGCCCTGGCTGGGTTTATAGCCACAAGCTTAATCAGCTTGCCTTCTGGTAAGTGTGCAATTTATTAGGTGTCCGGTGCACTACTGGTGGTGGAGGATCACGTATCATTTTCAAGTTTTCATTTATTCACATATATGCACTTTTGTGTGATTAAGGACTATTATTAATGCATCTGAGTTGCACTTAGTTCTGGACGTTTCATCGTTATTGGTTTCATCACACCCAATCGTGCTTTTTTCATTGGGATAGATTTATATGTCTATTATATTATATTATGATGATATTTTCTATTAGAATTTTTTCATTATATATTCTTTGTTCATTATACTCTATTTAGAGCAGCTAAGTTTTTCTTTTTCTTTTCTTTTTTCTTTTTTTTCTTTTCTTTTTCTTTTTTTTTTTTCTTTTTATTTACATTCCTGGAATACCAGGAGCACTAACTGTCACATTTGCTTGTGTCCTCAACTAACTATCAAACCATCAAATGGCTGGTGTCATAACTGATCACATGTGCAGCACCATGGCAGTTGCAGATCAAACAGAAGCAGCTTCCTTGGCTGTAAAGGATAGGAGAGTTTTATTCCACTTTTAGGCTGTCAGCAGGTTGGCCTCTACAATTTAGAGCAACTGAGCATGTGCAGAGCAGGGTGAGACAATGTATTACTGGATTTTAAACAGGTGAGACACTTATTTTTAATGTTTTACATAGCTATACCTGCAAAAGGGGCCAGCCTGAAGTGATCTAGCAGGACTTCATTAGTTAACTAAAGTTCCACTTTAAGAAAACAGGAGATAGAATAAAATCCACAATCCTAATGAGCTGTTTAGAGTTCAGAAGACAATGGGTGATTATCAGTGGGACAACAGAGATGAGCAGGGTCATTTAGGTGAAATTGATTTTGGCAAACTACAGAATTCGGCTGTCGATGAAATTTCACTAAAGTAGAAACTCTCAGTTTGTATTCATTTTTTTGTATATTTGATTGTTATGTGTGTAACTTTCATTTCTTTCTTTTTGTGTCTGTTTTCTTTCAGTCTGTGAAGAAAAAAATGTAATAATGAGGCTAATGAAAGGCCAAGGTACAGTAAAGCCAGCCATAGACAGAGCAATGTTCTTTCCTGCAACCTTGGGTTGCAGAAAAGAAAATTGCTAGATTCCCTCAGTCAATGTTGATTTGGGAATCCCTCCAACGGAGCCATTGTGTTCTCCCAGCAGGGGGGCGGGGGGAAGCTTTTCCCACCGGGAGAACACAGTGATTATTGCTAGCAGCTATCATTTCTGCTAGCAATAATGGCTTATAAAATCCAATCAACTTGGGTACATTTAGCCTGCCCATACTTGGTTCGAATCTGGGTCGGTCCCTGATTCAAACCGTTTGTGGCCGGCTTAACAGATTCAGGATAGATAAGAGAGCTTTGTAACCCTCAGAAGCCATTAAGATCCAATTTAATTCTTAAAAGCCATAAAGAACATGCCATTTTATTCACCCCATTGACTGCCATGCATTTCACCAAAATGGAGATTTTTCCAAAAATTGCCCAAATATTAGCCACCATTTCTGGGAAATGAAAATTCTCTATTTGGCTCATCCCTAAGAGAAACAAGAGGAGTGTTACTGCACCCAGATATTTTCTGTCTTGTTATCAACAATCTTGTGGATGAAATAAAGAATAGTCACATTTTTTGCTGCTGAAATACAATGTGGTCACTTTAAAAGTGCATACATGCCCACCTTGGTATAGTACTGCGGCAATTCCAAAGCTCAGAAGAACTGTTATGCAGATGCACACGTCAGCCTTAGTACTGGCTCATCATAACTGTAAAACGATGGGGACTTATGATTCATTTCCTACTTATTCCACTATCTGCGTATCATATCTCCAAGCTTTTTGGGTCTGTTGTGGTACTATATGAGAGAGATACAAGCATAAGTGCTAGCTTGCCATCACTGATGAACTATTCCCATTAAGTGGCCATGGGATCACTTTAAACCCACACTCTAGGTAGATATAAAAAAACACAAATTAATGCAGCTTTCTTGTCATTTTTACACCATCAAATGTATTTTAATGTAAGCATTGTGAGTACCTGAATTTGACCTGGTATTACCTTTTGCTGTCCCTGTACAGCAGATCTCAGAGTGGGAGAGGGCAAAGCAGCACCATTAGCCAGTCATTCATATGCTGACAATTAGCACGCTGGTAGGGTGTCAGAAACCATGAAATCAGACCGAGACAGAAGTACAGTTAAATCACACTTGTTTATTATAAAAGTAAAAAGAACAAATGTAGTCAAAACATAGCCAAAGTTTAGTAGCCGGAACGGATAGTCAGCCAAGCCAGAAGTCAGGGATCAACGCATTGTAACAGCAAGCAGGATCTGTAGCCAGAAGGGATGTCAGCACAGCAAGTCTTTAAACAGGAACGCAGGAGATCTTCTCTGTGATGTTTACCAAGGAGAAGGGAGAGATCCTCTTGACTGGATGGCTTAAGTAGGCAGGACTGACGAGCAGGATATCATCAACAGCTGAGTAACTGTGGAGCGATAGGAGCTGGCAATTAGCCGACAGCTGGGCAGCCAGCACTGAGAAGGAAGGGCTGAGTCCAGCCCTGACATAGGGGAAATGAGCAAAGAGATGAGCTCATCACTATGCTGCTTCTATTTTGCTATCCAGCTGGGGTCAGATCTTATATAGCCTGGACTCAGAAGAAGTGTGTTGAATGATTCTTGTCATTCAACCCAGAAGACTAAGGACATCTTGTATAAGAAAAGAACTATCATGGTGGGCAGCTCTGGATTAAAGGGGAGTACAGTTCTGTATTGAAGGTAAGTGTTGCAGCCAAAGCTGTTTTTAATGTTATAATTTACTGAGATTAAATTTTTTTTTTTCTACTTTAGCTTTGTTTTACATCAGTAGCAGGATGGTTATGTTCTTTTTATACAGAAGTCTGAAGTAAGTTGGTAAGTTCCAGGAAAACAAAGGGGTGGGGTCACAGGCTAGGTAAGTGGGCATCTTGTGATTTATTTAAAAAGAAATAATACCAATACATTTTCTGTTAACATATGACATCATGTTTATATCATATTGTACATATTTTACTATGAAAATAACGTTCCTTGTATTTACATCTCATTGAATCGAACACCATAAGCATCATTTAAAAAAATAACCAAGAGTAGATATCTACCACAATATCATCCAAATGCATCAAGCTGAGAACAGAGGTGCTCCCTGGTTCTCACAAATAATTTGGCTCTTGGCGATAAGCACCTGGTTAGACATACCAAAGAGAATGAAAACCAATCTTGATTGTTTATGAGATAATATATTGGATAATTGTTTTTCCTCCCCATCAATAAACCTTTTGTGTCTATTATAACTAAGCAGAGGGGAAAAAAAGAGAACATGTTACAGAGAAAATATCCTCTCAGGGAAAGAAAACATTCTCTCGAAAACTGTGAATGTATTCCAAACAGGAACCTTCCAACGGTGAGAAATGCTTCGGGGATGTGGAAACGAGACTACTTGAGAAAAATATGAACAATTTCTACTGTTGTTTAAAATATTTGGAGATGTATCAACTCATAGAATCCAAGATTTGCTGTCTTGTAATGGGATATTGTGCAAATTCATGTCCGTACTAGTGTGATATTCTTGCATGCATTAATAACACAAAGCTCAGAATCCTTTAGTATTGAAAGAATACGTTATACAGAGGTGGACAGAAGGCCGTCTTTAATATTGATTGGACCCTGGGCAAACATTTTCTTGAATGTATTGTATGTATTGTATTGTATTGTATTGTAACTGTACTGTCTGCCTTCATGTTGTAAAGTGCTGCACAAACTGTCGACACAAAATACTGTAAGTCCTGTATAGATGGGGAAGTTCAAGATGATGCAGGTGGGAATAGGGGAGTCTAGGATGTCGAGGATGATGGGGGAAGGGGGAGATAGAGGAGTCCTAAATGACACACAGGCATTGGGAGTGTGTACTGTGAGGTGTTTGTATCATACAGGGCACAGAAAAAAATCAGCACAAGGGGCAGTACTTGCATATTCTTCCCCTCTTCGACAAAGTAACCATCTATTGGTCACCTCTGCACACCACTTTGCTTACCTCTGCACCCTCATCCACGGTTCACCTCTGTACCCCCTCCATCCACAGCTCACCTCTGTACCCCCCTCCATCCACAGCTCACCTCTTTTCCCCCCTCCATCCATAGCTCACCTCTGTACCCCTTCCATCCTCAGCTCACCTCAGTACCCCCTCCATCCACAGTTCACCTCTGTACCCCCCTGCATCCACAGTTCACCTCTGCACCCCCCTCCATCCACAGCTCACCTCTGTACCCCCCTCCATCCACAGCTCACCTCTGTACCCCCCTCCATCCACAGCTCACCTCTGTACCACTCCATCCACAGCTCACCTCTGTATTCCACCATCCACAGCTCACTTCTGTATCCCCTGTCTACCTCTGTACCACCCCCCATCCACAGTTCACCTCTGTTTCCCCTGTCCACGTTCACCTCTGTATCCTCCCATCCACAGCTCACCTCTGTACCCCTCTATCCACAGCTCACTTCTCTATCCCCTGTCCACTTCTGTACCCCCTCCACATTCACCTCTGTATCCCCTGTCCATCTCTCTACCACCCCCTGTCCACCTCTGTACCCCTCATCCACATTCACCTCTGTATCCCCCCCATCCACAGCTCACCTCTGTATCCTTACATCCACCTCTGTACCCCCGTCCACCTCTGTACCCCCACATCCACATTCACCTCTGTATCCCTTGTCCACCTCTGTACCCCCTGTCCACCTCTGTACCCCCTATCCACGTTCACCTCTGTATCCTTCCGTCCACCTCTGTACCCCCTGTCCACCTTTGTACCCCCATCCACATTCACCTCTGTATCCTTTGTCCACCTCTGTACCCCCCCATGTCCACCTCTGTACCCCCCTCCCATCCACGTTCACCTATGTATCCTTACATCCACCTCTGTACCCCCCCTTCTACCTCTGTACCCCCCATGTCCACCTTTGCACCCCCCATGTCCACCTCTGTATCCCCCCCATCTATGTTCACCTCTGTACCCCCCTCCACCTCTGTATCCCCCCCATCTATGTTCACGTCTGTATCCCCCTCTACTTCTGTACCCCCCATCCACGTTCACCTCTGTACCCCCCCTCCTCCACCACATCTTTACTCCCCATCCATGTTCACCACTGTACCCCCCATCCACGTTCACCTCTGTACCCCCCTCCTCCACCACATCTTTACTCCCCATCCATGTTCAACACTGTAAACCCCATCCACGTTCACCTCTGTACCCCCCCTCTTCCACCACACCTCTGTACCCCCAATTCTCTGCAAATGTGAATCCCCTTCTCCTTCTCTCCACGCTGATCTTTCTCAACTGATGACACAGCAGTGCAACACAGTCTCCGCCTATCAGACCCGTAGCACACAGCCAGAACACTTCACTCAGTTTTGTGCTACACAGGTCTGTCAGGCGGGGTGGGGGCGAGAGGAACACGGAGCACCTCTCTGTCATTCCTCCTGTCACTCTGGTCCACAGCTCCTGACAGAGGGAGAAGCAGGACGAGTGGGCTCAAGTACATGGAGCCCGCAGCTGTCCCACTCTCTTGTCATATTGTGGCCGCAGCTTGGGACAGCAGGGGAGGGGGGGATCGGCTGCACCCGCTATGGGTAGCGCAGGGCTTAATTGGCAGCTGCTTTGGGCCCCACAGTGATGACAGCTGCCCCTTTTGCCCTGCGTTAAAGACGGCCCTGAAGTTATAACTGTTTGGCCATGTCCATCATTTCTTTTGGCTAAACTAGCAATTCTATTTAACAAGCCCCTCTATGTACTCTCTGCTCTACCTGATGGGAACTTAACAAAAAAAAAAAGTTCCTTTAACCACTTGATGGACGATTTACCCCCCTTCCTGACCAGGCCATTTTTTGCGAAGGGGAACTGCATTTCTTTAACTGTCAATTGCACGGTCATGCGACACTGTACAAAAATAAAATTTATGTCATTTTTTACCCCACAGCTTTCTTGTGGTGGCATTTGATCACCACAGCATTTTTTAATTTTTTGAGCTATAAACAAAAAAGACCGACAATTTTGAAAAAAAAACCCAATATTTTTTACTTTCTGCTATAAAACATATCCAATAAAAAATGTAAAAAATCTAATTTCTTCATAAAATTTAGGTAAATTTGTATTCTGCTACATATTTTTGGTAAAAAAAACCCCCATAAGCGTATATTGATTGGTTTGCACAAAAGTTATAGCATCTACAAACTATGATATTTTTATTAATTTTATTTTTTTATTTTCATTGGTAATGGCAGCAATCAGCAACTTATAGCGCCACTGCGATATAACCTGACCACCAACATTCCCCAGGGCACGTCCTCTGGCGGTCCCACTGAATCTGCCCACTGGCCATCCTTCAGTGCACCCAACTTTATTTAAACACTTTATTTTAACACTCTTAGAAATTAAAATATGACAATGAAAAGTGTATTCCAAGTCATCAGTGCTTTCAAGATTTAACACTAAGGAATTATATGTTGGCCAAAAAATATGAAGCTGCCTTGTCATGCCACCATGACAAGGTAGACTCTGCTGAGCAGGACCATACAATAACACTGCACTGCCTTTTCAATCTCCCCCACTCCAATCTATCATCCCTTAGCAGATCTAAAAAACAAAAAGCGGCAAAACAAAAAACAAATAAAGTATATTTGGCAAAAGGGACATCCCAATTTATCAAAGAGACATTGCAAACCAGCAAAGAGACAATTCCAATCCAGCAGAGATATTCCCATATATTTAGCAAATAGACATCCTGATCCAGCAAAGAGACATTCCCATAAAGCAAAGAAACATCTCAATCCAGCAAAGAGACATCCTCATATTCAGAAAATAGACAGCCCAGTATATTCAGCAAAGAGATCTCCCAATTCAACAGAGACATCTCCATATATATAGCAAAGAGACACCCTAATCCAGCAAAGAGACATTTTCATATAGCAAAGAGATATCTCTATAAAGCTAAGAGACATCCCCATATAGTAAAGAGACATCTCCATATAGAAAAGAGACAGCCCAATCTAGCAGAGATAGCCCAATCCAGCAAAGAAACATCCCCATATAGCAATGAGACAGCCTAATCCAACAAAGAGACATCCTCATATAGCAAAGAGACAGCCCAATTCAGCAAAGAGACACCCTCATATAGTAAAGAGAAATTTTTATATAGCAAAGAGACAGCCCAATCCAGCAAAGAGACATTCTCATATAGCAAAGAGACAGCACAATCCAGCAAAGAGACATTCTCATATAGCAATGAGACAGCCCAATCCAGCAAAGAGACATCCTCATATAGCAAATAGACAACCCAATCCAGCAAAGAGACATCCTCATGAAGCTCATCCACACCTGTACACACTCAGACAAACACACACACAAACACAAACTCACATAGGCCCCCTGTACACAAACAGCCCCCTCTCTTCACTCGCACATGCAGCCCCTACTTGTAAAGGAGGTCTTCCTAGTCCAAGCTTTGTTTACACAAAGTCACTGAGACACAGCCAAGCACAGACCAGAATACAATACAGGTACTGTAGCACACACATGACGAGTGCACATGCAGGAAGTAGCCAGAGGTGGCAGTAATGAGCCCCGATGTGAGCTCATGGACACAGACCGGAAGCAGCAGCTACTGCTGACTCCTGTAGTGCACCTATAGAGAAAGCCAGTGCAGCATCGGGGGCCCCTGCACCCCCCACTGCCTTCTCCCATCCCTGCAAGGTGGCCAAGCCCCTCAGGAAGCCCTGCCCCCTACAAGTGTATGGTTTGTCCCCCCCGATGGCGGCCCTGATCTCCAATACAAAATGGAGAATGTATTGTTGAGTACAAGCATCAGTATCAGTGATGAGTAGGGATGGGCGAACGGTTCGGCCCGAGCATAATTTCGGGCCGAACTTTGGTTGCTCGGATGTTCTGCGAACACCGAACAATGTGCGGTGTTCGGGGCAAATTCGAAAGCACCGGAACACAGTTAAAGTCTATGGGACACTAACATGAAAAATCAAAAGTGTTCATTTTAAAGGCTTTTATGCAAGTTATCGTCATAAAAAGTGTTTGGGGACCTGGGTCCTGCCCCAGGGGACATGTATCAATGAAATTTTTTTTTAAAAACAGCCGTTTTTTCGGGAGCAGTGACTTTTTCAACGCTTAACCGGTTCCGGACCAGCCGCTGCAGTTTTACTGCGGTAGGTTGGCCCGGCTGCGCAAAATCACGTTATACTATGTATACTACATATACTACGTGCGCCCCCCCCGCCGTCCCTGATGATCGGATTCGATCAGGAACTGATCAGTCCCCAGGCCCAGGCCAATGATATCTGGCCTGGACCTGGTGATCGGTCCTTGACGAATGATATCTTTCCCCTGTCTGCCTAACTGTAAACACTGAGAGGGGAAGTGATGTCATCTCTCCTCGTGTCGGTCTTTTCGTTCCAGACCGAGAGGAGAGAAGACATACAAGTAAGTGCACCAACACTACACTGAAACCAAGTCACGTAGGCACACAATTCACCCCCCGATCACCCCCCGATCTCCCCCCCAATTTACTCCTTCACCACCTGTCACTGTGTCACCCAGTACAGCAATCAGATTTTTTTTGATCGCTGTACTAGTGTCATTAGTGACAAAAATCAGTGTTAGGGTAATTAGTCTTAGGCCCAGATAGGTCTAGGGATCCCCCCCTAACCCCCCCCATAAAGGTTTAACCCCTTGATTACCCCGTGTCACCTGTGATCACAGTATAAGTGTCATGGGTGACGCAGTTTAGCTAGATTTATTTTGATAGCGTCAGGGCACCCGCCGTATTTTACCCAATTAAGGTTTAACCCCCTAATCACCTGGTGGGTGATCAAAGTTAGGTTTTAGCATCATATAGGGTCTGCGTCACCCCAGGCAGCGTCAGATCAGTGCCAGTACCGCTAACACCCACACATGCACCATATGCCTCCCTTAGTAGTATAGTGTCTGAACGAATCAATATCTGATCTGATCAGATCTATACTAGCATCCCCAGCAGTTTAGGGTTCCCAAAAACCCAGTGTTAGCGGGATCAGCCCAGATACCTGCTAGCACCTGCGTTTAGGTCCTCCACCCAGCCCACCCAAGTGCAGTATCAATCGATCACTGTCACTTACAAAACACAGCACACATAACTGCAACATTCGCAGAGTCAGGCCTGATCTCTGCGAACGCTAACAGTTTTTTTTGGTAGCGTTGAATCAGTCGCTAACAGTCAGGAGCTTTTTTACCTGTGAGTCACACTAGTGTACCACAAAATTTAGAGACCAAAATGTCAAATCAAAGGTACACTAGTGAAGAGGCCTACACATTTCTGAGCATGACAGATAGTGAAGAGGAAGTCACTCATCTGTCAGATTCAGGCTCAGAATACAATCCGGTCTTAAGGTCTTAGCTCTGACGATGGAGTTGTGGTCCCTGCCAAGGTCAGGCATACCAGACCCCAATCTTCTTCTGCTGTCGTTGAGGTGCAAGAACCGCAGGTCCCTCATATGGAGCAGAACAGTACTAGCGCTGCTATTCCTTCTGGTGAACTGGCAAGCACCAGCGGCCTAGTACATCCTGGTCCTACATCCAGCACTGCAGTAACACATGGTGACGTGGCAAGTCCCATAAGTGCAGTTCAAGCTGGCGAGGTGGCAAGCACGAGTAGTGTCCCGCTGCCACCAGGAAGAAGACAAACACAGGCCTGTTGTACCCATAGTGCCTTTCCTGCTGCATTTGCCAATCCTAATTGGGAACCCACCACTTCTGCAGCACCCATACTTCCCCCATTCACTGGCCAACCCAGAATTCAGGTGGAAACAGTTGATTTTATGTCACTTGATTTTTATTGGAGATAGCAAAATGTGGCGCTCATAGAGTGTACTGTGAGGCTGTACTAGTGATTATAGAGTCACTGTGAGTGACAATAACACATAGCATAAACCCAACGATGGGGGAAAGAGGGTGTAACCCCCAAAGAATGATTGATAGAGTGTAATGAAAAACTGTATTAGTGATTGTAGAGTCCCTGTAAGTGACAATAACACATAGAATAGACCAAAGGGTGGAGGGTGTAACCCCCAAAGGAAGATAAATGAGTCACAAAAAATATTATGCTGGTGAAAGAATCATAAAGCTAAGCTGCGTATAACCTCTAGTGGTGAGTCTCGAAAGAGTCACAATAAATAAATCACAAGTACTGATGTGCTGGTGAGAGAAAAATAAAAATAATAGTAATAAATTAAAAATAGGCTATGTGTAACCTCTGGTAGTGAATTCAACTATATTGTGTGTCTGTCAGATCCATCTATTAGAGTGTAAAATACATGACATATAAATGTAGCATGGTGAATATAATGTCCATGTGTGAAATATAGGCTCATTCAGATGCCACTATAACACTGTAGGTGCTCTCAGTCTTCATAGATATTTCTCCTGGACTACTGGGGACATCTCAGCATACAAGATGATATCTTCTTCAGACATAAACTCAGGCAGATAGAAGTATAGTGCCCTTACCGGAAGAGGTGGACTCACAGGCCATCGGCGGTGAGTCAAAAAAGCTCGTACCGTCAAACGGTGAGGTAGATCTAGTTCCAGTCACACAGGTAAACTTGGCTGTTATATCCTCGAAAAAATTGAAAAAATGGGAATTTATTGGTATAAAAATGCTTCAGGGTCCGTTTGTATTACCTTAGCCACCACTTACTGTGTTGTCAAGTTCTAGTGAACCTAATTTTTACCGCCCTATGTTTTACCATTTGTTGAATATAACTTTTTACCATTTTTATACCAATAAATTCCCATTTTTTCAACGGATTCACACTATGTGGAAGTTTTTTTCTTGTTTCCTTGCCATACTATGAGGACTATCGGTGATCGAGTGGAACCCAGCTGATGATCGATATTGGTCCAACAGGACATCTGGGTCCAACTTAGCTCCTCCGAGGATATAACAGCCAAGTTTACCTGTGTGACCGGAACTAGATCTACCTCACCATTTGACGGTACAAGCTTTTTTGACTCACCGCCGATGGCCTGTGAGTCCACCTCTTCCGGTAAGGGCACTATATCACCCTTATTTGGAAAGGGGTACCACGTCTACGTGGACAATTATTACACGAGCGTGACACTTTTTAGTCACCTTTTTGATTGTGCAATTAGCTCATGTGGCACTGTGTGATCTAATTGCTGGGGCTTCCCCCAATGGCTTGTAGAATCCCGTCTTAGTCGGGGGAGAGAGCCTGCTTGAGGTGTAATAAATTGTTAGCAGTGAAGTGGAGGGATTCACGGAATGTTTTCATTCTGTCCTTGCTTCACGCAGACACGGCAGTCCAAATTCCTAAGGTGACTGGTGTTGTGGAAAAACCCCTCTGTGTCCACGAATACAACCTTAACATGGGAGGGGTAGACCTCAAGGACCAGTTGTTGGCGCCGTACCTAATTACCCATAAGGCCAGGAGCTGGTACAAAAAAGTGTCTGTATACTTATTTCAGTTGGCTTTGCTGAATGCTCATGTGCTATACAGAGCTTCAGGACGGACTGGATCCTTCCTTCCTTAGTTTCCAGATGGTGCTCTTGCCCAACTTCCCAATCCAAATGCAGTGAGCCGGCTGCATGAGAGGCATTTTCCTTTTGTCCTCCCTGGTACCCCTACCCAAAGAAACCCCAAAAAAGATGTTGTGTTTGCAGCAACCGTGGATTTAGGCGTGACACCCTCTTTTATTGTTCCTCCTGTCCTGACCAACCTGGTCTCTGCATTGGTGAATGTTTCAAACACTACCACACACTAGTGGAGTTTTGCGTAGGGTACAGCACCACACAGTCCTAGGCACACGTACATAGGGTCTCGGGGTCTTGAAAGATGTGATGGCCAACACATTTTGAGAGACCCTAATCTGCAACAGTCAGTTTACAGTTTTTTTAGTTTTTATAAAAGTGAAAAAAGTAAAAAAAAAACCACACAAAAACACAAACAAATATAAAATAAAAAGTCCAAAAATAGTTGTGATTGTATTTTTCTTCTCTCTCTCTCTATTGTTCTCCCTCTTATGTTCGCTCTCTACTGTCCACTCTACTGTTTGCTCACTATTGTTCTATATCTATCGTTCTCTCTCTGTTTTATTTTTACCATGTTTTATTGTATTTGCTTTGCAGGTATGGTATGTTATACTGTAATGTTTGTTTTGTTGTTAACCATCATTTGCTTAGCAGGTACGCCATTCAGCTGCAGCACGGGTTTATTTATCTTGACAGCAACAGCGTTTGCTCCCACGATACATATAGCCATGATTCCAGCGCTGTCGGAGGTGATTTCACCACCACAGTTAAAAAAAAGAGCATATATGCTGAAGCATAGGGGCAGCAGGGGTGGAGGAGCAATTTGCTCCTATCGTTTGAGGCGGACTCCCCCATGCTGCGGCATATATATATTTTAGGCACAGATTGCGTTAAAAAATGTTTTATTCTTTACTATGTTTTTTTTTATTTGCTTTGCAGGTATGGTATGTCTTACTGTTATACTGTAATGTTACTTTGTTTTAGTGTTAACCATCATTTGCTTAGCAGGTACGCCATTCAAGTTTTTGGGACGGATGCCCCCATGCTTCGGCATATATAAATGGTACATGTATGCCCATCATTAGAAGTGGGTGGATGAAGGGAGGTATTCTAATGGTGGGCATACCCACCGATCAATGTCTTTTTTTCGTTCAGCCCACAGGCTGCATGAAAAAAAGATTACACTACATGCCCAACAAGGGCCAGCAACGTACTGGAATGTTGCTGGACTTTGAGTGGTTATACCAGAATGATGACTGCAGGTTTAGGTATCATTTTGGTATCATTCTTTTCAGCCAGCGGTCAGCTTTAATGTAAAAGCAATCCTAGCAGCTAATTAGCCTCTAGACTGCTTTTACAAGCAGTGGGACGGAATGTCTCCCCCCCCCACCGTCTTCCATGTTTTTATCTGGCTCTCCTGTCCCAACAGGGAACCTGAGAATGCAGCCGGTGGTTCTGCCAGCTGACCATAGAGCTGATCAGAGACCAGAATGGCTCCAATCATCTCAATGGCCTAAGAAACGGAAGCTACGAGCATTTCATGACTTAGATTTCGCCGGATGTACACAGCGCCATTGGGAAATTGAGAAAGCATTTTATCACGCTGATCTTGGTGTGGTCAGATGCTTTGAGGGCAGAGGAGAGATCTAGGGCCTAATAGTCCCCAATTTTTTCAAAAAAGAGTACCTGTCACTACCTATTGCTATTATAGGGGGTATTTACATTCTCTGAGATAACAATAAAAATGATAAAAAAAAAATGAAAGGAACAGTTCAAAAATAAAATAAAAAAGCAAAATAAATAATTAAAAAAAAAAGGCACCCCTGTCCCCCCCTGCTCTTGCGCAAAGGCGAACGCAATCGTCGGTCTGGTGTCATATGTAAACAGCAATTGCGCCATGCATGTGAGGTATCATCGCAAAGGTCAGATCAAGGGCAGTAATTTTAGCCCTCCTCTGTAAATCTAAAGTGGTAACCTGTACGTTTGTGCACAATTTTAAAGCATGTTGTGTTTGGTATCCATGTGATCAGCCTAAGATCATCTTTTTTATTTAATCAAACATTTGGGCAATATAGTGTGTTTTAGTGCATTTAGTGCTTGGTTTTTGGGGCCCCGTATGCGGCTAGGCTCCCAAAAAGTCCATATATGTGGTATCCCCATACTCGGGAGAAGCAGCAGAATGTATTTTGGGGTGTAATTCCACATATGCCCATGGCATGTTTGAGCAATATATCATTTAGTGACAACTTTGTGAAAAAAAAAGTTTGTAATTTTCCCGCAACTTGTGGCAAAATATAAAATATTCCATGTACTAAACATGCCTCTCAGCAAATAGCTTGGGATGTCTACTTTCCAAAATGGGGTCATTTGGGGGGGTTTGTGCCATCTTGGCATTTTATGGCCTTCAAACCTGTGATAGGTAGTGAGGAGTGAAATCAAATATTTACGCCCTTAGAAATCTTGAAGGCAGTGTTTGGGTTTTGGGGCCCCGTACGCGGCTAGGCTCCCAAAAAGTCCCACACATGTGATATCCCCGTACCCGGGAGAAGCAGCAGAATATATTTTGGGGTGGAATTCCACATATGCCCATGGCATGTTTGAGCAATATATCATTTAGTGACAACTTTGAGCAAAAAAAAGAAAAAGTTTGTCATTTTCCTGCAACTTGTGGCAAAATATAAAATATTCCATGGACTCAACATGCCTCTCAGCAAATAGCTTGGGGTGACTACTTTCCAAAATGGGGTAATTTGGGGGGCTTTTGTGCCATCTTGGCATTTTATGGCCTTCAAAACTGTGGTAGGTAGTGAGCTACCCCAAAGCACCTTGTCCCCATGTTGATGGGGACAAGGGCCTCATCCCCACAACCCTTGCCCGGTGGTTGTGAGGGTCTGCGGGGGGCTTATAGGAATCTGGAGGCCCCCTTTAACAAGGGGACCCCCAGATTCCAGCCTCCCCCTATGTGAAATGGTAATGAGGTACCCCTACCATTTCACAAAAAAAGTGTCAAAATGTTAAAAATGACAAGACAGTTCTTATATAACTGAGGGCGGGGCCACCTGGTGACGTACCCGGGTGACCCTGCCCCCTTTGACGCCACGGGAACTTCCCCATGACTTCCCCATGGTGTCAGAGGGGGCAGGGCTACCCAGTTACGCCCCCATTTATATAAGAACTGTCACAAGCAAAGAAGCGTCACACGGCGGGAGCCTCCCATTGAGGCGAATCAGTCAAGAAGAAGATGAATGGACATCGTGGGACATTTTTATTTTTTTATTTTTTAACCACTTGCCGACCGCCTACCGCATATATACTGCGGCAGAATGGCACGGGCAGGCAAAATCACGTACCCGTACGTGATCTGCCTCCCGCGGGCGGGGGGTCCGATCGGACCCCCCCCCGGTGCCATCGGCGGTCGGCATCTGACTGGGAGCGTCGGGAGGCGAGGGGGAGACCATCCGATCGTGGCCCCCCCCTCGCGATCGCTCCCAGCCAATGGGAATCCTCCTCTGCCTGTGTGTCGTTTCACACAGGCAGAGGATGTGATGTCATCTCTCCCCGGTCTGGCAGTTTCCGTTCCAGCGCCGAGGAGAGAAGACAAGTGAGTGCACAACACACACACACACACAGTAGAACATGCCAGGCATACTTTACACCCCCGATCCCCCCCCGATCGCCCCCCGATCCCCCCCCAATCACCCCCCCCCCCCTGTCACAAACTGACATTAGCAGTATTTTTTTTTTTTTTTTTCTGATTACTGCATAGTGTCAGTTTGTGACAGTTAGTGTTAGGGCAGATAGTATTACCCCCCTTTAGGTCTAGGATACCCCCCTAACCCCCCCTAATAAAGTTTTAACCCCTTGATCACCCCCTGTCACCAGTGTCGCTAAGCGATCATTTTTCTGATCGCTGTATTAGTGTCGCTGGTGACGCTAGTTAGGAACGTAAATATTTAGGTTCGCCGTCAGCGTTTTATAGCGTCAGGGACCCCCATATACTACCTAATAAATGTTTTAACCCCTTGATTGCCCCCTAGTTAACCCTTTCACCACTGATCACCGTATAACCGTTACGGGTGACGCTGGTTAGTTTGTTTATTTTTTATAGTGTCAGGGCACCCGCCGTTTATTACCGAATAAAGGTTTAGCCCCCTGATCGCCCGGCGGTGATATGCGTCGCCCCAGGCAGCGTCAGATTAGCGCCAGTACCGCTAACACCCACGCACGCAGCATACGCCTCCCTTAGTGGTATAGTATCTGATCGAATCAATATCTGATCCGATCAAATCTATACTAGCGTCCCCAGCAGTTTAGGGTTCCCGAAAACGCAGTGTTAGCGGGATCAGCCCAGATACCCGCTAGCACCTGCGTTTTGCCCCTCCGCCCAGCCCAGCCCAGCCCACCCAAGTGCAGTATCGATCGATCACTGTCACTTACAAAACACTAAACGCATAACTGCAGCATTCGCAGAGTCAGGCCTGATCCCTGCGATCGCTAACAGTTTTTTTGGTAGCGTTTTGGTGAACTGGCAAGCACCAGCCCCAGGCAGCGTCAGGTTAGCGCCAGTACCGCTAACACCCACGCACCGTATACCTCCCTTAGTGGTATAGTATCTGATCGGATCAATATCTGATCCGATCAAATCTATACTAGCGTCCCCAGCAGTTTAGGGTTCCCAAAAACGCAGTGTTAGCGGGATCAGCCCAGATACCCGCTAGCACCTGCGTTTTGCCCCTCCGCCCGGCCCAGCCCAGCCCACCCAAGTGCAGTATCGATCGATCACTGTCACTTACAAAACACTAAACGCATAACTGCAGCGTTCGCAGAGTCAGGCCTGATCCCTGCGATCGCTAACAGTTTTTTTGGTAGCGTTTTGGTGAACTGGCAAGCACCAGCCCCAGGCAGCGTCAAATTAGCGCCAGTACCGCTAACACCCTCGCACGCAGCATACACCTCCCTTAGTGGTATAGTATCTGATCGGATCAATATCTGATCCGATCTGATCTATACTAGCGTCCCCAGCAGTTTAGGGTTCCCAAAAACGCAGTGTTAGCGGGATCAGCCCAGATACCTGCTAGCACCTGCGTTTTGCCCCTCCGGGCCCACCCAAGTGCAGTATCGATCGATCACTGTCACTTACAAAACACTAAACGCATAACTGCAGCGTTCGCAGAGTCAGGCCGGATCCCTGTGATCGCTAACAGTTTTTTTTGTAGCGTTTTGGTGAACTGGCAAGCGCCAGCGGCCTAGTACACCCCGGTCATAGTCAAACCAGCACTGCAGTAACACTTGGTGACGTGGCGAGTCCCATAAGTGCAGTTGAAGCTGGTGAGGTGGCAAGCACAAGTAGTGTCCCGCTGCCACCAAAAAGACAAACACAGGCCCGTCGTGCCCATAATGCCCTTCCTGCTGCATTCGCCAATCCTAATTGGGAACCCACCGCTTCTGCAGCGCCCGTACTTCCCCCATTCACATCCCCAACCAAATGCAGTCGGCTGCATGAGAGGCATTTTTATGTCCTCCCGAGTACCCCTACCCAACGAACCCCCCCAAAAAAGATGTCGTGTCTGCAGAAAGCGCGGATATAGGCGTGACACCCGATATTATTGTCCCTCCTGTCCCGATAATCCTGGTCTTTGCATTGGTGAATGTTTTGAACGCTACCATGCACTAGTTGAGTATTAGTGTAGGGTACAGCATTGCACAGACTAGGCGCACTTTCACAGGGTCTCCCGAGATGCCATCGCATTTTGAGAGACCCGAACCTGGAACCGGTTACAGTTATAAAAGTTAGTTACAAAAAAAAGTGTAAAAAAAAAAAAAAACACAAACAAAAATATAAAATAAAAATAGTTGTCGTTTTATTGTTCTCTCTCTCTCTATTCTCTCTCTATTGTTCTGCTCTTTTTTACTGTATTCTATTCTGCAATGTTTTATTGTTGTTATGTTTTATCACGTTTGCTTTTCAGGTATGTAATTATTTATACTTTACCGTTTACTGTGCTTTATTGTTAACCATTTTTTTGTCTTCAGGTACGCCATTCACGACTTTGAGTGGTTATACCAGAATGATGCCTGCAGGTTTAGGTATCATCTTGGTATCATTCTTTTCAGCCAGCGGTCGGCTTTCATGTAAAAGCAATCCTAGTGGCTAATTAGCCTCTAGACTGCTTTTACAAGCAGTGGGAGGGAATGCCCCCCCCCCCCCCAACATCTTCCGTGTTTTTCTCTGGCTCTCCTGTCTCAACAGGGAACCTGAAAATGCAGCCGGTGATTCAGCCAGCTGACCATAGAGCTGATCAGAGACCAGAGTGGCTCCAAACATCTCTATGACCTAAGAAACCGGAAGCTACGAGCATTTTATGACGTAGATTTCGCCGGATGTAAACAGCGCCATTGGGAAATTGGGAAAGCATTTTATCACACCGATCTTGGTGTGATCAGATGCTTTGAGGGCAGAGGAGAAATCTAGGGTCTAATAGACCCCAATTTTTGCAAAAAAGAGTACCTGTCACTACCTATTGCTATCATAGGGGATATTTACATTCCCTGAGATAACAATAAAAATGATTTAAAAAAAAAAAAAATGAAAGGAACAGTTTAAAAATAAGATAAAAAAATAATAATAATAAAGAGAAAAAAAAAAAAAAAAAAAAAAGCACCCCTGTCCCCCCTGCTCTCGCGCTAAGGTGAACGCAAGCGTTGGTCTGGCGTCAAATGTAAACAGCAATTGCACCATGCATGTGAGGTATCGCCGCGAAGGTCAGATCGAGGGCAGTAAGTTTAGCAGTAGACCTCCTCTGTAAATCTAAAGTGGTAACCTGTAAAGGCTTTTAAAGGCTTTTAAAAATGTATTTAGTTTGTCGCCACTGCACGTTTGTGCGCAATTTTAAAGCATGTCATGTTTGGTATCCATGTACTCGGCCTAAGATCATCTTTTTTATTTCATCAAACATTTGGGCAATATAGTGTGTTTTAGTGCATTAAAATGTAAAAAAGTGTGTTTTTTCCCCAAAAAATGCGTTTGAAAAATCGCTGCGCAAATACTGTGTGAAAAAAAAAAATGAAACACCCACCATTTTAATCTGTAGGGCATTTGCTTTAAAAAAAATATATAATGTTTGGGGGTTCAAAGTAATTTTCTTGCAAAAAAAAATTATTTTTTTATGTAAACAATAAGTGTCAGAAAGGGCTATGTCTTCAAGTGCTTAGAAGAGTGGGTGATGTGTGACATAAGCTTCTAGATGTTGTGCATAAAATGCCAGGACAGTTCAAAACCCCCCCAAATGACCCCATTTTGGAAAGTAGACACCCCAAGCTATTTGCTGAGAGTCATGTTGAGTCCATGGAATAATTTATATTGTGACACAAGTTGCGGGAAAGAGACAATTTTTTATTTTTTTTATTTTTTTTTGCGCAAAGTTGTCACTAAATGATATATTGCTCAAACATGCCATGGGAATATGTGAAATTACACCCCAAAATACATTCTGTTGCTTCTCCTGAGTACGGGGATACCACATGTGTGGGACTTTTTGGGAGCCTAGCCGCGTACGGGACCCCGAAAACCAAGCACCGCCTTCAGGCTTTCTAAGGCCGTAAATTTTTGATTTCACTCTTCACTGCCTATCACAGTTTCGGAGGCCATGGAATGCCCAGGTGGCACAAAACCCCCCCAAATGACCCCATTTTGGAAAGTAGACACCCCAAGCTATTTGATGAGAGGTATAGTGAGTATTTTGCAGACCTCACTTTTTGTCACAAAGTTTTGAAAATTGAAAAAAGAAAAAAAACATTTTTTTTCTCGTCTTTCTTTATTTTCAAAAACAAATGAGAGCTGCAAAATACTCACCATGCCTCTCAGCAAATAGCTTGGGGTGTCTACTTTCCAAAAT
Source organism: Lithobates clamitans (assembly GCA_037952925.1). NCBI lineage: Eukaryota > Metazoa > Chordata > Amphibia > Anura > Ranidae > Lithobates > Lithobates clamitans. The sequence continues at coordinate 1,555,119 of JBBGZY010000292.1, forward strand.
GGGGTCATTTGGGGGGGGTTTGTGCCACCTGGGCATTCCATGGCCTCCGAAACTGTGATAGGCAGTGAGGAGTAAAATCAAAAATGTACGCCCTTAGAAATCCTGAAGGCGGTGCTTGGTTTTCGGGGTCCCGTACGCGGCTAGGCTCCTAAAAAGTCCCACACATGTGGTATCCCCATACTCAGGAGAAGCAGCTGAATGTATTTTGGGGTGCAATTCCACATATGCCCATGGCCTGTGTGAGCAATATATCATTTAGTGACAACTTTGTGCAAAAAAAAAAAAAAAATTTGTCACTTTCCCGCAACTTGTGTCAAAATATAAAACATTCCATGGACTCAACATGCCTCAAAGCAAATAGCTTGGGGTGTCTACTTTCCAAAATGGGGTCATTTGGGGGGGTTTTATGTCATCTGGGCATTTTATGGCCTTCAAAACTGTGATAGGTAGTGAGGAGTAAAATCAAAAATGTACGCCCTTAGAAATCCTGAAGGCGTTGCTTGGTTTTCGGGGCCCCGTACGCGGCTAGGCTCCCAAAAAGTCCCACACATGTGGTATCCCCGTACTCAGGAGAAGCAGCTAAATGTATTTTGGGGTGCAATTCCACATATGCCCATGGCCTGTGTGAGCAATATATCATTTAGTGACAACTTTTTGTAATTTTTTTTTTTTTTTTTTTTTTTGTCATTATTCAATCACTTGGGACAAAAAAAATGAATATTCAATGGGCTCAACATGCCTCTCAGCAAATTCCTTGGGGTGTCTACTTTCCAAAATGGGGTCATTTGTGGGGGTTTTGTACTGCCCTGCCATTTTAGCACCTCAAGAAACGACATAGGCAGTCATAAATTAAAGGCTGTGTAAATTCCAGAAAATGTACCCTAGTTTGTAGACGCTATAACTTTTGCGCAAACCAATAAATATACACTTATTGACATTTTTTTTACCAAAGACATGTGGCCGAATACATTTTGGCCTAAATGTATGACTAAAATTGAGTTTATTGGATTTTTTTTAGAACAAAAAGTAGAAAATATCATTTTTTTTCAAAATTTTCGGTCTTTTTCCGTGTATAGCGCAAAAAATAAAAACGGCAGAGGTGATCAAATACCATCAAAAGAAAGCTCTATTTGTGGGAAGAAAAGGACGCAAATTTCGTTTGGGTACAGCATTGCATGACCGCGCAATTAGCAGTTAAAGCGACGCAGTGCCGAATTGTAAAAAGTGCTCTGGTCAGGAAGGGGGTAAAACCTTCCGGGGCTGAAGTGGTTAATAAAGTACTTGTCCCCAAGCTATGTCTTGTCGTTTTTAACATTTTGACACTTTTTTGTGAAATGGTAGGGGTTGTACCCCGTTACCATTTCACACTGGGGTCCCCTTGTTAAAGGGGGCTTCCAGATTCCGATAATCCCCCCGCCCGCCGACCCCCACAACCACCGGCCAACGGTTGTGGGGATAAGGCCCTTGTCCCCATTAACATGGGGACAAGGTGCTTTGGGGGAGTTACCTCCTCCTAGGCGTCCAGTAGGATCGGTGTCAAAATCCGCTTCCTGATTGGCCGGGAGGAAGATCAGTGTTACAATAGCGAATAGTGATTCGCTGTTGTAACATACCTGGGTGGGCTTGGAAGACACTCTCTGTGACCCAAGCCCACCCTATATTGAAGCCTATTAGAGCCTCTGGCTTGAATCGATGCTTCAAGAAAACACCCCCTGCATTGGAATCCATGCACCAGTGTCCTCAAGGGGGCTGGATGCATGGATAGGGGAGGCAGCGATGGACAGAGGGGGGTGGTGCCCACACGTGCCCTTAATGGACGGGCGGCCCCTGCTGTGAGATAAGGTATAAATCGGTATAGTTTTTATACAGTACAGGCACTGGGGCAAATATTGTTATATAACAGATGGGATGATACAAATGTATTATTGTTTTTTATAGCAGCAGGAGTGGAGGGGTGGGCAGTATGTCAAGCAAGCTGTCTCAAGCTGTCAGGCAGGGAGGGGGGAGGACAGAAGAGAGCTGTGGATGATGGAGGCACGTAAACTGACCACTGTGTCAGGGTTTTTGTTTAGGATAACAAACACTTCAAGCAGGAGGCATTATCAAGTGAACTAAGCATATTAGAAATGACAAAACGCAGAGGTACAAGGCCTATGTGTAACTCACAAATTAATTGGTTCGTCAATTGAGTAAATTGACAATCTGGAGTAACTTCTGATCAATAGATTGGCCCTATTAGACGTGAATCTGAATTGGGGTAACCACATCCCTTACCACTAATTATGTATCATAAGTAAGAAGAAAGGATGTCCAGATGAGCAGAATACCGGTGGCAGACAAAGTACCCAATGTGAAGGCTGGCACTTTAATATTGATATTTTTATTTGGTGATACATAATACTGTCAGTTAAACAAACGCAAAATAATGCTAGTGAACTGCGGTAAATATCAGACTTTTGGGTTTGGTAAACTGTGGTAAAAATGAAGACGGTTCCTCTTTTTATTGAATCGACTGTATTTACATCTGTAGCTAAATAAAGGTGCACAGCAAACATTCCCTTAATCCTTTTGTAAATTCCGAACACTGACATCTAAATTACTGGGGATTACAAGCAGAATTTATGTTAACATTTTGTTACATCTCACTTACACAACAAACCTGCCAAGTCTTAACATTTCAGTGGGAGGCAGCTGTTCCACAAACTGCGCAAGGAATTGTGTGTGTAAACATCTGTAGCTGGGCACATAGCTCTATTTAGTCAGCTCTACATGGTGCCAGGTTCTCAACCAACGCTGCTACCATATTTTTAGTTTCTCACAATTTCCTAAGCTTGAAAAAAGAATAACCTTTACATATGCAATGTAAAGACAGAAGCCAGTAGTATGGGTACTCCAAGAGCTTCTTCTGATGGGACCCAGAGATTTTTCAATAAAACAATTTATTTTTTAAAGTAATCTTTCCTAAGTGTGTACCTGTTTGGGCACAGGTGTGACTGAAATAATCTGGTATCTCACAAATCAGTCATGAGCAGCCGGGTTTATATTGTATATATACTGTGTGAAATGTTAAGCCTCGTACACATGATCGGATTGTTGATCCAAAGGGCGTTGGCCCAAACTTGTCTTGCATACACACAGCAAGGAATTGTCGGCCAACAAACACGAATGTACTGATGTACTACATGGTTTTTCAGCTCTTTAGCGCCACTCTTTGGGCTCCTTCTGCTAATTTCGTGTTAGTAGAAGTTTCGTGATTGTTGATTCGTGCTTTTCATTTCGCTCTATTCATTTAGCATTTTTTATTTTGTGCTTTTCAGTTCGTTTCTGAACAGCTGTTAGTCAACCAGACATGTTGCGGAATCGGAGGAGATAATGTGTTATTTATTATTGGCCTTGGAGTTATTGCTTTCACATAATTTTTTTGGTAGAATAATGATTTGATTTGGTAAATTTTCGATATTTATGGATAGATAGAATGCACTTTTTGGTTAAGTTCTTTTGGCAGATAGCATGTCTAATTGTATTTGTTTTTTTTTTAATGCACAATAAAAAAATTGTGGAAAATAACAGTTAACAATGGACAGTTTGGGAGTAGGCAGTTACATTTAAAAAAATACAATGTAAAATTAACAAGGGACACCAACATAGTTGTATCTTTGGTCTTAAAAACTACGGGATAATGGTGTTGTGGTAACTTGCCCAGAAAAAAAAAAAAGCATAATAATATTATTCTTGATATCACTAGAAAAAAAAGCCTTTGATTCGTTTGCAATAACTCCATCAGTATCACCAATAAAGCAGCTTCATTATTATCCCATTAAAGAAGAAGAGAATTGTGCGCTGCATTTTGAGATTTTATAATTTGCCACATCACGAAAGTTAATTCTCCATTACGAACGCTAGTTTACAAGACCGACCGCTTCCAGCTCGTCCTAGCTTCCGAGAATGCATGTTTGTACTTTGGACTTTTGTCCGACAGACTTGTGTACACACGCTCGGAAAATCCAACAACAGACATTTGTCCACGGAAAATTTTAAAACCTGCTATCCAACATTTGTCTGCGGCAAATCCAACAACAATTGTCCGATGGAGCATACACATGGTCGGATTTTCCGCCAATAGCCTGTCATCGAACATTTCCCATTGGAAAATCCGATCGTGTGTACTAGAGGCTTAAGACGTACTCAACTGTAGAGTAATACAGTGTAGATTATACAATACAACATACAGACTGGTATTTGTGCCAATTACAGTCACTCACCCTGCACAGAGATTTTCCAGCTCACAGGACAACAATCTAAGGCCCTGTTGACATTGGCATTAGAAGCAGGCATATGGGGCACATTTTTGCCGCTGCCCAAACACCTAGCAAAGCAGCCTACAATAGATGACAGCGGACAGAGCTGTTTACATTTTAAAAACACGTGGCATTTGCATCGCTTTGCATTGCTGTACAGCAAAAATGAAGCTACCTGCCAAGTCTGTGAGGATTTTAAGCTTGTCAACTCTTTTCATTCATGTCTAAGGTAACAAGCTGTAAAATCTTCTGTAGCATTTACAGCGTGATTGGCAAGCATTTATCAAATATCAGTTAGGTGAATCGAACATTTGCCTCTTAATAAAAAAATCACTTGGAGGTTGTCTGGGGTGCATTTTGTAACGCATGTCAAATGCATCAAAAACACTTGTTAACACTATAGGCACATTGGTTCACATTAGTGTCAGCATTAGCATTTTTAGCAAGTGTGAATTTAGTCTAAGTGCCAGCAGACTGAGAGTGATCATTACTGGGGCAGATTAACTCCACAGTTAGCCCTTAACACACAGTAGTAGCCACCATATATTATGATGGAAACATGCACTGGTCAAAGCATTTGCTATTGCAATCCTGACCTTTTAAAATAAAAAAAACGATATCATTCACTGCCACGGCCAGATAGGAACGTAAAAGAATTTTTAATATGGTAGCTTTCTTCACAGAGGTAAGAATCACTAGCTCTCAGAAACATGATTCTCTAGTATCTTGGCAGCTTTCAGTGTCAAATGAGAGATCCAACTGCCAAGAGCAGACATCTTTTTCAGGTTCCTGGAGAGGGAATTTACAGAATAAGCACAACCAATCAAAAAGTGTCTGAGGGGTTTTCTGAATGGGTGTTAAAGTGTTTTATTATGATCTAGTAAACACTCCCTCAATGCTAGTTACTCTAACTATATTTTTATATTTCCATCTGTCAAGGTTTTCACAATCCAACAACCAACATATTATTGAAAAGAATAAAATTGAGGTTTGATAGACACTAAATATGATGAGAATCCTCTGTATGTGTCAGGGACCCGTTGGCGGTGCAGCGGCTGCCCAAAGATAGACGCAAATACGCGTGCGCGATCCCACAAGTGTCCGCCATGCCAGGCACACAAATGTGCGCCTGTGTGCGAATATTCGCACCCATATGCATGCTCCAAATCAAGGTAATTACCACTCTAGGTGGTATCGCTTGTGTTCACACCGTCCTAGTGTATAGGAGATGAAGGGTTCTGGCTCAGCAAAGTCAAATGGCAGAAAATGGAAAATGGACAGCCACACTCCAAAATAATGCCTTTTATTAACCACTTCAGTCCCAGAAAATTTGGCTGCTGAATGACCGGGACATTTTTTGCGATTCGGCACTGCATCGTTTTAACTGACAATTGCGAGGTCGTGCGATGCTGCACCCCAATAAAATTGATGTCCTTTTTTTCATACAAATAGAGATTTCTTTTGGTGGCATTTGATTGCCTCTGCAGGTTTTTTTTTTGCGCTATAAACAAAAAAAGAGCGACAATTTTGAAAAAAACACAATATTTTGTACTTTTTGCTATAATAAATATCCCATTTTTAAAAAAAAAAAAGCTAATTTTTTCTCAGTTTAGGCCGATATGTATTCTTGTACATATTTTTGATTAAAAAAATCACAATAAGCATATTTTGATTTGTTTGCGCAAAATTTATAGCGTCTACAAAATAGGGGATAGATTTTAGCATTTTTGTTATAATTTTTTTTTTACTAGTAATGGGCGGCGATCTGCAATTTTTATTGGGACTGCGACATCATGCGGACACATTGGACACATCTGACACATTTTTGGGGCCATTGGCATTTATACAGTGATCAGTGCTATAAAAATGCACTGATTACTTTAAAAATGTCACTGGCAGGGAAGGGGTTAACACTAGGGGGCGATCAAGGGGTTAACTATGTTCCCTAGTGTGTGTTTCTAACTGAAGGGGGAGGGGACTGACTAGAGGAAGTGACGGATCTTTTTTCCTAGCTAATAGGAACACACAATCTGTCACTCCTCTCAGAGCAGAACAGGGATTTGTGTGTTTACACACACACTTCCGTGTTCTGTCTCCCGTGCTCGCGATCGCTCATGGCCATCAGTCATTGCAACCATCGGCCAGCATCGGCACCCCTGCAGTGCAGCGGGTACGTGCATGTGCCTCCTGCAACGCACGCGCGCCTGCTATCCCGATCCTGCGAGCCGACGTATAGCTACGACAGTTCGTGCTGACTTGCCACAGTAAAATGACAGCGGCATGTCAGCAAGCGGTTAAATAAAGCTTAATCCATACATCAAACAGAGACACAGGTCCAGATGATAACTGACGCGTTTCACACCGTTAATGGCACTTAATTATAGCTGCACCAATAACTGGCGTTCAAATGCCATGTATAAGGGCAGCAGGTTCACTAGTACTTTGCTGTCTGATCTGCATCTTGTACCTGTATATCTGTTCCTGTGATCCTTACTTGATTCCTGTATTTGACCCGGCTTCCTCTGACTACACTTGCTGTATATTATCCTGACCCCGGCTTGCCTTGTTGATTTTGCTTAACCTCACATCTGCTTGATATCCTGTTGCCAAACCTTGCCTGCATCCTGATCATTCTCTGCCCGCCATCCATGCCTGCATCTGATCTTCTATTACCAACCCAGCTTGTCTGATCATCCGGTGTCTCTTCTGGTCTGCATGCACCTGCCTGGTCCCTGCTGCATGCTGCCACCAGCCCGGAAACTGCTGGCCTGCCAACGCCTGCCATTTGACCTGCTGGTCCACCCTGGTGACACATCTACCACACCAAAGACGATCGAGGCACCCATACACCACCACGCTCTTGCAGCCACTGTTACAACATCGGTGGTCCCTTTAGCATGGGTTGTATGAGAGGCCTTCCCTCTGCACATCAGGCTCAGCCGCCAGGTACCTGACAGTATGTTTCTTTTAGAAGATATAATGTGTCCTATTAGACTTCTGTCCCTTGCAATATAGGCGTTTTTGGTATCTAACAGATTAGCATGTTCCCATGCATGAGTGTGACCACTTTTTATAAATGTAACTCTATTGTAGTAAGAATTAAAGAGGCTGTATGCAATTTAACTTCGGGCAGTTCATCTTTATGCCAGTGTAGGTCACAAACCCAAAGTCTAACAGATGTGTATATCTCCAACTATTCTCCAGACTATTTACAGCGGGTCATTTCTTTGATGGATCCATTAGAAGTTGTTTGAAGACTCTGGCTTATGAAGGTTTACAACAGCACTGCCTTGGGGCTGTTTTCTGTCAATTGCGCTTTACCAACTTGTGCATTTAAAAATAATTAGGGTGGCACTGTATGCCCATTCTCCCCTATTCTCTCTTCATGCAGTTTGAGGTCCACCAGACCTCACTATCTTCACAGCATGGTGTGGGATATACTATAATATACAACACATGGAGGGAGATTTACTAAAACTGGATCACTCAGAATCTGGTGCAGCTGTGCATGGTAGCCAATCAGTTTATAATTTTAGCTTGCTCAATTAGGCTATGACAATAAAACATGTAAATTGATTGGTTTTAATGCAGAGCTGCACCAGATTTTGCAAGCTCCAGTTTTAGTAAATCTCTCCCATAGCTTAGAATGGAGTATGTCATTCAAAATGCAGAGTATAGTGGTGAACAGTATAGAACATGCAACACAGTATGCAGGTGGAAGGAGTATCAAATGTATGTCACAGTGTGTACAGTGAAATTATATGGAGTAAGCAATGAAGTGTACATTGTGGAATGGTGAACTGTTAAAGAACATACAGCACAGTGTGCAGAATTAACCCTTGCCGACCGCCGCATGTACATTTACGTTGACACAATGGCACGGACAGGCAAATGGGTGTACAGGTACGTCCCTCTAAATTTGCCGCCTTGCCGACACTTGCGTGCCACCGGCGACAGGCGCGCGCGCCCGCCGCAAGCTCTGTGAGTGTGATTGCAGGTCCCGCGGATTCGTCTCACGGAGAGGAAGAATGGGAAAATGCTGATGTAAACAAGCATTTCCCCGTTCTGCCTAGTGACAGGACACTGATCACCACTCCCTGTAATCGGGAGCGGTACTCAGTGTCGTGTCACTCATAGCCCCTCCCCCCCACAGTTAGAATCATGCCCTAGGACACTTAATCCCTACAGCGCCACCTAGTGTTAACCCCTTCACTGCCAGTCACATTTACACAGTGATCAATGCAGTTTTATTCGCACTGATTGCTGTATAAATGTAATTGGTCCCAAAATAGCGCCAAAAGTGTCCAATGTGTCCGCCATAATGTGGCTGTCATGATAAAAATCGCTGGTCACCGCCATTACTAGTAAAAGAAAAAGTATAATGCCATAAAACTATCCCCTTTTTTGTAGATGCTATAACTTTTGCGCAAACCAATCAATAAACGCTTATTGTGATTTTTTTTACCAAAAATATGTAGAAGAATACGTATCGTATTTATATATTATATTATATTATATTATATTATATTATATATATTTTGGGGATATTAATTATAGCAAAAAGTAAAAAATAATGTGTTTTTTTCAAAATTGTCGCTATTTTCTTGTTTATAGCGCAAAAAATAAAAAATGCAGAGGTGATCAAATACCACCAAAAGAAAACTCTATTTGTGGAGAAAAAAGGACGTTTGTTTGGGAGCCACGTCGCACGACCGTGCAATTGTCAGTTGAAGCGACGCAGTGCCAAATTGCAAAAAGTGCTCTGGTCTTTGGCCAGCCAAATGGTCCGGGGCTGAAGTGGTTAAGTAGTGTGGAGTATGTAACACAGTGTACTGAATGGAGAAGAGTGAAGCATATAATGTAGGGAGTCAAATGTAGTATGTAACACACTGTACACAGTGGAGTGATGTGCATTATATAATGTATAGCACAGTGTACAGAGATGGCAGAGTGAGGGAGCTCACAATGTACAGAGTGGAGAAGTAGGGACTGCAGAATGTGCAGTGATAATTAGGATATGCAGGGAAGCATGTAGAGTGGAGTCCTGTGCAGTATATAACATACAGCACAATGTGCAAAGTGCAGTGCTATGGATCTATTATGTGTAGCACAGTGTGTACAATGGAACAGTGTGAAGTGTATAATGAACAGTGCAACATATGGAGTGAAATGGTCGAGTGTGTAGGTTGTGCAGCAAAGTGTACAAAGTAGATGTAGCACCCTCCTAGAAGTAGAATGAGTTGCTAGGTAAATTTAGTTGACTCCATTGTAATCAGGGGAGTAGGGGTTGATTAATTAGAGCTGTTCAGAATCTCACAGTCCACTGCTCTGTTACTTTCCCTCTGTCATCTAGAGGATTCTAAAACTATAGTGGGAGGAAAAAAAGAGAAAGCAGACTGAATATTTATGGGACTCCAGCCATTCCATGTAGTGGTGTGCCCAGAAGGTTGTGAGAGAGCTCATAAATATTCTGAGGCCTGAGCAGCAGAGTTTCTGGATCCAGTCCTGCTGGAGGAGACCCCTGGAGCAGATTTCTAAAAGAATACGTCAGGAAGACACCAAGACTTAGTTTGGGGGCCTTTTCGCAAGTTTGAGTCTAGGTATCAAGTTGGGTCTGGAGAAGCTTACTGGAGAGAGAGCCAGAAGGAAGTTGGTGGGAAGGAGTCCACCTGTCCTATGGTGGTGTGAGTCTACATCTCCTTAACTAGGAAGAGCCTGGTGGATATCGGTAGGAGGCAGCTGATGATCCTGTGGCCAAGTCAGTAATCAACCCTATTACTGAAAAGTCAGTGACTGTGTGAAGCTTTTAAAATTTGACACTAGTCACTACCAGCATAGAGGTTTTGCAGGACTTTCATTTTTGTTCTGTGCAGCCAGAAAGTTGACTCGTCCTCAAGTTATCCTATTCTACAGTTTCTGGGGTATCTCATGCTCCCTCTCCTTATACCAGTTAATTTTACCCAGTGGAGGCGTAAGGAAAATGCTGTGTGCCTGGCTGTGTGTGCAATAAGTGGGGAAATAGCAATGCATCGACCAGTGTCTGTTCATCTGCATCAACGGGGGTGCGCTACATAATGTTTACAGAGTGCAGCAGCATGAAGAATGTAATGCACTCAATAAATCAGTGTGTGGTATAAGAATGCAAAGCAAACTGTAAAAAGCTGAGAAGTGTAGAGTATAGAACATACAGCACAGTTTACAGAGTGGATCAGCATGAACTATAGCACAAAGAACACAATGTGGAGAGCCATAAAAACAAAAAATCTGCTGAGTTTGTTTTCTTTCCCTCTGAATTATACCAGCCTGGCACACCTGGCATATGGATTGGCATGCCTATGGTTAAAATGCAGTGATACTGCCATGTTGACACAAGCCCATATGCCATTCAGCATTGAGTATGTGCTTTAAGAAGTGAGCACAACAACAAGAAGAACCCATCTCTAACACCAGCTTTGTACAGCTGGATACCTTCTACACCTCATTGCCCAAAGAGGTGGGCAGCAATGAAAGTAAGGGTTTTGGGGTAAAATGTCATACATTTCATTACTGAAACAGGTCAAAACAAACAAAACGTAAAAATCCCATTGAATACATCTTGCTTATCTTTATGAACTCTGAAATTTTGTTAGTCACGAGTTCTAGTTTGAAAACAAGTATTTTTTTTTAATTCTAATAATGTGCTTTCAAAAAAATGTGCCTCAAGAGTCTGCTTTCCTAGAATGTTTGAGCTAATTTTGTATGTTCTAGACTCAATTAATCACAACACAGCCCTGTCTTGCTTGGCTTGCCGTATCAAAATAATCCATCTTTATTTGGCATTGTACTTCTGAACGGAAACCTTTCTCCCATAATGGTCAGCTTTTCTTTAGTATAAGAGAATACTATCTGCAAATTCTTCTATTTTTAGTTTGCATTTTGCATATGTAGTCCAAAGATTTCCAAACTCCACTACCGCGCAGGTAGATGCCCTTGGCCTCTTTTCACATTCGACTGAACATTGTGGTTAGGTACACAAAATAACAACACAGGGGACTCAGTAAAAACACAGTTCGCAGGAATAACACAGCATTGGCAAGATTAACATCTATTGGATGGAACAGTCGGTGAGTCACCTTGTATCCAATTTCATTGTCATTTACAAATCTGTATTGTTCTCAGAGCTTTTTGCCAATAACAAGAGATGGACAAACAGCAATTACATGCATTTTTTTTTTCATTCATACATACTTGGTCATGAGACAAAATATAATTACCTATTAAACATATGTTTTACTTTATAGCTATGAAAGCTTAGCTCTAGGCATAACATTTTTACTTAAAGTGTGACTAAACCCAGGAGCCTGCATTCACTATATCTGGTCTCCCACAGTACACAGAACATGGAAATGCAATTATTTTAGTAAATATAAACCGCTAAATACCTTTTCTCATCAGCAGTTAGAGCAGTCTTGTGACTTCTATCAGTTTCCAGCCAAGCACTGGTTAAAGCTTGTAGGAGGAGTTTTCTGACTGTCACATGAGACTGCAAGACCCTGACTCTCTGTCAGGACAGTGCTGATTGGCCCTGTGCTGATCACATGCACTCTCCTAAGAAAAAAAAAAAACTGTCTAGCAATACACACCAAACTGAGCATGAGCAGCCTGACTCTATAGACTCTGTGTTATCAGGAAAATATTAGGGGATAGTGGAAGGAGGAGAGGATCAGAGAAACCAGGATCAAACAGCCTTTTTACACAATGCGGAGGATTAACCCTTACATTCCACAGTGACTATGACAAGCATGCTTTACTGCATATACAGGCTGATTTTAATGTTGTGGGTTTAGTAACACTTTAAGCTTTGGATAGAGTAAGGGTGAGAACATCTGTCTGATTTGTATTGCTGTCAGATTTCCCCTTACTCCCTGTTCTACTGTTACTAGGACAGGAAGTAAAGGGAAATCTCTCAAATGGGGACACAAACAATACAAGCATCCTATTAGAGCCTCATCTCTCGCTTCCTCTTCTGAGACACTAATTGGGGTTTCACAGGGACATGACTTAAAGTGTTATTAAACCCGGGACCCGGCATTCACTATATCTGGTCTCCCACGGTACACAGAACATGGAAACGCAATTATTGTTTTTGTAAATATTAACTGCTAAATACCTTTTCTCATCAGCAGTATATAGCAGTCTTGTGACATCTATCAGTATCTGGTTAAAGCTTGCAGGAGGATTTTTCATCCTACTCTGACTGTCCATGAGGCTGCAGGACCCCTGACCTTCTGTCTGGACAGTGCTGATTGGCCTTGTGCTGATCACATGCACCCTCCCAAGAGAACAAAAACTCCCTAGCAATACATACCAAACTGAGCATCTGCAGAGTGCCCCCAAGGCTCTGTACTATCAGGAGATGGATCGAGGACAGTGGAAGAAGGGGAGGATTGGAGAAGACAGGATCAAACAGCCTTTTTACACAATGCAGAGGATTAACCCCATAGGTTCCACAGTGAGTATAACGAGCATACTTTACTGCATATACAGACTGATTTTACTGTTGTGGGTTTAGTAACACTTTAAAAGGAACCCCCCCCCCAACAGATAACAATGGCTCTAATTCATCACCAATTCTAACTGAAATGGACAAAATGCATCTTTAACCACTTGACGACCGCCTCACGCCGATGTACGTCGGCAAAGTGGCACGGACAGGCAAAATCACGTACAGGGTACGTGATTTGCCTTCCGCGGGTGGGGGGTCCGATCGGACCCCCCCCCGGTGCCCGAGGCGGTCGTCGTTTGTCCAGCGGCGATCGGTGATGAGGGGGAGACCATCCGTTCGTGGCCCCCCCCCTCGCGATCGCCGCCGGCCAATGAGAATCTTCCTTTGCTGCTGTATGCTAAACAGCAGCAAAGGAAATGATGTCATCTCTCCTCGGCTCGGTAATTTCCGTTCCGGCCCGAGGAGAGAAGACATCAATGTGAGTGCACCAACACACACACACACAGTAGAACATGCCAGGCACACAAAACACCCCGATCCCCCCCCCGATCGCCCCCCGATCCCCCCCCAATCACCCCCCCCCCCCTGTCACAAACTGACACCAGCAGTTTTTTTTTTTTTTTTTTCTGATTACTGCATAGTGTCAGTTTGTGACAGTAAGTGTGTTAGGGCAGTTAGTATTACCCCCCTTTAGGTCTAGGGTACCCCCCTAACCCCCCCTAATAAAGTTTTAACCCCTTGATCACCCCCTGTCGCCAGTGTCACTAAGCGATCATTTTTCTGATCGCTGTATTAGTGTCGCTGGTGACGCTAGTTAGTGAGGTAAATATTTAGGTTCGCCGTCAGTGTTTTATAGCGTCAGGGACCCCCATATACTACCTAATAAATGTTTTAACCCCTTGATTGCCCCCTAGTTAACCCTTTCACCACTGATCACCGTATAACCGTTACGGTTGACGCTGGTTAGTTAGTTTATTTTTTATAGTGTCAGGGCACCCGCCGTTTATTACCGAATAAAGGTTTAGCCCCCCGATCGCCCGGCGGTGATATGCGTCGCCCCAGGCAGCGTCAGATTAGCGCCAGTACCGCTAACACCCACGCACGCAGCATACACCTCCCTTAGTGGTATAGTATCTGATCGGATCAATATCTGATCCGATCAGATCTATACTAGCGTCCCCAGCAGTTTAGGGTTCCCAAAAACGCAGTGTTAGCGGGATCAGCCCAGATACCCGCTAGCACCTGCGTTTTGCCCCTCCGCCCGGCCCGGCCCAGCCCACCCAAGTGCAGTATCGATCGATCACTGTCACTTACAAAACACTAAACGCATAACTGCAGCGTTCGCAGAGTCAGGCCTGATCCCTGTGATTGCTAACAGTTTTTTGGTAGCGTTTTGGTGAACTGGCAAGCGCCAGCGGCCTAGTACACCCCGGTCGTAGTCAAACCAGCACTGCAGTAACACGTGGTGACGTGGCGAGTCCCATAAGTGCAGTTGAAGCTGGTGAGGTGGCAAGCACAAGTAGTGTCCCGCTGCCACCAAAAAGACAAACACAGGCCCGTCATGCCCATAGTGCCCTTCCTGCTGCATTCGCCAATCCTAATTGGGAACCCACCGCTTCTGCAGCGCCCGTACTTCCCCCATTTACATCCCCAACCAAATGCAGTCGGCTGCATGAGAGGCATTTTTATGTCCTCCCGAGTACCCCTACCCAACGAACCCCCCAAAAAAGATGTCGTGTCTGCAGCAAGCGCGGATATAGGCGTGACGCCCACTATTATTGTCCCTCCTGTCCTGACAATCCTGGTCTTTGCATTGGTGAATGTTTTGAACGCTACCATTCACTAGTTGAGTATTAGCGTAGGGTACAGCATTGCACAGACTAGGCGCCATTTCACAGGGTCTCCCAAGATGCCAGCGCATTTTGAGAGACCCGAACCTGGAACCGGTTACCGTTATAAAAGTTAGTTACAAAAAAAGTGTAAAAAAAAAAAAAAATATGAAATAAAAAAAAATAGTTGTTGTTTTATTGTTCTCTCTCTCTCTATTCTCTCTCTCTATTGTTCTGCTCTTTTTTACTGTATTCTATTCTGCAATGTTTTATTGTTATTGTTATTGTTATTGGTATTGTTATTGTTATTATGTTTTATCATGTTTGTTTTTCAGGTGTGTAATTATTTACACTTTACTGTGCTTTATTGTTAACCATTGTTAACCATTTTTTTGTCTTCAGGTACGCCATTCACGACTTTGAGTGGTTATACCAGAATGATGCCTGCAGGTTTAGGTATCATCTTGGTATCATTCTTTTCAGCCAGCGGTCGGCTTTCATGTAAAAGCAATCCTAGCGGCTAATTAGCCTCTAGACTGCTTTTACAAGCCGTGGGAGGGAATGCCCCCCCCCCCCACCGTCTTCCGTGTTTTTCTCTGGCTCTCCTGTCTCAACAGGGAACCTGAGAATGCAGCCGGTGATTCAGCCAGCTGACCATAGAGCTGATCAGAGACCAGAGTGGCTCCAAACATCTCTATGGCCTAAGAAACCGGAAGCTACGAGTATTTCATGACTTAGATTTCGCCGGATGTAAATAGCGTCATTGGGAAATTGGGGAAGCATTTTATCACACCGATCTTGGTGTGGTCAGATGCTTTGAGGGCAGAGGAGAGATCTAGGGTCTAATAGACCACAATTTTTTCAAAAATGCGTACCTGTCACTACCTATTGCTATCATAGGGGATATTTACATTCCCCGAGATAACAATAAAAATGATTAAAAAAAAAAATATGAAAGGAACAGTTTAAAAGTAAGATTAAAAAAGAAAAAAAATAATAAAGAAAAAAAAAAAAAAAAAAAAAAACACCCCTGTCGCCCCCTGCTCTCGCGCTAAGGCAAACGCAAGTGGCGGTCTGTCGTCAAACGTAAACAGCAATTGCACCATGCATGTGAGGTATCACCGCGAAGGCCAGATCGAGTGCAGTAATTTTTCCAGTAGACCTCCTCTGTAAATCTAAAGTGGTAACCTGTAAAGGCTTTTGAAGGCTTTTAAACATGTATTTATTTTGTTGCCACTGCACGTTTGTGCGCAATTTTAAAGCATGTCATGTTTGGTATCCATGTACTCGGCCTAAGATCATCTTTTTTATTTCATCAAACATTTGGGCAATATAGTGTGTTTTAGTGCATTAAAATTAAAAAAAGTGTGTTTTTTCCCCAAAAAATGCGTTTGAAAAATCGCTGCGCAATTACTGTGTGAAAAAAAAAAATGAAACACCCACCATTTTAATCTGTAGGGCATTTGCTTTAAAAAAATATATAATGTTTGGGGGTTCAAAGTAATTTTTTTGCAAAAAAAAAAAACTTTTTCATGTAAACAATAAGTGTCAGAAAGGGCTTTGTCTTCAAGTGGTTAGAAGAGTGGGTGATGTGTGACATAAGCTTCTAAATGTTGTGCATAAAATGCCAGGACAGTTCAAACCCCCCCAAATGACCCCATTTTGGAAAGTAGACACCCCAAGCTATTTGCTGAGAGGCATGTCAAGTCCATGGAATATTTTATATTGCGACACAAGTTGCGGGAAAGAGACAAATTTTTTTTTTTTTTTGCACAAAGTTGTCACTAAATGATATATTGCTCAAACATGCCATGGAAATATGTGAAATTACACCCCAAAATACATTCTGCTGCTTCTCCTGAGTACGGGGATACCACATGTGTGAGACTTTTTGGGAGCCTAGCCGCGTACGGGACCCCGAAAACCAAGCACCGCCTTCAGGCTTTCTAAGGGCGTGAATTTTTTATTTCACTCTTCACTGCCTATCACAGTTTCGGAGGCCATGGAATGCCCAGGTGGCACAAAACCCCCCCAAATGACCCCATTTTGGAAAGTAGACACCCCAAGCTATTTGCTGAGAGGTATAGTGAGTATTTTGCAGACCTCACTTTTTGTCACAAAGTTTTGAAAATTGAAAAAAGAAAAAAAAAAAAAGTTTTTTCTTGTCTTTCTTCATTTTCAAAAACAAATGAGAGCTGCAAAATACTCACCATGCCTCTCAGCAAATAGCTTGGGGTGTCTACTTTCCAAAATGGGGTCATTTGGGGGGGTTTTGTGCCACCTGGGCATTCCATGGCCTCCGAAACTGTGATAGGCAGTAAAGAGTGAAATCAAAAATTTTTACCCTTAGAAATCCTGAAGGCAGTGATTGGTTTTCGGGGTCCAGTACGCGGCTAGGCTCCCAAAAAGTCCCACACATGTGATATCCCCATACTCAGGAGAAGCAGCTAAATGTATTTTGGGGTGCAATTCCACATATGCCCATGGCCTGTGTGAGCAATATATCATTTAGTGACAACTTTATGAAAAAAAAAAAAAAAGTGTCACTTTCCCGCAACTTGTGTCAAAATATAAAATATTCCATGGACTCAATATGCCTCTCAGCAAATAGCTTGGGGTGTCTACTTTCCAAAATGGGGTCATTTTGGGGGGTTTTGTGCCATCTTGGCATTCCATGGCCTCCGAAACTGTGATAGGCAGTGAAGAGTGAAAGCAAAAATTTACACCCTTAGAAATCCTGAAGGCGGTGATTGGTTTTCGGGGCCCCGTACGCGGTTAGGCTCCCAAAAAGTCCCACACATGTGGTATCCCCATACTCAGGAGAAGCAGCAGAATGTATTTTGGGGTGCAATTCCACATAGGCCCATGGCCTGTGTGAGCAATATATCATTTAGTGACGACTTTTTGTAAATATTTTTTTTTTTTTTGTCATTTTTCAATCACTTGGGACAAAAAAAATAAATATTCAATGGGTTCAACATGCCTCTCAGCAATTTCCTTGGGGTGTCTACTTTCCAAAATGGGGTCATTTGGGGGGGTTTTGTACTGCCCTGCCATTTTAGCACCTCAAGAAATGACATAGGCAGTCATAAACTAAAAGCTGTGTAAATTCCAGAAAATGTACCCTAGTTTGTAGATGCTATAACTTTTGCGCAAACCAATAAATATACGCTTATTGACATTTTTTTTACCAAAGACATGTGGCCGAATACATTTTGGCCTAAATGTATGACTAAAATTTAGTTTATTGGATTTTTTTTATAACAAAAAGTAGAAAATATCATTTTTTTTCAAAATTTTCGGTCTTTTTCCGTTTATAGCGCAAAAAATAAAAACCGCAGAGGTGATCAAATACCATCAAAAGAAAGCTCTATTTGTGGGAAGAAAAGGACGCAAATTTCGTTTGGGTACAGCATTGCATGACCGCGCAATTAGCAGTTAAAGCGACGCAGTGCCAAATTGGAAAAAGACCTCTGGTCCTTAGGCAGCATAATGGTCCGGGGCTCAAGTGGTTAAAGGGTTTGATATTACACACATTTACCCCCAACCCTTCCTCTCCCCTCTGCAGCATATACCATTATTTTTTCTTTATTCTTCTTCCTTTTGTGAAGAACCTTTTTTAATACTCCCAGGCTTGTAAAATACTTGCAGGAGCAGCTTCTAGGATATCAGTTTCTATTGACACATGTATACCTCCAGAACTACATCTCCCAAGAGCCCTTTCCATACACACAGATGTGGGCAGGCTCTTGGGAGTCAAGGAACAACAGTGTTTTGCTGGGAAAAAAAATGTATTCATATGGAGTGGAGAGGGACAGAGAAGAATGGGGATAGGTGAACTTCTGAAATGTAAGTAAAGTAAAGGCACTGGGGTTGATTTACTAAAGGCAGATCACTTTGCAAGGGAATTTTTCCCCAGAACTTAGTGAATGCAGTGAAATAAATGATTGGATGATGAAAGTTAGCAGAGCTTCATTTCATTCTTTAAAGTGATTGTAAACGATCACCTTGTAATAAAACCCATTTGGTTTAAAATAGAAATGAAATTAAAAACATTTTTGCATAGATAATAAACATTATACATACAATTTTTCCCTTTTTTATAAATGATCAAATTCCCTCTGTTCTCAGCGGCATAAAAGCTGGAGGAGGAGAAGCAGCAGCACATTGAGCTTCTCAGTGAATAGCTGTGTGGGGGCGTGTCAGCACAAGTCTGATCATTGGAGGAGAGCATGAGTTCCTAGCATAGTTAGAGAACTGAGCACATTGTGCTCTCCTGCTTAGTGCGGTCAGTTTTTAATAGGAAAGCAGAGAGAACAATCCAGGGATTTCACAAAAAGGAAGCAATGCAAAGAGAACAGGATACTTTATCATACAAGTGCATGGTACAGCAGGCACATATCAGGAATGTTGGGGTAAAAAAACGCTTTATAATCCCCTTACACATTTAACAGCCTATTTGCCCTGAGTAAATCAACCCTACTGTGTGGTCAGGTTAGAAACACACTAGATTGCTGGCAAATTGACAAATATTTTCTGTAGATGCAAGATAATGTGAATTTTTAACATTAGAAAATGTGCATGTATCTAAGGGATGTACTAATTACACTTTTACATTTTTATTTTGCCTGAAATACAATTTAAGGGTACATGCACGTGAACTTTAATACTTCTTTTAGATTTGTACAGCGTACTGTATATTTTTTTGCATATCTGAATGCAGATAGACCCATAGATATGGTAGTCTATGGGTCTATGCACACACCTGCATTTGCTCTATGTAGCGTAAAGCTCTGTAAACCAAAAAAAAAAAAAAATATATGAATTTTTGGCCATTATTTGGACTTTTTTGGACAGTACAAATGTACAAAACATTTACACAATACAAAGGTAAATTCATGTTGGTGTGAAAAAAAAAAAAATTTAAAAGGAAACTGGGGTGGAACTGACTGGGGGGGCCCATGCACGCCCTGCAGCAATGGGGTGCCCTGGTGCCCATAATTTACCCTTGCCCCTCATCCACACTAGGATGTCTAAATACATTGGGCATGTTGACTTTATTGCTATAGTGCAGTAAATTACTATACTAATTAGGGGAGAATTTCCAAAGTATTTGGACTGTGCCCAAAAGGGAACGGCATAGGAAGAGACGCAACTGTCTTCTTTTTTTTTTAAGTGGAGAACTGTAGGCATATAGCAGCTTGAGGAAATCAAAAATAGGGATTACACATACATTTTATAAAATCACAAATTAGAGAAAAAGCACTGTATCAGGAAGACATTGGCATTAACATTTACATACAAAAAAAAGACAATTTTGATATACACAGAGGGAATTGTAGATTTATCTGATTGAATAGGAAATCTGGGATTAAAATGGGAGCTAGAAGAACTACGCTATACGGATGTTTACACATCTATACACATGTAAACAGAAATACATTGTAGAGTATTACATGCATTTTTTTTGCAGCTTTGGCCGGCAAGATCCTGCATGGATGTCGGTATTTTCATACACCCATTTGCATGAGGCCTTAATTAGGTCACTAATATGAACAAGCTGGCCAATTAAACTATGATTTAGCTAGGGAGTGACATTGTAAATGATGCAGAACCCCAGTTTGGAGTCACAAAATAAACAGTTTAGGACCTTCTAACTAATGTTTAACTCAAGCATTAACCACACATGGCCAGTTAATGGAGGGGGATGTTCAGGGATTATGAAGATATCAAGATATCTGCTCAGGTTATTATCTCTTTTTGCTTCCAGCTCAGAATTTAGCCAAATATATTTCAATAAATTGTTTTGTATTTTGCACATGTCCTAAATATACAAAACAGCTGTACTCACCAAGTTGTATTATTGGCAAAACTGTCAAACATTTTAATTAGTTGGACTTTAGACTTTCTGCATATAAATCACCATTTCGTGGCTCAAGAGAATTTATAAGATGAAAAGGATTTTCATTTTGCCACTGCAGTTCTGGATCGGGACTGCCGGATGGCCACTGAGCAGTGTTTGTTTATCTTCCCCCATCTCCTTTCAGCAAAGAACATGGGTAAGGGGCAGGTAAACAATCACCGTACAGTGGCTATCTAACAGCCTGTGGCGGTTCTAGTGCAGGGCCCCAACACTGCAATTTTATAACCGACTATAGCCCGCCTATAGTGAATTAATTTTGGGGGCAGGGTATTTTTTCTGTCACACAATGTCCATACATTTTGGGGGCGGCGCCTTTTGGCATTTTTTGCCCTGGGTGCTAGATGACCTTGTTCCGGCACTGCCTAAGGAGACATATAATTTTGGTCCAACTTTTTTTTGCTGTGTCCTCATGAGGATTTTTTTTTCTTTCTTCCTGTCATCCTGTCTCATCAATTCATGCTTATGTTACAGTATGAAATGGAAGTGAGGTAAGCTCGCCCAATAGAGACACAGGCAGCAATAAAAAAGTAACTAGTAGAGTGAGAAAGGTTTAGAATCCTGGAGTCCAACCTGCGACTCTTTGGAGCTTACTGTGCAGTCTTTGGTGACAGTGGTCTATTTTGGTGCTTACTCAAGCCAGTAAAGGAAATTTTTTCTTCAGAGTGGCTTTTAGAAATTAATGGTTTGGTTATTTTTTTTCAAAATAGCTTACATTTTCTGTGCTGCTCAATCCTTTTCCTCTCTTTTTTCCGCTGATCTTTTTTCTGGTTGACCCTGCTAACAGAAATATCAAATACAGCACAATTAACCTTTTGGAGGGCTTTATGCCCTGTACACATGATAGGATTTTCCGACAACCAAACCATGGATTTTTTCCGAAGGATGTTGGCTCAAACTTGTCTTGCATACACATAGTCACACAAATATTGTCGGAAATTCCGAACGTCAAGAAAGCGGTGACGTACAACACGTATGACGAGCTGAGAAAAATGAAGTTCAATAGCCAGTGCGGCTCTTCTGCTTGATTCTGAGCATGCGTGGACTTTTGTGCATCGAAATTGTGTACACACGCTCGGAATTTCCGACAACAAATTTTGTTGTCGGAAAATTTGAGAGCCTGCTCTCAAACATTTGTTGGCGGAAATTCCAACAACAAATGTTCTATGGAGCATACACATGGTCGGACTTTCCGATAACAAGCTCACATCTAACATTTGCTGTCGGAAAATCTTATTGTGTGTACAGGGCATTAGGGTGCACAAATATGGAACTGTTGCCATATGTAGGGCAGAAATGGCAATGGGGCAGGCTCACGTAATATGTCACCAAGTTGTAACTGTCTCTTGGTGCATGTCCCCAGTCTTCAACAAATCCTATAGCATGATTGCGCCTCTGACCATCTCCTGTTGCAGTCTCTGCCAGCTCTCTCTAGGATTACATTTAGTCAATTTTATGTCCAACCTTTTCGTGGTAAAGAGGCCTTACTTGAGGCTCCCAGTATAAGGTAAGTCAACCACCACTGTCAGGATACTATGGATACTGTACCTGTGCACCCAGGAGGGACCTTCACCTAATTTCCTGTATAATTGATGGGTAAAAAAAAAAGAAGAAAACATCTCTTTCATGGGGAAACAGACACCTTTTAAACTTTTAAACAGATACCTTTTAAAATCTAGTTGAAGTTCAAAATGTCAGAGGAGGGAGGAGAGGGAGGTGGAGGAAATTCCATCACATGTAAAAAAGACAGTGGATGAGAAATGGAACGAGACCTTTGTTTTGGGAACGGGCATTTGTTTCCTGGTACCCCAAGGTAATCATGAGGGAGGTGCAAGTATGGCAAGGGAAGGTTGGGGCAGAACCGGGGAGGTGTAACTCTTCCCAGTTTCTGTCCCCTAAATTATCACAATTGTTCTTTTCCTTTTTTATTATATCTTTCGGCACATTTTGTTTTCTCTATTTGGCTGTGACAACACAGGAAGTAAGGGGTGATGGGGAGGTGATGAAGTGGGGAGGATGAGGGGATGGGGGGTGAGGGATATGGGGAGCTAGGATTAGACAGAGACCCCTGGTAACCCCTAGACTTCTCCTGAGGAGAAGACCTCTTGGAGATTTTTTCTTGCATTTAGATGTAGGGTGTCTCCACCTCTCATGTTGCCTTTCACCTCCTCTTCGGGGAAGAATAGATGGTTGTTACGATGGGGTTCTAAGAGATACACCTTTTATATATGTTTGTTACTGTATGTATGTCATGCTGTGTTTAAGATTTAAATGTCTTTCGTATTTTATTTCGTTTTGTAACGCTTTGCTAAAATGAATAAAAAGAATTTAAACAAAAAACCTAGTTGAAGTTCAAACCCTCCACAGTCCACAATAAAAATAAATATAAGAAACTATTAGATGGACTTGTCTACTATGTGTGTCTAATTTGTTTACTACTAAAGAATGTTTGTGAAAAAAAATAAAAAAATAAAACCAAACATTTTTGACACAGTTCCCCATGAACGTTTATTGTACAAAATAAGGTCTGTGGCGTGGACCATAGGGTGAGTACATGGATTGAAAACTGGCTACAAGGGAGAGTTCAGAGGGTGGTGATAAATGGGGAGTACTCGGAATGGTCAGGGGTGGATAGTGGGGTCCCCCAGGGTTCTGTGCTGAGACCAATCCTATTTAATTTGTTCATAAACGACATGGAGGATGGGGTAAACAGTTCAATCTCTGTATTTGTGGACGATACTAAGCTAAGCAGGGTGATAACTTCTCTGCAGGATGTGGAAACCTTGCAAAAAGATCTGAACAAATTAATGGGGTAGGCAACTACATGGCAAATGAGGTTCAATGTAGAAAAATGTAAAATAATGCATTTGGGTGGCAAAAATATTAATTCAATCTATACACTGGGGGGAGAACCTCTGGGGGAATCTAGGGTGGAAAAGGACCTGAGGGTCCTAGTAAATGATAGGCTCAGCAATGGCATGCAATGCCAAACTGCTGCTAACAAAGCAAACAGAATATTGGCATGCATTAAAAAGGGGATCAACTGCAGAGATAAAATGATAATTCTCCCGTTCTACAAGACTCTGGCCGCACCTAGAGTATGCTGTCCAGTTCTGGGCACCAGTCCTCAGGAAGGATGTACTGGAAGTGGAGCGAGTACAAAGAAAGGCAACAAAGCTAATAAAGGGTCTGGAGGATATTAGTTATGAGGAAAGGTTGCGAGCACTGAACTTATTCTCTCTGGAGAAGAGACGCTTGAGAGGGGATATGATTTCAATTTACAAATACCGTACTGGTGACCCCACAATAGGGATAAAACTTTTTCGCAGAAGGGAGTTTAACAAGACATGTGGCCATTAATTAAAATTAGAAGAAAATAGGTTTAACCTTAAACTACCTAGAGGGTTCTTTTCTGTAAGAGCGGCAAGGATGTAGAAGTCCCTTCCACATGCGGTGGCTTCAGCGGGGAGCATCGATAGTTTACAAAAACTTTTAGATAAGCACCTGAACGATCACAACATACAGGGATATACAATGTAATACTGACATATAATCACACACATAGGTTGGACTTGATGAACTTGTGTCTTTTTTCAATCTCACCTACCATGTAACTATGTAACTATGTAATGTAAAAGAAAATGAGTTACTAAATAAACTTGTAAAAACAATTTATTTAACGTTTAAAATGTTTTCGTAAAAAAAAAAAAGAAAAAAAAATGGTTGATGAAAATCCAGTTTATTCTTCCCAAGTGGAGAACCAGAGCTCAGTGAGATGGTTTTAAAGATCTTCTTAACAGACAGTCATTACAGCAGCTGTAAAATAACAGAGACAGTATATAATGGCCCAGGGCATATCTACAGGAGGTGCTGACCATAAGCGCCATAAGGTCAGGGGCCCGACAAGTCTAGCTCCTCTGGGTTATATGCAAACTCACATAATATCCTTCTTGTTCTGTTTTTTTCTACCTGTTGTTTGTCCATCCTGTACATAAAAATATACAATTTTATCAGTTTGTATATAGTATCATAGCAGGGCACAAGGTATTTAAGGATTTTTCAAATTTTGCATCATGGCCCCCTGTTTATTCTTACCAACTGCGTATGCTAAATTTCAATACGAAGACACATCGGCTACCTTTTCGAAATGTTTGTTCCATCAGAAACAATATGTAGCAATCCCCAAGCTTTTTCCACAGTAAAAAAAAAAACAAAGACATAAACACAGTTTATGGGAACAAGACAAAGCGTAAACCCCTCTTAACCTCAGGCCTATGTAATAACATTTTCTGCAGCAGCTTATATTTCAGAGCTACTGTTTAAGTTTGATTTAGCTTGTTCTTTGCTTTGTTTACTGAATCCTCCTTTCTTCATCCAGAGATGCACTCAGCAGTGTATTTTTATAGGCTGCGGGCTATTATTGGAGAAATTATTTATTAGGGGGGTAAAAATATTTACTTGCAATTAGATATGTCAAATCCCATCTTGGCCCGGCTGTGTTTTTTTAAGCGGTGGTCAACACGACTTAACAGGAGTCGAATGAGAAATGGAGGAGTTTTCTGGCTGAACTGTTGGCCTTTTGGGTTAGCTTAAACAAAAGTCTTAACTGTAATTTAAAACTTCAAGACAGGATTACTATCAGAGAAAGGTGCTCGAGAAAGAAAAAAGAAAGCTTGCCGAAATTAATTTTTCTGCCCTGCCATGTGGTTGGTTGATACACTGTTCTTTTAAACTTTGTGAGAAAGTATTAAAGCAACGCTGATCTACGACCATTATTATCCTGGGACTGACTCATGCTCCTGAAGTACTCCTTAAAGAGTATTATCTGTGAAGTGTTGCGTGAGGCTTTGCAGCTTGGTTCCTGCAAGTCATCTAATGGGATATTAAAGCAGGGCGATGTATTTCATTTTAAGCAAACAAATGAAAAGACAATAATAAAAAAGAAGAAAAAAAAATACTTGGGAACCTTATAAATTATAAGTGCTTGATTTTAAGAGCATGCACAGGAGTATATAAGTAGCAGTGTAGCATTGTCACTGGTGACAAGTTGTGATTTATCGCAAACCTCTCTGGCCATTTGGCTAGAATTTTTAAGTAAACAGCTTTGGTTCCATCATGTTCTCTTTAACATCACCTCCCACTTGAAGGAACTGCTGCCAAGAAAAGCAACCAGCCATCTACCCCTCCAACAACTTGGCTGCACTTTGATTGCCTGACTTGGAGATGAGTCCGCACAACTACTGAAAGCTTTCAACACCAGCAAGAGCAAAAATTGACCAAGTGGATGTGTTTTTTGGTGATTTGTAAGATATTATTATACATATACAGTATATACTATGCACTATATATATATATATATATACGTATACAGTATATATTGTAGTGTATATACAGTATATTAGGGGTCATTGAGCATGCAATTAAGTAGTCTACACACAAGAGTGCATTTTATGGCTTCCTGCCCATGTTTATTTGAACAAAGAGGAGACTATCAGGGCCACAAAATTTGACACCTCCAACCGTGCCCAATTTTTTCTTTAACAACTATATATTAATTTAATTTATAGTATATAAGAATGTTAGGAATTTGTCTACTCTACTGGCTTTTTTCATTCATGCAGCATCCTGAAGCTTGTAGGCAGCAGGGACTCTCTAGCAGCTGTGTAGCTTTTCCCCGGGTTGACGGAGTAGGTGGGCAGAGTTGGGGTATGTTTGAATTCTCCCACTTGCACAGGTGGCTGCTCTGGCTGATCCAGCAGCTGAAAATAATAACAAAGCGGAGCAGAGATGGCAGCCTAGAAGTCTTCTACCTGTGGTAAGTGGCTGATGGAAGGAGGTTTTTCCTCAGGAAAACCCTCCATGCTCCATCTGTGCTGCTTGAAGCCCCACACACTAGCTGTTTTGCTGGCCATACACTATACAGAAAATCGGCCGAACCCCTTTTCGAAAAACGAACGTTCGACCGTGACCGCAAACGATCGTGCCATCATATAATGACCGATAATCTGTTCAGTGGACATGAATAAATAATTTTGTGTTCGTTTTTTTACATATACCTAGTGCAGGCAGTTCGGACGGGAAACACATTAACCTTGCAATTTATCGTACGTTCGGCAGAAATTTTCCAAACATGCTGTTCGTTTTTTTTCCACAAAAACGTCACAAACGATTATCGATTTGTACCCACTAACTTGCCGAAAAACGAACGAAGTGTCCATACGAACGATTTTTCGGCCGATTTTTCGTATAGTGTATGGCCAGCATTACACTGCACACAAAGTACTGGGGAACTGCTACCAGCTGACAAGGGGCAGGATTGCTTACTAATTACTGATAGATTTTACCTGGTGTCTTGGCTTTCCATGACTTTTTATACCTCCCTTTCTTCATGTGTTCAATACTTTTTCCCTGTGTCATTCCATTTTATTACGCATAACTTAATTTTTGAACTTATTTGTTTTGGTTTCCTTGTATGTATGGATTGCATGCGTTGTTACCGAAATGTGTTGAAAATTTCATGTTAATAGCACCTTTAGAAATATATTTACCTTGAAAAATTGTGATGTGTTTAATACTTATTTTACCCGCTGTATAATATATATAGACATATATATCTACTGTATATATACATCCTAGTTAGGCAATTTAAGTGCAAATTGTAACCCGAGGAAAGAAAATATTTTCCTCCCCTGGACATTTTAAAGATGGATTCTGGGCTCCATCTCAGTATGGAGGGTGGATAGATGCTTAGGCATCATTAACATTATCTGCTCATACCGACACTCATGTGCATGTTCTGCCATCAAATGCTCTACTCATGTGCAGTCCTTGTGAGACAGCCTGGATAATGTAAAGAAAAAAAAGAAAAAAACTTTCCAGCGTCAAGAGAATATAGTGTTTATTGGTCACCACATCCCGATTATAGAATATGTAAAGAAAAAAACCCCTTAGAAAGTGGAACTTTGAAAGTGACCAATAAACCAAGTAATGTAAAAAAAAATATAATTTATTGTATAATTCTAAACATGATAAAAATTGTCACACTGGACATAAAGTATGAAATACACAGTTGATACATATACAGATATTGATTTCATCTCTGAAGACCCAACGTTTCTGGCTCAATTTCTTCAGGGGTTATTAACAAACAGAGTGTAAATGTCTATTGAAGAAGCATATACATCATTAAAAAATAGTAAACACGGGTTGAGACAAATAACTGCAGGCAAATTTTGATAAGAGTGTCAAATACATACCAATAGTATCAATTGTTTGTATAAAAAATAAAAGGGGGGAGAGACCTAGAGGGGCCCCCTCCAAGAAAAATAGGGAGACTGAACAGATGGGACCTTCTATATAGGAAAGACCAAACAGGAATTTTATAAAAGGGCATAGAGGCAAATTTTAGGAATGCAGAAGTCTAATCCTGACCTTCCATTAGGTAGGCATGTCAAAGGCGGAGATTGGAACTGAGTGATGCTCCAGCATGAGAAACGCTGGATAGTATACTTGGATGCCACTTCGCCTCCAGGCTTAAATGATATGGAGAGCTTTTTAGAGGGTTTCTCATCAGGGTGATGGGAAGACTAGGTGTTCCTCTGGATTTGATGGTGGTCTGGTCCCCCCTTCTAGGATCTTAATTGATTTGATTTCTTGCCTTCTCTCTCTCCTTTTTTTCTTTTCTTTTTCTGCCCTTCTCTTTTCCCCTTTTTTTACCTTTTTTTTTCAATTAGTTATTGACTAGATGTATACTTTGATCTGAAAGCAATGTCTGTATATGTATCAACTGTGTATTTCAAGTGTGACAATTTTTATCATGTTTAGATTTATACAATAATTTATATATTTTTTGACATTACTTGGTGTATTGGTCACTTTCAAAGTCCCACTTCCTAAAGGGGTTTTTTCTTTTCATAGCCTGGATAATGTAAGTCCGCTGCATGTAATTTCCCCATATAATATTATCATTATTATACAGGATTTATATAGCGCCAACAGTTTGCACAGCGCTTTACAATATAAAGGGGGACAGTACGATTACAATATAGTTCAATACAGAAGGAATAGTAGGGCCTGTTCATGGATATATATGCGCAGTATCACACAGCCCTATGTACTAAGCATGTGTAGTAGTAATTCTAATACAGCAAGGGATAACATGTAAGTTCCCCCATGCACAAAAATGATGCCAGCAATATGGCAGTGCAAGCATAATGCATGCGTGCTGGCTAACTTACAGATCATTTGCTAGGATGTGTGTGCAGGATCCTGCCACCATATTGCAGGCTAATACTGAAGAAGAGGGGAATACCCTCAAAACACATCAGTTTGTTTGGCACAACTGATACTGGCCAGCGGATCATGCTGGGTGGAGAATCTGGTGTGGACCTTTTATATATTTTGCTTGATACATTTATTTTTGACTTGTGAGTATAATTTATACTTTTAGAAAAAAAATTGTTGCAAAGGTAATGTAAGGCTGGTGCGCCCCCTGTTTCTTTTTGTTTTACAGTTCTACTTGGGTTTCCCTGACCTGTTGTGAGTGGCAGCACAGCCAATATAGTGTCTGAACCAGTGGTAACACATTTTTCAACCAGTCGCACAGAAATTTCTTAAGTGCAGGAGTATTTGCTTTTCTTTTATGTTGGTGATACTGCATATGCATGGGGAATTTACAAGTATTATATGGACAGGCCCTTTGGCATCCATCACCAGCACACCAACATGAACTTGGCACTCACGGCCAACACAACCATGCTTAATTTGCTAATCGCTGCCACTACACCGATGTTCACTTTGGTATTCACTGCCAATACATAGTAGAGAATTGTTGAGACATGACTCAGGTTGTGGCACCACATCCAAGGATGAACATGGACTTTAAATTGGTAGCCACCAGTAGACCCAAATAAAAAAAGAGAGATAACTCAATTGAAAAAAATCCAAATTTATTTAAACATCATACTAAAAACCTTTTAAAATAATACATTTAATCAAATAATTTCATATATGTACATATGATTGTCCCAAACAGGTGTGGCCCATATGAACTCAAATTAACCTGTAGGTATGCCCATAGATATGGTGGACTCTGTGGCTGGTGTTTAGAAATGGTCTTTCATATCAGGACCCCACAGGAAATCAGAGTACCGAGGGACCCTGTTTGGGACAATCAGATGTACATATATGAAATTATTTGATTCAATTTCTGATTTTAAATGTTTTTTTTATTATGATGTTTAAATAAATGTGGATTTGTATTCAATGAGTGCTCTCTCTTTCATTTGGGTCTAATGGTGGCTACCAACTTAAAGTCCATGTTCATCCTTGTTTTTTCTTTTTTATCCACTGCCAATACATCATCGTGCACTTTGGTACTCACTGCCAATAAATCATTGTGCACTTTGGTACTCACTGCCAATAAATCATTGTGCACTTCGGCACTCAGCGCCAATACACCAACACAACCAACACAAACTTTGCCATTTATTGCCACTGACCATATTTTTATTTGAGTGTGTGTGTAATATTTGAGCCATTCTATGCACAGATGAAGTACATCTGAGCAATATGTATTCTGTGTCAAATAATTTGCAAATGTGCACACTCTGTCTTCTGATCTATGCACCACTATTAGACAGCATAGCTGAGTCAATCATCTACTCTAAGCAATACAGATTGGTAACAACCCAACCCTTCAATTTTCTGATTGGACAATGATGCCATTATCATTCTGCTCAGACCGCTCTCCTCTCTAAGTTCTGAGAATTCGATCAACAACTTGATCCTATATGGATCAACATTCGGCCGGTTTGGCAGGGACCAGCCACCTTTTGAACAATGTAAGGGCACTGTGGTTGTACAGAAGTAGATCTACAACCACCCTGCCAGATTTTCTCCACCTAATTAGCTTTGCAGACTATAGCCTTCAGTACTGATCAGTATATTCTGATGGCGGGGAAGTCTCCCAACTGTCAGAATAGAGTAGCTTAGTGAAGAGGATTCCCCCATCCACATCGAGTGTGTGGATGGGGTATTCAAGTCAGTTTTTTTTTGTTCCATCCACTGGGTGAACGAAAAAACTGACTCATCTATGGGCTGCCTTACTAACTCACAATGCTGTCCTGCCCTTTACTAGTATTACGATGCAGCAGAATAGAGCAGGTTAATATAAAAACATAATTCAGGTACTTAAAGTGATTCTAAAGCCAAGAAATTTTTTACCTCAATGCATTCTCTGCATTAAGGTAACAAATGTCTCAGTAACTGTATCGCCCCCTCACCTGGCTATATACTAACCTGAGTCCCATCTCAATCCTGGGCTGTGCCCATTTGCAGCCAGCGCTGCTGTCTCTCCCCCTTTATACAGGCATAAAGGCAGCAGCAGGAGCTATTGGTTCCTGCTGAAGTCAATCAAATCTTGTGAGGAGGGAACGGGGGTGGGGCAGAGCCGTGCTGTGTGTGTCTATAGATGCACACAGCCCATTTCAGAAGCAAACCTGCAGGTGTGGTTTCATATGGTGGCACACAAAAAAAAGAAGCCCAGAGCGCTGGCGAGGGTCCCCAGAAGAGGACGATTGGGGCCACTCTGTGCAATAACATTGCACAGAGCAGGTAGGTATAACATGTTTATTATTTTAATTTAAGTAAAAAAGAAGCCTTTACAGCCACACGGTCGGATTTTCCAACAGAAAATGTGTGATAAGACCTTGTTGTCGGAAATTCCGACCGTGTGTGGGCTCCATCACACATTTTCCATCGGAATTTCCGACACACAAAGTTTGGGAGCTTGCTATAAGATTTTCCGACAACAAAATCCGTTGTTGGAAATTCCGTTCGTGTGTATACAAATCCGACGCACAAAGTGCCACGCATGCTCAGAATAAGTTACGAGACGAAAGTACGTGTTTTACGTCACCGCGTTCAGAACAATCGGATTTTCCGACAACTTTGTGTGACCGTGTGTATGCAAGACAAGTTTGAGCCAACATCCGTCGGAAAAAATCCATGGATTTTGTTGTCGGAATGTCCGATCGTGTGTACAGGGCTTTTGAGTAGTAGCACTGAAAATACACAAAGTCATGTTTAATAATATCTAAATGCTTTGTATGCTTTGTATGTTAAATTTTAATCACATTTTTTTTAAATTTTGAGCTTGATGCTTTCCAAGACATAGTCATACATTAGGATGGGCATATTTCAGAATACTTGTTTTTGATACTTGACCCGAAAAAACGAATTTCAATTTAAACAGATCGCTGACATAAAACACTTCAAACTAGGTCTAAACCCAAACAGCTATTGATCTATTTGTTGTCTATAAAAAACAATTGGCATGAACTCATCCCCATTTAGTCAATTGATATTTACTAAATCATTATCGCTGGAAACATAAAGATGGAATCATCCAGAGGATCTGGTTGATACATAAATATCTGAATTGAGTATTCAGAAACACAGATGTGTGAAGTCTGGCAGGCAGGACAAATGATGACAGCCAAGTATGATTGCATGATGTAATAGTATAATACACTTTATAGTCTCTGAACTGGGATTGCAATTTACTTTATAGAAAGAAGATGTGGCTCGGTTTTACACAACAAGCAACTTTAGAAGCAAATATCAAACGCATTTTGTTTACTAACTAATCCACAGTTGCATTACTTTGGCAGCGCAGAGAACTCTAGCACACAGTAAAATAAATTATAAAAAGAGAAAAAAAAATTCCATCAGTTATATTGGGGCAGAAAATTCAACAAATGAGAGACATTAAGGTTACATAAACACATGCAGAAAGTCAGGAACAGATGAAGTAAAGTGATAGCACTGGCAGGCCATGCCGTGCCATGACGGGTCATATCATAACCTGTGCTTAGCATTGTGACCTCTCACACCACTAAAGGGAAAGGCAGCTGTCATTATCAACCTTGTTTTTAAAGGGAGGCAATTGTCTTTTCATATAATGGCATAAATAACCACACACACACATATATATACATTATATATATATATATATATATATATATATATATATATATATATATATATATATATATATATATATATATATATATATATATATATTCTCACAAAAGTGAGTACACCCCTCATGTTTTTGTAATTATTTCGTATATATCTTTTCATGTGGCAACACTGAAGAAATTACACTTTTGCTACAATGTAAAGTAGTGAGTGTACAGCTTGTAGAACAGTGTAAATTTACTGTCCCCTCAAAATAACTCAACACACAGCCATTAATGTCTAAAGCGCTGGCAAGTAAAGTGGGTATACCCCTATGTGAAAATAGCCAAATTGGGCCCAAAGTGTCAATATTTTGTGTGGCCACCATTATTTTCCAGCACT
The DNA here is from genome assembly GCA_037952925.1 of Lithobates clamitans. Classification (NCBI taxonomy): domain Eukaryota; kingdom Metazoa; phylum Chordata; class Amphibia; order Anura; family Ranidae; genus Lithobates; species Lithobates clamitans. The sequence continues at coordinate 1,588,014 of JBBGZY010000292.1, forward strand.
GCCTTAACTCTCTTGGGCATGGAGTTCATCAGAGCTTCACAGGTTGCCACTGGAGTCCTCTTCCACTCCTCCATGACGACATCACGGAGCTGGTGGATGTTAGAGACCTTGCGCTCCTCCACCTTACATTTGAGCAGTGGCGGCTGGAGCTTAAAATTTTTTTTGGGGGCGCAAACAAACTGAAAAAAAAATCCATCAATTGCAGCCTCACTGTACCATCAAATGCAGCCACTGTGCCCATCAGTTACCGCCACTGCGCCCATCAAACGCAGCCACTGTGCCATCAAACGCAGCCACTGTGCCATCAAATTCCGCCACTGTGCCCTTTAACCGCTGCCACTGTGCCCTCAAATGCTCTCTCCCACTGTGCCTATCAAATGCTCCCACTGTGCCATCAAATGCTCCCACTGTGCCCATCGAATGCTGCCACTGCGCCACCCCCCGCTCGTCCTCTGCCCGGCACTTACCCTATCTCTGTGGGGCAGCGGGTGATGGCGGCAGGCTGCGAGCGGTTTCCTCCATGTCCTCAATGTCTTCTCCCGACGGCTCCTCCCGTCTTCTCCTATGATTGAACATCCTATCACAGCGCCTGTCATTTCAGCCAATCAGGTGACAGGTAACAGACCTGAACCCCTGATTGGCGGAGAGGCCGTTCAGTGTTAGGAAAGCGAATATTCATTCGCTTTTCTAACACAGTTGAGTGAACTGCAAACGCCAAGCATGGCACTCACTGTTTACCTTTTTTGACGCCTATTAGAGCCTATGGCTCTAATCAGGTGCTTCAAAAGAAATACCCCACCACTGTAATTCAGGTGCCCAGCGCCCGAAAAGGGGCCGGGCGCCTGAATAGGGGGTAGCAGCGGCGACCATAGATAGATTCATGCAATGCATGAATCTATCTATTGGTGATAGAGGGGTGGCTGGAGAGAGGGGGCGGTGCCCATGCACCCTTATGGAGGCACCGCCACTGTGTTTGAGGATGCCCCACAGATGCTCATTAGGGTTTTGGACTGGGGACATGCTTGGCCAGTCCATCACCTTTTTCCTCAGCTTCTTTAGCAAGGCAGTGGTCATCTTGGAGGTGTGTTTGGGGTCGTTATCTTGTTGGAATACTGCCCTGCGGCCCAGTCTCCATAGGGAGGGGATCATGCTCTGCTTCAGTATGTCACAGCACATGTTGGTATTCATGTTTTCCTCAATGAACTGCAACTCCCCCAGTGCCCGCAGCACTCATGTAGCCCCAAACCATTACACTCCCACCATCATGCTTGACTTTAGGCAAGACACACTTGTTTTTGTACTCCTCACCTGGTTGCCACCACACACGCTTGACACCATCTGAACCAAATAAGTTTATCTAAACAGGACATGGTTCCAGTAATCATACGCCTATTTCTCAAAGACAACCTCTGGATATGACGCTGAGCATGTGCACTCAACTACTTTGGTCGGCCATGGTGAGGCCTGTTCTGAGTGGAACCTGTCTGTTAAACCACTGTATGGTCTTGGCCACCGTGCTGCAGCTCAGTTTCAGGGTCTTGGCAATCTTCTTATAGCCTAGGCCATCTTTATGTAGAGCAACAATTCTTTTTTTCAGATCCTCAGAGAGTTCTTTGCCATGAGGTGCCATGTTGAACATTCAGTGACCAGTATGAGAGAGTGAGAGTGATAACACCAAATTTAACACACCTGCTCCCCACTCACACCTGAGACCTTGTAACACTAATGAGTCACATGACACCGGGGAGGGGAAATGGCTAATTGGGCCCAATTTGGACATTTTCACTTAGGGGTGTACTCACTTTTGCAGCAGTTTAGACATTAATGGCTGTGTGTTGAGGGGACAGCAAAATTACATGTTATTCAAGCTGTACACTCACTACTTTACATTGTAGCAAAGTTTCATTTCTTCAGTGTTGTCATATGAAAAGATATAATAAAATATATTTTATAGATATATATATATGACGGTTCGTTCTAGTCGTTCCGTCTCAAGACAATTCCATGCTCCATAGTCTGGTTTGTTGTCAGTCGCAAATCGTGGCAGACCAATTCGTGTCTGTGTCATGGCATCCATTGTTATTTCACATACCTTTCACCTTGTTTCGAATCAAGTCGCATCAGCGATGCACCGATTCATGTCAGCTGGTTTTAGCCATCTCATTCCATTCCATGCTCCACAGTCTGGTTCGTTGTCAGTCGCAATTGCGGCACACCGATCTGTGCCTCGGTCATGGCAAATCATTTATTCATTACATTTTGCATACCCTTCAGTCTGATTCGAATCCAGTCGCATCTGCAATGCACCTATTCACGTCGACTCATTCTAGTCATTCCGTCTCATGTAATTCCATGCTCCACGGTCCGGTGCGTTGTCAGTCGTAATCACGGCACACTGATTCATTCCTCTGTCATGGAAAAACATTTAATTCATTACATACCCTTCACTCCGATTTGGATTCAGACTCATCTGCGACGCACTAATTCATGTTGGCTCGTGTTAGCCATTTTTTATCTCATTTCTTTCCATGCTCCACGGTTTGAGTCATTGTCAGTCGCATTCGTGGCACACCGACTCGTGCCTCTGTCATGGTAATCATTTTGTTCATTCCATATACCCTACACTCCGATTCGAATCCAGTCGCGTCAGCAACGCACCGATTCGTGTCAACTTATTTTAGTCGTTTCACCTTATTATCATTCCATGTTCCACAGACAGGTTCGCTGTCAGTCATTATTGTGACACACCAATTTGTGCCTCTGTCATGGCAAAGCATTTCACTCACTTCTTATACATTACACTCCGATCCAAATCCAGTTGCAGTAGCGACACACTGATTCGTGTCAGCTCCTTTAGTAATTCCATTTCATTTCATTCCATGCTCCACAGTCCGGTTCGCTGTCAGACGCAATTTCAGGACACCAATTCATGCCTCTGTCATGGCAATAATTTCAGTCATTACGTTTCATATACCCCACACTCCGATCCAAATCTAGTCGCTTTAGCAGCACTCTGATTCATCCCGGCTTAATTCGGTCATTTAATTTCGTCCTCACTTCATCCCATATTCCACAGTTCAGTTCATTGTCAGTCACAGTTTTGCACCCTGATTTGTGTCACCATCACTTCAAATCATTCAGTGGTCTTATCTCATATATTGTCTGTCGTGTTCTCCTTAGGTACAGCAGTCGCTTCGTGTCGGGTCATTTGTGCATTTTTCGTTTCTTTTATTCCATCTCATATGCTCTACAGTTGTTCGATGTTGGTCACCTCAGCGACTCAACAATTCACTTCTAATCCAGATCGCTGTATGATTTGTCATGTCATTGACGGACACCCCACAGTACAGCTCACCCTACAGTCCAGTTCAAATCCAGTCACAACACGGCACATCGACCCACATAGCTTCAGACCAACTGTTCTCAAAGCCATTCTCCTTCAAATTCCATTCATGGTATCAATTTGTTTGTTTAACCATTGTTCGCCTCCCGATAAGGTTTCCCTTGCAGTCGCTAAAAACGCATCTCAAAGTTGCACGACCCGGCCACTCATTCACCTCCAAATGGCATGTAATTGAGCCACTCACCATTCTCCGTCTGTCATTTCTCCTTTAGGTCAGTCGAGTTCAGGTAGTTCCATCCTGCACCAGGTTGGATGTTATTCCTCCAGGTTCAGGTCGACTGAGCTTTCGACCTCAAAAACCAGGACTTCGCAACTAGGGCACAAGTCAGCCAGAGCCATGTCACAGGCCGACAGAGAAGACCTCACATCTGCCCCTTTGTCACCCTCTCCTGTTTCAGAGAGCGGCAGTGTGCAGTCCCTCGGGGGGATGTACCATTCCCAAGTTAACAGCGGAACTAAGGCGCAGGGGCGTGCCCTTCCCCGCTACAGCCAGGAAAGCTGGGCTCTTCAGGCTTCTCTTCCGACCGCCAACGACAGACGGGCTCATCACCCAGAAGGCGTCTCTTCAGTCCATATCATTGGCCATTTCTCAGCTTCACACCATGGTGTCATCATTGTCCACTGCAGTCACTGACGTCCATGCCAGAGTGACAGTCTTGGAAGGATTCCCGGCCACAGCCATCCCTGACTCAGTCGCAGTCCTGGTCCCGACACCCTCTCCGGCAGCTACAACAGGGAAGAGTTCTACTATCTTCCCATCCCACCTGGTCCCAGCCAGCATCAGGAAGGAAATTTTGGACAACAAGAACGTCAACCTTGCTTCCCTCCTCATTTCGGTTCACGATCTGGCAGAGAATAAATCATATGACGTATCAGTGGTCCTCAAGACCAAAGACCCAGGCCCAACTGCAAACAAATTATTACAGAGTTTGCCTTGACCTATGGGATGGCGAGGGACGTCCTGTGCTCAGCCAACCCCAACAGGATTGAAGAGCTGGAATTATATCTCCACACAGTGGTGGACTGGGGCTATAAATACGGGCGGTTCTTATTTTATGATTACCATCGTTCATTCTCAGCCAAAGCGGCAGCCAGGCTCATGCAGTTCCAAGCGTGCAAGGATTGGAGCCTCATTGACACAGAGTTGTTCTGCTGCCACTTTGCCGGCCTACACTCACCACTCTGCCAGTCCTCCAAACACACCGCTAACTGGTGGGCCAACATAGCAGTTAGGCGCCCTCTCAATCTCCCCTCCTCCTCAGGTAAGGGCTTGGCGGCTGCAGCTCAGGTGCCCCAGGTGGACAAGTTTGGATGCCCCATTCTGTCAGTAGGGGGAGCATCCATCTGCAAAAACTTTAATTTTGGATCGTGCAACTACAGTTAATGTGGGCTGCTCCATATCTGTACCATATGTCATAGGCCACATCCTAAAACCCTCAAGCTCAAGCAGCAGAAAACGTCCTGACTAGGCAGAGTAGATGTAATATGGCTGGGGGGCATCCGTCTTTTCAAGACAAACAACATCTGGTGCCCAGTAGCCATACTCGACCGCCTACTGTCGCTCCTACCCAGCCAGTTGAAATGTAGTCCCCTACTACCTTTCTTGACCAACCCCTTGAGTGGCTGCCAGTTCATCAAGCACGTCACGATCCTCCTGCGCAACCTAGGCCTCGACCGTAGTCGATACTCTGGACACTCCTTCCGAATTGGAGCAGCCTCAGCCGCATCCCAGTACGGGGTTCCAGACCATATCATCAAGAGATTAGGCAGGTGGAAATCCGCCTGCTTTGCCCGGTACATCCCCAATCCTCAGGTAGAAATGTTGCAAGCATTCACCAAACTTGCTCAGTAAATAACGCTAAACCAATAAAGAGCTTTCACCCCTACCTGAAACTGGGTCCCCACCCGGTTACGTAAACGGGTGACCCCGCCCCCCTCTGATGTCACGGGGAAGCCGTGGGAAAGTCCCTGTGGCGTCAGAGGGGGCAGGGTCATCTGGGTAGGTCACCGGGTGGCCCCGCCCTCAGTTATATAAGATTTGTCATCAGCAAAGAAGCGCCACATAGAGAAGGATCGGTGGCAGATTTTTTTTTCTTTTTCGGTCCATCGCGGCGTGAAGAAGAAGATGAATGAACATCGTGGGACATTTTTATTTTTTTATTTTTTAATAAAGGACTTGTCCCCAAGCTGTGTCTTGTCATGTTTAACATTTTGACACTTTTTTTGTGAAATAGTAGGGGTACTTTTGTACCCCGTTACCATTTCACACAGGGGGAGGCCAGGATCTGGGGATCCCCTTGTTAAAGGGGGCTTCCAGATTCCGATAAGCCCCCCGCCCGCAGACCCCCACAACCACCGGGCAAGAGTTGTGGGGATGAAGCCCTTGTCCCCATCAACATGGAGACAAGGTGCTTTGGGGGGCTACCCCAAAGCACCCTCCCCATGTTGAGGGCATGTGGCATGGTACAGTTCAAGAGGGTGGGCGCTCTCTTGTCCCCCCCCTCTTTTCCTGTGGCCTGCCAGGTTGCGTGCTCGGATAAGGGTCTCGTATGGATTTTGGGGGGGACCCTACGCCATTTTTAAAAAAATTTTGTCGCAGGGCTCCCCATAAAATCAGTCTGGTATGGATTTTGGGGGGACCCCATGCCATTTTTTTTAAAGATTTGGTGCAGGGTTCACCTTAATTTCCATATCAGACCTGAAGGGCCTGGTATGGATTTTAGGGGGACCCCCACGCAATTTTTTAAAAAAATTTTGGTTCGGGGTTCCCCTTATAATTAATACCAGACCCAAAGGGCCTGGTAATAGACTGGGAGGGGGCATCCCATGCTCTTTTTTTCAATGAGTTTTATCTATAATGCTGAGACCCGACAATTCATTACAGCCGCGATCAGTTTTAAATGACAATTTTTCCTTTAGAAATGTAATTTTTCTGTGGTACTGTACTTTACAGGAATAATATAGACACCCCCCCAGGCACAATATTTAAAGTAACATTTCATTTTTATTGTTTCACTTTAAGCATAAAAAAATCACTGCTCCCGAAAAAAAACGGCTGTTTTTAAAAAAATATTTTGCATTGATACATGTCCTCTGGGGCAGGACCCAGGTCCCCAAACACTTTTCATGACAATAACTTACATATAAGCCTTTAAAATGAGCACTTTTGAATTTTCATGTTAGTGTCCCATAGATTTTAACGGTGTTCCGGCAGCTTTCAAGTTTGCCCCGAAGACCGCATATTGTTCGGTGTTCGCAGAACATCCGAACAACCAAAGTTCAGCCTGAACTCATGCTTGGGCCGAACCGTTCACCCATCCCTAGTTATAAGTCTTGTGGCGTGTTTATGTGGTTCGCATCCATCCTGGTTGAATGGCTTCGACCATAAATAAGAAGGCCAGTATGGTGGCCTGAATTTATGGGAGGAGTCCGGGGGTTTTTAAGCAGCCCACTCATCTGTGGTGTTTGTCGGTTCCTGTGCGTGATACCCTTCCTCCCATTCCATTTTTCAGGGCATTTCCTAATTCATTTCTCTCCACAAGCATCTATTACTTATCTTGGGTATGCCCCCTTTTTTGATATACCGACCAGCAGCCCAGGGCACACTTATGGTTAATTTCATGTTGTAAGCCTTGTGGCGTGTTTATGTGGTTCACATCCATCCCAGTTAAGGGCTTCGACCAATAAATATATATATATATGTAGCGCTGGTAGATTTTTCAATCTATCGCTTATAGGTAAATTTAGTGGGTTACCTGTTCATACATAGTCAGATTTGCCTCTGTTCCAGTTTGGCTGTGTTGCATGTAGTTTCACACTGTGCTTGTGGGTGTTGTTGTCACCATGGGTCGGTGTTGGAAAGGCAACACGTTAAAGTGTATAAGTGCTCCTCTGTCCCGGAGATAACTCGGTGGAGGTGGTCCTCCGAGTTGCATTCTGGGAGAGGGTATTTATGGGACAGATGCCATGTTTTAGGGTCTTTTGTTCTACCTGCTGGCCCTCCTGGCCGACAGGTATGTGTTAGGAGTACTACCTTGTGGTCCTCCGACCGGGAGGACCACGTTGCTGCAGCGTGTGGGTGGGCCCAGAAGCCTGTCTGGGGCCTACCACAGCGGCAAAGGAATGGTCCTGTGCTGTCTGTCCTACAGGAAGAAGCTGGACAACTGAGAAGATCCCAGGGGAGGACCCGTCATGGAAGGATCATGCAGAGTGCTGGTCTGGAGAGAGGCCTGGTGACTCAGTTGGAGGACACATCCTAAAAGTTAACCTACCACATAGTACTGCCGGGTCGGCTTAAAGGTTCTAGTGCTGTGTTTGCTGTTCATCGTAAACCATTACATCCTGTGGCAGAGGATCATACGAGTTTCTATTACATTCAAGTCTGTGGCAGAGACTTTTGTTCGTGCTGCGTACTGGCTGCTAGGTTAGTGAGAGAAACCTATCCGGGCGGGCAAAGATTCAACTCTAAAAGGAGAGTACATCCATCTACAAGATTCCAATTCCTAATACTACACTAAGAAAATGTGTTTGAACTTCCCTGCAACTCTTCTTCTGCCTCTTTTCTGCTACTTCCTTCAGTTATTCTTTATTAAAACCTTGGAAAAAATACTCAAGTGTCCAGGGCCTACATTGTCTGGTATTAAGCTCAACGGGACCCTAGACCCAGTTCTGGTGAAATTGAGGTAACGAAGGTGACGGTAATAGCCCGCTTTAAACCAGCAGCTCCACCGAGATTTATTGCTATATATATATATATATATATATATATATATATATATATATATATATATATAATAAAAGAATACAGGAAGTGTGATGTAGCACATAACCTTTTAATATTAAAAACACCGCCTGCTAAAACCAAAACCATCGCACTTGCAAAAGGCCTGGTAAATACAAACTTATAACTAGTTCTTATCATACAACCAGTCTGCACCAATAATGGAAATACAGTAAGCGTGCATCTTTTATAAGAGGATATTTACCAGCCAGTCGGGGTTAAAGCCCTTTTTCAGTTTACCCCATTTTAGCCCATACACCACTTGAAGCCCCCTTATACCATTTTTGGTTTTAGAAATGTATACATCCCTTTTTTCCATGGGCCAGAGTACAGATGAGTAAGGTCACAGACCCTCTTCTTCGTTCACTGTCTTTGGTGGGGGTTGGGTCGTGAATGCTGCAGAGCATGATATACTCATTCACATATTCTCCAGTGAGCTCAGGATGGATGGATCACGTACCCCCAGGATATAGGAGATCGGGGGTGGGTTGAACAATGCTGGCTATCATTTATTCCTAAAGACTGGCAACATCTAATGGTGAAAACAAATTACTGCAGGGGCAGTTCAGAGGTAAGGTAAGTATTATACTGGAGTAGGTCTTTAAGCCTTGCTGATCATAACAAGGCTACAAACTAGCACTTGAAATGTAATGAAAGTCCCTTGAGCCTTAGTGACAGGGAGCCCTGACTGTTGCCATTTTACGTGGTTATCTTATGGATTTTAATGTTTTTTCTATAATTTAAAGCGGTAGTTAACCGCCACAAAAAAAAAAAAAAAGGACCCCCTGCAGGTTTAAAGTATAACTAAAGGCAAACTGTACCCTCTCTATGTGTCCTGTTTACCACTATCATTGAAAGTGAAAATAAAGAAAAATTTGTCCACAGAAAATAAATCTTCCAATGGGGACACTAACTCTGGTGATCTGGGGGTTCCCAAGGAATTCCCTTAATTTGCAGGGATTTCCTCTCACTTCCTGTTATGACTACAGGACAGGAAGTAAACGCAAATCTCCAAAATGGGACACACAGCCATCCCTTGCTCTATCCAAAATGAAAAAAAAAAAAGTTTTGCCTATAGTTCTACTTCAAGTCATAAGGTACTAATATGCACCACATACTAGCACATTATGACAGACTTATGTGCAGACAGAGCCCTCCAGCGCAACGCTGTTATGGCTCCCTGGCACTTCCATCTTCACCCGGTCTTCCTTTCGTGTTTGCGGGCTCCGGCTGTATGAATAGCCAGTGCCACAATGACGATGCGTGGGAGCCCTGGCACAGAGCTCTGAAGGTACAGGATAGGTATGCTGTCCCTTCAGAGCACATGCACTGGTGACGTCACCGGCTGCATCCTGTATGAATATCTCCTAAACAGTGCAAGTTTAGGGGATAATTACTGTATCTACAGGTAAGCCTTATTATAGGCTTACCTGCAGGTACAAGTTAAAAAGTGGACCTCATTTTCACTTTAATAACTTTAAATTAATGTAGCATGATTGAAATTTGTGTGTGAAAGTAGGCCTGTGTTGTTATTTTATAAAACTTATCCAGACAGTGATCTTGAAGATCCAGTTACCTGACAGGATCCCTGTCCTTCCTCCCAAGGGTTATTGGTTGCCAATTACTACAGTACCTTGCTTGCATTGTGTTGTCTCCCCTTTAAGACTAGATGTGAATTTTGGGGTAGAAAGAGGACTGTCTGGCACTTATGGTAAGGACAGCCATTTACAGCATTGCTTTGTTTATTATTAAGGCATAAACACAGGATACCTGTAACCATCAAATAATCTGCCATTATTGCTTGTCTGATTTCATGCTGGTGTTAAAATGACACTACCTTGATAAACCTGTAACCCTGTTCTGTCTAAATGAAACTGTTGGAAAGGGCTACTTTTATTCAGTAGATGCCCCATGTGTCTCTTCACCTATAGAAAAATGGGTATACAGTAATACATGTCAGAAACTAAAACAAGAAGTACAAGGAAACAGGATAAAGAAGGAAGATATAGTGGCAAAGAATCAGTTGTACTCAACCTAGCTAAAGATGTCCACCCCAGTCTTTTATACCAACTCTAGTACACTTATACCCCATTTTACCTATCATTCAAATTACCCCAAACACACACACACACACAAAGATACACTTCACATAATGCTGAATATAACCTTTGCCTTCAAAAAACTCCACGGTTATCTCTTCAACTTCCTGACTTCTCTTTCACCTTCATGCAGTTATTGGACCTTTATTGAAGGAAACCTGTTTGAAAAAATGTTGACCAGTTTCTTGTGGCTCCAGAATCCCAGAACCTTTCTGTTCTTGTACATACACTAGATTACCAAAAGTATTGAGACACCTGCCTTTACATGCACATGAACTTTAATGGCATCCCAGTTTTAGCCCGTCGGGTTCAAGAATTGCAGGCCAGTCAAGTTCTTCCACCCCAAACTCGCTCATCCATGTCTTTATGGACCTTGTTTTTGCACTGGTGCACAGTCATGTTGGAACAGGAAGGGATCATCCCCAAACTGTTCCCACAAAGTTGCGAGCATGAAATTGTCCAAAATGTCTTGGTATGCTGACATCTTAAAAGTTCCCTTCACTGGAACTAAGGGGCCAAGCCCAACCCCTGAAAAACAACCCCACACCATAATGCCCCCTCCACCAAATGATTTGGTGTACAAAGCAAGGTCCATAAAGACATGGATTAGTGTGTTTGGGGTGGAATACTATGAGCCAGGCCTTCTTGTCGAACATCAGTGGCTGACCTTACAAATGCGCTTCTGGAAGAATGGTCAAACATTCCCAAAGACACACTCTTAAGCCTTGTGGACAGACTTCCCAGAAGAGTTGAAGCTGCTATAGCTGCAAAGGGTGGGCCAACTCAATATTGAACTCTACGGAATAAAGCCCCGTACACACTATGAGAAAATCGGGCGAACGATCGGCCGGTTTCCCTATATGTTTTACAGCAAGTTGCAACCAAGGATAGAAATAATGCACAAAAAATTCTCGTAGGACAAAGGCTTTTTTTTTGTTATTTGTTGTTTCTGATCATGTGCAGTCTTTCGTATCTGATATTTCTTGTACGAAAACAGTGCACAGTAAAACAAAATCGTTTGTTCTGTTCCTGTATGAGAAAAATGTTGGCGTATGTCCCTTTGGAAATTTTAATTCAGAAAGTTGGAATAAGCTGTCGAAAGTTGTGTACACACTATCAGAAAATCGTACGATTGTTAATCTGATGAAAACGTTCACCAGATTTTCTTATAGTGTATACAAGCCATAAGACTGAGATGCCATTAAAGTTCATGGGCGTGTAAAGGCAGGCATCCCAATACTTTTGATAATATAGTGTATGTTTTCTGTTCAAAAATGAGGAATGCCCTGTGGGGTAAATAGTGTACGGGGTACTGCCTTAGGCAGAATTGTCTTTATGTAACACCCTCTGTGTACAGTTTAAGAAACTTTTGTTGGGCTTGTCTGTAGGCAGAGGATCCAGGGTTAATATTGTTTAGCGTTAACTGGCAGAGCTCCAAGGACTGAGTCTCTGTTACCTCCTCCTGACTTCTGGAACTGTTGGAGGGTTCTAGAACTTAAAGGGCAGAGAAGCAGAGATTAGGCCTGAATATTTATGTAGTCTCCTCCAATCCCTGGGTGGGGACAGCGCAGAAGGTGGGGATCAGGGATGAGCTGAACACCCCCCTGATCGGTTCGCACCAGAACATGCGAACAGGCAAAAAATTAGTATGAACATGCGAACACCATTAAAGTCTATAGGACTCGAACATGAATAATCAAAAGTGCTAATTTTAAAGGCTTTTATGCAAGTTATTGTCATAAAAAGTGTTTGGGGACCTGGGTCCTGCCCCAGGGGACATGGATCAATGAAAAAAAAAGTTTTAAAAACGTCCATTTTTTCGGGAGCAGTGATTTTAATAATGCTTAAAGTGAAACAATAAAATTGTAATATTCCTTTAAATTTCATACCTGGGGGGTGTCTATAGTATGCCTGTAAAGGGGCGCATGTTTCCCGTGTTTAGAACAGTCTGACAGCAAAATGACATTTTAAAGGAAAAAAAGTCATTTAAAAGTACTCATGGCTATATGAATTGTCGGCCCGACAATACACATAAAAGTTCATTGATAAAAATGACATGGGATTTCCCCAAAGGGGAACCCCAAACCAAAATTTAAAAAAAAATGGCGTGGGGTCCCCCCCAAAATCCATACCAGACCCTTATCCGAGCATGCAACCTGGCAGGCCACAGGAAAAGAGGGGGGGGGCGAGAGAGCACCCCCCCTCCTGAACCGTACCAGGCCACATGCCCTCAACATTGGGAGGGTGCTTTGGGGTCCCCCCAAAGCACCTTGTCCCCATGTTGATGAGGACAAGGGCCTCATCCCCAAAACCCTTGCCTAGTGTTTGTGGGGGTCTGTGGGCGGGGGGCTTATCGGAATCTGGAAGCCCCTTTAATAAGGGGACCCCCAAATCCCAGCCCCCCCCCTGTGTGAAATGGTAATGAAGTACCCCTACCATTTTACAAAAAAGTGTCAAAAATGTTAAAAATGACAAGAGACAGTTTTTGACAATTCCTTTATTTAAATGCTTCTTCTTTCTTCTATCTTCCTTCAGTTTCTTCTTCCATCTTCTTCTTCTTCCTCCGATCCTCTGCTTCTTGCTCCGGTGTTCTCGTCCGGCATCTTCCTCCGCGGCGTCTTCTTCCCTTCTTCGTTCTCGGGTCGCTCCGCATCCATGATGGGAGGCTCCTGCTGTGTGATGCTTCTCGTCTTCTGACGGTTCTTAAATAACAAAGGGCGGGGCCCCCCGGTGACCCAGGGGCGGATCCAGAGCCTAGTCTCGGGAGGGGCACTGCCAGAAAATACTTTTTTTTGGGTAAATTTAATGGGGAAATGGTTGGTGTTAGTGCTTCAATCATCACGGCACCATGGTTGTTATGGTGTCAGGATGATTGAAGCGCATTATTACTATTATTACATTGTTATAAAAAAAAGAAATAGTTCAACTCACCATAATGCAGAATCAGTGGGAGCCCCGAGCGTGTCACTTGCCACTGTCACCTGCCACACGTTGCGGTTTGCCACTTGCTATGTCGCCTGTCACTAGATGCAGATTGTCACTTGCCACACGTTGCAGATTGTCACTTGCCACATCCCATGCCACACGTTGCAGATTGTCACTTGCCACTTCCCATGCCACATGTTGCGGATTGTTACTTGCCATGTCCCATGCCACACGTGGCATATTGTCACTTGCCACGTCCCATGCCACACGTTGCGGATTGTTACTTGCCACGCGTTGCGGATTGTCACTTGCCACGTCCCATGCCACACGTTGCGGATTGTTACTTGCCACGTCCCATGCCACACATTGCGAATTGTTACTTGCCACGTCCCATGCCACACGTTGCAGATTGTTACTTGCCACGTCCCATGCCACACGTTGCGGATTGTTACTTGCCTGCTATAATCATCTCTTGCTGTGTCCCAGTCAAGCAGCAGAGAGATGATGTAATCTCTCTGCTGCCGCGGCTGCCTGCACACTGCACACACAGTGAGGGCAGAACTGCGGTTAGAGATGATGTTATCTCTCTGCTCCTCCGCCCGTCGGCTCCCTGATTGGCCAGCAGCCGCTCACGATGCCTGTCACCGAGCCGCACAGATGCTCACCAACAGTGCAGCCCGCTGTGTCTCTCCAATCCCCACCGGAGCCACCTGCTGTCTCTCCCCAGTCCCCACCGGAGCCTCCCGAGACCTGCTGTCTCTCCCCACCGCTGTCTTTCAGTCGCGGAGCCGCCCGCCGGCTCTCTTACCCACAGAGACACCTGCCAGCACACTTACTGACCCACATTCTCGGAGGGGGCAATTGTCCCGTTGCCTCCCCTGGATCCGCCCCTGCGGTGACCCCGCTCCCCTCTGATGCACGGGGACTTGACGGGGACTTCCCTGTCCGCCCCCTATGACGTCACAGGGAAAGCCTTGGGAAAGTCCCCGTGCGTGAAGGGCTGTGCAATCTGTTCAGGAATGAAAACAGCAGTCTGACACATGGAGCTTCCGCTTACACAAATTTGTCTGTGCACAGACTTGCTGGTGCTCAAAATTTTTTTGGGGGGGCACAAACAAACTGAAAAATACTAAAACCCCCCCAATCAATTGCAGCCTCACTGTGCCCGTCAAATGCAGCCATTGTGCCTGTCATACGCAGCTATTTGTGCCCGCCATATGCAGCCATTTGCCCCCTCCATATGCAGCCACTGTGCCCCATCATATGCAGTCACTGTGCCCATCATGTGCAGCCACTTTTGCCCGTCATACACAGCCATTTGTGCCCATCATATGCAGCAATTTGTGCCCATCATTTGCAGCCATTTGTGCCCGTCATATGCAGCCACTTGTGCCCATCAAATGCAGCCATTGTGCCTGTCAAATGCAGCCACTTGTGCCCACCATATGCAGCCATTTGTACCCGTCAAATGTAGCCATTGTGCCTGTCAAATGTCACCACTGTGCCCGCCATATGCAGCCACTGTGCTCATCATATGCAGCCACTGTGCCCATCATATGCAGCCAGGCGCGTCCCCCGGCTCAGCTGTCACTTCACTAACCCCCCTGCGCGGCCGGTCTGGTGACACTTACCAAGTGACGGGGCTTCCTCCTCCTCTTCTGTAGTGGGGGCTGTGGCTTCTGTGTCTGCTCGGCTCCTCAGGCTTCCTCCGCCATATCTCCTCTTCCGCCAAAGGGTTAGGCATCCAATAGGATCGCCTAATGCTTTGGCCAATCAGGTGACAGGTCTCACTGCCTTGCCTGCTGATTGGCAGGGAGGAACGTTAGTGTGAAAATAGGGAAAATTAATTTGCTATGCCACACAACAGGGTGGGTTTGGGACGCAGTGCTCTAATCACATGCTTCAAAATACACCCCCCGCCTATCCCCACCATAGTAATTCATGTGTTCGGCCTCCTGAAAGGGGCCGAGCATATGAATAGGGAGGGCAGCAAAGGTGACCGGTGGGGCGGCGCCTGTGCACCCTCAATGCATGGGCCGCCACTGGTCTTCGATCTCTGTCAAGTACTGGGGGCTGGATCACCTCCGCTGCTTTTCCTCCAATCAGGGGCCAAAGAGGCTGAGTGCGAGTTTACCTGTAGCCCTCACACTGGAGACTTGTACACTATCATCATGGCATCCCAGGACGGTGGGTACCAGGTCCTCCAAGGGCAGAGCGCATGTGTGACCTGCTTTGGGGTCACTGGTGGCTTAGGGAAAAGGAGAGGGCCCCTGGGTGGACGTGGGAGAAGGAGATTGCTCCTGGGTGGACATGGGAGAAGGAGAGGGCTCCTGGGTGGCGGGGGGAGAAGGAGAGAGATTCGGTGTCACCCGTAGAGAAGGAGAGAGCCCCAGGGTGGTCGGTGGAGCAGTAGAGAGCACCTGGGTGTTTGGAGGAGGAGAGGGCCCCTGGGTGGCCATTTAGTCAACAAGAGGGCCCCTGGGTGGCCATGGGAGAAGGAGAGGGCACCTGGATGTTTGGAGGAGGAGAGGGCCCCTGGGTGGCTGTGGGAGAAGGAGAGGGCACCTGGGTGTTTGGAGGAGGAGAGGGCCCCTGGGTGGCCATTTAGTGAAGAAGAGGGCCAGAGGAGAAGGAGAGGGCACCTGGGTGGTTGGTAGAGAAAAGCAGCGTTGGCGATCCATCCCCCAGCACTTGACAGACATCAAAGACCAGTGGTGGTCTGTGCATTGTGGGTCCCCCCTGTCACCTTTGCCGCTCTCCCTATTCATGTGCCCGGCCCCTTTCAGGAGGCCAGACACATGAATTACTATGGCGGGGATAGGCGGGGGGTGTATTTTGAAGCACGTGATTAGAAGAGGAGACACGATGGAGGAAGTCTTAGGAGCTGAGCGGACACAGGAGCCACAGCCGCCGCTACAGAAGAGGAGGAGGAAGCCCCGTCACTCGGTAAGTGTCACCAGACCGGCCGCGCGGGGGGGTAAGTGAAGTGACAGTCAAGTCGGGGGACGTGCCTGGCTGCATATGATGGGCATAGTTGCTGCATATGGCGGGCATAGTGGCTGCATTTGACAGGCACAATGGCTGCATTTGACGGGCACAAATGGCTGCATATGGCAGGCACAAGTGTCTGCATTTGACGGACACAATGACTGCATTTGATGGGCACAAATGGCTGCATATGATGGCCACAAATGGCTGCGTATGACGGGCACAAATGGCTGCGTATGACGGGCACAAGTAGCTGCATATGATGGGCACAGTGGCTGCATATGATGGGGCACAATGGCTGCATATGATGGGGCACAATGGCTGCATATGGCGGGCACAAATGGCTGCATATGGGAGGCACAAATGGCTGTGTATGACGGGCAAAATGGCTGCATTTGATGGGCACAGTGAGGCTGCAATTAATTGGTGGAGGGGGTGGTTTCAGTATTTTTCAGTTTGTTTGCACCCCCCAAAAAATGATTGAGCACCAACAGGGCTGTGCACAGACAGATTTGTGTAAGCGGACGCTCCGTGTGTCAGGCTGCTGTTTTCGTTCCTGAGCAGATTGCACAGCCCTTCACATTATGTACATCATGCAGTATGGATGCTCATATTGATGAGGAATGTCTTCTATGCAAAGGCTTAACCCCTCCCACAGGCACAGCTCTATATTTTTCCTGGATCTGCCATTGATATACATAGTGCTATGCACGGGGCCTGCCCCCCTTCACCAGAGCAGGCTAGGGGCGGGGCTGGAGGCGGCGCCGCTCTATATATTCTCTCGACCTCGTCTCATCGATATACACAGTGCTATATTGCAAATGGGCACTCCCCCCTTCAGCATAGCAGGCTAGGGTTGGGGGCGGGGCAGGGCAGCTCTATATTTTCTCTCGACCCTGGTCACATTGATATAGACAGTGCTATGTTGCAAATAGGCCCGTCCCCCTTCTCCGGAGCAGGCTAGGGGCGAGGCTGGAGGCGTTTCTGCCAATGATGTAATTAAGCAACTCACACCGCCTCCACCCGCCCGCTCGAATCTATAATTTTCTTCCACTGAAATCAGCTTCTGCGCAAGCGCGGTATAGCCGCAGTGAAGCCACGCATGTGTAGTGGAGTCCCTAGATCAGCTGTTTTCTGACATAGCTGCAGCGGAAGTGATACGGTCGAGGTTCTGCATAGGTCGAGGTATTTTTTACCACACCATAAAGCCTAACTCTATGGAGCGTGTGGCTTATTGTCGTCCTATGTAGAGATACTTCAGTCTCTGCTGTGGAACTCTGCAGCTCCTCCAGGGTTACCTTAGGTCTCTGTGCTGCCTCTCTAATTAATGTCCTCCTTGCTCGGTCTGTGAGTTTTAGTGTGTGGCCGTCTCTTGGCAGGTTTGCTGTTGTGCCATGTTCTTTCCATTTGGTTATGATAGCTCCTAGTGATCATCAAAGATTTGGATGTTTTTTTATAACCTAACCCTGACTTGTACTTCTCAACAACTTTGTCCCTTACTTGTTTGGAAAGTCCCTTGGTCTTCATGGCAGTGTTTGGTTGGTGGTGCCTCTTGCTTAGATGTTGCAGCCTCTGGGGCCTTTCAAAAAGGTGTGTATATGTAATGACAGCTCATGTGACACTTAGATTGCACACAGGTGGACATCATTTCACTAATTATGTGACTTCTGAAGGTAATTGGTTGCACCAGAGGTTTTTATGGGCTTCATAACAAAGGGGGTGAATACACATGCCAATTATCAGTTTTTTATTTCTGAAAAATAATTTTATGTATATATTTTTCTAATTTTACTTAACCAACTTAGACTATTGTGTTCTGATCCATCACATATAATTCAGATTAAAAAAACATTGAACTAAAGGCTGTAATGTAACAAAAATAAGTAAAAAGCCAAGGGGGTGAATATTTTTGCAAGGCACTGTATTCTGGGGTCCTCCACCAGCGCTTCAGGCTCCTCCTCTTCGGCAAGTGCCCCCATGGAAAGCCATTTTCCATGGGGGCAGCTGTGCATGTTCACTCCCTGTCTGCGTCTATTGACACAGAGTCAGCGGCTCAGCCC
This sequence comes from Lithobates clamitans, assembly GCA_037952925.1. Taxonomy (NCBI): domain Eukaryota; kingdom Metazoa; phylum Chordata; class Amphibia; order Anura; family Ranidae; genus Lithobates; species Lithobates clamitans. The sequence continues at coordinate 1,606,269 of JBBGZY010000292.1, forward strand.
CACCCTCACTCGCTCAGCACAGCATATGGTTGATAGCAGCTGGAGCCAATGGCTCCCCCTACTATCAATCTGCCCAGGGAGGAGGGAGACAGCGGCGAGAGCTGCTGCTCTTATGCACATCTCTGGATCGGATCATTTATTTCAAACTACACATCAGGTGCACTTCTCTGTAACATGCCATTAGTTGAATTATTGGTATTAATTACAATAAATATGAAGTTTTTTTTTTTTATATTTTATTGTGACATTTATTTATTTTATTTTATTTACGAAAGGCAAATCCACTTTGCACTACAAGTGCACTGCAAGTGCAGTCGCTGTAGATCTGAGGGGGACATGCAAGGAAAATAAAAAACAGCATTTTTGCTTGCACATGATTGGATGATAAAATCAGCAGAGCTTCCCCTAATTTCAGAGCTTCCCCTCAAATCTACAGCGATCTACAGCGACTGCACTTACAAGTGCACTTTCAAGTTCACTTGCAGTGCACTTATAGTGCAGAGTGGATTTCCCTTTAGTAAATCAACCCCATTGTTTTGTTATACATTAAAGAAATAACATGGGTTAACACATATTTAGGGGATGATTTACTAAAAATGGAGCGTGAGAAAATCTGGTGCAGATATGAATGGTAGCCAATCAGCTTCTAATTTCAGCTTGTTCAATTAAAGTGGTTGTAAAGGCAGAAGTTTTTTGTTTTTTTTTTAATCCATTCTATTCATTAAGATAAAAAGCCTTCTGTGTGCAGCAGCCCCCCTCAGCCCCCCTAATACTTATCTGAGCCCCATCTCTTTTCAGCGATGACCACGAGCAGTTAGCCAATCCGAAGAAGGAGGGAGCGGGGCTGAACCACAGTTCTGTGTCTTAATGGAAACATGGAGCTGAAGCTCGGCTTGGGTGCCCCCATAGCAAGCTGCTTGCTGTGGGGGCACTTGACAGGAGGAAGTGGCCAGGAGCAGCGAAGGGGGACCTGAGAAGAGGAGGGTTCCAGGCTGCTCTGTGCAAATCCACTGCACAGAGCAGGTAAGTATAACATGTTTGTTATTTAAAATAAAAAAAAGATACTTTACAATCACTTTAAGCATTGTCAATAAAACCTGGAAGCTGACTGGCTTCTATGCACAACTGCACTCTCCAGTTTTAGTAAATCAACCCACACATTAACATGCATTGCGTTTAGGCAGCCAATTATTTTCAAATGCACCAATGCAAAATAACAGACAAAAAATGCATGTTTTATGATCCAATGCATCACAACTTATATTGGGATTTTACTGTGCATTTCAAAATGATAAAATACATAATGTGTGATAAAGCACGCATTGCGGTAACATGTGCAATAACAAGCGCATTACCACAATGTTCTGCATTGTAAAAATGTGTTTTGGCCAGAGCTATGTTTATTTTTAGGGCTGGTTTGGTTGGTTAAATATTAAAGGAAACACGGAGGTTGTTGTGACTGAACTCTCTTTCTGCAAAGCTCCCTCTACCTGTCATGCCATCTAGCTGACTGTGGCTTTAGCAATTTAAGTCATTAAACTGGAACAAGTATACAGATAGGGACTTTTTATTTTACTTCTATTTTTCTGTTCTACATACTCCTCTTCTTGGGTCCCCCCACTGGTGCTCCAGGCTCCTCCTCTTCTTGGTGTGCCCCCATAGCAAACCGCTGGCTAGGGGGGCACACCTCGGAGACACAGACCGGGTGGCACAGGCCTGCCCTCCACTCCCTCATCACAGGATTTGAGAGAGAACAAAATGACAGAAACCAGAGTTCATGAGTTTGCTGGAGTTTTTTTCACTGTCTAGTCTCACGGTGTTGGGGAAGGGGTAACCTGTAAGGCTTAGTTTACACTTGCTATTGAGGCGGTAAAAACATGCAGTTCAAGCACATCTTTACTAGCCCCCAACCGCTTCCCCTAAGTCGCAAAGGCAGTGGATGGTGGTGTACACATGCCGCAATGTTTTGTGTGGCAGTGCGGTAAAATGTATCCATGCTGTCACATTTGTAGGCCAGCTGAACGCAACTCATTTACCTGAATGGGGCCATGCTGCAAGCGTCCTGCAACAGCGTGGGTTCAAACAGGTGTTGAGGAGACAACATAACACCTTCTCACTGTCTCATAAATGCCCCCTGAGAAGCGATCCAACACAATTTGCAAAAGGTATCAGTAGTTAGTGTAAAGTAACCCTAATGGCTCGTACACACAATTGGACTTTCCGCCAACAAAACCGTGGAATTTTGTCCGAAGGGTGTTGGCTCAAACTTTTCTTGCATACACATGGTCACACAAATGTTGGCCAACAATTAAGAACGTAGTGACGTACTAGACGTACTACGTGTTTTTTCAGCCCTTTAGCACCACCTTTGGGCTCCTTCTGCTAAGTTTGTGTTAGTAGAAGTTTGGTGAATGTTGATTCGCGCTTTTCTTTTCGCGTTTTTCATTTAGCGCTTTTCAGTTCGTTTCTGAATGGCCGTTCGTCAACCGGACATGTTGCGGAATCGGAGGAGATAACGTGTTATTTATTATTGGCCTTGGAGTTATTGCTTTGACATTATTTTTTTGGTTGAATAATGATTTGATTTGGTATATTTTCTATATTTTTGGATGCATAGAATGCACTTTTTGGTTAAGTTCGATTGGTAGATAGCATGTCTATTTTTTTTTTTTTTTTTTCAATGCACAATAAAAAAATTGTGGAGAATAATACTTGGCTATGTGTTTTACTTCAAATGACAGTTTGGGAGTAGGCAGTTACATTTAAAAAAATACAATGTAAAATTGACAAGGGACACCAACATAGTTGTATCTTTGATCCTAAAAACTACAGGATAATGGTGTTGTGGTAACTTGCCAAAAAAAAAAAAAAGTATAATAATATTATTCTTGATATCACTAGAAAAAAAAAGTCTTTGAAAATTTGTTTGCAATAACTCCATCAGTATCACCATCAAAGCAGTTTTATTATTATCCCATTAAAGAAGAAGAGAATGTGCGCTGCACTTCGAGATGTCATATTTTGCCACGTCACGAATGTTAATTCTCCATTACGAGCGCTAGTTTACAAGACCGACCGCTTCTGGCTTCTCCTTGCTTCCGAGCATGTGTGTTTGTACTTTGGACTTTTGTCCGACGGACTTGTGTACACACGATCGGAAAATCCGACAATACACATTTGTTGGCGGTAAATTCGAAGACATGCTAGCCAATATTTGTTGGCGGAAAGTCCGACAACAATTGTCCGATGAAGCATACACACGGTCGGATTTTCAGCCAACAGCCTGACATCCAACATTTCCCGTCTGAAAATCCGATCGTGTGTACGGGCCTATAGTGTTATCATCTGCAGCAGAGAAAATCAGGTCTCCTGCCCAGCCAGACAAAGCTGTGTAGTAGAGCTGTGTGTATCTCAGGACTGGATAGACAGAAATACAGATCCTTTGGCAGGTAAAACATCTCATTGAGGGGCGGTCCACACTGGTCCGACATGCATTCCGACTTCCAGAGCGCAAGTCACATGACATGTCAAAATCAATGGTTCCCTATGAGAGCCGTCTTAACTGGTCCGACTTGTGTCGGTCCGACTGTAAAAAAGCTCCCTGCACTATTTTGGTCCGACTTGGGCACAATTTAAGCCCATTGATATGAATAGAAGTCGCATCCAAGTTGGATCAGCATCTTAACTGATCTGACTTGAGGGGAACTCCACACCAAATTTCTAAAACAAATGGCGTGGTGTCCCCCCCAGATCAATATCAGGCTCTTTGAGTCTGGCATGGATCTTGAGGGGGAACCCCACCCCAAAATAAAAATAAAACGGCAGGGGTTCCCCCCAAGGCCATAACAGACCCCTCAGTTTGGTATTGATTTTAAGGGGAACCCCCCTGACAAAATGTAAAAAGACAATGAAAATGGCGTGGGGATCCCCCAGAATCCATACCAGACCCTTCTCTGAGCATGCAGCCCGGCAGGTCAGGAAAAGGGGGGGATCACCCCCCCCTTTCCCTGACCATACCAGGCCACATGCCCTCAACATGGGGGGGGTGGGTGCTCAGGTGGGAGAATCTGTCCACAGGACAACTATTAGTCCTGCGCGCTACAAATCTGACCTTTATGAAAGAGTGGCAAGAGGAAAGCAATTGTTGAAAGAAAGCCATAAGAAGTCCCTTTTGCAGTTTGCGAGAAGCCATGTGGGGGACGCAGCAAACATGTGGAGGAAGGTGCTCTGGTCAGATGAGGGCAAAATTGAACTTTTTGCCCTAAAAGCAAAACGCTATGTGTGGCAGAAAACTAACACTACACATCACCCTGAATACACCATCGTGAAACTATTTCTCTATATATTTAGCTTTACTTAGCCATTAAAATCTGGCGTTTGCACTGCTCGCAAATATACCTACATAAAAAAATTAGTACATAAACCTACATAAAAAATTAGTAAAAAAAATTTTTTGGAAAGATGAGGTAGACTATTAAACTGTGGCCTGGAGTGTTCTGTGAATAAAAAAAAAAAAGAATTCTGATTGGAATTTCCACAGTCATGACAGCTTAAGTCCCCAGTCATGAAGAGGTTAATATGCTCCTCTGTGACTATGGATCTCATTCACCTGGATGACGATGAAGAATGTCATCATTTTGCCTCCGGCCTTAACTGTGAAGAAGAATGCTTATCGAGCACAGTGCTACATTGTTATTCATGGTGCGGGGTTTGACAAGGTGTACAGCCGTAATCCTTGCGATAAACTCCTAAAATAATAACCACTGTGAAGTCTTTTCTTATTATTTCATTCACAGGATAAGAAGCCAAGACATCAGAAATGTTCAAAAAAACTCTGTGATGGACCTGAGTGAACAAGCTGGGTGAGCTAAGGAAAACAAATGTTTTAGATTTGGAAGTAACTCATCTAACCACCTCCACCTTTTTTTGTTATCTGCTTGTTTTGACAGTTTGCTCATCAAGTTTTTTGTTTTTTTTTTAGATTTTCAATATATTTTCCAAGCAAACAGCTAAATGCACAAATGCAATGCATACAGCACAAGGGAGTGTTTTACCTGTCAAATGAGTTTATATTCACATTCATCCAGTCTTGAGATTTCTGTGGCACAGGGGAAGGGACCTGTTTTTTCTCTGCTACAGTTTCACTTTCACCTACAGGTCCCCTTCCTACTCCAGGCTGCAAATGGATAGTGAAAGGAGAAGCAGCACACTGATTAGCTCATCTATCCCTTATAGATCCCAACTGTCCCTGATTTTGAGGGACTGTCCCTGATTTGCAGCAATGTCCATCTGTCCCTCGTTCCCCCTCATTTGTCCCTCATTTTGGTCTGATCTAAATAGTTGTATATAAAATGCACTTTTCATTTTTCAAAAAGTGTTTCCCAGTGCTAAACCTTTCATCCAAATTCTAAATTGCTGCATTTGTAAATTTTAAAAGCCAGTATAAAGGAATAGTAGTGGTAAAAAAAAAAAGCTCTTGTGGATTTAATTAACCTTTTGTTTTGGTTAATTCTCCTTTAAGACGGTGTGACGGGGGAGTGTCCAATGCCTACATATGTTTTCTGGTAGGTGTCCCTCATTCCCATATCAAAATATTGGGAGGTATGGACAGGTCCAGATCGCATGACAAATTGCACCCTACTGTCGGCAATGGAACTGTTGAAATTGGTGCAATGCCGACTTTGCGGTGCCACACCACTTTAAAAAAGTAGTTCTTGCACTATATTTGGCGATTTCAGGTGCGACTGGCATAGACATCTGTGCATGATGTCGCACAGATGTCCGCCAAGTCTCCCCTAAAGTCACACTGACCTGCGGCTTTTAAATTGTGCGATTTCAAGTGAAGTCGCACAATTTCAAACTTGGATTCAGTGTGCACCAGGTCTTAGGGCACATTTACATTTACTTGCTTTAAAATGTGGCATTGGATATGTTTTTCAAGCACTCTGAATGCCAAAAAAAGCATCTGTCACTAAATAAAATGGTAAGCTAAAGCAGCCTATACACGGAGCAAATTTCTTTTCTGCAACCACAGGCTGCAAGAAAGAAATTTGCTTGATTCCCCATCAACACAGACAGTGTTGACAAGGGGAATCCCTCCCGCCGAGCCATTGTATGAAAACAGTGATTATTGTTAGCGGCTATACTAGCTGCTAGTATTAATTGCATGCAAAATCCTGCATGTTGGTTGTATTCTAGTTGACCGATCGATCAACTTGGTACACTCAGCCTGCTCATACATGGTTCAAATCTCTGTCGATTCCTGCTGATCCGGCCGAGATTCGAATTGTCTATGGCCGGTCTCACAGTCCTGTTCACACATTGTGTTTGCTTCAAAAATTATACAACATGTCGCTGTCTTGGTGCTTCAAATCATCTTCAGAGCCTCCAACTTCTAGTCTATGACAAAGCTCACTCAGGGCTCTATCACACAGGCATTGAAAATAGGTGGTTGGGTTGCATTTTTAATTCTTCTTGAATGCCTATCAATGCCACTCAAAATTGCTACAATAGGGAGCGAATGGAGGTGTTCACACTGCAGCACTAACGTTGCGACGAGGCAAAAATAACACAACACCTGGCAGGTGTTGAGGCTTTGCAACTACCTCTATACAGTGCATTTACGGTGTGATTGCAAAGCATCAAAAAAGATCATTTCTTATTTTAGCCCTGTTAAAAAAAACAAAAAAACAACACACAGGGCATTTGAGAAGTGTTGCATGAAGCAACATGAACACCTGTACAACACATCCTAAATACTCAGTAATATATTTGCAGGACCATATTTAACGTGGGACAAAAGGGGCAGCTGCCCAAGGCCCAGTCGTTGTTTTGGGGCCCAAAGCAGCTGCCCCTTGAGACCCGCTGTCCACAAATTAAGAGCCCCGTCAGCCGTGCAGAATGGCCGGGTACATTGTACAGTCCACACAGCCAGCGAGAAAGGAGCGGGCGTGGCTGTGAAATCCAATGACGCTCTGACCCCGCCCCATGGTACACAGTCCACACAGGCCACAGGCAGCAGCGCTTTCCCAGTGAGCAAGCAGTGGGTGGGGCCATGAGCTCCACTGATACTCTGACCCTGCCCCATGCCATGCTGCCTGTACATTGGGATTCGGGAGGCCTTGTGGTGGGAGCCAATGTCAGAGTGGGAGCGGCAGCACTGCTGAGCAGATGGTGAGTGAAGCTTGGCTCGCCAGGACCAGGTAGGTCCTTCTCATCCCCATATAGGTAGAAGTGACTTCTGAAACCCTGATGGCTGTTATTAATTGGAGAGCAGCATGGGCCACCAGACCAGTACATGATTATCTTCAATACACAGTGAAACACAACACTGCTTGATGGACTTCTTTTAGACCTGGTTCACATGTATGTGGGTTTGCATGGGCACAACAGCCTATTCATTTGTGTTTACGTTTCCCGCAGAAAAAAGTGCATGCAGCATTTTAAAAACGCAGTGGCCTTGAAATCATATTTGTTTTTTCTTCCCAATTTTTTTTTTAGATACTGTCACCAGTGCAGTAGAGCATCATCATATAACTGGTGTAGCTGTGATCAGGGACACTGACTGGTGGGAGTATGTAAAAATAACAAAAAATATTTTATTACATTACAGGGCAGTACAGTGTTACCATATGAACACTGTAATACTCTAATGCCGCGTACACATGAGCAGACTTTTCGACCGGACTGGTCCGACGGTCTATCCGATGGACTTTCCCAACGACTGGACTTGCCTACACACGATCACACCAAAGTCCGATGGATTCGTACGTGATGACGTAAGACTGGACTAAAATAAGGAAGTTGATAGCCAGTAGCCAATAGCTGCCCTAGCGTTGGTTTTCGTCCGTCGGACTAGCATACAGACGAGCGGACTTTTCGATAGGAACTGGGTCTGGCGGAGTTCCGATGTAAAGATTTGAAACATGTTCCAAATCTAAAGTCCATCAGATTTTCGACCGAAAAAGTCTGCTGCAGGTCCGATGAAGCCGAATTGTCCTTCGGACCTGGTCCATCGGACCAGTCCGGTCGAAAAGTCCGTTCGTGTGTACGGGGCATAAGAAGGTGATCAGGAGTTTTGTTTTTTGTTTTTGTGTCTGTTTGTTTTTTGGGATGTTGGGGTGGAGAGCAAAATTGCATGGGGGGGCCCAAGAAAATGTTTTCTGAAGGTCCAATCTGTATTAAAGACAGCCCTGGCTATAGGTTCCCTTAATGCTGTTTTAGGCTGCCCTAAAATTAAAAGCAAATGAGAAAGAGTCATTACAGAACCCGCAGCTCTTAAGAGACTTTTATTCAGCTTTAGCTTTGCTTTGTTTTGAAGGTATTTTAGGCATAAGATATTCTTGTGTATTCATGTCTATATATTTTGGGAGTGTCTGGTGCAGATGACACATCTTGGGTGCAACATGGAGCAGCAGGAAGGTGAGCAGGGTCCGAATTGGAGCACAGCAACTAGTAGACGGCGTGTGTGGTGTGCAACATGGGAACACTATAGCAGAAGGTGAACGGGACTGGAGAGAGAGGACTGAGCAGCAGAGGATCAGCAGAGCTTGGTAGGCGGAGCAGGAAAAACTAGCAATGTCACACATGGTGTGCAGAGTGAGAGCAATATAGTGGGAGGTGAGTGGGGACCAGAGAGAAAGGGGGATCAGCAAACCAGAGGATCATCAGAACTGGGGGTTACTACTGAGTGGAGGATCAGCAGAGCTGGGGTTTCTACTGAGTAGAGGATCAGCAGAGCTGGGGTTACTACTGAGTGGAGGATCAGCAGAGCTGGGGGTTACTACTGAGTGGAGGATCAGCAGAGCTGGGGTTACTACTGAGTGGAGGATCAGCAGAGCTGGGGGTTACTACTGAGTGGAGGATCAGCAGAGCTGGGGGTTACTACTGAGTGGAGGATCAGCAGAGCTGGGGGTTACTACTGAGTGGAGGATCAGCAGAGCTGGGGGTTACTACTGAGTGGAGGATTAGCAGAGCTGGGGTTACTACTGAGTGGGCCTTAGCAAAGCTGGGGATACTACTGAGCAGGGGATCTGCTTAATGAGGGTACTAAAAAGCTGGGGATTTAATTAGACACTTTTATATTTCACATTATGTCCTTTCTCCATCCTCCCCAATTACATTTTTTGAAAGGCTCTGCCGTGACTCTCTTAGAGGTAAGGGCTTCATTTCAGATCTCTATAAAGCAGCGATTGCTTCCTATTTTTCCAATGGGCTCCCTTATAGGAACAAATTGGAAGTTGACTGTGGCGCACAGTTTAATCCAGAGGACTGGGACATAATGCTGGATAATTTGCACTAAATCTCTAGCAGTTAGAGAAACCGCCTTTATGGGTATTAACCAGGTGGTATTATACTCCCTTCCAAACTCCAAGCCATCTACCCAGGAACCTTCGGACTCTGTTTTCGGGGATGTCCACTTATGGGTACCTTCAAACATATAATTTGGGGGTGCAAGCATCTCTCCTCTGTGTGGTATAAAATATACGCTATAGCCTCCGCGATATCAGGCACAGCTTTAAAACTTACAATTTCAATGTGTCTCTTTGGAGCTACTATTCTGGATGTCCTTCACAGGGAGGAGAGATTAATTCACTCCAATTGTGTATGGACCTTGTGGGCTATTGCTCTACACTGGAAATCCCCAACAGTCCCCCCGTCCTCAATATTAGATAGGGTTGATGGGGTTATGCTGATGGAAAGGATTCTATATACTCTACAGCAGGGATATGCAATTAGCGGACCTCCAGCTGTTGCAGAACTACAAGTCCCGTGAAGCATAGCAAGACAGCCACAAGCATGACACCCCGAGGCAGAGGCATGCTGGGACTTGTAGTTTTGCAAAAGCCGGAGGTCCGCTAATTGCATGTCCCTGCTCTACAGGATAAAATGCACCTGTTTGATAGTAAATGGGATGCTTGGAAGACTCATAGACATATTCTGCTGTCTTGAACTAATATAGTACCTGATTGAGTTACCATGAGCTATAGGAACACTATCCCAAAGTATATCTTTCTGATGCTTCATGTGTCTATTTTTGTACAACTGTTGATTCATGTTTTCTGAATGTTTTTTTTTATGCTCCTGAATTGTTCTTTGTGTTATGACTCAAGATTATACTTGTGACATTTGCGCTCTTTTGTATCTTGTCACACTACTGTATATTTTATATCCTTTAATAAAAAGTTTGTAAACTAAAAAAAAGCTGAGGATTTGCTGATCAAAGGTACCAATAAGCTGGGAATGTGCTGAACAGGGGTTCTAATGAGCTAGGGGAATTATTTTGTAAAGTCTTTTCAAGTCAGTCACCCTCCATTGGTGATGGTATATTTAAGGGGGAACTCTGGCAGACTCTGATGTAAGGGGCGATACATTGCTGTAAGGTGGAACTCTGATGTAAGGTGATGGCCCTCTGGGGACACTGATGTGAGGTGGGACTTTGGAGACACGGATGAAAGGGGGGACTCTGATGTATAGGGGGAATGCCAGGGACTTTTAGATAAGAAAGGACTCTGATGTGAGCGTGGAGCTCATCCTGATTGCTGTACTCTATATATTGTTTTGTTTATTGCTTACTCCTAACCCCTATACTCCGTACATTATGCTGGATATACATAGACCTGACCAAGGTGTGCATTGTCTCCACCGTTGCTGGTTTTAATAAAGTTCATCTTTAAATTAGGCTCAGGACATACATCAGTAATTTTTTTTATTTTTTAACCAGCGGGTCCAAAGAAAAAAAAAAAATGACTCGATTCCCCTATCCACATATTTGACACATTGATTTCACACATTGATATTTGCTAACCAACTGTACTCTGCCCTACTAATTCCTGTTTCTGTATACTGTCCTGCTGGCCTCCCATCCTCTGCCCCCCTGACATTTTTTACTGCACCCCCACATCAGATCGGCTAGATCCAGCCCTGCTCACAGTGTTCAAGGATCAGCCAGATGTTACCCAGAAGCTAGAGATCAAAGGAAAATAAGAAAGAGTTGTTTAAATTGCCTCTAAAAAAATAAAACTTTAACAGAAGGGCAAGGGCAGGTTCACTTTAATAATCTAAAGTGCACATAAACCCTAAGAAAAAAGGTTTCTTATTTGCTCACTTTTTCATTTGTTTTTCACATGGGTGGCAAGGGGGCAATAAAACAGGCAGTTGAGCTGCTGTTTGACTGCCTACCTAAATTCTACCATTACAGCTGGACGGGGATGTACACATGTAAGCAGGTGCAGTTGGCTAGTTTGCCACTAGGTGGCTCTTTCCCACTTCTGGTTACAGAAAGCAGTGTCATCAGGTGCTAGGTGCCTTTTACTGAGAGCCCTCTTATAGTAATGTCATGGGTGAGCCAGTGTCCATATATAAGCCAAGTTGGGAGGTGCACTTCTGCTGTTTGGGGAATGAGGGCCAGAGACCCCACTATCAGGCATATGTAGCCAGCAAGTGGAGGCCCTAGACAGGGCTGGAGGCCAGGGAGAGGTAGACCTGCACCCAGAAGGGTCAGCTGTAAACTTCATCACCCTTTTGGAGGTGGAAGCTAGGGCAGGTTGCAAAAATGCCTTTTAGGCCAGGCCAAGAGTTCCCTGGAGGGAGGCTATTCCCCTGGATGGATTTGGGAGAGATGTACCCATGGAGGAGGTGACTGCAGAGATCCCATCTCAGTGAATACTAATGACCCCAGGTAGAGAGAGACTTTTTAGGGAAGACGGCTTATCAAAAATGCTGCATGATTCTTTTACATATGACTACTGGGGACTGTCCACTACATGTGATTGAAAATAGACTGTCAAGTAACCCCAGATAGTATGTCAATGATGTGAATGTTTGTGCTATCTTCCAAATTCCATAAGTAAAGTGAAGAAATCCTGTCTTTGTGTGAACATTCCTTCCTTTGGGGATATAAAGGTTAAAGGCTGGAAATGTTGGGAGAAGGCCTCTGGCATGGAGTGGGCACAAGATGGTGGAGGGTTAAAGCCTCAAGCAGGTGGGTCACTGTTCTAGTGGAAACGGACTCTACTTCGATCTTGATGATGTTGGGACTTTGGAATGCCAGAGCATGGGGGAGAAAATGTTATGGGGTAAGTAAATCTACTTTTCCATACCCATTAAACCTAAACGAGCAATTAACCCTTGCAGTGAGGATGCAGCCCTACTACAAAGAAGAGTTTGGGGCACATTTTCTTACAGGAACTCATTGTTACTGTGCAAATATACAAAAATAGTTCAGCTTTAAGTCTTATCTATTATGGCATATAATTCATGCTAACAAAAAGATTCTCTTTTTTTAAAACAGATGATTATTTTATTCCATTGGCAGAAGAGCTACTCCAGACATAGAGGCTCATTTACTAAAGTGTCCATAGATATAAAATGTTAGATAAAAGATCAATATCTGATGATAAGTCCTGGGATGAGAAGTAAGGTGGAATTAGCCAAGCATGTACAGTTAGGTCCATATATATTTGGACACAGGCACAATTTTCATACTTTTTGCTCTATATGCCACCAGAATAAAATTGAATTAAAACAATCCAAATTCATTTGAAGTGCAAACTTTCAGCTTTTATTCAAGGGGTTTAACATACAGTGCCTTGAAAAAGTATTCATACCCTTTTTTCCACATTTTGGCATGTCACAACCAAAAATGTAAATGTATTTTATTGGGATTTTATGTGATAGACCAACACAATGTGGCACATAATTGTCAAGTGGAAGGAAAATGATAAATGGTTTTCAAACTTTTTTTTACAACTAAATATCTGAAAAGTGTGGCGTGCATTAGTATTCTGCCCCCTTTACTCTAATACCCCTAACTAAAATCTAGTGGAACCAATCACCTTTAGAAGTCACCTAATTAGTAAATAGAGTCCTCCTGTGTGTAATTTAATCTCAGTATAAATACAGCTGTTATGTGAAGCCCCCAGAGGTTTGTTAGAGAACCTTAGTGAATAAACAGCATCATGAAGGCCCAAGGAACACACCAGACAGGTCAGGAATAAAGTTGTTGAGAAGTTTAAGGCAGGGTTAGGTTATAAAAAATATCACAAGCTTTAAACATTTCACATTGAGCACTGTGCAATCCATCATCAAAAAATTAATGAGTATGGCACAACTGCAAACCTACCAAGACATGGCCGTCCACCTAAAATAACAGGCTGGGCAAGGAGAGCATTAATCAGAGAAGCAGCCAAGAAGCCCATGGTAACTCTGGAGGAGCTGCAGAGATCCGCAGCTCAGGTCAGAGAATCTGTGCACAGGATAACTATTAGTCATGCACTCCACAAATCTGGCTTTTATGGAAGAGTGACCAGAAAAAAAGCCATTGTTTTAGGAAAGCCATAAGAAGTCCAGTTTGCAGTTTGCGAGAAGCCATGTGGGGGACACAGCCAACATGTGAAGGTGCTCTGGTCAGATGAGTCCAAAATTGAACTTTTAGGTCTAAAAGCAAAACACTATGTGTGGCGGAAAACTAACACTGCATATCCCCCTAAATCCTCACCATCCCCACCCTGAAACATGGTGGTGGCAGTTTCATGTTGTGGGGATGCTTTCTTCAGCAGGGACACTGAAGCTGGTCAGAGTTGATGGGAAGATGGATGGAGCCAAATACAGGGCAATCTTAGAAGAAAACCTGTTATGCAGTGTACACACGATCGGAAATGCCTCCAGCAAAAGACCGATGTGAGCTTTTGGTCGGAAAATGTGACCATGTGTATGCTCCATCGGACTTTTGCTGGCGGAATTCCAGCCAGCAAAAGATTGAGAGCAGGTTCTTTATTTTTCGGTCGGAAAAAGTTCCTATCCGAAAATGCTATTGTCTGTATGCAATTCCGACGTGCAAAAAAACGTGCATGCTTTGAAACAATTCGACGCATGCTCAGAAGCATTGAACTTCATTTTCTCGGCTCGTCATAGTGTTGTACGTCACCGCGTTCTTGACGGTCGAAAGTTCAGAGAACTTTTGTGTGACCGTGTGTATGCAAGCCAAGCTTGAGCAGAATTCCGTCAGGCAAAACCATCCAAGATTTTTCCGGCGGAAATTCCGCTCGTGTGTACGGGGCATTAGAGTCTGCAAAAGACTTGAGACTGGGGCAGAGGTTCACCTTCCCGCAGGACAAAAACCCTAAACATACAGTCAGAGTTACAATGGAATGGTTTAGATCAAAGCATATTCATGTGTTAGAATGGCCCAGTCAATATCCAGACCTATATTCAATTGAGAATCTGTGGCAAGACTTGAAAATTGCTGTTCACAGGCGCTCTCTATCCAATGACAGAGCTTGAGCTATTTTGCAAAGAAGAATTGGCAAAAATGTCACTCTTTAGATGTGCAAAGCTGGTAGAGACATACCCAAAAAACTTGCAGCTGTAATTGCAGCAGAAGGTTGTTCTACAAAGTTTTGACTCGGGGGACTGAATACAAATGCACACCACACTTTTCACATATTTATTTGTAAAAAGGTTTGAAAACCATTTATCATTTTCCTTCCACTTCACAATTATGTGCCACTTTGTGTTGATCTATAAAATACATTTATGTTTTTGGTTGTAACATGACAAAATGTGGAAAATTTCAAAGGGCATGAATACTTTTTTAAGGCACTATAAATATCAGGTACAAATTTTAGGAACTGCAACCATTTTTATATACAGTCCCCCCCCCCCCCATTTTCAGAGGTACAAATGTAATTAGACAAGTGAATATAATCATAAATAAAATGTTCATGTTTAATATTTTGTTCAGAATCCTTTACTGGCATTGCCTGCCTGAAGTCTGGAGCCCATGGACATTACCAAAGACTGGGTTTCCTCCTTTCTGATGCTTTGCCGGGCTCTAACTGCAGCTGTCTTCAGTTATTGTTTGTCTGTGGGTCTTTCTGCCTTTAGTTTTGATTTCAGCAAGTGAAATGCATGCTCGATTGGATTGAGATCAGGTGACTGACTCAGCCATTGCAGAATATTCCACTTATTTTCCATCAAAAGCTCCTGGGTTGCTTTTGCAGTGTGTTTTTGATCATTGTCCATCTGTACTGTAAAACGCCTGTCAATCAACTTTGCTGAATGTGGCTGAATCTTGCCCACAGTATATCTCTAAACACTGCATAATTCATCCGGCTGCTTCTGTTACATCATCAATAAACACCAATGACTCAGTGCCACTGGAAGCCATGCGTGCCCATGCCATTACACTGCCTCCACCATGTTTAAAGATGACGTTGTGTGCTTTGGATTATGAGCTGATCCAAGCCTTCTCCACACTTTTTTCTTCCCGCCATTCTGGTACAGACTATTTTTAGTTTCATTCATCCAAAGAATGCTTTCCCAGAACTGGTCTGGATTTTTTAGATGTTTATTGGCAAAGTCTAAACTGTCTTTTCTATTCTTCAGGCTTATAAATGACTTGCACCTTGTGGTGAACCCTCTGTATTTGCACTCGTGAAGTCTTCTCTTGATTGTAGACTTTGACAATGATACGCCCACCTCCTGGAAAGTGTCCTTCACTTGTCTGGATGTTGTGACTGGGTTTTCCTTTACCATAGAGAGGATCCTGCGATCATCCACCACTGTTGTCTTCTGTGGGCGTCCAGGCCGTTTTATGTTGCTGAGCTTAACAGTGCATTCTTCTTTCCTCAGAATGTACCAAACTGTTGAGTTGGCCATTCCTACTGTTGCTGCTATCTCTCTGATGGATTTGTTTAGTGTTTGAAGCCTTACAATGACCTGTTTCACTTGCATGGACAGCTCCTTTGAATGCATGATGTAGGTTCACAGCAATAGATTCCAAATGCAAATACCGCACTTGGAATCAACTTCAGTCCTTTTACCTGCTGAATTGATGAAGAATTAGTAGCCCACACCTGGCCATGAAACAGCTTTTGATTCAATTGTCCAATTACTTTTGTTTCCTTAAAAAGGGGGTGGCTATTCTTAAGAGCTATAATTCCTAAACCCTTCCTCCGATTTTGATGTTCGTGCCCTCAAATTAAACCCAAGAGTCCATTATATAACTATAGCTTGAATATGTTTTGGTAAATACCTGAAAAAAACTAAAATTGTGCCTGTATCCAAATATATATGGACCTAACTGTATGTTTATATGTTTATGTGCTGTGAAGATCCCTCCGGCAGAGTTGGCTCTAGGCTATGTGAGGCCTTAGGTAAAACTTAGACATGAGGCCCCTTTCACGCCCATAAAGGGAAAAATAAACTCCAGAGCTTCAGAAGTCTTAGGTTATGCAAAAGGTGAGTGTGACTGGGCTCTTAATGCTGCAGAAGTGTAATTAGAACCTTGCAGGGCCCCCATGTAAAAAACGAATGGCGGGCACCCCGACATGAGCCCAGAGCCCTTTACTCCCATTGCGGGGCTCTTTATTATGGCCCCGAAGTGGGACCCTTTCACATGTTCTGCAGTGGGCCCCCTTCCTGCCTCTACTTTAGAATCCCCCCTTACACCAGAGTTCCCAGTATTACCAGAGCCCCCTTTATATCAGAGTTCCCCTTTACAGTACATCAGATTCTGCAGGGTTTGCCTTACCGTGCAAGTGGAAACTCTGCAGACCCTAATGTAAAGGGGAACTCTGTGAACCCTGACATTAAGGGGAATGTTGTGGACTCTGGTGTAAAGGGGAACTCTGGTGTAAGAGGTTCTCTGGTCACCAGAGCCCCCCTTACATTAGAGTTTGCAGAGTTCCTCCTTACCTCAGAGTCCGCAGAGTTCCCCTTGCACTGTAACTCTGCTAACTCTAATGTAAGGGGTAACTCTGCAAACTCTGATGTAAGGGGGTCTCTATTGAACAGAGAACCTCTTACGCCAAAGTTTCCCTTTACACCAGAGACCACAACATCCCCCCTTACATCAGGGTCTGCAGAGTTCTCCTTTACACCAGAGTCTGCAGAGTGATTACACTAAGGTAAAGGGGTTTACTGATGTAAAAGGGAGTAAGGACACTGATATAAGGGGGACCTTTATATCAGTCCCCCCTTTTCCTTAGGGTCTCCACTCGCCCCTTAATCTGTGACCCCCAATAGAGTGACTAACTGTGACACACACTAACCTGTAATTGCCTGCAGGCTTTGGTCTTCCTTCCTCTCCCGTGCACCCCCTCCTTGCAGATGCTTTCAAATTTGCTGGAAATCATGATGTCACCGCGCACTTGACCAGCAGCCGACCAACCCCTCCCCTCCCCCTCTTAAGGCAATCCCCGCCCAAGCCAAATCCCCACCAAGGCTGAGCCAAACTCAGCTGATTATTAATCGGCTGGCTCCAGAACTGCGCATGCTTAAGTGAGACAGGGATTTTAACGCTGCCTGAGTAATCAGTAGTAACTCATGCTTTTAATTATGAAGCACAGTTCCTGTTTGTCCTCATCCTTATAGTGAGGTCCCATTCCTGATTAAAATTATCTGGCAACTTAACTCTAGATTGTCTAAAATGTCAGTGTGTCTGAGAATATTTGAGAGCTGCTGGGGTAAAACATCTGCCACCAAGCCATGAAGAAGTATTGGTCAGATGCTTCCCCCATTGCCAATGTTTCTACAAAATGTTTACCTGTTGCCACTCCTTAATCCTCAGTCTTGTATAAGCAATTAGCAGTCCTGGGAGAAAGTCATCAAGTGCCCAGCGTGAAGATGCCAAACTGACCCTATGATCTATTGGTGATTTTTCTCTGATCCTGTGCCAATCAAGCCAACTGGAAAATGTTTTTTGTGTCCAAAAGACTCATTAACCAGTTCATAAATCAGTTTGGTATGCCCAGCAGCAAAGCAGTGACAAATAATTATGAACCAGCTTAGTCTATGACTCCCTTTGTCTTTTACAGTTCAGTGCCATAAATGTAGGGTATCAGTGCCTAGGCAAAGCTCCTGGTTGGTTGACTTTGTGTGAACACTACCATTTAGTAGAGGCTACATATTTGATGCTTTACCAATGTTCACATGACCCACCGTGGATGGCAGTCTCAACCATGGGGGGATGTAAAGGGTCTGCAGATGCAAGTGGGACAAAAATAAATAAAACAAATTAAAATAAAGTGAACCTACCAAACAAGATAAAATTAACCTACCTCAAAATAAAAGAGCTGTTATTG
Source organism: Lithobates clamitans (assembly GCA_037952925.1). Lineage (NCBI taxonomy): Eukaryota > Metazoa > Chordata > Amphibia > Anura > Ranidae > Lithobates > Lithobates clamitans. The sequence continues at coordinate 1,624,355 of JBBGZY010000292.1, forward strand.
GTTAACCACAATAGTGTCTTCAGACTGGTAGGACAAGTGAGAAGAAACTTCTGTCAATACCAAAGTCTATAGGGCAGGGTGTGCGTAGGAGGGTTTTATATTCATATGATATGCCTGCTTCAAAGCTGATATATTGATTTTCTGTAGACTAAAATACTGATGTCAGATATGATTAAGAATGAGTGAGAATTGCCAACGCCCTAACAGACCGTAGTATACTGCTACTTATTGTATATGAACCATTTAATGTGCTCTTGTCAAACGTGTTAATGTGACTTTTTTTTCTGTGTGGCTGTTATATGTATGACTAATTGAGATTAGCCTGGTGCTCGGTGTGGACGACCTTGCACTTAGACTGGAGTACAGGTTAAATGGTGGTTACAAAGTGACATGTGGTTAACAGGTCAAAGGTTAAATGCTGCCTGCTCGTTCATCTTGGCCTCCTTGTGACCCTGCCTCTGAGAAAAAACAAATGGTTTCCCCTTCAACCCATCCAAATTTCAAGGGCAATGGGGGCCAACAAAACATATTTTATGCCATTGTAAAAGTCCTCCATTTATGTCATAAATCAGAGATGAAGGAGTAACACAAGACAAAATAACAAGTGAAAATATGCTCAGTTCTAGTGACTTTAAAAAATAAATTCTGTTAAGTTTCTGTAAGCCAGTTTGTTGTTTGCAACATTTACAATTTTTAAAATGTACTTTTTTTCAACTATAGTTTATCTCGGCTATCGAACTGATAACTGTCAAGTGTATTTTATTTATTTATTTCATTTTAGATATTTTTGCTACTGCCTGACCTTTTTTTTGTTAAAAACAGTGTTTATTTTAAATACAGGTTTAAAAAAGAATAATGAATAAATTCACATAAAATATATTTATGGTCGGAGCCCTATGGCCGGGAGAGATGTAAACAACATAAACAAGTCACAAAACTAACAACATAAAGCAGACCTGAAGTGTGCCCTAGTCTGCTGAATGGTATGCCAAGAGAAGGGGGCATACCCAAGATAAGTGAGTGGCTGGTTTTGTAGAGAAAGTGTTTTAAGAGAAGTGCCCTAAGAATTGGAATGGGTGGGTGGGTACCGCTCACTGGAACCAACAAAGACCAGTGTGGGTGGTCTGCTTAAATACCCCCTGGGCTTCTCCCATAATTTCAGGCCACCCTACTGGCCTTCCTATTTTAATTTCAGGCCACCATACTGGCCTTCCTATTTTTGGTCGGAGCCCTATATCTGGGAGAGATGTGAACCACATAAACACGTCACAAGACTAACAACATAAAGTAGACCTGAAGTGTGCCCTGGTCTGCTGGATGGTATGCCAAGAGAAAGGGGCAAAACACTTGGTTAGGGAGGTAATTATTTATTTGAGCTGATAACATCCTACTGGGCAAGCTTGCTGAAGGCTTTAAACATTTCTGCTTGCGGATTGGGGATGTATTGAGCCAAGCAAGCTGATTTCCACCTGTTCATCTTCTTGATGACGTGGTCCGGTACGCCGTTTCGTGACGCTGCCGATGCCGCTCTGATGCGGAAGGAATGTCCAAAATATTGGCTGGGGTCAAGGCCTAACTTAACCAAGAGGATCCGAAAGTGTCTGGTGAACTGGCTACCATTTATAGGGTTAGTAGGGAAAGGCAGTAATAGGCTAGACTCCGAGAGGTCGGACAGATGAGCTAACAACTGATTTAGAATGGGCACTGGGCACCAGGCGTTGTGAGTTTGGAAAAGTTTGATATCTACCCCGGGACCAGACTGTTGCGTTTTGGACACCACGCGGTGCCACGTGGTGCCGGATGAAGTGAATCTGGTGGTGTGTCAGATAGCGTCTGCGTAGTACCTAGCAGCCAGGGCTGGTGACAGTGAAATTGCTAGGACATAAGAAGCCATAGAAATCCAGGTAGATGACTGCTTGACTGATCAGGCTGGGCAGTAACCCAAAAGGGGAACGTGACAGGATAGTAAACATGTTTCTGAAAATGGCGCTAGTGATGGGTAGGTGCTTGCTACTGGTTTTGGGTTGCATGGGCAGCGAACAAGGATGGTTTGATAGGTGGTAGGGTCCTGTGGGGAGATGAAATGCTGGATGCCAGCTAAGTAGAGTCTGATGGTATTGTGTGACAATGCCAGCTGTGTGTGGCAATTTGATATGAAAGAGATCTCCTGATACTGCCCTGGGGTTTGAGGCTAGGAACCTGTCCTAGGACTTCCAGGCAGTACAGTAGGCCTTCAGGGTGTTGCGAGATAATGACTGAGTAATAAGGCGGGTCGCATCGTGTAGGTGTCACTTTAAAGGGGTTGTAAAGGTAAAAGTTTTTTCACCTTAATGCATTCTATGCATTAAGGTGAAAAAACATCCGACAATACCGCCCCCCCGCCAGCCCCCCCGTTTTACTTACCTGACCCCTCGAAAGTCCAGCGCTCGCCCCCGACATCCTCTTCGCCGCTCAGCCTGGCCGTTGATTGGCTAGCGCTGCTGTCAATCACATCCAATGACGCGGCGCGCAGGGGGTGGGGCCGAGTGATACAGTGAGCGGCTATGGCCGCCGGCTGTATCACGGGAGTGCGCCCACAAGCACTCAACACCATGCGAGGGAGCTCACATGAAGGTGTTGAGTCCTTGCGGGGGGGAGCCAAGACAGCCGATGAGGGACCCCAGAAGACCAGGTTCGGGGCCACTCTGTGCAAAGTGAGCTGCACAGTGGAGGTACCGTATATACTCGAGTACAAGTCGAATATTTCAGCACATTTTTTTGTGCTGAAAGTGCCCCCCTTGACTTATACTCGAGTCAAGCACTTTTCTGCAGCAAAAATTTCATTTTCCGAACCGAATTTGGGGCCCCGTATCTCAGGGCCACTTAGTGCTAGGAACCCCAAATTTGGTGTGCAAACCCAGTGGAACTGGTAACACAACATATCCTAAGCTAAAGTTCCTAGCACTAAGTGGCCCCGAGATACGGGACCCCAAAATCGGTTCAGAAAATGTCATTCTCTGCTGCAGAAAAGTGCTTGACATTTTCTGAACCGAATTTGGGGCCCTATATCTCAGGGCCACTTGGTGCTAGGAACCCCATATTTGGTGTGCCTACCCAGTGGAACTGGTACCACAACATATTCAAAGTTGGGGTTCCTAGCACCAAGTGATTTTGAGATACGGGGTCCCAAAACCGGTTCGGAAAATGTCATTCACTGCTGCAGAAAAGTGCTTGACATTTTCTGAACTGATTTTTGGGGCCCTGTATCTCGGGGCCACTTGGTGCTAAAAACCCCAGCTTTGGAAATTTTATGAAGTTCAGGGGACCTATGGCTGCAAATGGGCACAGTGAGGCTGCTAATGGGCATGGTTGACCCTCTTTTCTACTTACAGTAGCTGTGCATTTCTCACCCTCGTCTTATACTCGGGTCAATACGTTTTTCCCATTTTTTTTGTGGTAAATTAGGGCCTCGACTTATACTCAGAACGACTTATACTCGAGTATATACGGTAAGTATAACATGTTTGTTATTTAAAAAAAAAAAAATATATATATATATCTTTAGTGATCCTTTAATCCAACGTTAGCTGTGACCAAGTTGGGATAAGAGATGTGACCAGGTTCCTGCAAAAAGAATGACGCAAAGTGAAAGCAGGATAGTGCGTCGGCCGAGGCATTTTACTTGCCCGGGATATAGATGCAGTGCACATTCAATTGGTGCTGCAGGGATAGTTGCACCAGCCTGCGCATGAAGGGCAAGATGGCTGGCGATTTGGACCTGCCTTTATTTATCTTTGCTGTGGCCTGATTGTGGCCTGATTGTCTGTGGCAAACTTGGGATGTGAGAACAATGAGGTGCGGACAAATCATACACTAAACAAAGTTTATTGGAAAACTTGCCCTTGAGAAGTCCAATACGGCTGACTCCCTAGACAGTGAAAGGTGGCTTGGAAAAGGGGGCAATCATGTATCCCCGGTCTAGTTCGGTTTGCAACAAAGTGCTAAGGGCTAACTTGTTGGTGACGGCTGAGAGTAGGTTCTTGCATTCGTGGGTTGTGTGGGGAAGTATTGTTAAGCTGGTGTTGAATCCTGAGGTGGACTCCTGCACGAGGAAGGCGGCCAGGGAGGGAGTCGGGTGTGAGGGATCAACCCCACGTGCACGCGGCCTAGTCATGTGGAATTTATCTGCTTGATGCCGCACAAGACTTTGGGATGTGCCTTATGGCATGCGAGGCAAATATGAAGGAGCTTACAGTGAGCGTAGCTGCAAGTCCCGAAATTGAAATTATTGCAGATAGATGCACCCCCATTGCCTGGATTGGTAGTCCTAACTTGTCCACCTGGGATGGCTGTGTAAATGCCAGCAAGTTTTGAGCGCCACTAGAGATGGAGGGATATCTGGGGAGGCATCTGCCACCTACCTTGGAGCACCAGTTTGCCTTATGGGTGAAAGACTGGTCGTTAGCGCAGAGTGGGGAGCGTAGGCCGGCGAAGTGGCGGCAGAATAGTTCTGTGTCGAAAGTGATCCAGTTGGTAGTAACCTGGAACTGAGAGAATCTAGTTGCTGCCTTAGCTGAAAATGACCGGTGGTAGTCATAGAATGAAAACCCCCCGTACTTGTGACCCAAATCCGTTACTGCATGCAGATACAGGTCCAGTTCCCTCCTGTTGGAGTTGGCCGTGCAAAGAACATCTATGACCATCCCAAAATCTAGACAGTGAGCTTGCAGTTAAGCCTAGGGTCCTTAGCCTTCAGGATGACTGAGACGTCCCCCCAGGAATATGACTTGTTGTCATCCATGTCGTGAACTGATATGAGGAGGAATGCTAGGTTAACGTCCTTGCCATCCAAGATGTCCTTCCTGATGCCAGCTGGGACGAGGTGCTCAGGGAAGACAGTCATGCAGATGTTGGGCGTACCTGTAGGTGAAGGCATAGGGACGGTGATGGTGACCGAGTCTGGTAGAGTTGCAGCTGGGCGTACCTCCAGGGCTCCCACTCTTGCCTGGATGTCGTGACTGCTGTTGACATTGTGGTCACCAAGGAGTGGAGCTGAGTAATAGCTGAGGATATAGACTGCAGTGATGCCTGGGTGCCTGCCTGGTAGGGCTGTCGCTGGCGGTGGGTATAGCAGCCTAAAAAACTTGACTTTCCTAGCTGTGGCAGGGTAGGAAATACCCCTGCGTCGTTGCTCTGCTGTGAGCTTGGGAATGGTCCAAGCTCTGGCAGATTGAGTGCCGCCGCTTCCTGAACTTGCAGAGGGTGACGGGAGGGCGAAGTCTTCGCTGTCCGCCTGCGACATGATATCAGCTAAAAGACAAGGAGGGGAAATGCATATGTTAAGATAAGTTGTAAAGGTAGGAGGGAACAGATGTGTTGGGTAGGTAAGATGGAAAAGAAGAAGGAAAACGAGAAGGACAGGAAAAGGAACGACAGGAGTAGTGAAGAAGCCAGTTTGCGTACAAATGCTGTTGAGTGGAAATTTAGAAAACTTAGAAGAATGCGTGGCAACCGAGGTGAGCCAGGAGGTGACTGGCCAGGTAGCGGGTGCCTGTCTGTGCTCAGCACAAACCTGTGAACCAGAGCCCCCAGGGCATACTGGGGCGGGGAGCTGCAGCCTGGTATTCTTAGTAGGAATGTTGCGATCTGTAGCTTGACATATGTTTGGCCTGCTAACGCTTGCAATGCCAGCAAGCTTGACGTTGAGCGACCTTGTTTGCGTGGTGAATGATCTCGCTTCTAAAACAGAGTAAAGTGCACAGAAGTATGTGACAGTTACTAAAGCCTCAGCAGCAACTCAAATCATGTATGTGAAGTAAAATATGTGGTGAAAGAGTGCTTTAAGGAAAATGCAAGCGAGGATCCCTTGAACTACGCAGCTGACTTGATACCCTAGCTTGTGAAGTCCTGACTGGGGTCGAGAACTGGGTCAACCGAGTACCTGTAGTAGGGTGACATAGGAAATTGATTAAAAAGGGAGGTTGCAAAGAGCTGTTTGGGGCATGGCTGGCCCCCTGGTGAAGGTGCGACCCCTGTCGTCAGTGTGTGTTTTTTTTTTTTTTTATGAACGCACTTTTTTTTTTTTTTTTGTACCTGAGGGAATACCGTCTAAACCTGGTGCAGGATGGACCAACTGGAACTCTACTGACCTAAAGGGGATTGACAGAGAATAGGTGAATGGCCGATTTGCCACTGGAGACAAAGAGTGGCCGATTTGAGCCACTTGCATAGATGCTTGCAATGATTGCAAGTAAGCAGCCTTATCAGGAAGGCGAAAAAAAATATAGCGGAATTTGAGCATGTTGGAATGACAGACCGAAACAATGTACAAACAGATGGAGTGAGATGTGTATGTTTATGCTTGATAAGAGTAATGTAAAGCCGAGGATCCGAATCGTTGTGTCGCCGCAATGTCACACCGATGTGACTAGATTCAGTCTGGTCTGAAGAGAGTTTAAGGGTGTGGTGTGAATAATCGAGGATCTGTATCGTTGTGCCTCTGCGTTTGTAGCGCCGATGCGACTAGACTTAGATCGGGCTGGAGTGTGAGTAATGGTGGGGTTTGTAGTGCCGAGGACCTGAATTGATGTGGCGCTGATGCAACTAGATTCGGATCGGGCTGGAGGGTCAGTGAATGGTGTTGTATGTAGGGCAGAGGATTTGCGACTTGATTCGGATGTGGCTGTAGTGTAAGTGAATTTTGTAGATTTGTGTCGTTCGTGCCACTGAGGCGACTTGATACGAATGGTCCTAAACTGTGGGCTGACAGGAGTCATTAAGTCGCAGATGCGACTGGACTTGAATGAGGTACAAAATCTTTACGAATGGGTGGTAGTGGCTCTTGAAAAACCTACTAGGTACAAATACATGCAAATGATATGGTAAAATTTCTACAAAGCGGTGAGAATAAGGCAAGGGACTTACGACAGGTGGTGACAACAGTTTATGAACGAGGAACATGATAACCAACCGTTTGTAGGAAGGGTAATAACAAATCCTACCTGTGATAGCGAGCATGGAACGATCAGCGAAAACCTACGAACGGGGAACTGCAACACCCTGGAATTCGAAAACACAGATTCACGAACACGCAGTGAGCTGGCAGAGTCGGCTTGGTGACATAATACCGCGCACTGGAACCGACAAAGACCAGTGTGGGTGGTCTGCTTAAATACGCCCCGGGCTCCTCCCATAATTTCAGGCCACCAAACTGGCTTTCTATTATAGCTCAGATTACCCATGAGATGTAAGTTACAACTGCATACATGCAGTGTACAAAATCAACAAGTTTCACAGTGGTCGCTTCTTTGAGACAAGCATGGCAGTCTAGATATGATTAGAATCCAATGAAAAACATACAGCATAGCATCCGAAATAGTATAAGTAATAAATTAATAAAAATGAATAGTGGAAAGCCAACACCCACCCAAAAAAAGAGATGGATGAAAGAAAGATTTGAGTTGTCTTTGAGGTATTTAATCTTACAGATGGTACGCCCAGTAGTGCATCAAGGGTGTTGGAGGAAACCAGATTATCCAGAGTAAACTCACACAAGCTTAGAGAGAGCTCCATGCATGATGCATCCTGGATGGAATACAATCGGAGGACCCTAGTACAGCAAGGCAAAAGTACTAATTGCCAAGCCACTGTGTTGCCTTCTAAATGTATTATTGTATTTTTTGCTGTAATTTAGGCTGCTAAGTGCTGCAGCAAGGGTTAAAAAACCCTGAGCTGACAGCACTTGGATAGTCAGACTTAAAATCACTTCATCCCTTACAATCACCCCTTTTTAGCACATATACTGTATGTTACAATGAACCATTGCAATTCAAAATGGCAGCTAATCACTGTGACATACATGCATGGTGTACTTTTAGCCCACAGAAAACTGTACCTACCATAAAATTGCTGTTTGCTTATGTTTGCTTCCCAATCGTCCCCTGATGAGGCTTGTTTTGAAGCTGCAAAAATAGAAATTTGAGAGATGCTGGCACTATGCAGCAGGCATCTCAATGGCCAAACCTTTCACACAATCCTCAACATCTACCTCCCTGGGTGAATGATGGGTGCGGCAAACCCTAAATTATTACCTAAATCTCCTGAATTAGATGCTAAAAGATGCTCTGCTGGCCTACAAAAAATCCTAAGGTTAACTTTTTTCTACTATGCTTGTAAAAACACAGTGGTCTTCCCATTAATTATCTGATCTGTGAGTGCACCATTGCATGCAATGGAGTTCCACCCTGCAGATGTTCAACTGCCTGTGAACAAGGTACAGAGGTCAACAACTACATTATGTACTACGGCAGGGAGTGTGTGCTTCCAAGAGCCCAGCTAGTGGCAGCTAGACAATCAAGGATGTACATCCAAAAATATCATTGCTCCGATTTCTCTAAATCCAAGAAATATATATAAATATATAAAATTATATTTATAAATTATTTGGTTAGGATAACTGCTAGAAGAATGAGGTCATTCTTCTTATCTTTTATTACCAAAAGTGCTGACAATATCATTGCAGCAAAGCAAAGGAGTGGACCAATTTCAGTGACTCACTTCTATTTCTGCAAATTTTAAATTAGATCTTGAAATATTTTCGTGGAAATCTGTCCAAAGGGAATTGTCTAGGCTGCCATTGCTGACCTCTCCTTCTAAAAATGCAAGTTGTTTGGTTGCCTTGCTTATCCAATGGCTTCAATAGTTTCTGAGGATTACTAGGGAAAAGTGGAACTTGGACTACATCATATACTCAACTTTATCTTAGAGAAAGCACTTAGGACAGTAATTGAGCAAGATGAGGAAGAAGACCCCAATGATTCATATCATTGATAACATGTCTTGTTCCCTAAATTCTTCTGTAACAATTTGGCTGCCACTACTTACCCATGGAGCAGCAGTTATGGCCAAGGGCTATATTTCTTGTATTACAGGTATGTTAAATCACCAGAGGCATTACAAGTTTATGTCTACCGACTAGCTCATATTTTACGAGGTACTAGTACACAAAGAGACTCTTGTGCAAAAAATGATCAAATATGTTTTATTCCCTTGCATAGTGCTTGTTAAGCGATAATAGCGATCTACGATGTCTACAAAAGAAGAAGTTGAATAGGATTGTTGTGTTGTCCATTCACTAAAATATATTTTATTCTATGCAATCTATAGAATCTTTATGTTTGCAACACCCATGTTTTATTATGCTTTCCTGTTGTGCAGCAATGAACAGCAAGCTTTGTTCTCATTAAATAAAAGAAATCTCATCCATTTCAGATATTTTAATAAACAGGTCAAAGTGTACAAGGTTATGCCATTTGTTCTCTTTAAATGCTGGATTGTAAATGTCTCTAAACATGTAATAGAACTGCTTACAAGTCCTGCTTTTTGTACAGGTTTTGACACATACTCCCCAGAATAAAAAGAAGAGTGACATTTAGTTACAGTGTTGCTGGTCCCAGCTATAAAATTATTCTTCCTTTCTTAACCACTTGCCGACCAGCTCACGTAGATATACTGTGACAGGTTGGCTCTCCTGCGCGAAATGACAGACATGTATGTCAATCCGTACCTGTACGCTGGCGACCCGTGATCATGGTGAGGAGAGGCAGAACAGGGAAGTGCCTATGTAAACAAGGCGATTCCCCGTTCTGCCAGATGACATAACAGAGATCTGCTGCTCCCAGTGATCGGGAACCGTGATCTCTGTCATGTCCCAATAAGCCCATCCCCCCCACAGTTAGAACACACCCAGGGAACACACTTAACCCCTTGATCACCCCCTAGTGTTAACCCCTTCCCTGCTAGTGTCATTTTTACATTGATGCATTTTTATAGCACTGAAAATCGCAGATTGCCGTCATTACCAGTAAAAACAATTAAAAAAAATAAAAGTTCCTAAATCTATCCTGTAGTTTGTAGACACAATAACTTTTGTGCAAACCAATCAATATACACATATTGCATTTTTTTTTACCAAAAATATGTAGAATATATATCGGCCTAAACTGATGAATACATTTTTTTTTTAATATAAATATTTTTTAGGATATGTATTATAGCAGAAACTAAAAGGTTACAGCTTTTACTTAAAGCTAAACACTTGATAAATTACAAAACTTGATAAAGTACAAAACGTGTGTGTAAGCAGGTGCTGTTGTAAGACAAAATACATAAAAAGCTGCTGCTTAATATACACATAATGAACCTACACATAATAAATGTAAAAAATAATAATAAGTGTATTAAAATGAAAATTCAGTAAAAAAAACAATAAAAGAATAAAAAAATAATAAATAAATATTGTAAAAAAAAATGTGAATAAATAATAATAATAATTATGAATAAAAGAGTAGAAAAACATTATTATATATACACCACTGATGTTACCATTTGATGTATATGTGAAAAACCATATGTGTATATCCACATGTCCGGAAGAACAACATCTCCATGACATGTGTAAAAAACACACACGCAAATATATATATACATATGTGTATGTACACATATGTGCACATGCAATGCTCCCATATACACATGAAGAATATAAAAACAAGAAAACATGCATATGAGCAAAAAACACACATATGAGCGGAAAAAGGGACATAAGAGAAAACAAAAAGGAAAAAGTCAGTCACGGGCAGATTAATAGGATTATGTTGAAAAACAAAGCATATAATAGTATGCTGGCATTTACAGTCAAATAAAGTTAATGCAACGAATGTAATACATTCCAAAAAAATAATCAATATATCAGGCATATCATTTTAATTTTTTTCTGTTTACGACCCTCACGTCCTCAGCCAGGTGTATTTGTTTGAGCTCCTGCCCACTGCGCAAGCGCCATTTTTTCCCTGTCAGGATGTGTTTCCATCTTCCTCCTCGCTGGACGCTGCAACCCCTTTGGATGGCCGTGCATGCGTGTCAGTGGGAGCACGACTCATGATGTCACTCCGCTTGAGCCACCATCTTTGATGTGGGCGGGGGTGATGCCGTGTGCCACGCACTTGGGGGATTGTGAGACTGATATTTCCCCATGTATTGGCTTCATATTCCATCCCCCTTCTTCTATATGAAAATTAAGGGATGTTTTGAAGCACTTTATCCAATCTGCCTCCTGTCACCAGTGACATATCTCCTCCAGGTATAGCTTTTTCTTTGGGTCTCTTAAAGTAATATATATGTGCTTTTATGCCATTAATAATCCCTGCTAACATATATTGTAACCCTATTGTAACCCTATTGGGGCGCTTTGTCTGATGCTCTGACCAAACTTTCTATATGCTGTTTTTTCACCCCCAGCTTTCCTTGCTGAGTCAGTCCTGGTTTGCACACGGGGGATCACTGTGTCTGCCTCTCTTCGGAGTGAGAAGATAACACTTTTCCCACTCTCTCTTTCTCCATTACCCACTGTGGCCATCTGGCTTCTTTGTTTAGTGTTTTGGACCCTACTTATCTATGGACATGTGAGTATGTGAATAATGGGATCTATATGTGTGTTTTTTTTTGCTTTTGCTTTTTTCGTCTGTTGTCATTTTTTGAAACTGCGAATGCTTATTGGATATAGAATGTTTACTAAATAATTATTTTTAGATTATCATTAAAACCTTAAACTACATATCGAACTATCCTTGAAGAAGGAGTTTATCATCCCCTGTAACGCGTAGGAAATACGTTTGTATTTTATGCTTCCATATTTTTGTTATATGTATAAATGTTTGGGTACTATATGCATCTTCTGTGTTATGTACAAAAACCCAATCCTTAAAGTGGAGTTCCACCCAAAAATGGAACTTCCACTTTTTGGATTCCTCCCCCCCTCCGGTGTCACATTTGGCACCTTTCAGGGGGGAGGAGGGAGCAGATACCTGTCTAATACAGGTATTTGCTCCCACTTCCTGGCATAGCTCACCGCGGCACTTGCGGTGACCTATGCCACTTCCGGCACCTACCCCGTCCTCCCCCGCTGTATTCTGTGAGACACAGGACACAGCAGGGACCTGGGAGGACACGCAGTGTGACTTGCGCATGCGCAGTAGGGAACCAGGAAGTGAAGCCGCATGGGGTTGATTTACTAAGGCCAAAAAGACTGTGCACTTTGGAAAGTGCAGTTGCACACTGCAAGAGCAGTTGCTCCAGAGCTTAGTAAATGAGCAGAAGCTATGCTGACTTTCATCAACCAATCATGTGCAAGCAAAAATGCTGTTTTTTTATTTTCCTTGCATGTGATTGGGTATTCTTTGCAAAGTGAAGCTTTACCTCATTTATGAAGCTCTGGAGCAGCTGCACTTGCAGACTGCAATTGCACTCTCCAAGGTGCACAGTCTATTGGCCTTTAGTAAATCAACCCCTATGTGTGGCTGAAAACTAACACTGCACATCACCCTGAACACACCATCCCCACCGTGAATCATGGTGGTGGCAGCATAATGTTGTGGGGATGCTTTTCTTCAGCAGGGACAGGGAAGCTGGTCAGAGGATGGAAAGATGGATGAAGCCAAATACAGAGCAATCTTAGAAGAAAACCTGTAATGCCACGTACACACGATTGGAAATTCCCCCAGCAAAAGTCCGATGTAAGCTTTTGGTCGGAAATTCCGACCGTGTGTATGCTACATCAGACTTTTGCTGGCAGAATTCCCGGCAGCAAAAGATTGAGAGCAGGTTCTCTAATTTTCAGTCGTAAAAAGTTCCGATTGGAAATTCTGATCGTCTGTACAAATTCCGACGCGCAAAATTCCTACGCATGCTCGGAAACAATTCGACGCATGCTCATAAGCATTGAAGTTCATTTTCTCGGCTCGTCGTAGTGTTGTACGTCACCGCGTTCTTGACGGTTGAGAACTTTTGTGGGACCGTGTGTATGCAAGCCAAGCTTGAGCGGAATTCCTTCGGAAAAAGCATCCAAGTTTTTTCCAACGGAAATTCCACTCATGTGTACGGGGCATTAGAGTCTGCAAAGGACTTGAGACTGGGGCAAATATTCACTTTCCAGCAAGACAACGACGCTAAACATACAGCCAGAGCTACAATGGAATGGTTTAGAATAGATCAAAGCATATTCATGTGTTAGAATGGCCCAGTCAAAGTCCAGACCTAAATCCAATTGAGAATCTGTGTCAAGACTTGAAAATTGCTCTTCACAGACACTCTCCATCCAATCTGACAGAGCTTGAGATATTTTGCAAAGAAAAACGAGCAAAAATTTCACTCTCTAGATGTGCAAAGATGGCAGAGACATCCCCAAAAAGACTTGCAGCTATAATTGCAGCCAAAGCTGGTTCTACAAAGTATTGACTCATACTTTACATTTATTTTATTTGTAAAACATTTGGAAAATCATTTATCACAATTATGTGCCACTTTGTGTTGTTCTATCACATAAAATCCTCAAAAAATAAATTTACATTTTTGGTTGTAACATGACAAGATGTGGAAAATTTCAAGGAGTATGAATACTTTTTCAAGGCACTGTATGGTTGCAGGGAAGAGGCCCCTGTTTTCATCAACATGTTTCTCCCCCAAATGTTGAGGGTATGTGGCCTGATATGGTTCAGAAGAGGGGCATTGCACACCCTCCCCCACCCATTCCTGGCCTGCCAGGCTGTGTGCTCAGAATATTTAAAAAAAAAAAGATGTTAATTCACTTTTCCCCATGGGGGGTCCCTATTGCATTATGAAATGCAAGATAACTTAAAGTGGCAGTGGCAATAAAGTCTGTGTGTTTAAGATCCTCTGGCAGGCAGGGGTCTCTTCTGATATAAGTGTCCCCCCTGCCTGTCAGTGGGTAATATGCTCAGCTCAGTTCACATTTAAAATCTGCTCTGTGTGCCCCGGCAATGTCACTTCCATGCACATGCGTGGGAGTGACGACACCGCAACCCGGCCACTCAAACAGCCAAAGATAGGAAACCCGGAAGGAACACCAGGGAAAGTGAAAGCCCCAGGGAAGCCATGATGGCTCTCCGCCAGAGTTCCGTTTGCAGGTAAGTTTGACTTAAACCTGCAGGAGGACCAGATTTTGTATTTTTAGGAGTGGACTTTACTACGGCTTTAAGCTTGCAGGGAAATGTGAACTACTATTGAATTTTAAACAGCTTTATTTCTTTTGTAAATGTCTATACTATTTTGTTTACATGGTAGATATGCACCAATTCACAGGCAAGATTAGGGATAGTGCATTTTTTTGCAGCACTTTTAGCGTTAATAATTTCACTGCTTCTTGGAAAAGTGTTTTTTTTTTCTTTTTTTTTGCATTGGTTGGTACATGTCCCCTGTGGCCGTGTCTAGCAATACCTTTGCTATTAATTCTATTAAACCTATAAAACCTAGAAATTAAAAATTAATTTCACAGATTTGGCTCCCATAGACTTTAATGGGGTTTTCGGCATGCAAACTTATGATATTGTACAGGAGGCTGGGGATGGGTGCTGGAGGTAGATATGAATCACTGTTGATTGGGATATGGTCCATGTAGGGGGGGCGATAAAGAACAGTTTTAGAGTACTCAGGATTAAACCCACCTGAGAGACTGAAAAGGGAAGAAAGCAGCCAGCAGGTAAATGAGGTGGTGTGGAAGGGTGTGTGTGAAAGGGCTGTGGGCCGTTTGTCTGCTGAGACGCTGCTGGTGTCCCCCGACCCTTTCTGGACCTCTGGAGCAGACAGGAACTTCAAAACCCTTTTGTGGGACAAGTTTAATCTGGCAGTGAGCTGAAGCTTTGTGTTGTACCAGAGTTTATGGTCTGTTGAGTTTGTTTTGCTGAATATAAGCTACTTTTGGTTGCCCTTCTTGAAGATATAAAAACTGTTTGTTTTTACAAAAGACATGGCTGGCTAGTATTCTGGACTTGCAAATATTACAACATGTTTGGCCGAACCTCCGTGAACCAAACCAAAATATATTTAGTACATTTTTGCAATAGACTCACATTTTCCCATGTTTTGTATCCCCTTTCCGACCAGCCGCAGCAGTTATACTGCCGCAGGTTGGTACTGCTGCGTGAGTTGTGGTAGCTATACATTCTCTCTTTAAGACGCTGTAGCGTGCCCCCACAGCGTGTCCCCAGAGCCGATGCGCGTGCCCAGCAGGCGCGATGACCACCGGGCACCCGCGATCGCTCTTGACAGAGTGAGAACCGGGATCTGTGTGTGTAAACACACAAATCCCGGTTCTGTCAGGGGAGAGGAGACAGATCGTGTGTTCATACTAAGTAGGAACAACAATCTCTCTCCTCCTCTAGTGAGCCACATTCCCCCTCACAGTTAGAACACACAAAGGGAACATATTTAACCCCTTGATCGCCCCCTAGTGTTTAACCCCTTCCCTGCCAGTGACATTTATACAGTAATCAGTGGCTATTTTTAGCTCTGATCGCTGTATCAATGTCACTGGTCCCAAAAAAGTGACAAAAGTGTCCGATGTGTCCATCGCAATGTTGCAGTCCTGATAAAAATCGCAGATCACCACCATTACTAGTAAAAAAATAATAATAATAATAAAAATGCCATAAATATATCCTCTATTTTGTAAACGCTTTAACTTTTGCGCAAACCAATCAATTCACGATTATTGCGATTTTTTTTTTACCAAAAACATGTAGAAGAATACATATCGGCTTCAACTGATGGAGAAATTCGTTTTTTGTTTTTTTTGGGGGGGATATTTATTATAGCAAAAAGTACAAAATATTGTGTTTTTTTCAAAATTATCGCTCTTTTTTTGTTTATAATGCAAAAAAGAAATACCGCAGAGTTGATAAAATACCACCAAAAGAAAGCTCTATTTGTGGGGAAAAAAAGGACATAAATTTTGTTTGGGTACAACGTCGCACGACCGCGCAATTGTCAGTTAAAGCGACGCAGTGCTGTATCGCAAAAAATGGCCTGGTCAGGAAGAAGGCAAATCCATCCAGCGCTGAAGTGGGTATATAGCAGAGAACAAGGTAGGTATGACAGGAATGTAGCACACCCCTAAGGAGCCACAAGTAGAAAGGGATTCCCCACCCTGCACAGCCTGGCACACCGCACTTTAACAGCACACTTGAGGCAAGGAACAGTCCAGTGCTTTGTTCTGTGTTTTTATTAGGAGGTTTAACTTGGATAAGGAGAAGGGTAATATAGGATACCCGCTTGACTTTAGTAGAACTTTCAGGGACAACTTCTTCAGTCTAGCTATTTACCCTCCTCAGCTTCCTCCAGCACAACTCTTGCTTGAAGCACTACAACACCCAGGACCAGCTGGCACTGTTAGATTGGTTGAAAATGCCCTTTACAGGCAGGGACCACTGGCCCCTTGTTTGTGTAGCAAAGTCCTAGTGCCCAGCTGTCCTTCTGAAACTATTAATCCCAGCACCACCTCTTCAGGCACCTGGCTGCAATTGCCCCTATCTCCATCCCTATTGGCTAAACTTCCACAGTCCTCCCAGACTGAATCTGCATCCATCACAAACTGCTCTCACCCAGTCCTCTCAGGCTGCCTCTCATTCCTCCCCAACTTTAACACTCACCAGCCCACCTGGCTATCTTCCTCCCTGGAAATTTCCTCGGCAGTGTTCTCCTCCTGCTTTCCTCACACCAGCTCCTGTGCCACTGGTCAGGACACCCCTGTGTGTCGTGAAGATGGTCCCTTTTGCACCTAAACCCAGGCCCGAGGTCATGACCTCTCCACCGACAGCCTAACACTTTATCTCCCGTCTTCCACCCAAACTCCACTGCCCCAGCTGGGCAGACCCTGAGTATTTGAGGGGGGCTGCCAACTGCCAACCCATCTGTTGGAGATTGGTCAGGGCCCTCAGAATACTCCAGACAGTTCCTCCTCACCTTCACTCCCATTCTTTTGGAAGTTTTCAGCAAATTCCAAGAAGTAGGGGGAGGTCCCAAATATGATGCTTGTGAGTCATCCAGCCCTCCCTGAGTCACTCACCCTGACCCAGAAAAAAAACACAGGCTTGGCTGCCAGCCAAACCAAGCCAAACAATTTTTCTACATTAACAAAAAAACTATTCTAGCACACTAGAGGGTGCTACAGGAAGTTAGGCCATCCCCTGGATTTCTGACAGGTATTTATCTGTACCTGTAGTGTTTTAATGAGCCAAGTCATGGGGAAATGTGCATGCAATACAAAGATGTACTGAATATGTTTTTTTTTATGTTTTTCATTTTTATTCTTTTTTTTGTCCAGACATACACTTTTTGGTAAGTCCACTTTAAAACCTTCAAGCATCTGTTTCTTTTGGTAGTTTATTTTATTTCTAACCAGGTTGACCCCAAAGTGTGTATGTGTGATGAAGACTGATGGAAATATTTCTAAAGACTCTGTAAAGTTTTACATAAGATATCACTGTTGTATAAATATAAGAAATAGGAGTGCTAGGAAAGGGTGGTACTTGCATTTATGTATACAGTACTTAATTCTTGTGATAAAAATAATAGACATAAAAACATTAAAAATAAATAGCTTTTGTGTTTTAAATATTTGTTTAAACATCGAACAATAATTATGTGGTACAGTGTCTTTATTTGAGCGCTAAAGAAAAAAAAAATGCCTGTTTGGTCTAATCCTCCTCTACTCAGATTCTTTTCTCATGTCACTGGAGGAGATCTTGCCAAGGAAAACACCTACTTACCAAGACAAACTGCTTCTCGGCTGCTGCTCTTGTTAGCACGTCATTATAAAACAGTCAATAAATGACAATTAGCGCTCGGTTTGTTTTAGTGCGCCGTACCAAACTGGCCATACAGTCTTTCTTTCCCCAAGACATTAACAGGCTTTTTTGCTTTTCTTATATTGATCTATGTACATTAAATATTTCAGATGTAAAGACGTTCTAGTTTTGTGGATAGTACGGGGTTTCCTGTTTATGAGTCACTATTAATAAGAAAGGTGCCACATGATATTTTTCAGCTGAGGCTTTTGACACAGCACTGTGTTGGGGGAGGGGAGGGGGGTAAATCCTTTTTCGAAGAGGGTGGTCTGACATTGACCTCCTGACTCCCAGAAACGTCTGGCAGAATTATTATAAAGGAACAGTAGTTCACAAGAAAGATTTGCTGTTTTAACATATTTAATTAGGGTCTTCTTTTGAAAATCTGCTTTTATCCTCAACAAAATTATGATTAGATCATTTTTGGAATATTTAGGAAAGGAAAATGATTAAACTATCCAATCTAAACGCCAAGCAAACAGCTAAATACACATATGAGGTTCACATATAGAAGTTGTTTTCTCTGCTAAAGTAGTTGTCTCTGTCCACCCAGTTCTGAGATTTACACAGCTCTGACACACAGCAAAGCCCTATCTGGCAGGGCAGTTTTAGTAACACTATGGGGTGTATTTATAAAAAAGGAAATGAGCATTTATTTGAGTTATTCATCTTACAAAACTGCATGTACTTTCTTTCTGTGCGAATGCCAACAATATTGAATGTTACTAGGCTATTTTCTCTCCAGGTAGGATGTTCTTCATTCATAAAAAAGAAAGAAGGACGGCGCCCTCTAAGTGCAGCATGTATGTTAAAAATATTTATTACAATAGATAAAAACACTCACATTTGAGTTGCTAAAAACCAGCATGTAAAGTAGTTTCATCCGCGTGCTCTCGGGGGATGTGGGTGTCACGGGCCAGTGGAGGGGTTCCTGGGACGTGAGTCCTGTAACCTGGGTCCTGGTAGCTGTTCTGGTGGTGCCGAGGGTCCTCAGAGCCTCCGGGCGGCCAGGATATCGGTCATGGATCCTCCGTGGAGCGCCGTGCTGACCTGCGTCTTTACTTCCGGGAGCGGGGTGAGGCGGGCGGTGCTTCGAGTTCGGAGCATGCGTGCTCCTTCATCAGGCTATGCATATCCATGACCGATATCCTGGCCGCCCGGAGGCTCTGAGGACCCTCGGCACCACCGGAACAGCTACCAGGACCCAGGTTACAGGACTCACATCCCAGGAACCCCTCCACTGGCCCGTGACACCCACATCCCCCGAGAGCACGCGGATGAAACTACTTTACATGCTGGTTTTTAGCAACTCAAATGTGAGTGTTTTTATCTATTGTAATAAATATTTTTAACATACATGCTGCACTTAGAGGGCGCCGTCCTTCTTTCTTTTTTATTTGTTCCAGAGCTTCTTCTAGCTTTTATAGACTGGCTGCCTTCCATTTATTCAGCATCATTTTATCCTTACATGGACTAATACCTGAACTTGTTGTGAAACATTAACTACCACCATCAAGTTCCCCCTCTCAGGAACCCCCAACCCACCCCCTTCCCCCCACCATTTTTAGTTATATGTACTCGGCTACCTCCATTGTGCGCCATATTAACCCCTTGATCGTTTTGTTCTTCATTCATAAAAGTAGCATGAATCAGAATACCACATTAAGGCCACTAGATAGCGCTGACAATAATCGTAAATAAGTATTTATTCCCTATGAGCCTCAGTCCCATCAAGTGGCCATCTTTTTTTTCAGTTTCACACTATTCTTATGAATGAAGAACAACTCTTCTGGAGAGAAAATTGCCTAGTAAGATTCAATATTGCCGCCACTAGCACAGAACAAATATGCATACAGCAGTTGACTGATTGGCCAATCTCTCTTTCACTCTGATCACTCCTTCTATCAGTATGTCTCTTGCTAGCAAGTGACCCGATTAGCATTCTGCTGTACAGGGGGACTAAAGGAAGCTGAGAATAAATCACATTCAGGTACTTACATTGTTTGCATTTAGAAAATAAATTGAATTATGTATTTATAAATTCAGAGCTCCATTCTTTTGTGTTTTTACAGTATATCTACCTGAAGTTCAGCTATAATTGCTTCTGAAGGGATGATGTTGTTGTGCAGATAAAAACACAAATTAATGGCAAAACAGATTTACATTTGTGCATTGTGGAAATGCACGCATTGCACAAAAAAGCACACCCCTATTACAGGTGCATGGTGGTGCCATCAATTCTTAACGACACCCATATACACCTTGCTTAACAAAGTACCAGGCATTGTGGTGAAGCACGGTTGTAAAAAAAAGGGTCATGCACTTTTGTGTGACTTTTGCACGTAGGATAGCCCATTGAAATGAATAGGCTGCCCTAAATGCAATGCATAAATACTTGCAAAAATGCGTACGCACCATCGCACCCGCATAGTTGTAAATGGAGCCTTAATAAACCAGAGCTATAACAAGAAACCACAGAAAAAAAAATCTTCTTTTCTTAAGGAGAACATCTATATATAATAGAAAGCAACTAGTAAAATGTGAAAATGAATATGAATAATGTTTGTAGTAGCTAAGTGGTTAGCACTTCTTCCTGGCAGCACTAGGGTCAACAGATTAAATTTCAGCCCTACCTGCTTGGAGTTTGCATGTCCTCCCTGTGCCTGCTTGGATTTCCTCCCACACATTCCAAAGACATGGTGGTGGGTTAATTAGCTCCTGTCTAAATCGGCCCTAGTATACAGTATGTATGAGTGTATGAGTGTGTGTTAGGGACCGTACATTGTAAGATCCTTGAGGGCAGGGACTGATGTGAATGTGCAATATATGCAAAGCGCTGTGTAAATTGTTGGCATTATATAAATGCCCGCAGTAAATATTATTTTTCCTTTTTTAATAAAGGATTTGTCAAAAAACTGTTTCCTGTGGTTATTACTTCTTTGGTGAATGGGTAAGGGTACGATGTACCCGCTACCCATTCACATGGGGACGGGGGATCTGGGGGCCCCATTGTTAAAGGTGGCTTCCAGATTCCGATAAGCCCCCTGCTTGCAGACCCCGACAACCACAGCCCAGGGTCATCGGGAAGAGGCCCTTGTCTCCCATGGGGACAAGGTGCTTTGAGATGCCCCCCAAAGCACCCTCCTCATGCTGAGAGCAAGCGACCTGGTATGGTTCAGGAGGGGAACTTGCTTGTCCCCCCCTTTCCTGGCCCGCCAGCCTGCATGCTCAGATATGGTATGGATTTTGGGAGGGGACCCACGCCATTTTTTAAAAGATTTTGTCTTGAAGTTTCCCTTAAAATCTGTACCAGACCTAAAGGTCTGGTATGGATATTGGGGGGGACCCCACATCATTTTTTTTTTATTTCAGTGTGGGGTTTTTCTTAGAATCCATACCAGACCCAAAGGGCCTGGTATGGACTGAGAGGGGGAGACCATGCCGTTTTTCTTTCTTTTTTTTTAAATAGTCTGCGATTGCAACCGTGATTCAATTTAAATGTGATTTGACTCATTTTTTTTCTTTAGAAATGTCATTTTTGCTGTAGAATGTTCTGTACATCCTATAGATGTGCCACTTTACAGGCAGACTAAGGGGACCCCCCCCGGGCACTATATTTAAAGGAATTTTTAATTTGTATTGTTTCACTTAAAGTGGGGTTCCCTTATACGGGCATGCAGCCTGGCAGGTCATTAAAGGGGGGACGAGCGAGCGCCCCCCTATCTCACCCTCCCACTGAACCATATCAGGCCACATGCCCTCAACAAGTATAACTTTTACGCAAACCAATTAATGCTTATTGGGATTTTTTTACCAAAAACATGTAGCAGAATATGTATTGGCCTAAATTGATGAAGAAATTAGATTTTTTTTTTTTTTTTATTGGGTCTGTTTTATAGCAGAAAGTAAAAAATATATATATATTTTTTTAAATTGTCGCTCTGTTTTTGTTTATAGCACAAAAAATAAAAAAAACGCAGAGGTGATCAAATATCACCAAAAGAAAGTTCTATTTATGAGAAAAAAAATACATTTTATTTGGGTACAGCGTCACACAACCGCGCAATTGTCAGTTAAAGTAACGCAGTGTCGTATCGCAAGGTTAACCTTCCCTCTTTCTGTTTTCCCTCTCTCCGTTTCAGATGGAATTCAGAATAGTTTCAAAATAATTTGACCCTGGTCTATTCCTCACAGGTAAAATCACCTTCAAACTTTACCTTTGCTATTAAAACATAAAGATATACAGATTCTAAACAGGGCAATTACAAAACTTTTTATGGAAAAAAGGCAACCTGAGAATAGCTTTGACCAAACGTTTTCTCCCGAAGAGTGAGGACGGAGCCATTCTCCCCAACATTAGAGTGTACAAACTAGCTTGCTTACTCAGAACAGGATTTGACTGGATTTTACAATCGTCTAAATACTCCAACTATGGTCTAGAATCGGACATGGTATATCCATTCAACTTAGCCGCTCTCTTGCATAGCTCGCTACAGAAAACTCCAAGACATATTAAACAAAACTTGCTTTTCAGGGACACAATAATTGCTTGGCGGGAAGTGAGGAAAAAATTGGGCTTATCACCCTATGTATCCAAGTTTCTTCCAATCCAAGGTAACCCAATGTTCTCACCAGGTCTCCTATACGAACCATTCTCCAAATGGAGGGACAAAGGGCTAACCAATGCATATGCTCTCTACCATGGAGCGCACAATACCTCAAACCATTTCAACTTCTAGCAAAATAATTCAGTCTACCTCTTCACCATTTTCTGCATATTATGCAATACACGGATTTCATCAGTAAAACTTGCCCGAAGAGAATTTTAAGATTCCAACCTTCATTCATAGATAAGTTAAATGCAGACAACCGACACTCCATATCGGACATATACCGCCCTCTAATCAGGAAATTCACAAAGTCTCTGCACAACACCTCTATGGCATCCTGGTTAAAAGACCTTCCGGGTCAAGCAGACTTATGCCCCGTACACACGGTCGAACTTTGTTCAGACATTCCGACAACAAAATCCTATGATTTTTTCCGACGGATGTTGGCTCAAATTTGTCTTGCATACACACGGTCACACAAAGTTGTCGGAAAATCCGATCGTTCTGAATGCGGGGACGTAAAACACGTACGTCGGGACTATAAACGGGGCAGTGGCCAATAGCTTTCATCTCTTTATTTATTCTGAGCATGCGTGGCACTTTGTCCGTCGGCTTTGTGTACACACGATCGGAATTTCCGACAACGGATTTTGTTGTCAGAAAATTTTATCTCCTGCTCTCCAACTTTGTGTGTCGGAAAATCCGATGGAAAATGTCCGATGGGGCCCACACACGTTCGGAATTTCCGACAACACGCTCCGATCGGACATTTTCCATCGGAAAATCTGACCGTGTGTACGGGGCATTAGACAACATCCTAACAGGCTACAAGATAACCAGACACATTACAACACGCGAATCCTGGAGGGAAACTCAGTTCAAATTGTTGCATAGGGCCTATTATCCGTTTTCAACAAATCATCCTTCCACCTCTGGAAATACCTGCCCATGGTGCTCACTTCCCAAACCATCTTTAATTCACCATCTCTGGCTGTGTCCACGGATAGACAATTACTGGTCTACAATCCTCCATAACATACAAAGAGTGACTAAGTTTATGCCTGACAAGGACCCTATGCTTCTGCTATTCGGTTTCCCACCACAAAGAAAGGATTCCTCAGTGACCTCCAAAGTACTACAACAGGATCAATCACAATGGATACTTCTAACGTTACTCATAGCCCGCAGAAAAATCTTCAACCACTGGATATCCACTGAACCTTCGACCTTTTCCGAAACAATAAAAAATCTCAAAGTCCTATTATGCCAAGAAAAATTAAATACCGTAACCCATCCTGCAAGGTCCAAACAAATGTTTGATAAGAGATGGTCCTCCTTCGTCGCTAACTGCCTAACAGCATCAGAAAGAAAGACTTACTTGGAACCGTCCCCTTTCTCATTCACTGAAAAGGGTCTTTTACCTAGCAAAAAGTCACCTCCTTAATTAACTTTACATCTACATCTTGTCAAGCTTCTCTTCGGAGTTGATTCTTTGTCTTATACCCTATGGTTACTGTCTGGATGTCTACATTACTTTCATAGATGTAACTTGCATAATTCCTTTACTGGTGTGAGGTTATTTACCTGAGTTGTTGTTATCTTTGACACTTAGTTTTCAGGGCATTGTCGGGGGGGCCGAGGGGAGATATTCTCCAAACGTTTCCTTTTGGTCCCCCCCTCCACTTCCCTTTTTAATCCTCTATTTCCAGTTCTCTTTCTCTCGCCCCCTCTTTTCCCCACTTTTAAACCTTTTCCCTCTCTTACCTTCAATACCTTCTCACCTCACCTCTCTCTTAAAACAATACATTCGATGAGTTTGTAAATCTTATAGGATGACAATGTTTGTATCTGAACTCTCGAATGGCATCCATAAAAATATATTTGAAAAAAAAAAAGGGGAGCCCCGTGCCAAAATTTTTTCAAAAATGCAGTGGGGGTCCCCCCAAAATCCATACCAGACCCTTATCTGAGCATGCAACCTGGCCCCCTTGTCAAAAGGGGCTTCCAGATTCCAATAAGCCCCCTGCCCGCAGACCCCCACAACCACCGGGCAAGGGTTGTGGGGAAGAGGCCCTTGTCCCCATCAACATGGGGACAAGGTGTTTTGGGGGGGACCCTAAAGCACCCTTTCCATGTTGAGGGCATGTGGCCTGGTACGGATCAGGAAGGGGGCACTCTCTCGTTCCCCCCCTTTTCCTGTGGCCTGCCAGGTTGCGTGCTCAGATAAGAGTCTGGTATGGATTTTGGGAGGGACCCCCACACCATTTTTTTTTTATTTTAGCACGGGGTTCCCCTTAAAACCTATACCAGACCTAAAGGACCTGGTATGGATTTTGGGGGAGGGGGACCCACGCCATTTTTTTTATAATTTTGGCGCAGGGTACCCCTTAAAGTGGGGTTCCACCCAAAAAAAAAAAACTACATGAAAAATCCTAAAAAAAAATACAAAAAACATTTGGATATTTTTTTTTTTACTCACCTCTAAATGCCTGTTGCTAGTGGGTCCCTTGTAGTCTGCCTCTTCCAGTGCCTGGGCTGGTGACATCACTTCCCCCTCGGCACAGGAAGGGCTCAGCTCTGATCCCTCCCTCCTGTCAATCATCTGGGACCCATTACAGGTCCCAGGTGACTGAGCGGCCAATCACAGCGCTCGGCACCGCTCGCGCATGCGCAGTGGGTGCCAGGCTGTGAAGCCACAGCCCGGCGCCCACAGTTGCAATGCCGGTGCCGCCGAATGTAGGGGGAGACTAGCGGGGCTTCGATCCCCCGCATCGCTGGACCCAGGGACAGGTAAGTGTCCAATTAAAAGTCAGCAGCTGCAGTATTTGTTTTTTTTTTGACTGGAACTCCTCTTTAATATCTATACCAGACCGGAAAGACCTGGTATGGATTTTGGGGGGGACCCCCCACGCCATTTTTTTTAAAATTTTGGCTCGGGGTTCTTCTTAACATTCATAACAGACCAAAAGGGCCTGGTAAGGGATGGTGTAGAACCCCCCCCCCCGGAGGAACCCACCCCGGAGGAACCCACCCCATTTTTTTCAATGATTTTTATCTATATTATCGGGATCCGACAATACATTACAGCCGCAAGCAGTTTTAAATACATTTTTTCCTTTAGAAAAGTAATTTTGCTGTGGGACTGTTATGAACATGGGAAAGATGCACTACTTTACAGGCGGACTATGGAGACCCCCAGGCACGATATTTAAAGGAATACTTCATTTTTATTGTTTCACGTTAAGCATTATTAAAATCACTGCTCCTGAAAAAACGTCAGTTTTTAAAACTTTTTTTGCATTGATACATGTCCCCTGGGGCAGGACCCAGGTCCCCATACACTTTTTATGGCAATAACTTGCATATAAGCCTTTAAAATGAGCACTTTTGATTTTTCACATTCATGTCCCATAGACTTTAACGGTGTTTGCGTGTTCTCACGAATATTTTGCATGTTCTGCTGCGAATCGACCCAGGGGTTGTTTGACTCATCCCTAGTCTCCACCCACTATCTTACAGAATGTTCTCCAACACTCTGAAAACAGGGGGAGGCATCAGAGAGCTACTGAGATAAGTCATCCTGACCTGAACTCCAATAAACCCTGACCCAATTAAGACTCACCAGCTTAAATGTGAGTCAGAGTATGGTTTGCCTACACTCACTTCTAGCACACACTAGAGGGTGCTACATATAATTCACAAAGGGATAACTTGGCAACTGTAGAACAATAAATTTGCATTCCACTAGGTATTCAGTGCAACAATAGGTCATATATGTAGACAACAATTTGTAATCCACAAGGATTCCATAGGTTGGATTGCCTTTTTAGGCTACATTCACACGTGCAATCAAGGGGTAAAGTTTGCTGTGTTTAGAAGCGGCTAAATTTTGCCTCTGGATAAAGCACTACTCTGTACTATGGCCACATACAAACTAGCTGATTAGCTGTGGCCAGTTTGTGTGTGGCCAGAAAGTCCACAGGAACACTAACCCTGGACACACACAGCTTGTGTCTAAAAATGGTCAGAGGTTCTCTTCGTTCAAATGTTCAGGTACATGTGAATCGTGGTGCAGTTGGCCATTGATCTCTAATGTGTGCATGTAGCATTTAGAACCCCCACAAAGAATCTACTGATTCTCGTGCCCCCCACCCTGGCCATCTGTGTGAATGTAGCCTTACAGGCACTATTACTAGACACAATGAGATGAATTTACTAAAGGCAAATAGACTGTGCACTTTGCAAAGTGCAGTTGCACCCTGCAAGAGCAGTTGCTCCAGAGCTTAGTAAATGAGAAGAAGCTCTGCTGACTTCCATCATCCAATCATGTGCAAGCAAATATTTTGCAGTTTTTTTTATTTTCCTTGCACGTGATTGGGTACTCTTTGCAAACTGAAGCCTTATCTCATTTACTAAGCTCTGGCTGTTTAAGTCTCTTTAAAGCATACTCCCTTACCCACTTATACTTACTTTCAATGTGCTTATCCACTGCTGTGTTGATCCATTGGAGCTGCTGTAATTAATCCAGTGATTCAGTGTCTGGGGGTGTCACGCTTAGCCCAGATGCAGGTGGTCAGACATTATAACTGACTACTGTGTTCTTCACCTATTGAAGCCCCCTTCCCCATAAGGCAAGCAGGACTAATGGAACTCGGTTTCCCCTAGGATTTATACACACTGCTATAGTTCCTGGCCACCATGCCAGGGCATGCGTGAACTGAGCAAAGCAAACAAGTACTTGTGGTTGGCAGACAGGCAGAGTGGTTCAATGACAGTCAGGCAGAGTTTAGAGAATAGTCTGATATCTGATCTGATCTGAGGTCATACACAGAGAAATCCAATCTAGCAGAGCAGGGCAGACAAATATGCAGCTTGATCTGGTATTATACACTCTACCACACTCTATCACAAGCATGAGACTGCAGGCTTGGCTAGCTTATAACAGGTTTGGTATTCACGCAGAATCCTTCCAGAATCAATCACCTTTCACTTTCAGGTGGACAGACAGCAAAGGAGAATGCCATAGCCAAAACCAGAATTTTGGAACCAGCAGCTATGATGGAGCAGGATCGCATAAGCTCCTGACAGGGTAGAGCGTGTGACCTTCTCTGATGATCTGGTGCTGGGACAAAGGTGTCCGTTTATGAAGCAGTGATCAGCGGTGATCCCGAGGATCGCCGCTGATCACAGTCCATAGACAGTTTATGTAACAGTGATAATCGGGGGAGAACATGTTTGAACTTGTTCTCTCGCCGATTATCTCTACACACGTAGAATCCTCATTGAATGACACAGTAACGGCCAGTTTATGAAGCGGTGATCTCACCGCTTCACTGGCGATCTGTGTCAGAATTCACACTCCCAGGTTCACCAGCTCAGAGGTGGTGAATCGGGGAGTGAAGAGGAAATCTGGGGGGATCTGAGGGGAAAGGAGGAAGATTTTTAACTTCCTTATGCCTCGTTCAGACCCCCCAACACTGTAAGCATGTCCCCCTGTCATATTTATGTGTATACATATATATACATATATACATATAATGTGTATATGTATATATATATCATGTGTGTGTATATACATGTATATATAATGTGTGTGTGTGTATACATATGTGTATAATGTAGGGGGACTCGTTATTTTATTAACATTAATCCACGCCGTTGAGCGGTGATAATTTATCACTGCTTGATAAACTGACATCTGGTACTGTAATCTCGTAAAGTCTCACGAGATTCCAGTATCAGGGGCCATTCTCCACTGTTTGAAGCATTTGTAGATCACTTCACTCCTCCAAAGGTGAAGCGATCTACAAAGCTTCATAAACTGGCACACAGAGGAGAAAGATCTTCACTGTGAATGCCGGAGAACGAAGCAGTGAATAGATTTCACTGCTTCATAAACGGACACCTTAGTAGCCAATCCTTAGGCCTGAACACTTTCCTGTGAAGAGGAACATGGCATTATGAACCCTATGTGAGCTCCAAATTGAAGCTTACACAGGGTTGACACCAGGAATGGCAAAGGTGAGGTATAAGTGGGTCAGAAAGTGGTAGGCATTAATTGGGCAAATTTACAGAATCTAACATGCCACAATTCAAAGTATGGTTAATAGTATGCTTAAGACATTTCCAAGTGCTTGCTTTTATTTATCCATTGGGTTCGGTACGCATTGGCTCCTGGCCTGGCATTTAAGAGTGCCCCACGAAGAGCCCATGCGCTGAAAGGCCTAAAATAACTTAATTAATTCAAATAGCAGAAGTTAACTGTCAGCAGAGTAAGCAATGTGTAAATGTAGTTTTAAGTGACAATGAAATGGTCATTTTCTACCAAAAGAAAACTTGAGCCTCTGTGAAGAACATGAATACAGAGCAAATACTTTGTACAGGAAAAATAAACCAAGCTACTGAGAGCTGCACACGCAGGGAAGAACAAAAGAATGTTTGAGGTTTGATACAGCAACACACAATATAGAGTAAAGCCAAAGTATGAGCAACAATATCACAGCTGTGTAAGCGATGTCATACACAAACCGGCAAAGGTCATGGTGTCTTATGTAGAGGCCACCTAGGATTCTACAGATTCTGTTTCCACTTTCAGTGTTATAACATACGGCGCTGTGCTGACTAAACCGGTAAAGTAGCATGTTCCTTCATTTGTTACACTTTATCTAGTAAACTTTTTATGCCAGTGAGTAAAGATTTATGAATGTTCAGGATTTTTGTTTTATTTGCCTAGTACTGTATGAACTGTGAAAAAATTTGCAGCACATCTCCTTAATACAATATAGACTTGCCGTCCACCCAATGTACATAAATGGGCAGGCGGCAACCTTCCTGTAACGGTAGGCCATTTTAAAACATTCTTTATTTTAGTGCACATACACAAGCTAGAGTTGATCTGATTGGATAAGTTGTAGAGGCAGTGTGGTACCATCACAATCCCCATATTATCCAATCAGAGAATGTCTTTTATTCTTCTAAAAAAATATAAGGCATTTGGTGAATGGTGGTGGGGCCAAGCTAGTCTCCCCTTTAGATTACTATGTAGAAGGGCAGCCGCTCAGCACTGGACCCAGAAGGCTACGGTTATCACATTAGTGGTGGCGACCACTAAAGTGATTTGCAGTTTCCATGGGGATCACTCAAGTATGAGATATGCATACTTACATTGGACCAATGTAACTATGCAATACAATTCATACCTAAACATTAGCTTTAAATAACACCAAAAGGAGGTGCTATCTATCTTAAAAATGATATAAAAATCATTTGGGTACACTGTTTTATGACCAAGTAATTTTCAGTCAAACTATACAATTTAAAAATGGCCTGGATAGGATTAAATTCTGGTTCTTAAGTGGTTAAAAATGCTGGAAGCACAGAAAAATACCTGGTGGTCTACCACAAGTCCAGTGAGCTTAAAACTTCCAGTAGCAGTAGGGAGCTGATAATGCTGATTCTGCGAGGACTCTCAAATAATGTTATCAGCCCTGACTGGTAATTTCTGTGGACAGTAGGATACTTACTCCCATGAGATTTAGACAAGGAGAGCAGGGGTTAGTCTGTAGATAAAAGACAAGGATGGATCGAAATTCGAAATTCGGCCAGTGCAGAAGAGAATTTGTGTGTGGCTCTCCATGTTCGACAGATGGCAAAGGTTAGATTGACTTCTGTCTAATGGACATGCTGGAAAACTTTCATCGATCACTGGCTGCAGCCAATCGGTTGCAGACGCTGATCAGTGTATTTTGACAGTGGGTATTCCCCTCTGTGAGAATGCAATGTCCCCATGAAGGGGGGGTTTCTTTTTGTCTATACCCAGTTTAACACTTCCTGTCCTACAATGACAATGCTGCTCCTCAACAGGTACAATATGGTGAGTGAGAGTTGTCACCACAAGACAAGAAATGTATTACTGGCAGGATTACCAGATAAAAAAAAAAAAAGAAAATGTAACCTTTACATAAAATTTTTGCAGTATATTGGAAATACTTTTTTTTCTTGGGTTTGGAAACACTTTAAAGGGATTTGCATTTGTATTTACTTAGCCCTGGCTCCATGTAGTAATATGGAAATCCCCAACTCTATAAACACAGGTTTATCTGGGATAAATGGAAGAAAAAGGTATAGCCACATGCAGATAATCCAGGTGTCAGGGAAAACAGCAGTTAGTAAAAATTTTCTGACCTGCTCGATCATGATGTCCCCTCAGGAAAACTCTTTTGGGGCTGTAATATACAACCTTGGAAACAATGGATTGTTGTATGACTCATCTAAAAAAAAAAAAAAAGGAAAAAAAAGAAAAACAAAGTCAAAAGCAAGTGAAACGGGCAATTTCAAGTGAATGTTAATTTATATTAATCTGCCCATAGACCTTAAAGATAACTACTACTTTGAAGTAGATTTATCTATACTCTGTGGTGGGCAGCCCTAGCGAAAGCAGGAAAGGCTGGCAGCTCCCACAACTAATCATGGCCACTCGCATGCATTTTCTCATGCAGCAATCACATGCAATTGATTAGCCCAGGATGCAGAATGCTTGTGTCTAGGGCCAATCACTCGCATGTGACCCACTGCATGACAGATTACATGACAGTGGCCACGATTAGCTGTGGGAGCTGGCAGCCTATCATTGCTTTCAGTGTGGCTACCTACTCACAGCTAATCGTGGGAACCCCCATGGGGTTCTCGCATCTAATTACTGTGCTCAAGCATTTGTAGGTGTGAATGAACCCTTATACTCATCTTGTCAGGGTACAAAGCAGTGGCGGCTGGTGTTTTTTTTTTGGGGGGCGGCTAACAACCGCCACCCCCCCGGTCAGTCAGTGCCCCCCCACTCCCCACTGTCAGTCGGTCTGTGTCGCTCGATTGGTCATCCAGCCCCGCACTTAACCCATCTAGGTTGCAGGTGAGCAGCGCTCCTACGGGTGACGGGTGACAGGCATCGCATGGCGACTTCCATGGGGTCTTCTCCTCCTCTGCATCATAATGGCTTCCGTCGTGTGTCTCCTCCCTCCTCTTCCTAGGCATCCAATAGGATCACCTGTCCTTTCAGCCAATCAAGTGATGGGTCTCAGGACTCACTTTCTGATTGGCCAGAAAGAGGATCAGTGTGAGAATAGCGAATATTCATTCGCTATTCTCACACAACTGTGTGGACTTGGAGCACAGTGCTCTGCTCCCCGAGCCCACCCTTTTTTGAAGCCTATTAGAGACTGTGGCTCTAATCACATGCTTAAAAAAACAACACACCCTTCCTATTGGAATCCATGCATCCGGCGGCCTGCATGTAGATTATGGGGCCAGACGCATGGATGGGGGGGCGGCACCCGTTCGCCCCTAATGGACGGGCCGCCACGGGTACAAAGTCCTTATAGAATTTTTAATGGAAAGGTGCACAACGCTAATGCTGAATGGCTCTGAAGATTTTCACATGCAACTCTGCAGCCTTGTTGGTGATTTCTCACTGGACAGGTAAATATACAACTTGCAGAGGGCTGGGGATTCTTCTATAGCCATGTGCTTGGCTAGAGAGACAGAGAGTGATTTAGAACACTGTGCTAAAGTGTCTCTGTGCTCCCAATGGACTTCAGCTGAATGGGTTAACACTAACTCACCCTCCATCCACCAGGGGGAGCTGAAAAATCAGAAGGAGCTAAAAAGACTTAATGGTTGACAGCATTGAATCATGGGAGTTGAATTTCAGAAAGAAACTTTACTATGGCAGTTAATGGACAATTGGACTACAATTCCCAATGCGAGCAGGGTATAAGGGGAGAGACAGTTGTATTTTCTCAGGCTAAATACCAAGGAACTTTCTCTTTGGCTGCAAGGAGACTGAGGTGTACACATTGCTATACCTGTGTACACATCAACCTGCCACAAGCATGCAGCCATGTGAGGACCTGAGTCACTCCAAGCAGGTCTGAGCTGACATCTGAATACTGAGACCCCTATTGCTGTGTTGTTGGGACTGGTGAGAGGACACTGCTGCCATTACCTATTGCTGCTAGCAGACTGGGCACATAGAGACTTACCCTCTAAGTGGCAGCATTATTTACTGCATGCAGACCTTACTGGGACTGTACTCACAAGCACTACTGTAAAGACTGGGCCCCAATGCTAGCCGGATGAAAACATATGATTCTTTACTTAGATAGGTGTGTTAGAGGAACTTTTGCCTATTATCAATAGAAAGAGATACCTCTTTATACCGCTATAATGAGTTTTGGTGCATTTTTGCTTTGTTTGCAGTGCATTGGCAGTGCATTTTTTTTACTGAGTTGCAGTTACATACATTTGCTGTGTATTCATGTGTGTTTATGTGCATTTAAGTGCATTCTGGTATGTTTACATGCAAAAAAAAGTGGCCTGCTGTACTTTTTTTAAACGCACATGAAAGTGCATGGGGTAAAGTAGGCCCATTAAAATACACAATTTTTTTTTTTTTTTTGCAAATGCACTTGTACTGTGTTTAAAAAACACATATAACTGCATATGGTGTAAACAAGCCCTAAAACTGACTACAGTACGCTTGTAGATTTGCCAATATCTATGTAATATGAGGGCTTCTCCAGCCAACATGTAGGTGGGGGGGTTGTAGCATGGTGCGGTGACAATAATTCACGCAGTCAGTTGCAGCCATGTGACAACACTGAAGAAATTACACTTTGCTACAATGTAAAGTAGTGAATGTAGAGCTTGTATAACAGTGTAAATTTGATGTCCCCTCAAAATAACTCAACACACAGCCATTAATGTCTAAACCGCTGGCAACAAAAGTGAGTACACCCCTAAGTGAAAATGTCCAAATTGGGCCCAATTAGCCATTTTCTTTCCCTGGAGATGGCCTAGGCTATAAGAAGATTGCCAAGACCCTAAAATTGAGCCTTTCAGTGCTCAGACCATACGCCGCACACTGCATCAAATTGGTCTGCATGGCTGTCATCCCAGAAGGAAGCCTCTCTCAAGCTGATGCACAAGAAAGCCCACAAACAGTTTGCTGAAAACAAGCAGACTAAGGACATAGATTACTGAAACCATGTTCTATGGTCTTATGAGACCAAGATAAAACTTATTTGGTTCAGATGGTGTCAAGCGTGTGTGGTGGCAACCAGATGAGGAGTCCAAAGACAAGAGTGTCTTGCCTAAAGTCAAGCATGGTGGTGGGAGTGTAATGGTCTGGGGCTACATGAGTGGTGCCAGGACTGGGGAGCTACAGTTCATTGAGGGAACCATGAATGCCAACATGTACTGTGACATACTAAAACAGAGCATGATCCCCTCCCTTCGGAGACTGGGCCGCAGGGCAATATTCCAACATGATAACGAACACACCTCTAAGATGACCACTGCCTTGCTAAAGAAGCTGAGGATAAAGGTGATGGACTGGCCAAGCATGTCTCCAGACCTAAACCCTATTGAGCATCTGTGGGGCATTTTCAATTGGAAGGTGGAGGAGCACAAGGTCTCTAACATCCACCAGCTCTGTGATGTCGTCATGGAGGAGTGGAAGAGGACTCCAGTGGCAACCTGTCAAGCTCTAGTGAACTCATAGCCCAAAAGGGTTAAGACAGTGCTGGAAAAGAATGGTGGCCACACAAAATATTGACACTTTGGGCCCAATTTGGACATTTTCACTCAGGGGTGGATTCACTTTTGTTGCCAGTGGTTTAGACATTAAAGTGGTTGTAAAGCCATAGAAATAAAAAAAACCTGCAAGACAAAGGCATAATGAGCTAGTATGCATAGCATACTAGCTCATTATGAAATACTTACTTTAGAACGAAGCCCCCGCAGTGGTCCTGCCGCACTGCTGTGGCCGGCGACATGTCTCCTGGCGTTATTTCTGGGTATTGCATGCACGCGGGAGCTGCCAGTAATAGCACAGCAGCTGAAGAAACGGCATGTGCTGATGACGTTGGCACATGCTGATACAATGAATATCTCCTAAACAGTGCAAGTTTAGGAGATATTCACGGTACCTACGGTACCTACAGGTAAGCCTTATTATAGGCTTAAAGTGATGAAAGATTGGGCACAAAACACATTTAATATATATATATAAAACCCAAAACTGCGTGGGTGCAACAGTTGTAGCAGCAAGTATACCATAAATGTAGTGTCAAACCAGTCCAACATAAATATAGATATGAAAAAAACTATATATAAGTTCAATTCTTCTGTGTAGATTCTATCTCCAACATCGTGCCTTCCTAAAGTGCAATGTGCTTGGATTTACAAGAAACAAAAAGTGCTTCACCCAAAGTGTCATATAAATCTGCTCACCAGATATCTCTGGCCACAAAGTGACTGCCAGGCATATAGTAGAAGGGAGCCTTTCTCAATTAGCTAGGATCTTCCAAGCCACATGTAGATCAACTGTCTCCAATATCTATCAAACTTCATTCAATCATAGACAATGAATGGTATTCCTCAAAGTGTTACACTCTGAAGTGTAAATCCAACGCTCTTTGTAATTAGTTCTGTGAAAATTGGCTCCCCCATAAACGAGCCACAGAGAGGCAATATAGTGTAATCCTGTCTTTATTAAAAAAACACTTACATGCCTATAAATGTACAGCAGATAGCAGCACAGCTGTGAGATGAGGCAGTGGCCAGTCCGTCACTCGGTGTGTGAAGCAGGAAGCGTGGCGTGCGTCTCAGCTGGGAGTGGAAGTTAAAACTCCTGTATCAAGCGCCTCAAGCCTCGTTTTCAGCGAATTTCATGCTAAGGAGCACGTCATCAGGAAAATAGAGCCACCGCCATGATACTGGAGCCTAAATACTACACAATATGATGTCATTGCCATTCCAAAGATTCTTCTCTGTGTTAACAGAGAAATTGATCTGCATATCTGTAATGAAAGATCTTTTTTTTTTTGTGTTTTTTTTTCTTTTTAAAACCCAACTCCAGGCAAAAAAATTTTTCCCATACAGTGGGTGTGTGACCAAGATACCTGCTTGTTTTAATTCCAGGGGTGACCAGAAAGCTTATACTCACCGGATCCTCCACTCCAGCAACAAACGGTGCTTCCCCACAATCAAGCAGTAGAATGTTCATACCGTTCTCACGTCCAGAGGACAATGGGTGTGATGACATCAGGAACAATCCACTGCACAAGACCTCTAGACTGCGGAGGGGCAGGAGCCACAGGGACTGGCCTTGTGCTGGGAGAATCAGAGGATTAGGTAAGTATACTAGCAGTTAACCTGAGTCACGCTGTATGTGTCACACAGCCTGGCTTGGGAGCGAACCCACATGAGTGCAAGCCGCTTACTATGGGGGCATGCAGAGAAGAAGAGAAGCAGGGAGTGCCAGCAGGGGACCTCAGAAGAGGAGGCTCAGGGCAGGTAACTATAACATGTTTGCTATTTTAATTTTTTTAAAAATTACCTTTACAAATGCACTTTTTGCACACATTTTAAAATCTGCATTTTCTCTTTGAAAAAATAATAAAATACTTGAAACCCCTATTGTATATTTTCTAAATTCAGTGGGAACTGCCGCTACAATTCACATCAGCCTTAATCGCCAGTGTGAATGTAGCCTTAGTGCCGGTTAATACTGGAATCACACAGGAACACGCTCCGTCTTCCTGTGCGATTCCTGTGCAATTCAGTGGGATGAAATTATCAACCCATTCATTTGAAGTGGCTGAAATTGCAGTGGATGGCACCAAAAGTAGTGCATGCGCTACTTTTTAAAATGCACTGCAGAAGCATGCAATCTGGTGCAGGCACTGAGATCCGCACTTTATTGCAAACCCAGTGTTTTGAGCACAGTGCAGATAAAGCACACAGAACAGGGATTTCCGGCACCTGGTTCTGGTGTAAACAGACCCTTGGAGAACTCTAATGCCGCCTACACACGATCGGATTTTCCAACGGGAAATGTTGGATGTAAGCTTGTTGGCGGTAAGTCCGACCATATGTATGCTAGCATGCTCTCAAATTTTCTGCAAACAAATGTGTGTTGTCGGACTTTCCGATCATGTGTACACAAGTCCTTCGGACAAAAGTCCAAAGTACAAACATGCATGCTTGGAAGCAGAAGTTGTCGGTCTTGTAAACTAGTGTTCGTAATGGAGAATTAACATTCGTGACGTGGCAAATTATGAAATCTCCAAATGCAGCGCACAATTCTCTTCTACTTTAATGGGATAATAATGAAGCTGCTTTGCTGGTGATACTGATGGAGTTATTGCAAACAAAGTTTCAAAGGCTTTTTTTTTCTAGTGATATCAAGAATAATATTATTATGTTTTATTTTTTTATTTGGGCAAGTTACTACAACACAATTATCCCATAGTTTTTAAGAACAAAGATACAACTATGTTGGTGTCCCTTGTATTTTTTAAAATGTAACTGCCTACTCCCAAACTGTCATTTGAAGTAAAACATATAGCCAAGTATTATTCTCCACAATTTTTTTATTGTGCATTAAAAAAAAATAAAACAAATAAAATTAGACATGCTATCTGCCAATAGAACCTAACCAAAAAGTGCATTCTATGCATCCAAAAATATAGAAAATATACCAAATAAAATCATTATTCAACCAAAAAAATAATGTCAAAGCAATAACTCCAAGGCCAATAATAAATAACACGTTATCTCCTCCGAATCCGCAACATGTCTGGTTGTTGAACAGCCATTCAGAAATGAACTGAAAAGCACGAATCAACACTCACCAAACTTCTACTAACACGAAATTAGCAGAAGAGTGGCACTAAACAGCTGAAAAAACACGTAGTACGTCTAGTAAGTCACTACGTTCGTAATTGTTGGCCAACATTTGTGTGACCGTGTGTATGCAAGACAAATTTGAGCCAACACCCTTCAAACAAAATTCCACAGTTTTGTTGTCGGAAAGTCCGATCATGTGTACTAAGCATTAGTGTGCATGCAGGCAGACAGTCTTAATACACATTGACAATATGGCTGCTGTGAGCCCACACTTTAATAAAACAGAGTGGAAGGAAGAGGGGTGAAAATGGATGCGCCAACAGCAGGGACAGCGGGAACATTGCAAGCTTCATTTGCAGGTGAGTGTAATATAATGGGCTAGTATGCGATGCATACTAGCCCATTATGTTTTTACTTTGCAGGGGTAAAAAGAGGAAGTAAAACCCATCAGGGTTTACTTCCTCTTTAACAAATTTCAAAAATCCCAGAGATTTGCCATAATTCCCCCGGTAGTAACAAACCTGAACCTCATCCATAATAAGGATATATTACTAAATACAATGCTGCATTAATTTGCTGCTTGTATATCTGCCTGGAGTTCAGCTTTAAACTTTTGGTCACCCCTAGGAATACCATTACAGTGAAATATTATTATTTTCATACAAAGCAGGAATTTCAAAGGAATATATAGGCTAGACTGGAAGTGGGTATTTCCGTGTACACAAAACATAATGCAAACAGCTATAAAGAGTTACGTTGATGTTTATGGAGAATTTCAGTCTTTAATGTAATGATGTACAGTCTAATGTAGCAATAAACTTTTACTTGAGCTACAATCATACAGGCTCAGTGTTTGCTTTAAAAGGAGGAAATCCTTAAAGCTAAAGTAAATAGAAGACTGTCAAACCTGTTCCAGAAGATCTTCCACCAAGTCTATTATCTCATGAAAGACTAGACTGTGAAGATAAGTTGAATGTGGCCAGACCATTGCCCTCTGTCTCTCCTATTTCCATCCACTTACAATCAATAAAGAAATTGCAGGAATGGATCTGCCTAAATCGTTGTCCCATTAAACGTCTGCCTTCATCTCTCTGAGCGCCTCTGTTCTTGGTATTAACACCAGATTGGACTTGAAATGTTTTAGCAGCCCTTGAGTGCAAATGAAAGCACGTGGGCTGAAAACTAAAGCAGTGTGCCCTTGGTGAGGGCATTCCTTGGAGTGTAATTTTCAGGAAGAAAATGCAGCACTTATCTCACAATTTGTGTTAATTTGTTCCTTTCTGGCAAGTTTCTTTGAGATGTATTACTTGGCTTATCTTTTCTGCAGAGCTGGATTGCTGGATGTGCACGGGGTGTTAGTTACAGTGTTTTAACTTGAACAAAATAAGTTGAAAAGTATATATTTCCTGCAACTATGCTATTCTCATACAGGTTCAAGTCATAGTGTGGTTGATTCACTTAGCAAAGACTGTTGTTCACTTAGCAAAGTAAATGTTGGTAAATTATGTGAACCTGTGTTCAACCAATTAGGTGCTAGCATACAGTATATAGTTTTTTCCTTTTTAATCTCCCTTGCGTGTGATTTAATATTTAAAATTAAAAATGTATTTAGCAATATTCACTTTGCTAAGAGAACAGCTTCTATACCTTTAGTAAATTAATTAAATGGTCTATTTATCTATCATAGTTACATAGTTACATACAGGCATACCCCACTTTTAAGTACACAATGGGGTTTATTTACTAAAGCTAGAAAGTGCAAAATCAGACTCACTTCTGTATAAAAACCAATGAGCTTCTAACCTCAGCTTGTTCAATTAAACTTTGGTAATAAAACCTGGAAGCTGATTGGTTCCTATGCAGAAGTGAGCCTGATTTTCCACTTTCTAGCTTTAGTAAACAAACCTCATTGTGTACTTAAAAGTGGGGTATGCCTGAAGTTAGTCAGGTTGAAAAAAGACACAAGTCCATCTAGTTCAACCATAAAAAAAATAAATAAATAAAATAAAAAATATCATACAATCCCATATACCCAATCCTATACCCACAGTTGATCCAGAGGAAGGTGAAAACCCCCCAGAAAAACAGGATTCAATTTGCTACAGCAGGGGAAAAAAATCCTTCCTGATCCTAGAGAGGCAATCTGATTTTCCCTGGATCAACTTTACCTATAAATGTTAGTACCCAGTTATATTATATACATTTAAGAATGAATCCAGGCCTTTCTTAAAGCAATCTACTGAGCTGGCCAGAACCACCTCTGCAGGGAGCCTATTCCACATTTTCACAGATCTTACTGTGAAGAAACCTTTCCATATTTGGAGATGAAATCTCTTTTCCTCTACTCGTAAAGAGTGCCCCCTTGTCCTCAATGTTGACCGTAAAGTGAATAAGTCAACACCAAGTTCACTATATGGACCCCTTATATATTTATACATAGTGATCATATCCCCCCTTAATCTCCTCTTCTCAAGAGTGGATAAAATCTGTTCCTCTAATCTTTCCTCATAGCTGAGCTCCTCCATGCCTCTTATCAGTTTGGTTGCCCTTCTCTGCACTTTCTCCAGTTCCCCGATATCCTTTTTGAGAACTGGTGCCCAAAACTGAACTGCATATTCCAGATGAGGTCTTACTAATGATTTGTATAGGGGCAAAATTATATCTCTCTCTCTCAGGAGTCCATACCTCTCTTAATACAAGAAGGGGCTTTGCTCGCTTTGGAAACCGCAGCTTGGCACCCCCAGATCCTTCTCCACCATTGATTCCCTTAGTTGTACTCCCCCTAGTATGTATGATGCATGCATATTCTTATCCCCTAAGTGCATAACTACATTTGTCAACATTAAACCTCATCTGCCACATAGTTCCACAATTAGACAGTGCATTGAGGTTGGCTTGTAAATTGGAGACATCCTGTAAGGATGTTACTCCATTGCATAGCTTAGTGTCATCTGCAAAGACTTTTAATCCCAGACCCAATATAATTTATAAATATAAATGTAATGGTGGCTAGATGGTACCATGGGATACAGCACCTCATCCCCAAAATAATCAAAATAACTATTGGGTGTGGGGACAGGGGATTATAGCGGTGCTAAGGTCAGAGAATACAAAAGAGAAAAAATAAGTTTTTTTTTAAAAGGCAAAAAATTACAAGGTTTATTGGTAATAGTACATACATAAAAAAAAAAAAAAAACACATAAGAATCGATTTACACTTAGAATAAATATGTATACTGCATGTGACCCAGGATATTGTAGAGTAGGCCAGATGGAGGTGGCCGTCGAAATGGGGGGCTCGATTTCCTACATGTTTCGCCAAGACATTGGCTTCCTCAGGGAACAAGAGCTCAAATATGTAAAAAGGGTCTGTATATGAGGGTACAGAAAACATCATGTGAGCAAAATCATTTAACAATGCAGTGTTTAGTACATACTCAAAAAAATCAGAAATGTGGCTAGATAATCATGCAACAAGGCGGCCCCACTGGTGCCGGTAACGCAAACGTACCTGGAACGCCGACTCCCAGAGAGGGGGGCCGCGGAGGGCGTCACCACAGGGGAATAACGGGCAGGCCGCGCTGTATATTGTGCCTGCAGGGGGCACACAGTAAACCTGGCAGAGGAATGTATTGAAAATCTGTGAGTAGATGTTATATTTGGCATATAAGGGACTGAAGATGATGCAGTTATGCATCACTTGCATAAGGCGAAGAAATGTATATATCTATATCAGTTTAAAGAAGTGTAAAAACTCACAATTTTCTTTAAAAACAGTGAATTGCAGTGGACACAGGGTGCCTGTAGATGGATGCACACGCACAGCAAAGCAATTAACGGAATCAGCAATCAATTAGGAAAAAGGGCCTAGATGGAAGAATGAGTTGCTATTAAGATGGAATTTAATGATCATTATAAACTAGGCAGAAAAAAGAGTCAACAACGGGGAACTTACTTAGTAAGGTACCCTGCCAGATAGAAGTCTCAAATTGATGCAGTCAAATGCATAAGATGTATTAGAAAGGCAACAATTACAATGTATCCTAGGAAAAGATGGATATAAAGGGGAAAGTTAGGACGGCACAGACTATATTAAGAGGAATAATGGGACTGCTAAGGAGACAGGAGACAAATTTACCTGGTAAGCCATAAAGCAGAGGATGTGGCTTTAAGGAAATCGATGTTGAGGATTACCCAGGGAATGGATGGTAAGTCCAAAATAGCTCCTATGGGGAATGGTTGAAGGCTAAGTGAGTAGTGAGATGGGGACAAAATTGTGCTAGATGTCATAAGGAAAAAAGGGATTACCTTGTTGCTGTGTGTGGAGTGTGTATAGGCACATCCGTCGTCCAGCACAAGAGCTGGGGGACTGGCCGGTTACTTATGTACCCCCCACACCTGATCAAATAATGATCAGGTGTGCGAACGCAAGTGAAGGGCGCCCGCGCCTGCGCACGAGGCGGTGCCACGGAACAACAAGTTCCGACATGCACCGCGTGCGCATGCTCAGAACAGGCGGGCCGCTTGGCGAATAAGAGGATGGGACGCCAAGGAATGGGAGGTACCAAGGCGTCACCGCCTCCCATCAGCCGATGGAGAAGAGGGGACAAGAGAGTCTGAGTGTGACGCGGGCACCCAGGGCAGACAAAAATGGTCTGCCCCGGGCCTCCGTACATGCACGAACAGCGCTGGCAATGCACCTCCCGAGGGGGGAAGCCAGCAACACGTCTCCCCACCAGGAAGTGGGGGGACCAGGAAGAGGATGCGATCCGGCAGTGGGGCATACCAAGTGCAAGACTGGAAGTGGGCAGAGACACAGGGTGGGGGGGCATAACCTCAACTAACCAGGCCGTCCACAGGGGTCCATGGGGACAGCGAGAGATACCTGTGTGTCGGCACACAGTATCACGCCACAGAGTGTGTAACAGACATAGAGAACCACAGAGTCCTAGTTGTACAAGGAGAAATATAAAAAAAAAAGGACAATTCTTGTATGACACAGACTGAAATAAAAAAAAACACATATGGGTCAAAAAGGTATGTTGATACAGATATCAATATCAAAACTTCACATATCAATGAATACAAATAAAATAAAAGTTGAAAATTAAACAAAAACACAAGTATGAAAATAGAAATGTTAATATGAAGGGAAGTGCAATAATGGCAAATGACAGAGGTCATGATGGTAAAGAGTGCCATAAGGGAACTGAAAAGGGGAACCGCAAGTGGACCCATGGCAGAAATCCGGAAAAGCTGAAAAACAAGAAAAAACATATAAAGAAGAAAGTGAAACGGTAAGAAAAGAATACAGGGAAGTGGGGACAGGGAGAGGTAAAAGGGACGAATCGAGTGAGCACTATAAGCGACGCGGACTGAAGGGTGGGCATAAAAGATAGAAATGCGCAATATATTTGTAGATATGGCTCATAAGAGTATAAGTATTAGAGAAAAGGTTTGA
Source organism: Lithobates clamitans (assembly GCA_037952925.1). Lineage (NCBI taxonomy): Eukaryota > Metazoa > Chordata > Amphibia > Anura > Ranidae > Lithobates > Lithobates clamitans. Next base: position 1,666,789 of record JBBGZY010000292.1, read on the forward strand.
AACTAATATGTTCGTTAAGTCCCGGAAACTTAGTGGCATTTAATGTATGAATCCATTTGGTTTCAAGTCGTAGTAATTTGTTGTCTATGCTTCCGCCTCTGACATGTGAAGGAACATGTTCGAGTGCGGAAAACACAATGACATGGGGATCAAAATTGTGCTGGGCAGCAATGTGCCGGTTGATAGCAGTGGTAGTGGTGTTTTTGTGTAACGGTTTGATGTGATCGCGAATACGGATCTGAAACGGACGCTTAGTTTTGCCGACATAGTATGAGCCACATTGGCATTGGGCCAGATAAACGACTCCTACGGTGGTACAGGTGACTCAATGTCTAATGGTATGAATGTTTCCATTAGGCAAGTTCACCACTTGAGAGTTAGTGACAAAGGCACAAATGTCACATCTGCCACATTGGTATGTACCTGTGGCAGTGGGCCTATGGGCAGTGTCAGTAACATGGTGGCTAGTAATGAGTCGATTGCGAAGTGAGGGGGATCGGCGATATGTGATGTCAGGGTGTGTATTCACATATTTGGCAATTATAGGATCTGATGTTAGTAAGGGCCAAAATTGATTGAGAATGTGCTTGATTTGACTGTGTTGGTTTGAGAATTGGGTAATGAGTCTTATCGGTTGTCTAGTGTCTGATGGTTTGTCGGAAAAAACAAGGTCCTTTCTGTTTAGTTTCTTTGCCTTATTAAAGGCTTTTTTCAAAAGAGAATGACTGTAACCTCTATCGAGGAGTCTATTGTACAATTCATATGCTGCCTTGAGGAAATCTTCCTCTAGGGTGCAATTACGTTTTATCCTCAGATATTGGCTATACGAGATGCTTCTAAGGAGAGGTCTAGGATGGGCACTGTGAGCATGCAATATCGTGTTGCCCGAAGAGGGTTTACGATAAAGGGCGGTGTAGATTTGACCATTAGACTGCAAGCCAATCAGAAGGTCCAAGAAGTGGATCTGCGATTGGCTGCACTCCATGGTGAACCTAAGATTAAAAGTGTTCAGGGTAAGGTGCTGAACAAACAGAACAAGTTCCTCTTTGGTACCTGACCAGAACAACAGTATGTCGTCTATATACCTGTACCAGGAAATCACCCTGGACAGGTAGGGATTGGAATAGACCGGATCAAATAGTTCCCTCTCCCACCCCCCCAGGTAAAGGTTGGCATAGGCTGGGGCACACTTGGTCCCCATAGCCACACCTTGTACCTGGAGGTAGTGGGAGGAGCCGAACATAAAGTAGTTCCGTGTTAGTATGAACCTCAATAGTTCAAGGACAAAGTCCCCGTAAGTGTCAAATTTGGGGCCTCTTTCCCGGATTAGTTTTCTGATCACTGAAATGCCTCTATTATGTGGAATGGTGTTATATAGACTTTCCACATCTAGGGCTACTAGCCATGTGTTTTCTGGTAGGGTTTGATTTTCTAGTATCCGAAGGAGATGAATAGTGTCCTTGATGTATGAAGGCAGGGCAACTACGTGGGGTGCCAGGTATTTATCGACCAATGCACTGGCAGATTCGGTGAGACATTGTCGTCCGGACACGATTGGACGGCCCGGAGGGTGATCAAGAGATTTATGGAGTTTGGGGAGCGAATAAAAGGTGGGAGTTGTAGGTTCTTTGACACTGAGAAACTTCCATGTGTTGGAATCTATAGTGCCCTTTTGATAGGCTTCGAATATCAGCTGTTGGTATTCGGATATGTAATGATCGATAAGTGATTTAGAGATGGGTCTGTACCAATCTCGGTTGTTAAGAATGTCAAGACACATTTGTTCATAAAAGGGCACATCCATCACCACCACGTTGCCACCCTTGTCGACTGGCTTAATGATCAGTTCTGGATGATTTTGAAGGGATTTGATGGCTTTGGTGAGAGCCGGAGTTAAATTGGAAGAGTGAGGGGAATTAGGGTTTAGCCCTTCAATGGTAGTAGTAACCTGTTGTACAAAGGCCCAAATATTGGGGTTTGTGGATAGGTTGGGGAAATTAGTGGATTTGGGTTTAAAGGATGTTGGAGGGGGGAAGGAGACACCAAGGGCGGCGGCCCCGGAATCATGGAAGTCCGGAAGGTCGTCGCCGTCAGTGTCGCCCTCCTCCCAAAGTGACATCAGCTCCTCAAGAGCTTGTATTTCAGCCAAAGTGGGGACTTGTTGAGAGGGCCTTGTATCTTGGGGGGGTACTGTGCTGGAGGAAGATTTGTCATAGATCACTTTGTAGAGCAGTCTGCGTGCAAAAAGATGAATATCTTTAATAAGGGCAAATTTATCGAAATCGTTGGATGGGCAGAATGTGAGGCCAAGTTGAAGTACATGGATCTGATCCATGTTTAGTGGAATGGATGATAAGTTAATTACATCAGGGGTGGATGATCTTCGTGGATCGCCAAAATTTGTGTTTGTGGGTTGGGGGTTGGACTCGAGAGGGAATCCTGGCCCTGTCCTAAAAAAATGGGTGCAAGTTTAGGGTCCACAGGTAATGAATTAGCTGGGAACATAGAAGTGATGGTGGGTTCACTTACCCTCCGAGTGACAGTGTGCGTTTGGGAGTGAAGGGGTGCCGATGTGACCGTAGGTGCCTTGGTAGTGGATGATTTTGGTATCGCTGACGACTTAGATTGTGCTTTGGTGAAAGGGGTGGACACGTGGGTGGTCTTGGGGTGAGCCGTGGATGAGTGAAGGAGAGGAGTGGGTCCAAGCGTGCGGTGTAGTGATTCCGAGGACGTGGCCGATAGGTCGCCTTTTCTTCTTTTAGCCAGTTGTTCCTGTGTCAGATCTTGATATACAGTGGACGTGCTGGATGAAAAGGAAGCAGACAAGGTATTAGAAGCATGATTGTTAGAGGTAGGTACATTAGACGTGAAGGGCTTGTTTCTAGGTTTGGTTTCCTTGGTGTTATCCCAATTGTAGGCATAGCCATTTTCATGGGCCGCTAGATCTCTAAGAAATTTGCTTTCTTTGTCGTTGATTGTTGTAAGTGTGTATTCCTCCAGGTGAGCTCGCAGGGTTTTGTCCCGTTTGCTGTATCTGGGGGAAGACATACCTTGTGCATAGTCAGTGTACCATCGATTGATTGCAACATCAAGTTGTGCCAACTCAGTGGTGTATTCATTACATAACATGGAAAGCATGTTGAGGGAGCATGATAGAAGGTTGCTCTCCCAAGATGCCTTCAATGTGTAATTATTTTTTTTAATGTTCGGGAATAATTGTATTATTAATCCCCAAGGGATAATTTTGTGTTCAGCATACTTTTCAAAATAAATTTTGTGCCAGTAAATTCTGACTTTCTTTTCCAAAAGACGTTGTAGCCTGATGAATGCCCTGTCCAGTTCAGCGTCAGTTATAGTAGAAGCATTTTGAGATGCCTGGATGCGCGTCATAAGGCCCTCCCAGGCCTCTCCACAGAAGTCTGCCATGGCTGCACCTGATGGATCCCTAAACAGCACTGAAGATGCAAACAAAACGATAGAGATATACATTTGTCACAGTGGTTTTAATATAATAGAAAAAGGATAACCATGAAAAATGTTAGAGTTGCTGGATAGGTCAAAGACTTACAGGAATAGATAATACTTAGGTAGCATTATAGAAAGAAAGAAGTAATATGGGAGTACACGATGTATATGCAGGGGACCAAATCTAGCCAAAAGGACAGTAAGCATTAAAGCTTTATAATTCAATAAATGTAATGGTGGCTAGATGGTACCATGGGATACAGCACCTCATCCCCAAAATAATCAAAATAACTATTGGGTGTGGGGACAGGGGATTATAGCCGTGCTAAGGTCAGAGAATACAAAAGAGAAAAAATAAGTTTTTTTTTTTAAAAGGCAAAAAATTACAAGGTTTATTGGTAATAGTACATAGATAAAAAAAAAAACACATAAGAATCGATTTACACTTAGAATAAATATGTATACTGCATGTGACCCAGGATATTGTAGAGTAGGCCAGATGGAGGTGGCCGTCGAAATGGGGGGCTCGATTTCCTACATGTTTCGCCAAGACATTGGCTTCCTCAGGGAACAAGAGCTCAAATATGTAAAAAGGGTCTGTATATGAGGGTACAGAAAACATCATGTGAGCAAAATCATTTAACAATGCAGTGTTTAGTACATACTCAAAAAAATCAGAAATGTGGCTAGATAATCATGCAACAAGGCGGCACCACTGGTGCCGGTAACGCAAACGTACCTGGAACGCCGACTCCCAGAGAGGGGGGCCGCGGAGGGCGTCACCACAGGGGAATAACGGGCAGGCCGCGCCGTATATTGTGCCTGCAGGGGGCACACAGTAAACCTGGCAGAGGAATGTATTGAAAATCTGTGAGTAGATGTTATATTTGGCATATAAGGGACTGAAGATGATGCAGTTATGCATCACTTGCATAAGGCGAAGAAATGTATATATCTATATCAGTTTAAAGAAGTGTAAAAACTCACAATTTTCTTTAAAAACAGTGAATTGCAGTGGACACAGGGTGCCTGTAGATGGATGCACACGCACAGCAAAGCAATTAACGGAATCAGCAATCAATTAGGAAAAAGGGCCTAGATGGAAGAATGAGTTGCTATTAAGATGGAATTTAATGATCATTATAAACTAGGCAGAAAAAAGAGTCAACAACGGGGAACTTACTTAGTAAGGTACCCTGCCAGATAGAAGTCTCAAATTGATGCAGTCAAATGCATAAGATGTATTAGAAAGGCAACAATTACAATGTATCCTAGGAAAAGATGGATATAAAGGGGAAAGTTAGGATGGCACAGACTATATTAAGAGGAATAATGGGACTGCTAAGGAGACAGGAGACAAATTTACCTGGTAAGCCATAAAGCAGAGGATGTGGCTTTAAGGAAATCGATGTTGAGGATTACCCAGGGAATGGATGGTAAGTCCAAAATAGCTCCTATGGGGAATGGTTGAAGGCTAAGTGAGTAGTGAGATGGGGACAAAATTGTGCTAGATGTCATAAGGAAAAAAGGGATTACCTTGTTGCTGTGTGTGGAGTGTGTATAGGCACGTCCGTCGTCCAGCACAAGAGCTGGGGGACTGGCCGGTTACTTATGTACCCCCCACACCTGATCAAATAATGATCAGATGTGCGGACGCAAGTGAAGGGCGCCCGCGCCTGCGCACGAGGCGGTGCCACGGAACAACAAGTTCCGACACCAATTTAACTCCGGCTCTCACCAAAGCCATCAAATCTCTTCAAAATCATCCAGAACTGATCATTAAGCCAGCCGACAAGGGTGGCAACGTGGTGGTGATGGATGTGCCCTTTTATGAACAAATGTATCTTGACATTCTTAACAACCGAGATTGGTACAGACCCATCTCTAAATCACTTATCGATCATTACATATCCGAATACCAACAGCTGATATTCGAAGCCTATCAAAAGGGCACTATAGATTCCAACACATGGAAGTTTCTCAGTGTCAAAGAACCTACAACTCCCACCTTTTATTCGCTCCCCAAACTCCATAAATCTCTTGATCACCCTCCGGGCCGTCCAATCGTGTCCGGACGACAATGTCTCACCGAATCTGCCAGTGCATTGGTCGATAAATACCTGGCACCCCACGTAGTTGCCCTGCCTTCATACATCAAGGACACTATTCATCTCCTTCGGATACTTGAAAATCAAACCCTACCGGAAAACACATGGCTAGTAGCCCTAGATGTGGAAAGTCTATATAACACCATTCCACATAATAGAGGCATTTCAGTGATCAGAAAACTAATCCGGGAAAGAGGCCCCAAATTTGACACTTACGGGGACTTTGTCCTTGAACTATTGAGGTTCATACTAACACGGAACTACTTTATGTTCGGCTCCTCCCACTACCTCCAGGTACAAGGTGTGGCTATGGGGACCAAGTGTGCCCCAGCCTATGCCAACCTTTACCTGGGGGGGTGGGAGAGGGAACTATTTGATCCGGTCTATTCCAATCCCTACCTGTCCAGGGTGATTTCCTGGTACAGGTATATAGACGACATACTGTTGTTCTGGTCAGGTACCAAAGAGGAACTTGTTCTGTTTGTTCAGCACCTTACCCTGAACACATTTAATCTTAGGTTCACCATGGAGTGCAGCCAATCGCAGATCCACTTCTTGGACTTTCTGATTGGCTTGCAGTCTAATGGTCAAATCTACACCGCCCTTTATCGTAAACCCTCTTCGGGCAACACGATATTGCATGCTCACAGTGCCCATCCTAGACCTCTCCTTAGAAGCATCCCGTATAGCCAATATCTGAGGATAAAACGTAATTGCACCCTAGAGGAAGATTTCCTCAAGTCAGCATATGAATTGTACAATAGACTCCTCGAGAGGTTACAGTCATTCTCTTTTGAAAAAAGCCTTTAATAAGGCAAAGAAACTAAACAGAAAGGACCTTGTTTTTTCCGACAAACCATCAGACACTAGACAACCGATAAGACTCATTACCCAATTCTCAAACCAACACAGTCAAATCAAGCACATTCTCAATCAATTTTGGCCCTTACTAACATCAGATCCTATAATTGCCAAATATGTGAATACACACCCTGACATCACATATCGCCGATCCCCCTCACTTCGCGATCGACTCATTACTAGCCACCATGTTACTGACACTGCCCATAGGCCCACTGCCACAGGTACATACCAATGTGGCAGATGTGACATTTGTGCCTTTGTCACTAACTCTCAAGTGGTGAACTTGCCTAATGGAAACATTCATACCATTAGACATCGAGTCACCTGTACCACCGTAGGAGTCGTTTATCTGGCCCAATGCCAATGTGGCTCATACTATGTCGGCAAAACTAAGCGTCCGTTTCAGATCCGTATTCGCGATCACATCAAACCGTTACACAAAAACACCACTACCACTGCTATCAACCGGCACATTGCTGCCCAGCACAATTTTGATCCCCATGTCATTGTGTTTTCCACACTCGAACATGTTCCTTCACATGTCAGAGGCGGAAGCATAGACAACAAATTACTACGACTTGAAACCAAATGGATTCATACATTAAATGCCACTAAGTTTCCGGGACTTAACGAACATATTAGTTTCAAACCTTTTCTCTAATACTTATACTCTTATGAGCCATATCTACAAATATATTGCGCATTTCTATCTTTTATGCCCACCCTTCAGTCCGCGTCGCTTATAGTGCTCACTCGATTCGTCCCTTTTACCTCTCCCTGTCCCCACTTCCCTGTATTCTTTTCTTACCGTTTCACTTTCTTCTTTATATGTTTTTTCTTGTTTTTCAGCTTTTCCGGATTTCTGCCATGGGTCCACTTGCGGTTCCCCTTTTCAGTTCCCTTATGGCACTCTTTACCATCATGACCTCTGTCATTTGCCATTATTGCACTTCCCTTCATATTAACATTTCTATTTTCATACTTGTGTTTTTGTTTAATTTTCAACTTTTATTTTATTTGTATTCATTGATATGTGAAGTTTTGATATTGATATCTGTATCAACATACCTTTTTGACCCATATGTGTTTTTTTTTATTTCAGTCTGTGTCATACAAGAATTGTCCTTTTTTTTTTATATTTCTCCTTGTACAACTAGGACTCTGTGGTTCTCTATGTCTGTTACACACTCTGTGGCGTGATACTGTGTGCCGACACACAGGTATCTCTCGCTGTCCCCATGGACCCCTGTGGACGGCCTGGTTAGTTGAGGTTATGCCCCCCCACCCTGTGTCTCTGCCCACTTCCAGTCTTGCACTTGGTATGCCCCACTGCCGGATCGCATCCTCTTCCTGGTCCCCCCACTTCCTGGTGGGGAGACGTGTTGCTGGCTTCCCCCCTCGGGAGGTGCATTGCCAGCGCTGTTCGTGCATGTACGGAGGCCCGGGGCAGACCATTTTTGTCTGCCCTGGGTGCCCGCGTCACACTCAGACTCTCTTGTCCCCTCTTCTCCATCGGCTGATGGGAGGCGGTGACGCCTTGGTACCTCCCATTCCTTGGCGTCCCATCCTCTTATTCGCCAAGCGGCCCGCCTGTTCTGAGCATGCGCACGCGGTGCATGTCGGAACTTGTTGTTCCGTGGCACCGCCTCGTGCGCAGGCGCGGGCGCCCTTCACTTGCGTTCGCACACCTGATCATTATTTGATCAGGTGTGGGGGGTACATAAGTAACCGGCCAGTCCCCCAGCTCTTGTGCTGGACGACGGATGTGCCTATACACACTCCACACACAGCAACAAGGTAATCCCTTTTTTCCTTATGACATCTAGCACAATTTTGTCCCCATCTCACTACTCACTTAGCCTTCAACCATTCCCCATAGGAGCTATTTTGGACTTACCATCCATTCCCTGGGTAATCCTCAACATCGATTTCCTTAAAGCCACATCCTCTGCTTTATGGCTTACCAGGTAAATTTGTCTCCTGTCTCCTTAGCAGTCCCATTATTCCTCTTAATATAGTCTGTGCCGTCCTAACTTTCCCCTTTATATCCATCTTTTCCTAGGATACATTGTAATTGTTGCCTTTCTAATACATCTTATGCATTTGACTGCATCAATTTGAGACTTCTATCTGGCAGGGTACCTTACTAAGTAAGTTCCCCGTTGTTGACTCTTTTTTCTGCCTAGTTTATAATGATCATTAAATTCCATCTTAATAGCAACTCATTCTTCCATCTAGGCCCTTTTTCCTAATTGATTGCTGATTCCGTTAATTGCTTTGCCGTGCGTGTGCATCCATCTACAGGCACCCTGTGTCCACTGCAATTCACTGTTTTTAAAGAAAATTGTGAGTTTTTACACTTCTTTAAACTGATATAGATATATACATTTCTTCGCCTTATGCAAGTGATGCATAACTGCATCATCTTCAGTCCCTTATATGCCAAATATAACATCTACTCACAGATTTTCAATACATTCCTCTGCCAGGTTTACTGTGTGCCCCCTGCAGGCACAATATACGGCGCGGCCTGCCCGTTATTCCCCTGTGGTGACGCCCTCCGCGGCCCCCCTCTCTGGGAGTCGGCGTTCCAGGTACGTTTGCGTTACCGGCACCAGTGGGGCCGCCTTGTTGCATGATTATCTAGCCACATTTCTGATTTTTTTGAGTATGTACTAAACACTGCATTGTTAAATGATTTTGCTCACATGATGTTTTCTGTACCCTCATATACAGACCCTTTTTACATATTTGAGCTCTTGTTCCCTGAGGAAGCCAATGTCTTGGCGAAACATGTAGGAAATCGAGCCCCCCATTTCGACGGCCACCTCCATCTGGCCTACTCTACAATATCCTGGGTCACATGCAGTATACATATTTATTCTAAGTGTAAATCGATTCTTATGTGTTTTTTTTTTTTTATCTATGTACTATTACCAATAAACCTTGTAATTTTTTGCCTTTTAAAAAAAAAACTTCTTTTTTCTCTTTTGTATTCTCTGACCTTAGCACCGCTATAATCCCCTGTCCCCACACCCAATAGTTAATTTATAAATATATTAAAAATTAAGAGTCCCAACACTGAACCTTGGGGTACACCACTGACAACCTTAGACCATTCAGAGTAAGAATCATTAACCACTACTCTCTGAATTCTGTCTTTTAGACAGTTTTCTATCCATTTACAAACTGATATTTCCAAGCCTGTAGACTTTACCTTAGACATGAGTCGTGTGTGGGGAACTGTGTCAAACGTTTTAGCAAAATCAAAGTGTACCACTTCCACAGCCACCCCTCTGTCCAAGGTTTTACTTACCTCCTCATAAAAATAAATCAGGTTTGTCTGACAACTTCTGTCTTTCATGAATCCCTGCTGTCTGTTGCTTAAAATATTTTTTTCCAGCAAGAACTCCTCTATGTGGTCTTTTATTAAACTCTCCAGTATCTTCCCGACCATAGAAGTTAAACGAATGCCCTATACACACGACCGGTTTTGCCATCAGAATAAACTCTGAAGGTTTTTATGACGGAGTTCCGACGGAATTCCGCTCAAGCTGTCTTGCATACACACGGTCAATTCTTTTAGGATCCGTCGGTGGATGCCATTTGGTCCAGGTGCTTTATTCACCTTTATTCTGTCTAAATATTTCTGGACCATATCCCTTTTGAGCCATTATGGATCATTTGGAGCTATCTATCTATCTACAGTGCCTTGAAATAGTATTCATACCCCATGAAATTTTCCACATTTTGTCATGTTACAGATGTATTTTATTTCGATTTTATGTGATAGACCAACACAAAGTGACACATAACTGTAAAGTGGAAGGAAAATGATAAATGGTTTTCCAATTTTTTTACAAATAAATATCTGAAAAGTGTGGCATGCATTTATATTCAGCCCCTTTGCTCTTATTCCTCTAACTAAAATCTAATGGAAACAATTGACTTCAGAAGTCACCTAATTAGTAAATAGAGTCCACCTGTGTTTAATTTATTCTCAGTTTAAATATAGCTGTTCAACAAGCCCCGCCAACCCCCCCACCCCACTCACTCGGAGCATATATGACACACAAAAAAAAGGAAAACAATATCCAGCATTACAGTACACAGTACACATTGGTTGACATAATACCTAAGTCATAGATTGAAGCCATCTAGACCAGATAACATCCAACTTATTCAGGGAGTTCCTTAGGGAATATGTATGCTTTTCAAAAAGAATGATCCTATTGAGATCTACAATCCAATCGGACACAGTCGGTGGATGTGGAGAGGTCCAGTTAAGAGCAATTTGTCCACGGGCAACAAAAAGTGCACGCCTTATAGTATTACCAATAGGGGAGGTATAGATAGAGGTGTCACAGTAACCCAATATACATATAAGCGGTTCAACCGGAATATTAATATCCAATACCCTATTTAAGGTACCAATCACCTCCACCCAGTATCTTTGAAATTTTGGACATCGCCACAAAAGATGTATTAATGTACCTGTGTTACCGCATCTAGCACAGGCTGGCTCAGATTTCAGTCCAATTGCACAGAGAAACTGCGGAGTTCTATTGACCCTATGGAGAATAAAAATCTGGGTCAGTCTGTGTGATGAAGAAAGAGACACCCTGGATGGGGACCGCAGGACATCGTCCCAAATCTCCTCAGAGATGGGACCAATATCTTTCTCCCAGCCAGCCTGAGAACGGATGGGGAAGTTCAATAGAAACCCATCTGACAGTACCCTATAAGTAACCGAGGTAAGACCCTTTGTTGACCCTGCCTGTACTATTTTATCTAAGACAGGGATAGAGGGGAACAATATCTTAGCAGAAGAAAACTGGGCGTGTAAAGCATGTCTTAATTGAAGAAATTGGTAAAACCAGTTGGATTCTACAGAGAACTCTCCCCTCAGATATTCAAAGGTTTTAAGTATACCATTCTGATATAGCTGAGCTAAAGTAGTTATTCCTAGTTTTGCCCATCCCTGAAAGCCTCTAAGAGCTGAAATTTGAGATCTTGAAATTTGTATCTAGTGGGATATGAGACACCCAACATTTTTTTAACTGTATCCCATACTTTACAGATTAACATACAAGTAGGCATATCAGCAAGCGAGACACCCCCTCTTGCACCATCGAGGAAAAAGAGTGGAGACTGACCCTTAAATGCAAAAGAAAATAATCGTCGAGCAGGAAAGCATATCTGTTCAGACTCCCATCCGGCAAAATGCTGTAATTGAGAGGTGAGAAAATACAGCATGGGGAGTTATGTTCCGCCATATTAATCGCCCAAATATAGTGTTTACCTTAATAAAGATCCGGATAGGTATCCAAATCGGGGAATTATGTAAAAAATAGAGAAGCTGAGGCATCCATATCATTTTTAGTAAATTGATACGACCTATTAGCGATAAAGGGAGCTTAGTCCAGGTTTTACTCTGATTTTGAAATCTAATAAGTAATGGAAATAATTTATCTAGAATATATGACTGTGGGGAGTCCGACATAGTTATACCCAAGTATTTTATAGATGATACAACCTTAAAATGAGAAAGTATAGGTGGTAGTGGATCCAGGAAGGTGGTCTAAAGGCATCAAGATGGATTTCTCCCAGTTTGTACCTAGACCGTAAAAACCTTCCAAACTCCTTAACATGTTTCATTACTACCTGCAGGGATGAACAGACATTAGACATGAAAAAGAGATCATCCGCATATAGTGATATCTTTTCCTCCATGTCTCCCCAAATCAGACCAGTAACATCAGGAGAGGCCCGTATAAGACATGCCAAAGGCTCTATGGCCAGGGCAAAAAGCAGAGGAGACAACGGACACCCCTGCCTAGTGCCCCGGAAAAGTCTGAAACTAGGACATTGAAAGCCATTCATCCTAACCGATGCCCCTGGAGCAGTGTATAACAACCGGGCTGGGGAGTGACCTTATGGTGGGGAGTATGAAATGGATGATGTGTTTCAAGTTTCTTTCACATTTGCATTAATGCTTACTGCCCTCTTAAAAGTGATCAGTGGTGTATTGCTTTTCAACGAGTGGCACAGCAGCAGCTGACAGGCGTTCATGAGGTGCTACTGCCACCTCCTTTTTTTTTTACATTGCTGAATGGTAGTTTTACATTGTTGGACTATGCTGCTACTGCAAGCGAGTTTGGTGCCTTGAAAAAGTATGTCTAATCCTGTAATAAGTTGTGGAGGGAAAAAGGGAAAGGAGGTATAAGGAAAGGCCCTCTCGTAACTTTGGCCGCTACCAGGTCTGTGGCACGTGGAAATATTTTTCAGACTACTGGACTATAGAATCCAGAGAGAATGAACCACACTTTATGTAAAAGAAGCGTTCTTGTTAATCATTCAAAGATTTTTATAGGGTTTTTGCACAATTGGTATACAAAACATTGATAAGTACAGTGTATCGGATAAGCCAACAACATACTGAAGAGAAACAAATATGAGACCCTGCTATCTACAAAAAACATTTTCTGGAAAAGCAACAGAGAAAGCTCCATATGGGCTATGGAATGCAAAGATGCTTGAACTGAAACACCTTAAAATCTTTGGAAGCAAAACATATGCACATGTTCCTTGTGCTAAGAAAATGAAAAATTGTTATCCATACTTAAAAACCATAATTTTCCTTTCCTGGCTCTGCCTCAGGACAGCACAACCCTGGTCAACCACGCCCCTTGACCCCATATAGGACACCCCTGTATAGATAGATAAAAGACAGGCAGTACCTGGTGCAGGTGTTCTTACAAATAGCTTGCAACGGTCGAGGGAGGGTGTGTGCTGTCCTGAGGCAGAGCCAGGAAAGCAAAATTATGGTACGTATGGATAACAATTTTCCATTTCCCTGGCTCAGCCTCATGCCAGCCCAACTCGGGACCTAACTAGCACACACAAAGGGAGGGAAAACAAAAAACCTCAGACACCAGGTGCTGCCAAAGGTAAGTTTATTAACATCTAGACAGAGCAGAAGACAATACAGAAGTTCCCATAAGACCTAATTGGGAAGAAGCTACATCTAGCTTGTAATGCTGAATGAAAGTGTTAGGAGAACTCCAGCTTGCCGTCTTACAGACCACATCCGCTGATACCTTGCACCAGGCTGCCCAGGAGGATGACACTGCTCTGGTCAAATGCGCACAAATTTCCTGGGGAGGGGAGAGGCCTTCTAGTGAGTATGCCATTTGAATTGTTTTCACCACCCACGACGAAATGACCCTCGGGGAGGGCGGCATGCCTCTTCTGGAGCCATTTGGATATATAAAAAAAACCTCAGATTTTTGGAATGCCTCTGTTCTCTCCAAATACGTCTGCAACATGGTCTTCAGGTCCTACTTGTGCAGTTCTGATCCCTCCGGGTCCAAAGGTGAAGGTGAAAAGGCTAGAAGAACTGACTGCCAATTAAAGTGGAACTCCGAAGAGACCTTCGGCAGGAAACTTGGAGAAGGCCGTAACACAATTCTCTCTAGGAAAAATGTGCAATACAGCTCTTAACAGGAAAATCCGGCAATATCAAAAACTCGCCTAGCTGACACCACTGCTGTCAGGAATACCATTTTCAAAGTTAGAAAATATATAGAGCTAGTAGAACCTGGGAAAAAAGGTGACTTCAGTAACCCCTTCAGTACCAGCAGCAGGTCCCACCTTGGAAACATAGAACGAATCGGGGGCCGAATCTTGATGGCCGCTTTGAGGAACCTGATAACAAGCTGGAAAAACTGGGAGAGAAACTTCTCCAAAGAGGGTCAACAGAGAACACTAGTATAAACACAAATTAGCTTTATTAATTACCAAAAACATTAACCAACCAATTAGAGATACAAAAATAGTGAAAAAAGGCAGCAATATGGACAGACAGTACTCACAAACCAATTAAAAGATTTGGACAACGTTGTCACAGGGGGTAATTAAAAACATATGGGAGCCGCGGCTACACACCCACACATACACATCATTCAGACAACTATCGTGTACTAGGGTATAGTGGAATTAATGGAAGTCCAGTTATATTGGAGTATTGGGTTTCATAAAAGGTATCCGCAAATAGCGTATTTCGTGATGCAAGAATTTTACAAATACCCCTAAAGTAGTTTGGATGTGGGTGAGCGATCTGGCTGTAGGGTTAAATATAATGTTGTTAAACACAGATGAATAAATCCCTTGCGCCTTGCAGGGTTGGTTCAAAAGAAAGGGTTGTATGAACAGCGGTAATTTGCCAAAGTTCTAATAAGACCATTTCAGAATTCCAACAGGAGGGAATGCATATTAATGTACAGAGGCTAGAGGTTAAATGTCCATGAAGACAAAAATGAGGGTATACAATGAAAACTGACATACGTTTTTGAAGTGCCGCATGGAGTGGAAGGATCTCACCAACCGCACTGTCTCCGTCGTCAGATTGCAGTAGTCCTTTCTTTTCTGAGTCTGGTACGTGGTCTGATGAGAGTCTGGTGTCAGCTGTATTGGCTGTATCAGCTGTTGGATCTGTGTGAAGATCAACCAGGTCGAATAGCGCTCGGCTCCCAATGACGTGCTGACGTCACACCGCTGACGCATTTCACTAGCCAATGAACGCTCTGAAGAAACCAGCGTTTCCTTATATGCACTTTAGGGCAACTTGAACTGCATGCAGGTTCAATCCTGCATGATTGTTTTACACTTATTAGCAATATTGGCCATTTATTTATTCAAATTAACTTTTAGGTTGATCCAGGCAAAACCTCTGCTTTTTCTGATAACAAGCTGATCTTTAGCCCAAGGAACCTCAGTTAATGCTGTCAGCGCAGAGACTTGCACCTTAATGGTATTGCAGCTGAGGCCTGCATCCAGACCAGATTGAAAAAAAGACAGCACATTCGTCATCAAGGGGGCCTGGAACAAAAACCCCTGTTGGGTGGAGAAGGACTGAAAACTCCTCCAAACTCGGTGTTAGGTGGCTTTGGTAGAACGTTTTCTTGCTGTAAGTAGGATTGACACCACTAACCAGAGGATTAGAGCTGCCAGAGGGACTATGTATACCCGAATGAACTTCCATTCCTGGGAGAGAGCATCCTGTGCCAGGGCCTGTTGACAGTAAAACCTGAAGAAGAACAGGGGAACCTGACAATTGTCCGGAGTTGCCATAAGGTCTACCTCAGGTATCCTCCACCGATCAAAGATCTCCATGAGATATTTTGGGTTCAATCTCTACTCTGTGCTGCTGGTGAAGTTGCGACTCAGATGGTCCGCCAAGGTGTTCTGCGCCCCTGGGAGATACGCCGCTGTGAGATCTAGCAGGTGATCCTCGGCAAACCTGAATATCTCTGATGCTATCTGGAGCAGGCGTAGACTTCTTGTTCCTCCCCGTTTCATAACATAAGAAACAGCCGCCTTGTTGTCCATTAGCAGTTTGACCCTCTTGCCTTGAATGATGGGAAGCAAAACCTTTAGAGCTTCCCTGGCCACTGCGAGTTTCAGCAGGTTTGAACAGGGGACCTGAGGAGGCCATCTGCCCTGAGCATGCCGTCCCTGGCAATGCACAGCCCAACCCTGGAGACTCACATCCGAAGTGATCATGACTCAGCACCCAGGGTTGATGGCCTTGCCCCGGGCTAGGTTGTCTTCTCTGCTCCACCACTGCAGATCGCTTGCGAATAAAGGTCAGAATGTGTATTTTCTGATGAAGTGAACCAGACTCCATTGGCTGAGAAGACCGAATTGGAATCTCCTCATGTGCAATTTCACCCATGGGACTGCCGGGATACAGGCCGTCAGGCTTCCTAAAAAATTCATCCCTCTGTGTACAGTGATCATAGGAGAGGCTGCCATATTCAAGGCTTCTGCTGAAATGTGGATTATTTTGTCTTGTGGAAGGAACACTTTGTATTGGACTGAGTCAAAAGACATGCCCAAATAAACAAAGGTTTGGCACGGAGTGAGCTGGCTTTTGCCGTCTTTTTCATCCATCCAAACTGCGTTAAGGTGGTAAGAACTTGATCCCGGTGCCATAGCAAAAGATCTTCAGAATGAGCAAGGATCAGGACATCGTCCAAGTAATGGAATATTCTTATTCCTCTTAGTCAAAAATAGGCAATTAGAACTTTTTTAAAAGTCCTTGGCACCGAGCTGAGCCCCAAAGGGAAGGCCTCTGAATTGAAAGTGGTTGCCAGTGTAAGAAAACCTTAGAAAGTGTTGATGAACCTTGGCCACTGGGATATGAAAATACGCATTTTCGAGGTCCATTGAGACCATCCAGTCGCCCAGATTAATTACTGCTGAAATAGTCTTGAGAGACTCCAGAATGGCTGTGGCTTCAGAGAGTAGTTCAGGTTTCTTAAATCTAAGACAGGGCGCCATTTTCCTGATACTTTCTGGACGAGAGGGAAATATACTCCCCGACCCTACTCTTCCTCCGGCACTGTAACAATAGTGCGAAGAGCTAGTAAGGCTGTGATGTATGCCTCAAGTCACGCCCGCTTTTCTACTGAAGTGGGAATTTCTGTTGAAACAAAGACTGTTCTTGGAGGAGAACTTTGGAACTGAAGACGAAGGCCATTCCGAACCACTTCCAGGACCCAGGAATCTTTTATCCCCTCCTCCCAGATACCACTGTAGATGGTCAGTCTTGTCTCCACTGGTGGTCCCTGGACTGGCCGCCCTTCAAAAGGACTTTGCTGTGGATTTGGGAGCTTGAGGAGCCTTTGACTAGGAGTTATCGGCAAAGGTGCCGCGAGATCGCCATGAAAAGCGCAAAAACTCTCTACCTGTCCAATAGGACCTGGCCTCCTTGAACTGATCCTGGGGTCTTCTATTCATCCAAAATGACTGTGGACGATGCTTTTGATCCTGAGGGAGAAGACCAGACTTCCCTCCAGTCACCCGGCGAATTGCCTCTTCTAGCGTTTTACCAAAGAGAGTGTTCCCAGAGAAAGGGATGGAACATAAAGCCTGTTTTGAGGCAGAATCTGCGGACCAATGTTTAAGCCAAAGAGCCCGCCAAGGCGTGACTGAGTGGGCCATGATGTGAGAGGTGAATCTGACCAGGTCCACCTCTGCCTCCACTATGAATTCAGCTGACAATTTCAAGCCCTGAAGATTTGCTGAGAACAGTTCTTCCTGTGCCCGGGAACCTAATGTGGACTCGACATTTGAAGACCAGACCCTAACGGCCTTGGCAATTGAGGTCAGGGCTACCGCCGGCCTGCAGGAGACCCCCACAGTAGTGAAGGTCTTTTTCAGTCAGCCTTTCCCTCCATCGCATCTTTAAAAGACACTGTTTACTTCCAGAGGTAGGGTGATATGCCTTGCAAGATGCTGTAAAAACGCATCCACTATAGGAGGGGTATCCCACGGCTCTACATCCTAAGGTCGGAATGGGTATAACTTGTTGATCCTATTCAACTGTGCCGGTCTTTTATCTGGCCTGGACCACTCCTCCTCCATTAACTCTTTAATTTCCACTATAAAAGGAAATTTTGGGAACTCTCTCTTTAAATTTGGGTAATATTTTCTCTGCTCCTGCGTATTCCTCCCAATCGATGGCCTGTTTGACCGCAGATATAAATGAGAGTACCAGAGAAAAGTCAAATGAATATGTATCTAAGATATCTTGACCAAACTCTAAATCCACTTCTGAGTCAGAACTAAAGGCTCCAGGTTCCGGAGAGTCTTCCTCCCTTCTCCTTAGGCGGTTTGTTCCTCCCACCGCAGAAGGGCCTGGTAACAGGGCCTTTACCTCTTCTTCCACTGCTCTTTTAATGCATACCTTCATATCCTCGTTGACCATCTGGCCTTGAGAAGTCTCCTTGAAGCAAAGGCCTTTGGCTGCTAACGGAATTGCACCGCAAGCCCAACAAGTATTGGCGACCATATCCGCTGAAACAGCTGGTCCATGATCGGTGGACGATCGATGATGCCTAGAGGATGGGCCTGCAGAGTCTACTGAAGGGCTGTGCTGGATATGGTTGCGCTTTGACTTTGCCTTGGAGTGAGAGGCCTGAGGAGAAGGAGAACAATAATAACTAGAGGATGAAATTGCTCTTTTGCTGATCCTGAGTAAAGGACCTCTCCCTCTGCAATAAGAAGGAACCATTAGTAAAGCCTGTGTTAGATACCGGCGCTAGAGGCAACTTCAAACCCTGTAGGCATCCCTTACCTTTTCGAAGTTTTAAGCGCCTCTTGCATAGGAACAGTTTCTCTTTCTTTCTCTTTTTTTTTTTAAATCATTTAAAAAAAAAAAAAAATTATATATATATATATATATATATATATATATATATATATATATATATATATGTATATATATATTATTTTTTTTTATTTTTTAATCTATTATTTAATTTTTACAGCATCCCCCACTTACTGGCTAGGCAAGACTTGTACAAAGGTAAGAGGTAACTTCTGGGGACTGTCAGCAGGCTGAAGGAAAAAATAGCAAGGCACTATAAATTACATTACAAAGGCAGAGAAGGTGCCATACTAAGCTGCTCCAGTGCTCAGCTTACCAGTCTGGTCATCCAGACTTGTATCTCATGTGCTGACAGCCACAACCGAGACTCCCCACTGCAGGTTTAAATTTGCCGCCCTTCAGCCGTTTCGGCCAATCAGAAGCAGCGGATTGGAGAGCCAATCACAGCCGTGACTGATTGACCGATTGACCGAGAGACGAGAGGGAGGTTATAAAAAACCCTGCTGACATCACTACCCAGCGCCCTGCCGACCTGACACAGACGCCGAGACCCTATGGAGGGGAACAGGGAACCTTACCTAACATCCAAGCCAGCCAGCCAAGAGGGAAAAAAGAAAATAAAAGCCCAGAATGGCCGCCTCCTACACGACTTAAGGCATTTAGCCTGCACCTCACTCCAGCACTAGGAGAGCCCTCATCAGAGAGATTTACTCTCAAAAAAGGACCTTCCACCACAGGGACTCACAGCAGGCAGTACAACAGGAATGTCCGGAGCAAGGACAGAACAAGTACACCTGCACCAGGTACTGCCTGTCTTTTATCTATCTATACAGGGGTGTCCTATATGGGGTCAAGGGGCTGGGTTAACCCGAGGTTGTGCTGTCCTGAGGCTGAGCCAGGAAAGGTATATTTGTCAACTACAGTGAATCTCAAAAGAGCTACAATCAGCAGAAGTGTAATTATTAATGAACCCCTTATGTATAAAAAGCTCCATGAGGTGACAGTCAGCACTATCTGAATTATAACCTGGGCAACACCACAGTAGTGACATCACCAAAACTCACTCTAATTCTTGTGAGTAAAGAAGAGCCGAACACCCCCGGTTCAGTTCGCCTCAGAACTTGCGAACAGACCAAAATTCACAAGAATGTTAGAACCCCATTGAAGTCCATGGGACTCGAACATTCAAAATCAAAAGTACTCATTTTAAAGGATAATTTGCATGGTACTGTCCTAAAAAGGGTTTAGGGACCCGGGTCCTGCCCCAGGGGACATGGATCAATGCAAAAAAAAGTTTTAAAAACTGCAGTTTTTTCGGGAGCAGTGATTTTGATAATGCTTAAAGTCAAACAACAAAAGTGTAATATTCCTTTTAATTTCATACCTGGGGGGTGTCTATAGTATGCCTGTAAAGGGGCGCATGTTTCCCGTGTTTAGAACAGTCTGACAGCAAAATGAAATTTCAAAGGAAAAAAGTCATTTAAAACTACTTGCGGCTATTAATGAATTGCCCGTCTGACAATACACATAAAAGTTCATTGATAAAAACGGCATGGGAATTCCCCACAGGGGAACCCCGAATCAAAATTTTAAAAAAAATGACGTGGGGGTCCCCCTAAATTCAATACCAGGCCCTTCAGGTCTGGTATGGATATTAAGGGAAACCCCGCGCCAAAATAAAAAAAAAATGACGTAGGGGTCCTCATCAAAATTCATACCACACCCTTCAGGTCTGGTATGGAGTTTAAGGGGAACCCCGCGCCAAATTTTTTTTAAAAATTGGTGTGAGATCCCCCCAAAAATCCATACCAGACCCTTATCCGAGCACGCAACCTGGCAGGCCGCAGGAAAAGAGGGGGGACGAGAGAGT
This sequence comes from Lithobates clamitans, assembly GCA_037952925.1. Lineage (NCBI taxonomy): Eukaryota > Metazoa > Chordata > Amphibia > Anura > Ranidae > Lithobates > Lithobates clamitans. The sequence goes on from JBBGZY010000292.1 coordinate 1,687,271, forward strand.
GCCCCCCCTCCTTAACCGTACCAGGCCACATGCCCTCAACATTGGGAGGGTTCTTTGGGGTCCCCCCTAAAGCACCTTGTCCCCATGTTGATGAGGACAAGGGCCTCATCCCCACAACCCTTGGCTGGTGGTTGTGGGGGTCTGTGGGCGGGGGGGCTTATCGGAATCTGGAAGCCCCCTTTAACAAGGGGACCCCCAGATCTCGGCCCTCCCCCCTGTGTGAAATGGTAAGGGGGTACAAAAGTATCCCTACCATTTCACAAAAAAAATTTCAAAAATGTCAAAAATGACAAGAGACAGTTTTTGACAATTCCTTTATTTAAATGCTTCTTCTTTCCATCTTCTTTCTTCTAACTTCTTTCTTCCTTCATCCTTGGGGTTTCTTCCTCCATCTTCTTCTTCTTCTGGTTCTTCTGGTTGTTCTGGTTCTTCCTCCGGTGTTCTTGTCCAGCATCTTCCTCCGCGGCATCTCCTTCTCTTTATCTTCTTTTCTTCATCTTCTTCTCTGGGCCGCTCCACATCCATGATGGCATGGAGGGAGGCTCCCGCTGTGTGACGCTTCTCTCTTCATCTACTTCTCTTCATCTTCTTCTCTTCATCTTCTTGTCTTCATCTTCTTTTCGGGCCGCTCCGCATCCATGATGGCATGGAGGGAGGCTCCCGCTGTGTGATGCTTCTCCTCTTCTGACAGTTCTTAAATAACGGAGGGCGGGGCCACCGGTCACCCCGCCCCCTCTGACGCACGGGGACTTGACGGGGACTTCCCTGTGGCATTCCCCGTGACGTCAGAGGGGGGCGGGGTCATCCGCCCTCCGTTATTTAAGAACCGTCAGAAGAAGAGAAGCGTCACACAGTGGGAGCCTCCCATTCAATCGTGGATGCAGAGCGGCCCGAGAAAAGAAGATAAAGAGAAGAAGGCGCCGCTGAGGAAGATGCCGGACGAGAACACCAGAGGAAGAACCAGAAGATCCAGAAGAAGAAGAAGATGGAGAAAGAAACCGAAGGAAGATAGAAGATAGAAGAAAGAAGATAGAAGAAAGAAGTAGCATTTAAATAAAGGAATTGTCAAAAACTGTCTCTTGTCAATTTTAACATTTTTGACACTTTTTTTGTGAAATGGTAGGGGTACTTTTGTACCCCCTTACCATTTCACACAGGGGGGAGGGCTGGAGTCTGGGGGTCCCCTTGTTAAAGGGGGCTTCCAGATTCTGATAAGCCCCCTGCCCACAGCCCCCCACAACCACTGGGCAAGGGTTGTGGGGATGAGGCCCTTGTCCCCATCAACATGGGGACAAGGTGTTTTGGGGGCTACCCCAAAGCACCCTCCCAGTGTGGAGGGCATGTGGCCTGGTACAGTTCAGGAGGGGGGGTGCTCTCTCACCCCCCCTCTTTTCCTGTGGTCTGCCAGGTTGCGTGCTCGGATAAGGGTCTGGTATGGATTTTTGGGGGGACCCCACGCCAATTTTTTTAAAAATTTTGGCGCGGGGTTTCCCTTAAAATCCATACCAGACTTGAAGGGTCTGGTATGAATTTTGAGGAGGACCCCTACGTCATTTTTTTTTAAATTTTGGCATGGGGTTCCCCTTAATATTCATACCAGAACTGAAGGGCCTGGTATGGAATTTAGGGGGACCCCCACGTCATTTTTTTTTAAATTTTGGTTCGGGGTTCCCCTGTGGGGAATTCCCATGCCGTTTTTATCAATGAACTGTTATGTGTATTGTTGGACCGGCAATTCATTAATAGTCGCGATAAAAACGGCATTGGAATTCCCCACAGGGGGACCCCGAACCAAAATTTAAAAAAATGACGCCCTTCAGGTCTGGTATGGATATTAAGGGGAACCCTACGCCAAAATTTAAAAAAAAATGGCGTGGCGTACCCCCAAAAATCCATACCAGACCCTTATCTGAGCACGCAACCTGGCAGGCCGCAGGAAAAGAGGGAGGGATGAGAGAGCCCCCCCTCCTGAACTGTACCAGGCCACATGCCCTCAAGGGCCTCATCCCCACAACCCTTGCCCGGTGGTTGTGGGGGTCTGCGGGCGGGGGGCTTATCGGAATCTGGAAGCCCCCTTTAACAAGGGGACCCCCAGATCCCGGCCCTGCCCCCTGTGTAAAATGGTAAGGGGGTACAAAAGTACCCCTACCATTTCACACAAAAAGTGTCAAAAATGTTAAAAATGACAAGAGACAGTTTTTGACAATTCCTTTATTTAAATGCTTCTTCTTTCCATCTTCTTTCTTCTATCTTCTATCTTCCTTCGGTTTCTTTCTCCATCTTCTTCTTCTTCTGGTTCTTCTGGATCTTCTGGTTCTTCCTTCGGTGTTCTCGTCCGTCATCTTCCTCAGCGGCGCCTTCTTCTCTTCATCTTTTTTTCTCGGGCCGCTCCGCATCCACGATTGGATGGGAGGCTCCCGCTGTGTGACGCTTCTCCTCTTCTGACGATTCTTAAATAACGGAGGGCAGGTGACCCCGCCCCCCTCTGATGTCACGGGGAATGCCACAGGGAAGTCCCCGTCAAGTCCCCGTGCGTCAGAGGGGGGCGGGGTGACCCCACCCTCCGTTATTTAAGAACCGTCAGAAGAGGAGAAGCGTCACACAGCGGGAGCCTGCCTCCATGCCATCATGGATGCGGAGCGGCCCGAAAAGAAGATGAAGACAAGAAGATGAAGAGAAGAAGATGAAGAGAAGAAGATGAAGAGAGAAGCGTCACACAGCAGGGGCCTCCCTCCATGCCATCATGGATGCGGAGCGGCCTGGAGAAGAAGATGAAGAAAAGAAGATAAAGAGAAGGAGACACCGCAGAGGAAGATGCTGGACGAGAACACCGGAGGAAGAACCAGAAGAACCAGAAGAAGAAGAAGAAGATGGAGGAAGAAACCGAAGGATGAAGGAAAAAAGAAGTTAGAAGAATAAAGATGGCATTTAAATAAAGGAATTGTCAAAAACTGTCTCTTGTCATTTTTAACATTTTTGACAGTTTTTTTGTGAAATGGTAGGGTACCCCCTTACCATTTCACACAGGGGGAGGGCCGGGATCTGGGGGTCCCCTTGTTAAAGGGGGCTTCCAGATTCCGATAAGCCCCCCCCCGCAGACCCCCACAACCACCGGCCAAGGGTTGTGGGGATGAGGCCCTTGTTCTCCTCAACATGGGGACAAGGTGCTTTAGGGGGGACCCCAAAGCACCCTCCCAATGTTGAGGGCATGTGGCCTGGTACGGTTCTCTCATCCCCCCTCTTTTCCTGCGGCCTGCCAGGTTGCGTACTCGGATAAGGGTCTGGTGTGGATTTTTGGGGGGACCCCACGCCAATTTTTTTTTTAATTTTGGTGCGGTGATCCCCTTAAAATCCATACCAGACCTGAAGGGTCTGGTATAAATTTTGAGGGGGACCCCTACGTCATTTTTTTAAAAATTTTGGCACGGGGTTCCCCCTAATATCTATACCAGACCTGAAGGGCCTGGTATTGAATTTAGAGGGACCCCCCACGTCATTTTTTTTTAAATTTTGGTTTGGGGTTCCCCTGGGGGAATTCCCAAGCCGTTTTTAATAGTGAACTTTTATGTGTATTGTCGGACCGGCAATTCATTATAGCCGCGAGTAGTTTTAAATGACTTTTTTCCTTTGAAATGTCATTTTGCTGTCAGACTGTTCTAAACACGGGAAACACACGCCCCTTTACAGGCATACTATAGACATCCCCCAGGTACGGAATTTAAAGGAATATTACACTTTTATTGTTTGACTTTAAGCATTATTAAAATCACTGCTCCCGAAAAAACGGCCATTTTTAAAACTTTTTTTGCATTGATCCAGGGTGTTCTGCGGCATTCGAATTTGCCGCGAACACCCCAAATTGTTCGCTGTTCGGCGAACTGGCGAACAGCCGATGTTCGAGTCGAACATGAGTTCGACTCGAACTCGAAGCTCATCCCTACTTGTGAGACTAAATGTCAGAGACAGCAGTGCCTTAAAGTGTATTTCCACTTTTGCAGCCAAATTGGGATATTACCTACTTTAGATTTGTTACTTACTTTTGAACTAAAAAAAATTCTACTTAGAACGTCTCCCTTTCTATTTAACGTTTACGAGGGAGCAGGGGAGTCTGTACTATGCTGGCAGATTTCATCATCACTTGTACACTAGAACACAATTCAAGATTATAGGCACAGGAATGCCTAGGTATTGGAAGTACACTGCTATTTTTCAGAAAAAATATAACAAAATTTCAGGGTGCATATCAACTTTTCTAGATATTCTTTATAACATAGCATATCTTGTCTTTTTGAGTTCAGGTTCACTTTAATGGCCAGACCACAGGGTGGAGTCCATTGGTGCTAGTAAGGTCATTGAAGGGGTAGCTATAGTGAATATAGTATTAGTAAATGGTGAGAAGTAGCTGGGGACAAAATTACTGCTGTACTCACAAGCTTACAATGGTTCTGTCACAGATCAGCTGCGGAGCTGATCTGTGTCTCACTTTTACTGCTGTAGGCCAGCTGGCGCCTGTTGTTCCACTAGCTTGTGTTCAGCTCTGCTGCACTCTGCAGCTATAGGTGTCGCCGGCGTCCCCTGTTGCTTAATATATGATTCCTTCCTGCTACTTCCTGTCCAGCCCCTCATGTGCTTCTCTATTTAAATCCCTCTCAGACCAGTTCTGTTTGCTTGAGCAACATTTGTTTCCGAGCTCCCTTTGTGTAACCTGCCTTAACCTGACATCTCATGAAATGATCTCTTGTGTACCGACTCGGCTTGTTCTGATTATATTGTCTGCAGCCCACCCTGATCTTGGCTCGCTATTCGGCTCTTCTTTCCTTCATCCATCCATCCTTGTCTGACAGAGTCTTCTGGTACTTCCCCAGCGAGCAGGGTGAACCCGGGGGTCGTGACCTGGGGTCAGCACGCAGCTAAGCCCAAACCCTTGTTAGGGGGTCCCTGACAGAATACCGGCTGGCCCTTAGACTCCATGCCCTGGGGGATCCCGTGTCACCTGCTCGTCTCTGGGCTCACTGTAAGTAGTACCGTGACAGGTTCCATCTGGGCAGCTGATTGGAGATATTATATTCAGATTTTAACACAACACGCAGCCTGCAGAAAGAAGGAGCACAAAAAAAATGCCAATGGCGGTCCAAACTAGCATGAAACCCCTGCATCCCCTGTAAAGTGTGGGGCCATGTTTTTCGTACTCTTGACCAGGGTTGCCAACTGCCAGTAAATTCACAGACAGTTTGTAAAATCTGTGATCTTTACATCTGTCCATGAGTGTCCATTATGGACATGCAGACTGCATATCCATAATGGACATTCATTGACAGATGTAAAAAGCATGGACTTTACAAATTGTCCTTGAATTTCATGAAGGTTGGCGACCCTGCTCTTGACATATTGGGGCACCTGCTTTGCCAACAATTTGACCATTCTGCCCTAGAACTTCATCAAGTTCAGTTTCTTTGGTCCCTGAATGTAATAGATAGATACTTTAGACAGATATATATATCTAATGATCGAATGGAACTGTTTTTGGGTACAGATACTGTTTTGTGGCTATTTTGAACTAGTTCTTGCTCAGACAGACTACATTCACACAGTACATTCCAATCCCCTGTTTCAGAGAAGAGTAGCAGCTGTTGTGTTTCTCACAAGAAAAAAAAATCATTTATCTAGATTGCTTTTAATCACTCATATTTTTGAATGTAAGCTAGCCAGGTAATTTACTTAAAGCTCGCTGCTATGACTTGCCAAAAGCTCTCTCCAGCAAAAACACATCTATATAGAGGAAACTAATCCAGCAGTGGTTGACATACATAAGTGTAAAGACTTTTATAGTTCAATCTTCTGGTGACTCATATTTATAACCGATGAGCCAAACAACCAAAACACACTAAATTCACTTGACTTTTATGTGCAAGTAGTAGGAGGAAAAATATTAAAATGCACCAGCTTATAATAAAGATGAAGGAAAATTATGATTAAACCTGTGTTTGCAGAAAATCATCACCTTAAAATAACATTACAGTTCTAAAAGAGAACAGTTGATGGCAAGGATAAGTGTAGGCATGTGTGACACCTGCCTAAAGTTCCATTTTAAAAATAATCAGCCAGGATAGATACTGTATATGAGGGCTGTCATTGCTGATTTGTGCTCAAGGTGTAGGCTCATCTAATCCTGTCCCTATCCTTACTTTGCTACCTGCTGAGCCACTGGTCCAGAAAAAGTATGTTTACATTGTATTAAAAGTGCCAAAAAAAGACCAAAAGCCCTCCAGTTTTTGGATATAAAGGATGAGTTATATCTTAGGTCTACATGGGAAATTGTGATTTAAAGTAGATCTTAAGCAAAAATATTGTATATAGCTTTGGATAGAATATAGAATAATATGGAATAATTAACACCCTTTTTTTTGCCATCTATGTGCCAATGAGGATATTTTTCTTAATGCTCTCCTGTAAACACAAGAGTATGTGAGAAAAAAAATAAAAATAAAAACGTTTACAGTGACTTTAAATTTAAAGTAGTATTAAAGCAGAAGTAAACCCATTTATTAACAGTTTTAAAAAACAGTTACATTTCCAGCATGTAACATGGAAATATAAGACTCCCATTGGTTGTGCTCTCAACCAAACTGTCAAACCATCCAATGGCTGGTGTCATAACTAATCACATGTCCAGCATCATGGCACTTGTAGATTAAACAGAGGCCAAGATCGCAGCTTCCATGGCTGAATACGATAGGAGGGTTTACTTCCACTTTAAATCTAGAAGCAAACTTTTATTATGTTGTAGCTTACCAATTCTTAGATGTGTTAGCTGCATTCATTTTCTTTATTTTTTTTTTCCCTTTATTTTTACCTTGCCCGTAAGTCTGTTGTTTTTCAACAGAACAAGGTGTCCTTCAGCAGTTAGCAGTTAGAGGGTTCAACTAAACTGTTTACAACTAACAAGGGTGCTTATAATGGTCAGCCTTTCTTTACATATGTAAAACCTTTGTCCCAAGGGAATACAACTGTTGTTTTAACACTTAAAAAGTGTTAGCCAGAGTTTGGTTTCAATTTGTTTGGTGTATCTAAATCTGCTAGTGCAGCTAACACTCCCTCCCCGTAGATTAACAATGCTGCTGCCCAAAGGTGTCTCTGTTGCTCTTTTATCCAGAGCGGGGGGCACTCTAATACAGATGTCTGTCACTGGCCAGAACAAAAAACAAAAAAAAACAAATGCAGCCAGATTATCTAAGGATGGGTAAACTGCAATATATTACATTTTTTGTTTTGGGTTTATTATCTCTTTACCCATACTTTAAAAACAAATAAAGAGTATATCTACCTAATGAACACAGACAAAAGTAAACACCTGATAAGGGTTCCAACCCTTCACCATTCTATCTAAAGCTAAAAAAAGTTGGGCCTTCAAATATACTTTAACTATATAACATTGCTTATATTTTTGCAGATCTCAACTAAAACATTATGTTATTTTGCTAAATGGTTTATCCGCTGAGTATACAAACTGCTCAGAATGGCTCCTCACAGCTGTGGGCCCCTTCTTGGCTGGCTACATGGTATAATACTGCCGTGGGCAGCTAACAATCATTTGCCAATACCAGCAGTACAGCTCATCCACAGGACAACCATGTTCACAGTAAATTGAACAGGATAATTAGTGTATACAGCTGCTTGGAGGTGGACTGGACATGTGTCTGTAATGGCAGCAGAGACTTGACTTGGTTAAAGGAAAATATACATTTACATTTTACAATTATACATTTAGTCAATAAAATAGTCACTGACTCACTTTAGTAATGTATGTTTTCATCATCAATAGCTTGGCATCAATGCAGCTTGCCCTGGCTTTGGCACCAATGCTCCTTGCAATGGCTTTGGCATCAATGCCCCTTGACCTGGCTTTGGTGGCAGCGCTCCTTGCTCTAGCTTTTTTGGCAGTGCTAATTGCTCTGGCTTTAGCGGCAGTGCTCTTTGCCCTGGCTTTGAAAGTAATGCTCCTCTCCTTGGCTTTAGCACAGTGCTCCTTGCCCTGGCTTTGGCAGCAGTGCTAATTGCTCTGGCTTTAGCGGTAGTGCTCCTTGTCTTGGCTTTGGTGGTAATGCTTCTCTCCCTGGCTTTGACACCAATGCTCCTTGCCCTAGCTTTGGAGGCAATGCTCTTTGCCCTTGATTTGGCATTGCCCTGACTTTGGCAGCAAGAATCCTGGCCATGGTTTTGATGTCAAGCTCCTTTTCCCACCTCTGGTGACTTGAGCCTCTCATTGGCTTGTTATATATTTTAGGCACGCTAACTATCTGATTTCTGCACATTTGGTATACATTAATACACCTATGTTGTATGTTGTACATGTTATATCCATTACAGGGGTCTTTCCTTTGCTAGTTGGGTTTTACATCCCTTTTCCTTTTAAATAGTTTATCTCTAATGCCCCGTACACATGGTCGGACTTTGTTCGGACATTCCGACAACAAAATCCTAGGATTTTTTCCGACGGATGTTGGCTCAAACTTGTTTTGCCTACACATGGTCGCACAAAGTTGTCGGAATTTCCGATCGAGAACCACGCGGTCACGTACACCACGTACGACGAGACTAGAAAAGGCCGGTTCAGAACCAAGCGCGGCACCCTTTGGGCTCCTTTTGCTAATCTCGTGTTAGTAAAAGTTTGGTGAGAGACGATTCACGCTTTTTCAGACTCCTGGCTTTCAGATCGTTTTCTGCCGTTCAGTTTGTGCTTGTGGGTTTGTCTGCTCTTCAGTGCATGCAGTCTGCTTGTGGGTTTGTCTGCTCTTCAGTGCATGCAGTCAGTTCGTATCGGAGTTTTCTGTGTGATCTTGCCTGCTCGTTGCTGTTTTTCAGGTCGCTCTTCACAGCCCTTGCTGTTCTTCAGTGCGTTCTGTTACTTCGTTCTGAGCAGCCGACCGTTTTCTAGCCATGTTTCGTATGCGTACTCCTCGTAGAGTTCGTGCTGTGCGGGGGCTTGGTGTTGGGGGTCCTGACCTTGACACAAGTCCAGTCCATGAACAGGGTGGGGAGGAGTTCATGGACCAAGAATTGGTTGCTTCAGCGTGACCAGTTCTCTCATATGCCTTTGCTCTGTGAGATCCGTGAGAATAATCCTGGTGATTTCAGGAACTTTCTCAGGATGACGGACCCCGTGTTTCACCATTTGTTGGCTTCGCTGACCCCCTATATTAGCAGGCAGGATACCTGCATGAGGCAAGCCATCACTCCGGAGCAGAGGCTCGTCGCTACCCTGCGGTATTTGGCCACAGGGAGAAGCCTGCAGGACCTCAAGTTCTCGACAGGCATCTCCCCCCAGGCTCTTCTTTGTGGACATTTACTGCTTGTGTTTGTTTGAGCTGACCCTGACAGAAATGTGTGGAGTGCAGAAAATGTCGTGATTGTGTAACCTTATACAAAGCACTGTTGGCTGTTATTTACTAAATGCAAATACACTTTTCACTACAAGTGCACTTGCAACTGCACTGAAACTGCACTTGTAGTGCAAAGTGGATTTGCCCTTAGGAAATTACTCCCATTTTCTCATAAAACAACAATTACATCACCCGAAAGTGTTGTAGTGTTGAGACAATCCACACATTCTTGATGAACAATCTTTTTAATACCTGCACAATCACATGTGCATTTACCAAAGGTTTTTCTGACAAACCGACATGTTTGTTGTATAACAATTTTTGTGGTGTCATTATCCAAAATCAAAATGTGCATTTTATAGAAAACAGACCTGTGTAAAACCAACAAGAAAAGACACAAATCTTAATCTTACAAAGTTCACATTTGGTAGAACTTGAAGGCAATATCAGACATGAGTATTTAGGAACTGTGTTTGATATTGCGTTCAGATGGGGGGAAATCACCCCTGGAAAAGCCAAATTTGGAAGATGCACACAAATTTCACAATGTCAACATGTGCTATCTGCCATCACGGGGGATCAAGGGATGTGTTTTGGGGGAGAAAGCCCTTCCTCACCGCTACTTTATAATTGAGGAAGGTGTTGCACCCCCAAAACGCGTCCATTGATCTCCCGTGATGGCAGATAGCACATGTTGACACACTGTGTGCATCTTCCAAATTTGGCTTTGGGAAAAATCACAAAAACATTTCGCACATTGTAGCACACAAAAGAAGAATGTGATTTGGAGGGGCTTTAAACTCGCCCCAAAACATCAATGATGTTTTTATATTTTGGAATAACATCATTGATGTTTTTCTTGATGTTTTCCAATTGTAAATTACACCCCATGATCTCCCCGATCAGGATCTGGCCACTTTCGGATGTGAAAGGATCTTCATCCACAACCTCACGATCACCTAAAAAGAGAGGAAACCCAAAATAAATTAGGTTTCAAAAAAATCCTGCCATCCATCTCTTATCTGAGCCTGTGGTCGCAGACACTCACCTGTTGTGGTGACTAGTTCCACAACGTCTTCTTCCTCCTGCTCAGCTTGTGTTGGGGGGATTTCCCCTTCTTCCAGAGGGGGGGGGGTCTCTGGTCTCCTCGGATGAGGGGTGTCCTCCGAGTCTTTTCTCCCCTATGTAAAACAAAAATGGTATAATTAGCACACAGATATTTAATGTCAGAACTATAAAGATGAAACATTGCTTGGAAGTGGGGTACAATTATCTATTTTAGCCGAGTTCCAAGATGTAGCTTTTTTAGTGTCCTTTGTCAAGCTGCAATACTTTACCTGTTTAGTACAAGCTTCACAGATGTAGCCCCCCCTATAGTATACACTGGAGCACCTGTGTGGCCCCCCTAATAAAAATGGTGTTCTGGGGTCCCACACTAGTGCTCCAGTGTCCAGATGTGAAAACAGCTGCTGAGTGTCCTCTCCTTACACACAATCTAGTTTGCATTTCATTCTAGTAACAAAGCCATCTACACAACCAAATTCTTTGAAGACAAGTATAGGGCCTCAAAATGGTGGCCAAATGCATATGGCCTAAACAATGGTATTTTATAGTCCGAAATAAAAATGTGTGATCCGAACGAATAATGTGCCCATGAACATGAAAGTTGCCATTTTAAACTGTACAACAGTTCCTAAAAGCACATGGAGCAGCACGAACGTAATAAACACAAGAACAATAGGAACACAGCACAACTACTTACTTTTTTGCAGCACTCCCTGGATCTTTCTGTACTGCTCATGTTCTCGTAATTTCAGGTCCGACCACCGCTTCCTGAGCTGATCTTTCGATCGTCGTACCCCGAATTTCCGGTGCAGACTCCTGACCACTTTCGCCATGATCTTGGCCTTTCGGACATTGTGGTTGGGGTAAGGCCCATACTTTCCATCATAGTCGGCCTTCTTCAGGATGTCCACCATCTCCAACATCTCCCCAAAGGACATATTTGAGTCCTTTAATCTCCTTCTGGATCGGGACGTTTCAGGCTCCGGCCTTTCCTCCTCCTCCTCGTTGCTGTAATTAGCACGATCCTGCTGTCTATCCGCCATGTGCTCTTCCTCCACTGCGCCGAACGAAAAGGGTCGGGGAATAGAATAGAAAGAACGTCAGGGGCGGGCAGAGTTATACGCATGCGCAGTGTGTATAAATCGTAACGCGCGCGTCTTACGTACGATCTGTGAGCGGAGGAAGGAGCATCGGAGACGCCGATCGTGCTAACGAAGGTAGGATCTAAACTTAGGCCTATACTGCATCGAAATTGAAGCCTATATTGTAACAAGATTAGGGGAGTTTGGCCTGACATTAGGGTTTGTCTTGTGTTGTGTCTTGCAGAGAAAATGGATGGGTTCAACGACCACAATTTCCTGCCCCTGTTTATTGACAAGTACAGGGAGCTGCCCTGTCTGTGGCAAGTGAGACACCCCCACTATAATCACAAACAGAAGAGGCAGGCAGCGCTGGAGAAACTGCTGGAGTTGGTGAAGCCGGTGGTCCCCACAGCAACCATCCCCTATTTAAAAGCTAAAATTGGTGGCCTGAGGAGCACATATCTGAGGGAGCAGAAGAAGGTCACAGATTCCCAGAGATCCGGAGCTGCAGCAGATGACGTTTATGTCCCCAGGCTGTGGTACTATGAGAGACTGCGATTTCTGTCAGACCACACTGAAGTCAGGGAATCCCTCTCCACTCTTCCTTCCACTCTTCCTTCCATCCCAGCTGAGGCTTCCGATGTCCAACCTTCCAGCTGGAGCCAGGTATAGCATTATTCTACTGATTTCTGGGCAATAAATAAATGATGTTTACTAGATGTTATTATTGATCATTAATTGCTGATTAAAAAAAGTGTTTTACATATCAATAGACAGTAGTGGGCACCCAAAATTGTGACAAGAATGCAAAATGCTGGGCTCAGAATGATAGTCTGTTATATTTGTTAACATTCAATTTGCAGCAGTCAGGAGGTGAAAATTGTGTGTGATTGATGTAAAAAATACTAAAACTATGTCTCTTTTTCATACACAGGAAGACCTCAGCCAGGAGGAGGCTGTGGAATGTGGCAGCCAGGAGGAGGCGGGGATTAGTGGCAGCCAGGAGGAGGCGGGGCTAAGTGTCAGCCAAGAGAAGCCTGGGACAAGTCGCAGCCTGACTGAGTCTCAGGTTCCTCCCCTCCGCCTTCCATACAAAAGGGCCAGGAAGGCCACTCCCAGTCCTGTGCAGGATTCAGCATACAGGCTGATCCAGGAGGCTTCGGCGTCCCTCAGAGCCTTCCCCAGTCCTGAAGAGGCCTTTGCCTGCATGGCTGCCACCAAATTGCAGGGCATGCAGGAGGGCCAACGCAAGATCTCTGAGGACCTGATTTATAAAGTCCTACGTAAGGGGGAGAGTGGGGAACTGACACACAAGACGGATGTCATTGAGAGGGACGATCCTCCTCCTCCTGCTGCCACAACTCCACCACCACAGCCAAAGCCTGTAAGGAAGCGTGGAAGGAAGACCAAAGAGTGATGACCCTGGGTTCAGTCTGGTCTGACAGAAGATGCAGTCTCTCGTATGACCACAGCCTGGGGACATAGATGTCATCTGCTGCTTTCCGGATCTCTGGGACTTCTGGACCAGACTGCCCTCCCTTAGATAAGGACTCCTCAGGCCACCAATTTTGCTTTTAAATAATTGATGTCTGCCCTGGGGGTCCAAGGCTTCACCCACTTCTGCAGTTTCTCCAGCGTTGCCTCCCTCTTTGTTTATAGTTGTGACCCCTTAATAAAATATTTTTAGGTAAATTCTACTCTCCTGTGTGTGTTTTCATCCAAAAAGGACAGTTTGTTGGTGACGATTCAGGTACATTTCTAACATAAAATGTGAAATTAACAAGGGACAACAACACCAAACAATCTCCTACAGATTAAATAGAACAACATATTAGTGGTGTTGTGGGAACTTGTCACAAAAAACACACAAACATTTTCGGGAGTACAAATCAAAATCACCAAAAAAAAAAATATGTTGTCAGATGTGAGAAATCAAAATATATTGAGGGAATCCCGATAAATAGTAACAAAATAAGTTTGTGAGAAGTGTGTGTGAATATGAGCAGCAAAACTACTTAATTCTTGTCACATTATAAAGAAGAGAGTGCGCTGTATTAAACCATTTTTAACATTGCAGCGTGACGAAAGTGCTGTATCCATTACGAACGCTAAGTTTACCAGAACGAGCTGTCCCGTGTCGCAATTTCTTCTGAGCATGCGTGGCACTTTGTGCGTCGGAACAGGCCACACACGGTCGGAATTGACGCGATTGGATTTTGTTGTCAGAAAATTTTATCTCCTGCTGTCCAACTTTGTGTGTCGGAAAATCCAATGGAAAATGTCCGATGGCGCCCACACACGGTCGGAATTTCCGACAACACGCTCCGATCAGACATTGTCCATCGGAAAATCCGACCGTGTGTACGGGGCATAACTCTTCCTGACTTTGGTGGCTCCAGTGGAGTCCATTGTGATTGAGGAATGTGATTCTTTCGAATGAGATGTGGAATCAAGATGTCACCATCATGTAGCACAAGCAAGCGGATTCTTTCCTACTCAACCTACATAAACCAAACCTATTCTAATTTTACCAGGATGAACGGATGTCATTGTGTTGTCACTTCCTCCTCCCACAGGGAATTGTGGAGACACGCTACTTACTAGTTACAGGATAGTTGCATGTTTTCAATGATACATTCTGTACCTCCATTTATTTTTCTTTCTGTACCACCATCTGTTGAGGGCTTTAAATGACCAGGATGCAAGATGTTGGTGACTTGATGGCTCCTCTACTCTCCTCCTCTCCCTGTGTTTGTGCAGCTCTCATACCACGTCACACTATGTCCATCACACCAGAGATCACTGATACAGGGAATATCCAATTGCCTTATTAGATTGGGAAAGGATTTCTTCCCTGCTAGAACAAATTGGATCATGCTTAAGGCTGGGTTCACATGTGTCCAGCTGCGTCTTCCAGCATGGGGTCCGGTCCCTTTCTTGACCAGGCCATTTTTTGCAATACGGCACTGCGTTACTTTAACTGACAATTGCGCAGCCATGCAACGCTGTACGCAAATAAAATGTATGTCTTTTTTTTCCCCGACAAACATTGTTTTATTTTGGTGGTATTTGATCACTTCTGCAGTTTTTATTTTTTGCACTATAAACAAAAAACTGACAATTTTGAAAATAAAAAAACTATATTTTTTACTTTCTGCTATAAAACATATTCAATAAAATATTTTTTTAAAAGTCATATTTCTTCATTAATTTAGGCCAATATGTATTTTGCTACATATTTTTGGTAAAATAAAAATCCCAATAAGCCTATATTGATTGATTTGCCCAAAAGTTTTAGCATCTACAAACTATGGGATATATTTATGAAATTTTAATTTATTTTTTACTAGTAATTGCAGCGATCAGCGACTTTTAGCGGGACTGCGATTTTGCAGTGATCAGTGCTAAAAATATGCACTGGTGCTAAAAATGACACTGGCTAGGAAGGGCTTAACATTAGGGGCGATTAAAGGAATAACTGTGTGACTAACCAGTGGTTTTGTATAGTGTGGGAGGTGCTTTTAATAGGGGTAGACATGGATCCTTGCCCCTGCTTTTCTGGAACACAAGATCTATGCCTTCCCTACTGACAGAATGACAATCTGCCTTGTTTGCATAGGCAAATTGCCGTTCTGCCTAATGTCGACATTGAGTTTATGGTACCCGCAGATCAACTCCCGCTGTGATTGTGCACGCCCCCCTACCCAGAAGTGTTGAATCACGTACTAGGCAAGTGATCCGGCATAGTAGTGCCACCTTGCCACCGTATATGTAAGTTATATGGTTGGCAAGTGGTTAAAGTCACTGTCACTGGCATTATTTTATTATTAATAGCAACTTTTTTGGCTTTTTGATTTGTGAAACAATAAATGTTCTGTGTCCACCAATAAAGCTATAACTTGCCCTCTCAAACATAAAGGTGCAGGGTCTACCAAATATTTAATGGAATTATTTGCTTAGTATTTGTTCTGAAATTTTGTAGATAGGCAACTCCTATCCTCGTATTAGTCAGTGGTTCCAAATTGATAATAACTACTGCAGTAGGGAACAGACACAAAAAGATACACTCAACATCTTATCAAATACCTATTCTGTTTATTTGGTGCAAGTTTTTTATACACATGCTTACGTACGTATCACATTAATATTACAATTATACTTTTATGGTAACAAAGGACATTACATAGGCAGGCTAATTTCTAATCAGGACTCGAAAAAATGCAACATGTCATCAAAACATTATTAGTGCCGTGTGCACATGGAGTGCAGTGTGCAATACATACGCAAAGCATACAAAATAGACTACTGTTTTATACAGAATTTTGAATTTCTTTTACATATCTGCATTTCTAAGCTACCATGAAATTACACTCTCAAAAAGGAGAAAACATCTGCTAGTTTCTTTTTTAATACAGAAAATTCTGGAGGATGATTGAAGATTACCGTATTTATCGGCGTATAACACGCACCGGCGTATAACACGCACCTCAATTTAGGAGGGAATTTTAAGGAAAAAAAACTTTTAGGAGGGAAGTTGAAGGGAAAAAAACTTACATTTAAATGCCCATCATTGCAGCCTTCTCAGTGCAGCCTTGCCCCAGTGCAGCCTTGTCAGTGCAGCCATGTCAGTGCAGCCATGTCAGTGCAGCCTTGTCAGTGCAGCCACGTCAGTGCAGCCTTGCCAGTGCAGCCATGTCAGTGCAGCCTTGCCAGTGCAGCCATGTCAGTGCAGCCTTGCTAGTGCAGCCATGTCAGTGCAGCCATGTCAGTGCAGCCATGTCAGTGCAGCCTTGCCAGTGCAGCCATGTCAGTGCAGCCTTGCTAGTGCAGCCATGTCAGTGCAGCCTTGCTAGTGCAGCCATGTCAGTGCAGCCATGTCAGTGCAGCCTTGCTAGTGCAGCCATGTCAGTGCAGCCTTCCCCAGTGTCCAGTCCAGCCTTGCCCCAGTCCAGCCTTGCCCCAGTCCAGCCTTGCTGAAGCCTGTGAGCTTCAAAATCGCCGACCGCGATTTGAAAATGGCGCCGCCGGCGCCGAAATACACAGAGCCGCTCCTCGGCTCTTCTCGGCGGCTCTCGTTTACTTTCGGTTTCACTCGGACGGTGAGCGGAGCTATCCGAAACTAGCCGAGTATACTCGGCTAGGTTCGGGCGGCGCTCGAGTGAAACCGAAAGCCGCCGAGAAGAGCCGAGGACCGGCACTGCGTATTTCGGCGCCGGCGGCGCCATTTTCAAATCGCGGTCAGCGATTTTTAAATTCTGACAGGTCAGGATCGCAGGGGATCGGCGTATAACACGCACCCGCGATTTTCCCCTGATTTTAAGGGGAAAAAAGTGCGTGTTATACGCCGATAAATACGGTAATTAAAGTGGGCAGATTGGGTTACTTCATCAGGGACATTATGGTACTGGAGTCCCCAAAAAAGTAAGCCAATAGATGTTCACTCGTAACTTTCAGCCCATGATTTTTGCAGTAGGACCTTGGACATATGCTTCATCCTATTCAGCTTTTTAACGTTCCGTTTTGTTTGGTCAGGGTTAATGAGAACAGAAGATGTTCACAATAATGCATATTGATATAGTGGCCTTATGGGCTCTCTGTCATCCTTCTGCTGAAAATATTCGAACAAGAGTTGATCAGAAAAGCAGAACCCGGACGGTCCAGCTGCCAGAACATCTGAGCTCTTCGCAAGATTAGACAAGCTCTCGTTAATCTTTGGCTGATGTGTTTAAAAAACAAAAATCACATAAAGAACTTGATATTTATAACCTTAATTTGAATGATATTTCAATTCCCAGCCATCGCATCTAAACACATTTTTCTTTGATTTCCCAGTGGCATATTGCATTTCGGATTCCTAGCACTAAACAGAGAGTCCTGGCCAACAAAAAACAGCTATTAATTCAGAATTATTAATTTGAGAGCACATGCAATGGGCTGATAGGCCTCTGAACATGGTATTCAGTGTACAGTAGAATGTGACTGCTGTTATGGTTCAAGAAAGTATTTGGGAAGAATGTGAAGAGCTAACAGGAGGAGAGGGTGGATGTTCCAAATGGCTTTAGTTGGCTTAGTTTTGGTGTCACATCAGGAGACAAGCTTCTATGGATGGGAGCCGGAACATCCATTTATTTTACATTCCTGTCACTTAGCTGGCGCAATGTTGTCTGTTTCTGTGTAGCACAAGAAAGTAAAATTGGATGAATCTGTGCAAAATTTAAGCTTATATTTTTTTGGAGATAGTTAGGGGACACCACTCTCCTATCTGTCTCTCTCTCAGTTATAGTCGTACTGGGAAATGTCTATAGGAACTATGCAAGCTGTGTGTAGACTAATCCCGTGGAAGAACTGACTCCCCAGACAATGACAACTGATTCCCTAAGATTATATCAGAGCAATTTCTGTAGTCCTAGCACTAACTCACAAAACTGAACCTCTTTATTAGGATTAGGGTGATCACATTTTGGTTCATGAAAAGCCAAAGGAAAAGGAGGGAGGAAGAAAAAGATGAGTGTGACTTATCCAAAGTGGGCATGGCTAAAAAGAATTAGTTAAAGCAAAGTGTTGAAGTTTCCTTAGACAATAGTTGGGGGTAGTGTTGAATATAGTGTGGGCGCAGGGGTGTCATTGCCACTGTGGCTGCAGTTCATGGTAGACTACTAACAGGCAGGCTAAATCATTGGCTGCATTGCAGCAGCCTACTGTATGTTTCTCTTCTGTTTATAAAACTAAGTCAATGATAGTGGACATTGACAGTCTAATACAGTAGTGTGGAGAGGACAAGAACAACCACTGTCAAAGAGGAACTCACTAGTCAGGAGTGGAGGAGGAAATAGGTGTGGGATGGAAAGACATAGAGATATCTCATTGTAGACTGGAGAGGAAATTAGAAATCGTTGTCTTGACTAGTCCTGTACTCGTTTCTCCATTCAGGTTTTTTGAACACTGGAGGGCTAACGTTGTGGAGGTGACTAAAGTGAAGAGCTGATACCAGGACAACGTTTCATTATAATCAAACACAGTAAAAATGTATTTAAGAAAATTGATCCTTCATTGAGCCAGATTCACCCTCTCTATTTGTCCTGCATACCGTTATCATAAAAAGTGAGAGTAAACGAAAATCCCAAATTTTGCATTAACATTAGAAATGGAAGAGGGGAAATCCTCGAATGGGGACACTAATTCTGGTGACCTTGGTGACACACCAGGATTCCCTAACTTTGAAGGGATTTTTTATCACTTTCTGTTTTGGCTATGGGACAGGAAGTGAAGGAAAATCTCCCAATGGGAAACAGATAGGAAAAAACAATTGACGTGGGTTATACCCATTCTTTACTCTATCCAAAAAGAAAAAGAAAGTTTTGCATTTAGTTGCACTTTAAAACACAGATGCTCAATTTTACGATATATAGGATAAAGCAGGGTGTCAAATGCCACATTAAAGAAATGCTGATGTAGGGGGTATCTCCTCAATGTTCTCCTCCTTGTTGGGCATCAAGTGTGGGTCACATAGGACCTACCCCGGGGTGGGTTCTTTGGAGCTACGATAGGCACCTAGAATGGGTTACTGCCTTGCACATGGGGTACCTTTGACCTTTAAACAGATGACCGAACTCTAGTTAACCCTCTTAATGTTAGCATACATCACCACGGTCACTGTTGCATTCAGGAGGGACATGCTGAGCCAATGCCTTCTCCACCTGTCCAGTGTATCTCTGCTACCTTACTCACAGTAACGGAATGAGGTCCCACCATGCACCTAGCGTGGATTCCATGTGTGCACTCACTTAACTCTTCCGTACCTTTGCACCAGCTGAGCACCTCTGCGCTGCTGATCTGCTCCCATTGATATGGAGCGAGTTCTGACAGCAACTCTTCCTGCAAGAGGCTATACCACCTACTACAGACACACACTTACGACAGGTTGCTTGAGAGACCTCCATTACCCTTGGCTACCACTTGTGTCTTCATACTCCTATATGCTTATAACTGACCTGAGCTGTAGTCTGTGTGCTGGTTAAGTGCATTACACCCATTTAGTAAGTTCAGACCAGGCAAAAGTAGCATTTAAAAAGCCTTACTTAAATAATGTGACATAACAGTAGAACAAAGGCAAAAGTCTTTTCCTAAACTAATCCCTAATCCTGCACAGGAAGCTGGTTGAGTCCATGATGGTATTATCCAAGATTGGCATCTTCAGGGTGGACTGCAGGTCCCAGCAATCCCCCTATGCTGTAGAAGGCTCCTGAAGCCAGATTTTAATTAGCAGGAACTCCAGATTCAGCATATGTCAGCACGACAGCAGGATGGAGTCCAGCAATGGTATCCACGAAAACTAAGCAGCAGTGAAGGCTCATGGGTCTGGTCCCCTGTCCCTTATATTATACACAGAACCAGTGGGCCAAACCAAAAAAGACCCAGGAAACATATTTAACTCTGACCCTCCCAGCTGGGGCAGCACCTAGCTAGGCTAAAATAGTAAACCTGCTTACACTGATACAGCACAACTCTCACGTCTTTGTGTCCAGACTAGCAACAAATGATCAGATGTACAGCAGCCCTCACCTCCTCTTTCCTTAAGAAGAAATTCCAGGTATGGATATTTCATACATAGTTACATTGGTCCAGCCTAAAGCAAAGTACATACCATATTTGGCTGATGACCTTGGAAGCTGGAAATCAGTGAAGACATCCCCAGTAATCTCCACTTGCTTCCGGGTCATTTATAGAACATCTGCTGAGTGTCTGTCCAATCTATACCAATGAAACTTGTATAAAATATCCATACCTGTAATTCATCTTTAAAGTATGACATGTTTGGGTAGAGGATGCACCACATACTGTACACCCAAAGTGATTACAGTATAATGCCCCGTACACACGGTCGGATTTTCCGATGGAAAATGTGTGATAGGACCTTTTTGTCAGAAATTCCGACCGTGTGTGGGCTCCATCACACATTTTCCATCGGATTTTCCGAGACACAAAGTTTGAGAGCAGGCTATAAAATTTTCCGACAACAAAATCCATTTTCGGAATTTCCGATCGTGTGTACACAAAGTGCCACGCATGCTCAGAATAAATAAAGAGATGAAAGCTATTGGCCACTGCCCCATTTATAGTCCCGACGTACATGTTTTACGTCACCGCGTTCAGAACAATTGGATTTTCCGACAACTTTGTGTGACCGTGTGTATGCAAGACAAGTTTGAGCCAACATCCGTCGGAAAAAATTCTAGGAATTTGTTGTCGGAATGTCCGATCAATGTCCAACCGTGTGTACGGGGCATAAGTCAGAGAGATTCTTCATTGTCACATTAATATTTAGCAAATCCCATTTATTTCTTACCCAAAAGTTTCCAAAAGTTATTTTTGGATATAGTGGGGAAGGATTAGAACCCTGACAGCTTTTGCTGCTGCCAAGGTCTCCATTAGAGAAATTTACCCTTACTCACTACCCAGCCTTTTCTCCAATCAGGAAATGAGAGAAACTCTCCAACAGCAACACAGAAGTAAAAAAAGCTTTTTTAAATTGCATAAGGAAATGTTAGAAACCCTTTCAGATATTTATTGTAGTCTCCCCATTGTAGATTTTCTCTATTATCCACAGAGCAGGAAGTGAGGGGAAATCTCTCTAACAGAGCCCCTCGATAGAAGTAACACTTGACAGGGGTTCCAATCCTTTCCCACTCTATCCTAAACTAAAAAAAAAAAAAAAAAAAAAGAAAAAAAAAAGAGAAATACATTTTGGATATAGATACACTTTGAGTAAAAATTGGTGGAATAAATCAGCCATTAAGTTCTGTCAGTTTTAGGTCTATTATCGTAATTAATTTGAATCCAGAGCTTAAGACAAAAATAACAAAAAATAAATAATTTATTAAATGCTTTTCATGCAATTCTTTCCAATATTGTGTCAAAGTAGACATGTGGTTTTCCAGTAATTCCATTAAATTCTTTGGTATTCTGACAATAACTTTTTCAAGTTATTAGAGTTTAAAGCAAGGGCTAAAAAAGGTAAATACTGTCCATCACAGGTTGCCAAATGCACTCTAGTGGTCTTTATTTTAAAGGGAAGCTGTAGAATACGAACAGAGGACATGAGGAGCTGGGGAAGTAAATAGAGTGTACAAACTATATTACCCCTTTTATTTCCAATCCCAAATCCCCTTCAAATTTCACTTCAAAAAACATTTAGGCTAACCATTCTTCCTGTTATTAAAAAAGCTAGCTGCCTGGATATCATGTAGATCCAATGGCATCATTATTTTCTGAGTCTTTGATCTACAGAATTTGAGAAATTCAGGTGTTCTAACTTCAAAGTGACTTCACTAACTGCATGCTCGTCCCTGCCCACTTTCATTTATTCTGAAAGTACTGAAGCCAAGGAAGGCCAAAAAATAGACAATGGCAACCTACAGTATATAAATTCTCAATGTTAGTGGGTTTTTGTTTTTTCCTTTTCCGTGCTTTTGTAATTTCTGTTTTATAATTGATTTATTTATTTTAATTAAAGTGAAGTCCCTCCCAAATATAGGGTATCTTTAAGAGCTATAGTGCTGGCTGTGCACATTGTTTTAGTGGAGTAATGAAACAAGGCTAATGTTTATTTTTTATTTTTTTTTATTACTATACTATTTTTAGATTTGATCATTGGTGGATGGTGCTCCATTTTTTTTTGGGGGGGGCGGCAAACAACCACCCCCCCCACCACCAGGTCCGCACTTACCCAAACCACGGTCACAGCTTCCTCTCCTTCTCGGCCACCGTGAAGTCCATGCACAGCAGATGAATGAAGCAGTAGGAGAGCAGCCAGGTGGACAGAGCCAGGCGGCGGAACGCTCCACCATATTTCTTCCCCCACCTCTCAGGCTGCATGGGAACGCTGCCTCTGCACATGTCACCGCCGGAGACTGCATGCTCATTGGCTGCCGCCAGCTCCCCCCGCCTCCTCCTCTGCTCCTCTACTCCTCCTCTCCGCTGCTTATCCGCTCCAGCCACTGTCGCACACATCACACAAGTGGGTATGCTCGTGGCACAGTGCTCTGCGCCCTAAGCCCACCCTTTTTTAAGCCAATTAGAGCCTCAGGATCAGGTCTTTGATATCGCCCTGTAAGTTGGCGAAACATGTCGATGTATTTCCGGTGGCACTGACATCATTTCCTGCTCCTTGGAACGTATTTCCTGGTTTCTGGAACGCACACTGTGAGCAGTGTCTGGATCCATCTCTAATCCCTTTACATGCCTGTTTTTATCAACTATTTTGTAAGTACCCATTTGTATATGGAATAAATCCCTTTTCAAACGGTATTTTTCACTATTAGTTCAATTTTTTTATCCTTTTTTGGTGCCTGGTGATTCTGCTGAGAAATTTCAACAAGAAATCCTTTGATTTGATGTGCACAACACCACTCCTGAGCTTCTCTGGATACCATTGCATAAGCCTGAAGTGACCCCCAGACTGCAAAGCTGGGGGTCATCGCCATTTGGTGAGTGGGGACACATGTGGGGGTGGCGTTTCTGCACCTGAAAAGTCCTGGAGCGTCTGTGGTCCATTGCACTTTAAACGTTTTTTTCCCATTGCGGATCAGAACATTCAGCACATTTATTTGGACTATATTCACATGTATTTTGTTTTGTATATTCACATCTGCACTCATCTACACTTGGTTACACATGTTTAATAACATTTGCGAACGCCACATTTCCATAATTTTACATTTCTAGTAAATAGCACTTTGTGTGTGGCAGCTGCTTTAGTTTTCTTTTTCACTGTTTTTTCACCATTCAGCGTGAGTTTAAATTTTATATTATTCATTGAAATCCATGTGTCCGGCACCCTGCATGGAGATTAGGGGCCGGGCGCATGGATTAGGGGGCGGCGCCCCTGCGCCCCTAATGAGTGGGCCACCACTGGATTTGATACATGTTTTTTCTTTCAGTTAGATTGTTGGTAATACATCACTGCCATTTTTGTGAAGCAAGATCTGATGTTTGGAGTAGTAGAAAGGGGTATGGATTTCCTCCCCACTTATGGGTACAAGCTGAAAACCAGCAAATCTTCGTATTCTTTCAGCAGCTTCTCATCTCAAAAAATCTTAGGGTGATCTGAGGCAGGTATATGCTGATGTATGCTCAACTGGTATGTGTTAAATTACTTGTGCGCTGCTATGTGTGTAAAAATAAAAATAAAACTCTCTGTAACTTTTAGTGAACTGCTGTGACCATTGATTAGTTGCCTCCCACTAAAATGAAAATAACAATTAAAGATAAATGGTGCACTAATTCAAAACCTTTTGTGATTTGACAAATGTTCCCATAGAGTATTATAAACAAAAAAATAAACTATCAGTTATCCGCCTTTCTTATGTATCTATAAAATTAAATCCATATCCAGTGTAATGTGTTGACAGAATACAAATAAGACCAATTCAAACAATGTCCTCAAAATTGGTTTCAAGTGATGTTCCAATAATGTGAACAAATGCTTGTTCCACAATAGGCTCGCCCTTGTTCCCATCTGTGCTCAAATGGTGCTGTGTTCATGAACTAATAACCTCCACCAGTCACCTTTAAGTGAATTGGCCGCTCACCTTATAAAGTGATCAGACCAGTCAAACAGCGTTTTTATTGTTCATATAATAATCCACAGTGCCTGATGCGATCCGTCTCACCAAAATGTCCCCCTGTTGGGACTAGCTAGATCTGCTCCTCACGCCTCCTTATCAACAGACGTCTGTGCACCCTTTGTTAGAGGTAGCCTTCAGAGGACTGTCTCTCCGGTAAATGTGGGCTGGTCTCTTCTCTTCGGTGTCTCCAGTAAATCTTGGTTCGTCTCTCTTGTCACAGAAGCCACTAAAGCCTGCAAAAGCCTCCAGAGACCAGCCGCTCCCCCTGAGACCCTGACAGACAGTCTGTCAAAGTCTGGAGGGGGATCGGCCGGTCTCTGGAGGCTTCTGCAGGCTTTAGCAGCTTCTGTGACAAGAGAGCCCAGGAGAGACGAGCCCACATTTATCAGAGAGACAGTCCCTGATACAGGCCTCTGGTTACCACCGGGAGAGAAGGCTACCTCCAACAAAGAGTGCACAGACATCTGTTGATAAGGAGGTGTGAGGAGTGGATCTAGCTAGTTCCAACAAAGGGACATTTTGATGAGACGGATCACATAAGTCACTGTGGATTATTATATGAACAAAAAAAGCGCTGTTTGACAGATCTGGTCAATTTATAAGGTGAACGGCCAATTCACTTAAAGGTGGCTGGTGGAGGTTATTAGTTCATGAACATAGCACCATTTGAGCACAGATTGGAACAAGGGCGAGCCTTTGTGGATGAAGCATTTGTTAACATTATTGGAATATCACATGAAAATAATTTTGAGAACATTATTTGAATTTGTTTCATTTGTTTTTTATTTGTATTCTGTCGACACATTACACTGGATATGGATATAATATTATAGATGCATAAGAAAGGCGGATAACTGATGGTTCATTTTTTTTAAATACTCTGAGGAATATTTTTCAAATCACAAAAGGTTTTGAATTAGCGCACCATTTATCTTTAAATAACTGGGTCACATGACAAGAAGGTGACAAGTCTAAGCATGAGGAGTTGTGTCATAAAGGTTATGCTTTGCTACTGTGATCTTGAGATCTTTGAATATTGGTGTACTGGCTGGCTATTTTTGTCAGTGGTTTCACACGGTGTCTCGGTTGGCTGTTCAAACTACATAAGGGTTGAAGGTGCTGGAGGAATGTTTTTTCCAAGAATTAAAAACCTGACAGAAATTACAACTCTTCCCCACTTTCTCCAAAACTAGAAAATAAAATTCACTGGAGTTAAGTTTAAAAAGTAGGTCCTGCCTAATTTCATTATAAAGATCATGCCTAGCTGAAAGTGGACAACTACTAAGGTCTGCCTAGCTTTTACGTGATAACTTAAAATTGTAGGTGCCTCCATTTGTTATACATTGTGCAGTAGTGAGGTTTGGCTTACTGGAAGTTCCAAACAATATGGAGAGGGCAGACTGGTCTCACAACATTTGTCAGCAAGATATAGATCTATACATTGTGTGATTGTTGCCAGCAGTACTTTAACTGACTATATTTCTTTAGAACAGCATTTTCAATTAGGGTCACTCCAGAGGTTCCTTAAGCAGTAGCTGATTAATTTAGTTTCTGATGGTGCCTTTTACAGTTCTGGCGCAGTCATCACTCAGCATAGCCACCAGGTAAGTAACCATTGCTACTAATCATCTTTCTAACTGTCTGCAGAAGGAGATTTCTTCCCACTTACCACCAATGTAGGAAGCACTGTTTGCAACTACTCAAATCTAACAAGCATTTTTCTCTTCTAACCACCAGTGTAAGAGGGCACTACACTAATGTATCTAAACTAATGTAAGGGGTAGATTTCAAATGACCATCAATAGCTCTTTTATGCTTACCACCAATGTAAGGAGGCACTTTTGCTCTGACCAATTATGATGAGCCAAACGTACCTGGGATTGGTTCGAGCAGGATTCGGTGAACAATAAATAAATTTGGTTACCAAATCTGATTCCCATTGAAATCAATGGGAGAGGAATTCAGGTTAAAGAAAACAAATAAAAAAAAACAAAAAAAAATTTGTCCAAGAGCAGGGATTTTGATAATCCTTTAGGTTAAACATTAAAAATGTCCATTTTCTTTGAATAATATGCTTGAGAGAGATGTCCTAAAACTGCCCTTGAACTGGTGCATCTGTAGGATGTATACAACCTACCACAGCAACTCTGACACTTACAAAGAATAAAAAGCTGTTTAAATCCCTGACAGCTGGCCCATGGTCATATTTGTCTAACGTAATTGCCTAAATTAGGAATTGTGCTAAAGACACGTAATTGAATGAGATGGGTGATATCAGCAGTTGCTATTGATATAGAGGGTGCAGGCACCCACTGCTTCTAATGCAACCATTAACAGCAGGAAGTTGTCATATTCATCCACTCCGAATGCCCTAAACATTCAATGTTTGTACTGAGCACTTTCCTTCTGACCACCAATCTTAGGCAATCCTTCTCTAACTGACCAACAATCTAAAGAACTCTTCTTACATTGACCACCAATATAATGGGGACTCCTTTCCTACCAACTATCAATATAAGGGGACATTTCTCCACTGAGCAGCAATGTAATTGGGACCCTACCATTTTCTGTTTCAGTATTTCTTTTCTAACCATCGGTATTATTTGTTTAATTTCATAAATATTATCTAAAATAATGTTGACAAATCGATCAGGGGAGTGTTGAAAAACCTAGCCTGGTTGTCAGATATGCTAAGTACACCACATTCCTTATTTAACTATTAATATTGTACAGTGGGGAAATAATTATTTGATCCCCTGCAGACTTTGTAAGTTTGCTCTCTTACAAAGAATTAAAGGGTCTATAATTTTTATCATAGGTGTATTTTAAATGATAGACACAGAATATCAACTAAAAGTCCAGAATAAACACATGATGCAAATGTTATAAATACAGTTGCAGTTCAATGAGTAAAATAAGTAATTGATTCCCAAGCAAAATATAACTTAGTACTTGGTGGAGAAACCCTTGTTGGCAAGCACAGAGGTAAGACGTTTCTTGTAGTTGGTTACCAGGTTTACACACATCTCAGAAAGGAATTTTGGCCCACTCTTCTTACAGATCTTCTCTAAATCATTATTATATTAATTATTTTTTCCAGGGATATGACCCAAAAACTTAACATAGGAGTAATATGTCAGTTTCAACACAAGTATAAGTATCTTGGAATATTAGGGGGCCTAGTGATCCAGTAAAAAGACAAGCTATGTTCACTACATTGAAACAATTGTCTCCGTCTATTATCTGCCTGCAGGAGACCCACCTAAACATGCATACATTAAATTATCTGAATCAAGCGCAATATAAAAGACAATACCATTCTACATATACTACATATTCTAGAGAAGTATCTATATTGCTAGCAAATTAATCCTGTAGGCAGGTCCAAACGGACACAAAAGGTCACTGTATTTTCCTATGCTGTACATTGTATAGAAAATTATATGTCCTAGGCTAGCTAACATATAAATACCCCCCCCATAATCCTCAGAGGTACTTAACCACTTCCCGCCCGGCCTATAGCGGATTGACGTCCGGGAAGTGGTTCCGTTATCCTGACTGGGCGTCATATGACGTCCAGCAGGATAACATGCCGCATCGCGCCCGCGGGGGCGCGCATCGCGGCATTCGGTGGAGCAGTGTGTCAATCTGACACACCGCTCCACCGATCTTGGTAAAGAGCCTCCGGCGGAGGCTCTTTACCACGTGATCAGCCGTGTCCAATCACGGCTGATCACGATGTCAATAGGAAGAGCCGTTGATCGGCTTTTCCTCACTCGCGTCTGACAGACCCCCTCGTGTCTGACAGCCCCCCTCGGATCACCACACTGGACCACCAGGGATCGCCACTAGGACCACCAGGGAAGGGGCAACATGAGGATGGCCAGGTATGTACCCCATGGCCATCCACATGTGCCCAATGTGCCCAGTCAGTGCCCAATCTGTGCTAATCAGTGCCCACAAATGGGCACTGATTGGCACCATAATATTGCCTACATGCCCAGCAATGCCACCCTTAGGAGCATCAGTGCCACCATTCAGTGTCATCAGTGCCACCCATCAGTGTCATCGGTGTCACCCATCAGTGTCCATTGGTGCCACCTGTCAGTGCCCATCCGTGCCCATCAGTGCCCACCTATCAGTGCCATCAGTGCCCATCTGTGCCACCTATCAGTGCCACCCATAAGTACCCATCAGTGCCACGCATAAGTACCCATCAATGCCACCTACAAGTGCCCATCGGTGCCACATACCAGTGCCACCTATCAGTGCCCATCAGTGCCATCTATCAGTGCCCATCAGTGCTGCCTATCAGTGCCCATCATCAGTGCCCGCCAGTGCCACCTCATCAGTGCCACCTCATTGATGCCACCTCATCGGTGCCCATCAGTGCCACCCTATCAGTGCCCGTCAGTGCAGCCATATTAGTGCCCGTCATTGAAGAAGAAAACATACTTATTTACAAAAAATTTTAACAGAAACAATGAAAAACTTGTTTTTTTTCAAAATTTTCGGTCTTTTTTTATTTCTTGCGCAAAAAATAAAAACCGCAGAGGTGATCAAATACCACCAAAAGAAGGCTCTATTTGTGGGAACAAAATGATAAAAAAATTGTTTGGGTACAGTGTAGCATGACCGGATCCAGGAGATAGGCCTTATGGATGTTTGGAGAATGCTACATCCTAAAGAGAGAGTGTTTTCCTGCTTCTCTAGCACCCATAGGACTTTATCTAGAATAGACATGACATTGGCTACTTCTATGATGTTACCTGTCATATCTGAAGCTACATATGCAGCTAGAGGATTGTCCGATCATTCCCCATTGGTTCTTAAGCTGACTTTATATTCAACTCATACCAGTACTTTATGGAAAGTCAACCTTATTGATTTCACTCCTCACTACCTATAACAGTTTTGAAGGCCATAAAATGCCAAGATAGCACAACCCCCCCCCCCCCCCCAAATTACCCCATTTTGGAAAGTGCTCATTTGCTCATTTTGCACAAAGTTGTCACTAAATGATCTATTGCTCACACATGCCATGGTTATATGTGGAATTACATCCAAAAATACATTCTGCTGCTTCTCCTGAGTATGGGGATACCTCATGTGTGAGACTTTTTGGGAGCCAACTGTGTACAGGACCCCGAAAATCAAGCACCGCCTTCAGGCTTTCTAAGGGTGTACAATTGTGGTTTTACTTCCTCACTACCTATTACAGTTTCAGAGGCCATGAAATGACAAGATAGCACAAAACCCCCCAAATTACTCCATTTTGGAAAGAAGACACTTCAAGCTATTTGCGGAGAGGCATGTTGCGTCCTTGGAATATTTTATATTTTGCCACAAGGTTCAGGAAAATTCCAATTTTTTTTTTTTTTTTACACAGAGTTGTCACTAAATGATATATTGTTCAAACATGGTATGGTTATATGTGGAATTACACCCCAAAATACATTCTAGTCTATGCAGTGCTGTACCCTACGCTAATGCTCCACTAGTGTGTGGTAGCGTTCAAAACATTCACCAATGCAAAGACAAGGATGGTCAGGACATGAGGGACAATAATAGAGGATGTCACGCCTATATCCGCGCTTTCTACAGACATGACATTTTCATTGGGGGGCTCGTTGGGTAGGGGTACCAGGGAGGACATACAGAATGCCTCTCATGCAGCCGGCATACTGCATTTGGATTGGGAAGTTGGGCCACAGCACTATCTGGAAACAGAAGGGCTGTGATGATCTCTTCCTGGAATTTTAGGAAGGATCCAGTTCGTCCTGAAGCTTTGTATAGCATATAAGCATTCAGCAGAGCCAATTGAAATAAGTATACAGACACTTTTTTGTACCAGCATCTGGCCTTACGGGCAACTAGGTGCGGCGCCAACAACTGATCTTGAGGGCCACCCCTTCCATATTAAGGTTATATTCGTGGACAAAGAGGGGTCTCTTCACAACACCAGTCGCCGTAGGAATTTGGACCATCGTGTCTGCGTGAAGGGAGGACAGAACAAAAACATTCTGATTATCCCTCCACTTCACAGCGAGCAAATTATTACACTTCAAGCAGACTCTCTCCCCCAGCCTAAGATGGGAATCTACAAGCCACTGGGGTAAGGTCCGGCAATTAGATCGCACGGTGCCACAGGCGCCAATTCCATGATCAAACAAGTGACTAAAAAGTGGCACACCGTGTAGTAATTGTCCACATACAAGTGGTGCCCCTTTCCGAATAAGGGTGACACGAAGTCCCACACTATCTTACCAGCGCTCCCTATGTAATCTGGGCAGTTCTCTGGCTCTACGTAGATATGGGCGTTACTGCGCTAACCTCAAATAACAAAGAAAAAACAGCTACATAAACATGTGACAAACATATAAAGCATAAATGGTGGATATTGTAGTGCTAACAAGTATACACATATATTGATATATAAGTGAAGCCATGCAAACGTCAAATATACAAAGGTAAAAAATATAAAAAATGTGAAAAAGTCCAATGAATGAGGAAATCTATTGAAAAAGGCCTGTGCGTCAACCACCAAATGATGAGGAATCAAAGATGGAATAAGCTGGCACTGTCCGGCATGAAAAATTTCAAGGATGGTACATCTTCAACAAAGGGGAGAGGTATATATAGTCTTACCGAAACAGGTGGACTCAAATGTCAGCAACAAAGAGTCATAAAGGCAAAGGTGCTGAAATCAGCGGCTAAACAGAACTCCAAAGGATCCAGGACCTCCGAAGATGAATCCAAGAATGTTATGGATGATCACCAAACGAACCTCCGATGGAAGGAGCACCAAGGAAAAGATCCTGGATGGCCGCACACCATAGAAGGCATCTTTATTGATATGAAGAAATAAAATCCAAATGCAGTCACCTCATGTACAGGGAGGAACAGGACAAATAGCTAACATGTTTCATGCCCCATCATGGCGCTTATAGCTGAATGATTTAAGTTTGATCATGGGTATATATAGAGAGATCCCTGCGGTTCTTGCACCTCAACAACAGCAGAAGAACGGGGTTGGGTACGTCTGAAGTTGGCAGGGAACACAACTCCGTCGTCAGAGCTATCTGTCAGGGTGCTGTTGCTGTCTACAGGATCGTATTCTGAGCCTGAATTTGACATATGAGTGACTTCCTCTTCACTATCTGTCATGCTCCGAAACGTGTAGGCCTCTTCACTAGTGTAGAAACCATGAGGGGAGAGGGGGGGAAGGGCGTGGAGCAGGTGAGTATAGGTGGTTTGATCAGTCAGCTTACTGATCAGTACCAGACCATACACTGGTATGGTATAGTTGCTGTAACCAAAAAAGAGACTGCATATAAAGCTAGAGAGGGGACTAGAGAAATGGAAGGGGATCTTCGGTATAGATTACCGAGAGGGAAAAGAGGTTACTTATAGCAATCAGTGGTCGGTACATGAGGTAATAATATCAAAGGTGAGTTCTCTGAGGTTCCAAAGTCCAAACTTCTGTCGCATCTTAGACAGTCTTTCCTCCCAGGACTTCAGGGCTGCGCCCTCAGCTCCAAACCAGACCCCAAGGATTTTGATGAAGTCCGTCTTGACGCTGAAAGGAATTGGTGCAGAAGAAGGCAGGAACCACTTTCCGAAGAGCATGACTTCTGACTTCCCGCAGTTGACCTTTGCCCCTGAAGCTTGGCCGAAGTCCTCACAGGTCTGGGCGAGTGTGTCGATGGAGCGCCGATCAGCACAGAACACCGTCACGTCGTCCATGTAGAGTGAGCACTTGACCTCCCGTCTGTCCGGTCCTGGTGCGGTGATCCCTCTGATCTCTGGGTTCCATCTGATGCTTCGGGCGAAGAGCTCTATACAACAAACAAAAAGCAGAGGTGAGAGAGGGCAGCCTTGTCTGACCCCAGACAAAATTGGAAAGGGGTCAGTTTTCCAGCCATTAACCAGCACCAAACTAGAAATGTCAGTGTACATTACATTCACATACGAACAAAACATTTCCCCAAGACCAAACCTGCACAGAGCTCTGCACATAAACTCATGGGAGACACGGTCAAAGGCCTTCTCCTGGTCAAGACTGACCAGGGCCGCGTGCACACGGCGGCCATGAATGTACTGGACCGTGTCCCGGACAAGCGCTAGCCTGTTGGCCAGGACCTTGGCGAGGATTTTGTAGTCCACGTTCAGAAGAGAGATCGGGGCCAATATGAAATTTAGTGGGATATATTGCCAAGAAGCATATAGGTGGAGCGAGGAGGGAGGGAGGGGGGGAAAAAACCAGGGAGGAAATGGGATGGTTGCCAAGGGGATGGGCTGTTCTTGCTAAAGGAAGTGGTCCGTTGAGGTAGAATACAGTCGGAATAGTTCACAGCATTAGGACTAGAAGTATGCAGTCAGTGAAGTCCAATTATGTAATGCAGACAATAATAATTAGTCCGGATTGCTTGCTGTGAGGCTAGGTATTCACCGTTCATAAACGGTCTTCAGGGCTATACGTGAAATGTGATAAGGTACAGTATAGGATACTTCAATGTGGCAGAAGTGAACACCAATATTATGCATATAGCAAAAAATGTCCCCGACATGGGTGGGCTATGGTTGACTCATACTTTACCCTCCACGGGGATTGTTGAAAGCAGGTTCACAGGTCATGCTCAAACAGACTGAAGAAATCCTATGGGCTTCCAAAGCAGCTCAATGAACTCAGCCGTAAGTCACCTTGGTGGTGTCCTGGTGTTCCCTGAGTGTAATAGAAAGTCCTTGCTGTATGCAGGTTGCACAGGCCGTGCGCGGCTATGTCGGCGTGTCAGCATATAGAGTACGCTGAATGGTGCCTCGCTGTTGTGCGGCTCGTCTCACTCGGTCCGCTCCGTCCGCTCAGAGGACAGCGTTGATGCCGGTGATGACGTCAACGCGGTTCGCTGTTGCGTATTAGCGTAGCTTCTTCCTGGAAGTTTGATTGGTGAAGCCAGCACACACCTTTTTATTGTGGCGTGCTGGCTTCTATGTAGCCAATCAGATGTGTGGTGAAGTCGGATGTAGTATTTTCCTGGTGTGAAACGAAAATAGGACGTGATGTTCATTCACTGTCAGCAAGCCTGCGTGTGGAATATTATGGCTAAAGCACGGGGTTTGAGGCTAAGCCATCACTTTTATGGAGTCCTCTGTAGAACATATAGCACACATGTGCATGAATTGGGAGGAAATATATAAATATAAACAGTGCATATTATTAATTTTCAAGGGAAAGAGGGAAGAAACGTGAGGTGGAGACAGGGGACACAGTTCACATAACGTTATGGGCAGCTCTAAAGGATCATTTTGAGGGGTTTGATATCATTTATATAATTAGGACATTACTCTTGACACGTAGATTTACTGATAATAATCGAGTAGAAATTCATGATCTATTTTATTTCATGTTTGGTTATGATTTAAAATATTGCTTTTTTAGAAGGTTATTTGGTTTTTGAATAGCTGGCACCATATTCTGGAGGACACAAGTGGCTAAGTTCGGGAGATATTCAGATACCCTTTAGAAGCTTAAAAAGGCTTGCAGGTTTAGTTCTGTGTTTAGTCCCAGGGGGACAAGGGACTTCAGTCGGTACACCCACCGTTTCTCCTTTTTTAGGAGCACTCGATCGAAGTCACCTCGTCTGCTGGATAGCTTCAAAGCATAAATGCCCTTTACCTGCATGCCCTTGATGCTTCTATCATGCTCTAAAGCAAAATGTCTAGCTAGTGGTTTCTCTGGAATTTTTTCTTTATCCTTAATCTCTCTCAGGTGCTCGCCAATGCGTACCTTGAGGGGCCTCTTAGTTTTCCCTACATAGATCTTGGGACAGGGACAAGTTATCATGTAGACAACCCTGGGTGTGGAGCAGTTAATTAGATCACGTATTTCGAACTGCTCCCTTCCCAGGGCGTCAGAGAAAGTGGCTGTCCTATGTACTAGTGGGAATATTTGACATTTGTTGCAAGGGAACATCCCTTTACTGCGTGGGTAATTAGCTAGCCAGGTAGGGTCAGGATTTTTCATAAATTCAGATTTGACCAGCATATCCCCCAAGTTTCTGGCCCTATCCCACTAAATTTCATATTGGCCCCAACCAGTACTGGCTTGATATTGACTGTCTTGACTTTATCTGACCTTCGTTGCCAAGCAGCATATATTTGTCCGGACAGTGTTTATGTTTTGGTGTTCTTTGTGTGTGTTTTTTGTTGTGTTTGTTTGTACAGTTTTAGCATGCCTTGATTTGGAGTCTCCTGTTTTTCTATAGTGCATTAATCTTTACCTGTATGCTTCACCACATCCAGGTGATTTTACAATGGCTCAATAAATTGTTACCTTTGATATTATTAACCTCATGTACCGACCACTGATTGCTATAAGTAACCTCTTTTCCCTCTCGGTAATCTATACCGAAGATCCCCTTCCATTTCCCTAGTCCCCTCTCTTCACTAGTGTACCTTCGATTTGACATTTTGGTCTCCTACATTTATTGGTACACTAGTGAGACTCACAGGAAAAGTATCTCCTGACTGTCAGCAACTAATTCAAGCGCTACCAAAAAAACTGTTAGCATTCGCAGGGATCAGGCCTGACCCTGCGAATGCTGCAGTTATGTGTGTTGTGTTTTTTGTAAGTGACAATGATCGATTGATACTGCACTTGGGTGTGCTGGGCTGGGCTGGGCTGGGCTGGGCTGGGCGGAGGGGATAAACACAGGTCCTCGCAGGTATCTGGGCTGATTCCACTAACACTGCATTTTTGGGAACCCTAAACTATTGGGGATGCTAATATAGTTCTGATCAGATCAAAGATATCGATCTGTTCAGACACTATACTACTAAGGGAGGTGTATGGTGCATGCGTGGGTGTTAGCGCTACTGGCACTAATCTGAGGCTGCCTGGGGTGACGCAGACCCTGACTGATACTAAAACTTAACTGATATCACCTGCTAGGCGATCATGGGGTTAAACCTTTATTGGGTAATATACAGCGGGTGCCCTGATGCTATAAAAAACAAACAAACTAACCAGCGTCACCTGTATCACTAATACGGTGATCACTGGTGACAGGGGGTGAAAGGGTTAACTAGGGGGCAATAAGGGGTTTAAAACCTTTATTAGGTAATATATGGGGGTAGCTGACTATAAAAACCTGACGGTGAAACTAATCAACTAACTGGCTAACTAGTGTCACCCGTGACACAAATACGGCGATCAGAAAAAAGATTGATTAGTGATACTGGTGACAGGGGGTAAAAGGGTTAACTGGGGGGGCAATCAAGGGGTTAAACCTTTATTAGGGGGGTACCCTAGACCTAACGGGCCTACTACTCACTGCCCTAATACTTATTTGAGTCACAAATGACACCAATTCAGTGATCAGTGAAAAATCTGAAAACTGCAATTGGTGACACAGTGACAGGAAGTAAAGGAGTTAACTGGGGGGGGGGGCGATCGGGGGGTGGCAAGTGTACCTGTGTGTACTGGTGTTAGTGTAATGTTGTGCAACTCACGGTTAGATGTTATCTCTCCTCTCACTGGAATCGAAAAGACTCCACGAGGAGAGATGACATCACTTCCTCCTGTCTGTGTTTACACTTACACAGACAGGGGAAGGTTTCCATTCGTTAGGACCGATCAGCAGGTCCAGGCCATAAATCATTGCCTAGGACCTGAGGACTGATCGGTCCTCTAACGAATCCGACCGCTGTGGGCATGCGGTGGTCGGATCTTCACAGATCTATTGGGATTCATTAAAGGCTTAGATGAGAGGTCTGTTTATTTCACAAATTTCAAGAATAAAAAAAAGATCTAGGGCCTGGGAAGATTCAGTGACTGAAGATGTCTTAAATGCTGAACTTCAATACATAGTGAACCCTACTAAAGAAACACAGCAGATATGGATACAAAAACAACAGATATATTCCGGTATCTCTCGTAAAAAAGCAGAGCAGAAACATTCTTTCCTTCAGCAACTCTATTTTGAGGATGGGGAAAACACAGGTCATCTTTTGTCTGTAATTGTAAAATCCCCCAAAAAACAATGTCACAAGTAGTGGAATTACAAATTTCTCCTACTGAAACTGCACAAACTACTTTGGAGATTTTATCAGTTTTTCTTGATTTCTATAAAAACTTGTATAGTAGCAAAGTATCCTATCAGGAAACGGACTTGAAACTTTTCTTGAATTCCATTACTTTAGTAGAATTATCAGAGAGTGATAGGGAGATGCTGGATCAACCCTTGTCACTAGAAGAACTCCATATAGCTTCTGCTAATTTCCCTAATAATAAAGCCCCAGTTGCATATGGGTTACCAGGGGAGGTTTATAAGGTTTTTGGAGAAGACTTGTTGCTGATTGCTGGAGGTATTTAATACAGCATTTGAAAGTGGTGATTTGCCATCTTCTATGAATGAAGCAATTATTATAGTGTTGTTAAAACCTGATAAAATCCCTAGTAACCCTAAATCATATCGCCCAGTTTCATTACTTACCACAGACGTGAAGCTATTGGCAAAAACATTAGCCACTAGATTGACAAAAGTAATTTCTAAGATAGTGCATAAGGATCAATCAGGCTTTATTCCAAATAGATCTACGGCAGTGAATATAAGGCGTTTATTTCTTAGTTTACAGGTTCCAACTGAATACTTGGGTAATTGAGCTAAATTGTCGCTTGATGCGGCTAAAGCTTTTGATAGCATAGAATTGGACTTTTTGTGGTATTGCTTCAAAAAATTTGGTTTTGGACCCCAGTTTATAAGTTTGATACAACTTCTTTATACTTCCCCAGTGGCATGGGTGCAGGTAAATGGACATATATCAGCACCTTTTTTCACTGCAACGAGGAACAATACAGGGATGCCCATTATCACCTTTGTTGTTTGCTTTAGCTTTAGAACCATTGGCTGCCTACTATCTGTCAAAGAGGACAAAATCACCTTATATGCTGATGATACACTTCTATTTCTGGGAGATACCTCATCTTTATTGAAGGCAGTAATGTCTCTAATGAATGCATATGGCTCCTTTTCAGGCTTTAAGATAAATTTGGATAAGTCAGTACTTTTACCAGTGGACCCCTTGGTGACCAATCTGCCAATATCTCTTTCTCGGATTGCTGTAGTCTCTACATTTAAATATCTAGGGGTACATACTACTTCACAAGTAGGTACATATGTGGAGAGGAATTTGACTTCACTACTTAAGCAGCGGGGAAAATCTGGAGTAAATTGCCTTTGACAATAATAGGTAGAGTCAATTTGATAAAGATGATTTGGATTCCACATCTATTGTATTTGCTACATAACTGTCCCATATGGTTACCACGGAAATTCTTTAAACAAATAGATACACTGTTTATATGGAGATATAAACATCCTCGGATCAGCTTGGAAACTTTGCAGCTGCCTAAGGATGAAGGAGGGTTGACTGCCCCTAATGCCAGGCTTTATTATCTGGCATCTCAACTTCAGCAATTAAATGGATGGAACATTATAGATTGTGAGGCTCCTATACAACATATTATATTTTCCCAATTGCCGATAGATCCACTAGTGCACTTAATAGTTTCTTACCATTTTTTAAACAAACTTAGATATCCTACATTCTATTTTGTACATAGGACTTGGACCACTGTTCAACAAGAAACTCATTATGAGCGTTATACACAATACATGCCCATATGGAATAATCTACAACTGCCTGAAGTGGCGAAACGTCAACATTTTAAGCTACGGAAAAGGGCAGGTATTCTGCTTCTTAGCCAACTCTATGACAATGATGTTCTGCAATCATTTGATAAATTAGCAGAGAAATATAATTTGCCTAATAAATTATTTCGTTCAATACCTACAGCAATTAGATGCCTTGCAGACGTAAGCAAAGACCTTTGTATTAAAATAAATTCCTTCATCAATTTTAGCTATGCGGTTACTACTAGACGTGCTAAACAGGGACTAATGAGAAATATATATACTTCTATTAAAACAATAACAAGAATCAACTCACAAAAAGGTAGCTTTGGACGGTGGCGAAGAGACCTAAAGACACTTAGTGATGAGGAATGGGGGCAAGCTTTGAAAAAACGTATTTAAGGTATCCTTATCCTACGCACAGTGTTTGACTCAACTATTTATTATCCTTAGAGCTCACTATACTCCTTTACTGTATTCCTGGGGTAAAACAATTACATCTAACTACCCAAGATGCATAAATGGTATCGGTACACTTATTCATATGTTGTGGCTATGTCCCAAATTGCACCGCTACTGGGAGTCCATATTTGATACTTTGAACTCCTTGTGCTCCACACAAGTACAACCTGACCCAAAAATAGCATTGTTAGGGGTTATGCTGGAAGATACTCTCCCAGTTGAAGTGCAAGTGATGTGGCTGAGAACTATGTACATGGCACTAAAACTTATATTGCAAAAGTGGATATCAAGCTCTCCACCAATGACAGATCAATGGATTAAAGCAATAAATCTTAATTTAAGACGAGAGGAACTGACTTATAAACATAGGAGATGTCCGATGAGCATATTAATGATATGGGACATTAGGTAAGAAATCTAATACTGGAGTGAAATGAATATATATAAAATAGGTACCACTTAGGAATAATGTGAAGGAGGGAATTGAAATAGGGTCTGACAAACACAGATAGAGAGGAGGAAATTTTTTTTACATAAATGTCGGGTGGGGTAATGTGATGGTAATGTCCTAAGTGTTTATTTTATCTTTCGTTGTAAAATGTGAAAAAACCTAATAAAAAATTTTAGAGTGAAAAAAAAAAACATATAAATGATTCAGTGAAGGATTGGGAGAAAGTGCTGTGGTCAGACCAAAATTGAGCTCTCGACTCACTATATTTGGAGGAAAAAAATGCTGACTATGACCCTAAAGACACTGTCCCTACAGTCAAGCACGGAGGTAGAAACTTGATGCTTTGGGGCTGTTTCTCTGCTAAAGGTACTGGCCGACTTTGCCACATTGAGGGGCAAGTAGACAGGGCCATGTATTGTAAAATCTTGGATGAGAACCTTCTTCCCTCAGCCAGAACACTGAAGATGGGTCATGAATGGGTCTTCCAGCATGACAGTAACCCAAAACATGCTGCCAAGGCAGAAAAGGAGTGGCTCAAGAAGAAGCATATTAAGGTCATGGAGTGGCCTAGCCAGTCTCCAGACCTTAATCGAAAATTTATGGAGGGAGCTGAAACTTCGAGTTGTCAAAAGACAGCCAAGAATCCTTTAGGATATAGAGAAGATCTGTAAAAAAAGTGTGGACCAAAATCAGTCCAGAGATGTGTGCAAACCTCGTAACCAACTACAAGAAACGTCTTACCACTGTGCTTACCAACCAGGATTTCTCCACCAAGTACTAAGCCATATTTTGCTTGGGAATTAAATACTTATTTTACTCACTGAACTGCAACTTTTGGTTGATATTCTGTGTCTATCATTTAAAATACATATATGATACAAATTATAGACCCTTCTCTTTTTTGTAAGTGAGCAAACTTACAAACTCTGCAGGAGATCAATCATTTTCTCCACTGTAGCTACAACTTACTAATCATGCTAATTTACCAAGATCTATAGATATAACTGTAACACCCTACTCTACTTAGGCTACTGTGTTAAATTTAGTTCTTGACTTCATTGTAGTGAGTGGAGCAGTGATTGATTGTTCTGGTCAGTTCAGGGATTTGGGAGCTTGATTCCTCCCTGCTTCTAAAAGAAGTTCCCAGTGTATAGGGCAAGGAGATGCAAATGTTCAATGTGAATATTTATCATACCCCAGCCAATCCCTGAAAGAAGGATGGCTGGGGAGGTGATGAGTGTTTGGTAAGCCTGGCTAGAGTGTTTTTTTTTTTCCCTCCAGAGAGGGTTTCAGTTCTGGAGGTAGCTTTACTAAGACAAGAAATCACAGTCTGGGCCTCAGCAGCTGCTGGGCTGAGGGCCTGGAGAATGTTGCCAATTGTTGTTGGAAGGAGGGCACTATACCAAAATACTGGTCTGGAGAATGATTTTGTAATCTTCCTCACTAAGGATCTACCTGTGGATGCTGGGTGACAGACAGCTCCTGGGACACTGTGGGGCTAATTTACTAAAGTAAAGTGTGCACTTTGCAAATGCAGCTGCTCCTGAGCTTAGTAAATGAACAGAAGTTTTGCTGACTACTATCATCCAATCATGTGCAAGAAAAACATCTGTTTTTTTTTTTTTTTAATTTTCCTTGCATGTGATTGGGTATTCTTTGCAAAGTGAAGATTTGACTTATTTACTAAGCTCTGGAGCAACTGCACTTTGCAAAGTGCACAGTCTAATTGCCTCTAAATGTGAGTGAAGACCTTGCTGTGTGCTACTAGTTGTGTGAAATAGGAAACTAAGTGCCAGAAGTGGCTATATGAAGCGCTACTGTAAGGTCCTAAATATATTGGCCAACTCCTGTTACCTCAAGAAAACACTGCTTTGGAAGATTAATGAGAAATTTGTCCTCCCATTATTGCTATTGATCATTTTGGAGTATCATGTGACCCTAAACCCCTCTCCTGTTTACAGTGGTTGTAACCCTAAAAAAAATAAATAAAAATAAGATTCTGTTCCTTTAAGACATGCTGTATAGTACAGTGCTCATGCTATGTAATTTTTCCATTCCTACCTTTTAAAATACCTGGTTGATCTTGCCAGTTCCTTTGTCCCCCTGTCTGTGCTGACCACAGTAATAATGGCTGCTGATCCATGATTACCGTGGTGAGCTTATGTGCTTCCATCATCCACTGCTCTGCTCTGACAGTCTCTCCCCTCTCCCCCGCCCTCCCTGTCAGCATGAGTGGCTCTCCTCCCCGTCTCCCCCACCGCTATTCAACTGCATAATGCAGCAACTATACAAGGATCCCCTCCTGATTATCTTGCCATTACCAACAATGTATTTGTTTTTTTTAATTAAAAGGCTAAATACCTTTTCCCACACCGCAGCTGTGCAGTCACGTGATCCCCCCGTGCTGGCCAGCCCTGATCTATGGAGAGAAGCGGGAAGGGCCACGATCCCCCTGTACTGTCTGACTGACATCACAGAGGAATCTCAGCCACTCCCACTCCTCTCCATAGATGGCGGAAGATGAGCGGAGGGGGATCAGAAACTATATTTAGCCTTTTCATTTTAAAAAAACAAATACACTGTTGTTAATGGCAGAATACCCGAAGGAGATTCATATAAAGTAACATAGTGACTTTACAATCACTTTAAGTTCTTAAGCAATAAGATACTAAAAAAATCCCCTACACTGAACCTGAATTATTGGTGTGCATGGGACTGTGCTTGTGTGACTGGCAGCCTCTGTACTACTTTGGAAGAACTTATCTATTTCCTTTGGGGTTAAGCGCTACATAACCATAATTTTTAACAGGTGCAAAAAGGTTAAGAAAGTCTGCTTGAAAAAAATTAAATAGTTTATGGACAGACTAAGACAATCACTAGTCATCTAACAGTCTAACTGCTCATCTTACAACCCCACTGCATTCACAAGTATGGGACAAGGTTCTCTACTGCCAGTGGGTACGTAGTACTAGATTAAATAACCCCAAAGTTTCTGTCTTAGTAGTGAACGTAGATAAGGCAAGCTATGGAATTCTCTGTACATAATTTATTTTACCTCTGAGCCATCTCTCCAGTACAGTAATTCAAATGAAGTATTAGAAAGTTATAGGAAACACATATTTTCAAGTTTAAATTTGATACCAAGGAGGTATTTTATTAGTCCACGCTGGGAGTAAAATAAATTGCAATATATCAACATTATCTGCAGTTAAACTTTGGCAAATGTCTCTTTTCTCATGGTACCAGTAAAACTTGCTGTCCAACAACAAAGAAAGAAAAAATGTAATTCCTGCAATTAATCTCACCATATTCGCTTGAATTGTTCTCCTTTGTTCTTCTGAGCACTTAAAAATAATGTATTACATCATGTATTATAGTAGGTTTTAGGGTTACATGCCTTTTAGTGGTTAGTTTTCTTAAATGATTACATTCGCATAGCAATTTTAAAGAGACCTTGTCTGCAATGGTGTATTTAGGTTTTGTGCTGCCCTAGGCCTGACTAAATTCATGCACCCCCTAATTTAAATAAGCCTCATCCCTTTATGTCAAGGTCACACCCCTTCATGTTTAAGACTGCTCTGTCATCTGTAAACTACACCCTTCATCTTTAAGCTGCACATTTTCCTCTTAGAGCTCGACCTCTTCCTCTCTGTACATTAAAAGTGGATACCAAGTGCCTACTTGTATATTTTGTGCTATGTAGAGAGTGCAGAGTTCAGGAGTGCGCTATGTACAGAGTGCAGCATTCAGAAGTTTGCTATGTACAAAGTGCAGTGTTCAGGAGTGCGCTATGTACAGAGTGCAGCATTCAAGAGTTTGCGATGTACAGAGTGCAGCATCCAGGAGTGCGCTATGTACAGAGTGCAGCATTCAGGAGTTTGCTATGTACAGAGTGCAGAGTTCAGGAGTTCACTATGTACAGAGTGCAGAGTTCAGGAGTTTGCTATGCACAGAGTGCAGAGTTCAGGAGTGTGCTATGTACAGAGTGCAGTGTTCAGGAGTGCGCTATGTACAGAGTATAGCATTCAGGAGTGCAGCATTCAGGAGTTCGCTATGTACAGAGTCAATGCATGACGTGAACCTCTGTGTCTCAGATAAAAAGATATATTAGGACTGAAAACTGTGTGTAAAAAAACCCTACTGTGACTGGATTTGCACAAATTTTTTATAGCACAAGCACTTTATATTCACATGGACTGGTTGATGTTGGTTTGTTTTTCAAGTATATGACACCATTGCATATAGATATATTGAGATATTTGAAGGAATTTGTTTCAACAGGTAATGGCTGGCAACTGACTTTGGTTTGCAAGTTATTTGTATGAGATATCACGTAGCGCAATAATATAGAAAGAACACATTCACAGTATTATCTAAAGCTGCTATTGTACATTTTATCACATTTTCCGCTGCCAGAAAGTAATGCAGGAAGTCTGTGTCCTGTATGTCCTACTGAGGATCTTAACTGAAAGCCTTGCTGGTGTCACAAAACAGTATGAATAGATTGAGAAAATTAACTAGTCCTCTGATGCTGTTCTTTCAAACTTCTGTATCCCACACTTTATAGCCTGCTCTCTGCACACTGGCAGAAAATACTTGTGCCCCTCCTTAAGACCATGTGTAGGGAGAAAACTCAAACTCACGTGGCTCATTGCAGGTGCTTAGGTATCTCTCTGCCTCCTGAAGTTCTTCCCTTAGGCTGTGTTCTCCCCTCTGTCCAGCCTGTTCCAGCTGTCAGAACATCTTCCTGTATTGCTTAGAAGTCAAATAAGGTGGGATGGGGAAGGGGCGGGTACAGTGACCTTCCCATTGGCTGAGGAGACAGCAGAGGGGTGGAGCAGAAGGTATGACAGTAGGCAGTATGTGCAGGAGAAGAATGTGTAGGGTATATTAGCAGGCC
Organism: Lithobates clamitans; assembly: GCA_037952925.1. Lineage (NCBI taxonomy): Eukaryota > Metazoa > Chordata > Amphibia > Anura > Ranidae > Lithobates > Lithobates clamitans. Next base: position 1,730,931 of record JBBGZY010000292.1, read on the forward strand.
ATATTTACAGAAGAGATGTGCAGAAGGTATGATGGGGCAGTATTTGCAGGAGAGAAGTAGGGAGGGTAAGGCAGTGGGCATTATGACCAGGAGAGGAGTATGGGGGTATAACAGTGGGCAGATTAGGCAGAAGAGAAGTGATGAGTGCATGATGGTGGGCAGTGTATGTAGGAAAGAAGTGAGGAGGCTATGACATCAGACAGTATGTACAGGAGAGGTGTACAGAAGGTATTATGGGGGCAGAGTGTGCAGAAGTGGGGAGAGTAAGACAGTGGGCAGTATGAGCAGGGAAGGATATGGCCTTGGGAAGTGTGTACAGGAGAAGAGTTAGAAAAAAGGCTAGGAAGATGGAGTAGACCTGCTACCTAGCTATGAGGATGTCTTGCAAAGGCTGTACTGCTGCCAGCCCATGGAAGCAGAGGGTGCTTTGCCTTTGTAACCCAGTAATGGAGATGCAGGCAGAGCCAAGAACAGCTGGGCGGCGGGCTGCAAAGTAGGAATGTGAGTTCATCTTATGCTCCTAACAGTGCAGGAGAGCAGTGCAGAGGGTACTCAAAGACATGATATAAGATTACTTGGCTCCTGTACAAACCGGCCGTAGTATGTGTGTATGTGCATGTACTGTATAGTATATATGCATGTGTAATAGGGAGTTTTTAAGCTCCTTTCAGGCAGAGACGTATGTGAATGTACAGCATGTAAAGTGCTACATAAATTGTCAGGGGCTACATAAATACCTGTAATAAGTAACAAATAAATAAATAAATGACAGTGTGCAGGAGAGGAGTGCAGTGGGTGTGGCAGCTGGCAGTATGTGCAGGAAAGGTTTGCAGAAGATATGATGGAGCAATGTTTGCCTATGTTGTCTTCTAATACTATGGGGAAATAGATACTATTGTTGTATATTTGGAAAATATACATATTTAATTATTGACATATATATTGACATAATATATGTATAATACTTTTGCACACAAGAGTTGCAAGCAACAAGTAAAAAATCACCCAGAAATTAGATATGAATGTGCTGTGCTATATCCATTCAATATTTCTAAACAAATAATGTGTCAAATATATATCACCTCAACAGCAACATTAATAACCAATATAAAAGTCTACTGTACAGTTCCTATATTCCATGCAAAAGGACTTCAAGCTCCTGTGGAAGATGTGTGAAATTAGAAGCCGCGAAAATTCCCTAAGGGCACATTCTCACCTCAACATATTGACCAACACAACAAAAGTCTAAATACTCCTCCTTATCCACAGCAGCCCCGGAAGGTTTTACCCCATTAATGACCAGAGCATTTTTTGCGATACGGCACTACGTCGTTTTAACTGACAATTGTGCGGTTGTGCGATGCTGTACCAAAACAAAACTGACATCCTTTGTTTCACACAAATAGAGCCAGAGGCGGCTCTAGGCTTTGTGAGGCCTTAGGCAAAACTTAGACATGAGGCCCCACTCACACCCATAATGGGAAAAATAATTCAAGGATAAAAAATAACGGTGTGCCCCCCCACAGCGCTGCCGACTTCCCCCCTCTGCCCTCACGCTGACTGCTGTGGGGGGGGAGTCTTCAGGATGGAGGCTGGGAAAAGGCCCCTACCTTTTCTAAACAAACACAGTGAGTGATTGGGACTGATTTGTGTTTACTATGCTTTAGTTTATGAATTAACAGGAGCCTCTGTCTCCTGTTCATTCATCTGCAGTGCAGCTGAGGCTACAGAGAAAGGAACTGGGAAATGTGTTTCCTCATTTCCTTTCTCTGTCTCAAAAGTGAGACTTCAGGGGTCCGTTTAGACCCCTGATATCTCACCAAAGAAACCAAAAAACTCTCACCAAAAAACGTAAAAAATAAATAAAAAGATTGTAAAAAATAAAATAATAAAAACACTGTAAAAAAAAAAGACTAACATTTCTAATAAAAATAAAAAGCCATGCCAAATAGGTAGCATAATTTAGCCACACATATAAATGGTTCTGTATGGCACGGATCACCCTCTCCCTAGTAGGGGCCCCTACTATACAATGGCAGTAAACTTGAGTAGGAGAGGAAAGTGGAGGGTATGTGGGCAGGTAGTATGTACATGAGAGAGGTGCGGAGTGTATGGTGGGGGTAGTATGTACATGAGAGGGGTGTGGAGTGTATGGTGGTGGGTAGTATGTACATGAGAGGGGTACGGAGTGTATGGCGGTGGGTAGTATGTACATGAGAGGAGTGTGGAGCGGAGTGTATGGTGGGGGTAGTATGTACATGAGATGGGTGCGGAGTGTATGGTAGGGGTAGTATGTACATGAGAGGGGTGCGGAGTGTATGGAGGTGGGCAGTATGTACATGAGAGGAGTGCAGAGTGTATGGTGGGGGTAGTATGTACGTGAGAGGGGTGCGGAGTGTATGGTGGGGGTAGTATGTACTTGAGAGGGGTGCGGAGTGTATGGTAGGGGTAGTATGTACATGAGAGGGGTGCGGAGTGTATGGTAGGGGTAGTATGTACATGAGAGGTGTGCGGAGTGAATGGCGGTGGGTAGTATGTACATGAGAGGTGTGTGGAGTGTATGGTAGGGGTAGTATGTACATGAGAGGGGTGCGGAGTGTATGGCGGTGGGTAGTATGTACATGAGAGGGGTGTGGAGTGTATGGTAGGGGTAGTTAGTACATGAGAGGGGTGCAGAGTGTATGGAGGTGGGCAGTATGTAAATGAGAGGGGTGCGGAGTGTATGGCGGTGGGTAGTATGTACATGAGAGGGGTGCGGAGTGTATGGAAGGGGTAGTATGTACATGAGAGGGGTGCAAAGTGTATGGAGGTGGGCAGTATGTAAATGAGAGGGGTGCGGAGTGTATAGCGGTGGGTAGTATGTACATGAGAGGGGTGCGGAGTGTATGGTAGGGGTAGTAAGTACATGAGAGGGGTGCGGAGTGTATGGTAGGGGTAGTATGTACATGAGAGGGGTGCAGAGTGTATGGAGGTGGGCAGTATCAAATACACCACTGGCCACTGATGCATTAGTGACCAGTGGCAGTTAATTAACCCCTTTGTGCTGCATTAGTGGCACCGGTATCAGAGTTTGTGAACCCTTTCATGCTGCACCATATAGGGGTTAATTAACTCTGATACCGGTACCACTAATGCAGCACAAAGGGGTTAATTATCTGCCACTGGTCCTAATGTATAGTAATGCAATAACCCCCTTCCATGCTGCATATTACAAATACCAATGTAAATTACCCCCCCCCCCCAAAGAGTTAAACACTTCAGGCAGTTGACAACAGTGCCTTAGGAAAGGTTTTAAACCTCTGCAAACTTACTTTTGCACGGGGCTTCACTGGCTCCTCGCAGGTCTTTGCAGCAGCAATCTCCTCTGCCCTTTCATCCTGGCCTGTGAATGACATCACGCCGGGCGGGACTAGGAAGCTCCTGTCGGGCAGAGATCACTCCGCCTGACAGGGAAGTGAATGCGTCGGTCGGTTGGACACACAGCATACTCGCACCGCTCTGCTGCAGATAGTGTACTGGTGGCCGGCGGGTGTCATGGCTGTCTGCAGCGGTGCGGATTGTGGAGCAAGCGGTATTTTTATGAGGCCTCCCTGCCCCCCCGCTCAGTCCACCCCTTTGTCCTGGCGGGTTCAGCAGCGGCCGGCTTGGTAGCTCTGCCTCCACCTCCTCTACAATTCCACTGCAGCAGGCATATTAATATATTAAAGATGGCGATCCTTTACCGGCCTGCTCACCCTGCCAGCTTGGGGACACTGACCGGGGACATTCCCTCTCATTCTCCCACACACATCAGGCAAATTAGGCGGCCGCGAGGCCCCTGGGAGCATGAGGCCTTAGGCGGCTGCCTTTTTTGCCTAATTAGAGAGCCGCCTCTGAATAGAGCTTTCTTTTGGTGGTATTTTATCACTTCTGCAGTTTTTATTTTTTGTGCTATAAACAAAAAAAGAGCAACAATTTTGGGGAAAAAAAACAATATTTTTTTCTTTTTGCGATAATAAATATCCCCAAAAATGTTTTTAAAAAACAAATTTCTTCATCAGTTGAGGCCAATATGTATTCTTCTACATATTTTTGGTAAAAGAAATCTCAATAAGCATATATTGATTGGTTTGCTCAAAATTTATAGCATCTACAAAATAGGGAACAGATTTATGGCATTTTTATTATTTTATTTTATTTTACTAGTAATGGTGGTGATCTGCGATTTTTAGCAGGATTGTGACATTGCAGCAGACAGATCGGAAACGTTTGATACTGTTTTGGGACCATTGACATTTATACAGCGATCAGTGCTTAAAATGCACTGATTACTGTGTAAATGTCACTGGCAGGGAAAGGGTTAACACTAGGGGGCAATCAAGGGGTTAAATGTGTTCCCTAGGTGTGTTTCTAACTGTATGGGGATGTGACTGACTAGAGGAGGAGCCAGATCGTTGTTCCTACTTAGTAGGAACAGACAATCTGTTTCTCCTCCCCTGTCAGAACAGGGATTTGTGTGTTTACACACACAACTCTCCATTCTGGTTCTCGTGCCTGCGATCGCAGGTGGCCGGCGGTGATCACGCCCGTTGGCCACGTGCATCGGGTCCCCCGCCGTGCAGCAGGCGTGCGTGCATGCTATGGCTCTTAACCCCCCTGGCGGTATTCCCGAGTCTGGCTCGGGTTGGATTTTTCCATACCAAAAGCGGTATCCCCGAGCCAGACTCGGGCTTGCATCGCAGGATCCAGGAAGAGCATACTTACCTTGTCCCCTGGATCCTGCGATGTCTCCCCGCTGTGATCGGCGAGCCACTGTGTCTCGCTCGATTCACAGTGCCGAGCTCCGTTCCCTGCGAGCGTTGCGACGCACGGGGACGGAGTTCGGCGGTAAATTCAAATGTGAAACACGTAGTATAGATACAGCATACTGTAATCTTACAGATTACAGTACTGTATCAAATAACTACACATCCCCCTTGGTCCCTAGTGGTCTGCCCAGTGTCCTGCATGCAGTTTTATATATATAAAACTGTTCTTTCTGCCAGGAAACTGGAGATTGTCCATAACAACCAAAACTGTCTCTTTACATCAAAAGTGCTTTTAGACCAGCTAGAAAAAAGCGATAATAAATTAGAATCACTCGCAGAATTGATCGATAGTGATTTGTGGGGAAATCCGTCACCAAACACTAAAAGTAACAAAAGTGACAATTCTGCAACTGAGCAAATTTCAGTGTTTTTGATTTGATTACATTATTATATCATTTTTATTATTATTATATTATTATTTGTTATAATTATTTATAGTTATTTATTATATTATAATTTTTTATTTCGTTTTTCTGTTTCAATGTTTTTATTGAAAATTTTGCAATACAAGTATATCATGAACAAAATATACCACTTAATACTCCTCGATGACCAAGGCAGTCAAAAGAGGGCGATACATAGCAGGAACAACATGGCACTTACACAGAAGATGTATCAAGGTAGAGCAAAGTTCCTGGCCAGTTTACTGTCTTAGAAAAGAATTGTTAATTTCCGTTAGAAGAACGGGCAACCTGAGAAGAAATTTAAACTAGGGACTCCCCTCAGGAAGGCCCCCGAGATCATCACTCCACCCCCATGGGAGCACACTGTGGAGCGCGAGAGCTTCAGGGTTCCCACCAAAGGGGGTGTCTCCCCACCTCCTGTCAGAACCTCCAGGAAGGTGCTCGCACTGGAAAGAAACCCAGGCGCAGCAGCCCCCCCTGACGGCGCTGACAGGCACATCGTCCAGGATAGTATCCTAAGAGAAACTGGCTGCCATTTAGGCTGATACACTATGTGAGTAGTTTAGGACAACCTAAAAGAGCAAACGAGGAGGTTTTGGCCTAGGAAGACCGTTATTAACCAGTAGCTGGTATAAGAGAGATGAGGGTGGAACATGAAAAGAAAGAGTAGAGAAGAAAGAAGAAGAGGAGAAAGGGAGCCAAAGGTAAAGAGAGGGAGGGAGGGGGGGTGGGGTCAATGGAGAGAGGTGGTAATCTCGCCGGACTCTCCCCTACGTTAGCAGGTGACCTGGGTAAAGTGAAATACCGACATACCGAGCCCAAGGTTCCCAAATCCCTTCAAAACGTGGGACCTGTCACGCAATTTAGCGACTATTTGTTCCTGTGACATTATCCAAGAGATCTTCCGTTTGGTGGCCGATATGGACACCGAAGGAGTTTTCCAAGCTTTCGCTAGAGTAACTTTGGCACCCAAGCACATAAAGAATATAAGTTGTTGTGTGTTTTTAGAAGTGTTGGGTAGTTTGCAATTCAATAGAATGTATGTGGGGTCCTGTGGAACCACTACCCCAGATACTTTCCTTATGATATGGAGGAATTTGTTCCAGAAGCTCCGTATGCGGGGGCAGGTTCACCAGATGTGATGCATCGTGCCAATATGACCGCAACCTCTGTAGCACAGGGGGGAGGAGTCCGGGAATATCCTGGCAAGCCTGGCCGGGACGTAGTACCATTTAGTGAAGAGTTTAATGTTAGCTTCAATTAAGGCTATATTTAAGATACCTTTCGATGATCTGCTGAAGGCTTGGAACCACTTCGCAGGGTCCCACTGGATGTCCAGGTCCGATTCCCAGGATCGAGCGTAGGCCGGGGTGTCCGTCCTATCTGCCAGGGACGCATAGATAATGGATATCCCACCCCTTTGGGGGGCAGACGAAGAGCACCATAGCTCATACATCGTGGCCTTAGGAGTGTTCGTCTTATCAGTACAAAGTGAGTGGAGAAAGTGGCGTATTTGTGAGAGTCGAAACTTTTCCGAGGTAGGCATTTCCAGAGAGCTCAAACAATGGCCTAATGAAATAGGGCCATTGGGGGTAAGGAAGTGTCCTATTCGGAAAAGGCCCTTGTTCAGCCACCAATGGAATGCATGAATGTTCATCCCAGGGGGAAAGTCAGGATTGTGAAATAGGTGTGTGAGAGGCCTTAAGGGGGAAATCAAGTTGGCGTGGGTATGCAATTGATCGCAGAGGGCTAGAGAGTGGGATAAAGTGGGGGCTAAGATGGCCGGTCTGTGTTTGGGAGGTCTCCATGTTAAGAAGTCGAGAGTCAAGAGTGCGCATGCGCGAGGACTCCAAGATGGCCGCGTAAGCCGGGAGCTCCTCACTACCCCAGCCAACCAGCCGCCCTAGCGCCGTTTTGGAAGCTGCTGACAGCCCGCACACAGCAATTTTGGCTAGGGGAACACAGCGGTTCCCCACCCATGCCATCCACAGCAGTCAAGAAGGACCTGGGACCCCGTTTTGAGGCTGAGAAGCATCAGGCCGAATCCAAGATGGCGGCCGCGCCTCAGACACAAACAGCGCCTCAGACACAGGCAGCATCAGGGGGGACACAAGAACCCAGGCAAGTGATCGCTCCTGCTACTCTCCCATATCCTACCACTGCAGTCTCCTATGCTCATCCCACCACATCCCCCTCAGGCCACAACTCGGCTTTCCTCATTGAGAGCCCCCTGGCAGCCCCCTTGCTATCTCCTCTGGGACACTCTCCTCTTCCTCAGCATAACATTGAATACATGGGAAGCACAGGCACAGACATGCCCCAGAATGCGGGAGATCTTTTCCTCAAACTATCTGACTTACTGGAAAGGGGCCTAGCTAATACAGCTCACAAAATAACAAATGACATTCGATCTGACTTCCAGAATCTGGGCACCAGAATTGAAGCGATTGAACAAAAACTGGACTATACTGTATCCAGAACCAATCAAAATTCTGATCACTTACAGATCGTACAGGATCAGTTGGATGCAGCCTTAAGTAGGATCGACGATTTGGAAAACAGATCGAGAAGGGAGAACTTCAAGGTCAGAGGCATCCCAGAATCGTGCACGGATGTACCCACAGCAGTACAAGAATTAATTAAATCCCTTATCCCTGATATATCTAAACACTACCTGGAATTAGACAGAGCCCACAGATCTCTGGGTCCCCCCAGGAAAGATGGGTCTCCCAGGGACATCGTGGTGAAGCCGCATCACTACGGAGTGAAAGAGAGCATCATGAAGCTCTCTCGCCAGCAACCACACATATCATTCCAAGGACACGATGTTCAAATATTTGCCGACATATCGCCTACGACGATCCAAAAACGTAGAGCCCTTAAACCTCTACTTCTAATCCTGACACAAAAAGAGATAAAATACTGGTGGGCTTTCCCATTTGCTTTAAAATTCACCTACAAAGGCAAGACACACTCCTTCACCAACCTACCCGAAGGAGAGCGGATTCTCCTTTCGCTGAAGCTTATTTCCCAAGAATTAGAGATGGACACATCAGACATGCAACCCGGATCTTTTAAGAGACAGACACCAACCAGCCCAGTCTCCCCTTTGTGGAAAACCACAAAGAGTAGACGAACAAGAGAACCGATGCCCTCCTGAATGATCTGGTCGCACCCGGACAGCACCCGGACCCACGCACAAAAATTGGCGGTAGTCATGATCCAGGAAACTTTCCAAATCCTCATCCACCCTAACAGACCATCTTGAACTAATTAGGATCAGGATGCACGATCTCTGAACTCATCAGGGACACTGGACTCCCACGTCCAGATGGACTTTTACAGGTCTCGATACAACTGACCGATCAGTCACCCCACACCTAGGAAAAGATCCGCTGTGCCATGCGACCACTCTCAATGGGGCATCTGTCCCTTCTCAAGCGATTCGCTAACACTCGGATCCCACCCCTTCCCATAGAGGGCGCCTAGATTTCCTACAATCAACATTGCAACGTACACTGAAGAACAAGATGTTGGGACTTTCCACCTGCGGGTCCGCCTTTCCACCGGATGGGGTTCTGGTGGTCCAGGGGACAGACACGATGACTCACGAACCTAATAGAAATGGACAGCTCCTACTAGGGTCTTTTTCAGCCCCTACAACTACCTCCCCGATAGAACTCATCCCTTCCCCCCTTCCCCCTCCTCCCCCCTTTTTTTTTTTTTTTTTCTCTTCGCCACCCTCCCACCCCCCTTACCCTTTACACATCCCCCCAAGGCGTCTTTGGCCTTCAGCAGGACTCTATATTTGTTTTATTTTTTAATAAGCCGGCTGGCTTTGTTACACTTGAATTGAAATGCTTTAATGTTGAAATGGTTGTCCTCACTAGGTTATGTTAACTACATTCTTTAGGATTACCAATAGGGTTGGCTCTGACTGGGGTAGCAGTCATGCGCCTCCACCCGTCTAACGACAATGGAACATCCATGGTCGGGAGATGGACTGATAACCTCTTCGGAGGGCTATCTTTATTTGTTGTTGGGCGACATGGAGGGGTTCTTTACACCCCCTCGATGCCACCGGTTCCTCTTGGGACTATTCTCACGAGAACACTTGCATTTAATCTCTTTCTCTTTCTTTTTTTCTTCTGTCCTTTTTTCTAACCCTTTCTTTTGTTTGTGCCAGTCCACAGGATTCTTGATCAGCCCACTATCCTCCAGGCTCCAGGTCCTACCTCGCGATCCGTATGTCTATGCTCCACCGCGCCCCAGAGGAGGTAAGAGATACCGCACCACACACATTTCCCCCAATTAGACGACATGTCTAGTGGCAATTTGGTACATCCTTCCTTTAAATTAGCTTCCCATAATGCCCAGGGACTAAATTCAGCGGTAAAGAGGCGTAAATTATTCCAATCTTACCACGCACAAAAATTGGCGGTAATCATGATCCAGGAAACTCATTTCCCGCCCAATTATAACCCAACATTTCTACATGCTCAATATCCCACATTCTTTCTAGCGAATGCAGAGGATAAGACCAGAGGTGTTGCGGTAATATTCGCAAAACAGTGTAAATTTAAGCCCGATTTAGTGCACAGAGACCCTGAAGGCAGACTCCTGTTGGTCAAGGGTAAAATAGATGAAAGCCTCTATTCCTTCATCTCGTATTACTCCCCCAATAAGGGCCAAACAAAATTCTTCCAAGCAATGCTACAAATTCTAACTCCATTATTGGAAGGAACGGTAATTTTCGGAGGTGACTCCAACGTGGCCTTTGACCTAGGACTAGACAAATCCAAACCCTTAAAAGCTCAATCGATTCGCCCCACAAAAACAAGCTCCAAGATTGCGAAAATAATATATCAACAAGGCCTAGCCGGTATTTGGAGAGAACTCAATCCCACTAAGAGGGATTACACACACTTTTCAAACCCACACAAAACATACTCCAGGATTGACCACATACTCATGTCAGTAGTACATATACCCTATGCGATTAAGGCCTCTATAAAGGACACCGCCCTGTCAGATCAAGCCATGGTGATCGTAACACTAAGGGGCGGTTCTCACAAACCGCCCAATACCCATTGGAGAATCAACGACAACATTCTTAAGGACCATATCTCAGTCATAGAGCTTGAGAAGGACATAAAAGATTATTTTCTGCGGAACAATGTGGAGGGAATATCAGCCGAGACTCTATGGGCCGCTCATAAAGCGACCATAAGGGGAAAAATCATTCAAATATCTTCCAGAAAAAAGAAAGAGCAGAAGACGGAGAAACTAGAGAGGGAATTCAAGGCTCTATGCAAGCAACATAAACGAGACCCTACCTCGGTCACCATAGCCCAACTAGACGCAGCTAGAACAGCATTAAATCTGGCCCACACAGTGAGGGCAGAGACACACTTGAAATGGAATAGTGCAAAATTCTATATTCAGCGAGATAAGATGAGTACCCTTCTAGCAAGAAAGCTATCTCCCAAAATCACTAACTTCACCATACCCAATATTAGACTTCAGGATGGCACCTCAACCCTTAACCCCCCAAAAATCCTGCAAGCCTTTCATTCCTTCTACTCTAAATTATATCAGCAAAATGACACAATGTCTGACTCCTCCTTAAAAACTTTCCTAGATAGCATTAACATTCCAACCCTAAGTAAAGATCATAAGGATATCATGGAAGCCCCCTTCACCATGGAAGAAACATTAGAGGTCATTAAAAACTTAAAAGGGAACTCTGCTCCTGGCCCCGATGGTTTCTCCAATCAATACTATAAAACATTCAAGAAATCTTTGGCACCCTTTATCACAAAATTCTTCAATTCCAAAAGAGAAGGGTCACCCCTTGAGTCACAATTAAATTTAGCTTTCATTTCGGTTATCCCCAAGCCCGACAAGGATCCATCTCTAGTTGAGAACTACAGACCGATCTCGTTGATTAACAACGACCTGAAAATACTCACTAAAATCCTGGCTAATAGAATCAACTCCTTCATCAATCAATATATTCATAAAGATCAAGTAGGCTTCATGCCGGGAAGACAAGGCCCGGACCAGGTCAGAAGGGCGGTAGATATAGTATCTCTGTTGCAATCGGGATGGGATGGAGGCCCAAAGCAGGAAGGTTTATTGCTGTCTTTGGACCTCCAAAAAGCCTTCGATTCCTTATCTTTGTCCTTCCTATTTGCAGTCCTGGGGAGATGGGGATTTGGGAACAACTTTATAAATACCCTGAAAGCACTGTACTCCACTCCGAGCGCCAAGGTGAAAATGAACGGCTTCTACTCAGATCCCATTCAAATAACCAGGGGAACCAGACAGGGATGTCCCCTCTCTCCAGTGATTTTTGCCTTAGCCATAGAGATCCTGGCAATTGCAATCAGGACTGACCAAAACATCAAAGGGGTTAAATGCGGAGCACACTACCACAAATGCGCCCTATTTGCGGACGACATCCTTTTATTTGTCACTTCCCCTACTATCTCTCTCCCCAATATTTGTAATCTCTTGAGGACATTTGGATCCTTGTCGGGCTTAAAAGTCAATATGGATAAGTCGCAGGTATTAAATATTTCGCTCTCAGACGCAGAAGTGAATAGGCTCAAGCCTGCTTTCAAATTTAAATGGAGCGAATCCTCAATCCGATATCTAGGAATAAATCTTACCCCTAAGTTTGAGCAACTCTTCCAGGTTAACTTCCCTCCCATGTTCCGCACATTAGAATCTGACATCCATACATGGTCCAATTTTAATATTTCGTGGCTGGGCTATCAAAATGACACTTTTGCCCAAGCTCCTTTACTTGTTTAGGTCTCTCCCGATAGATATTAGAAAACATCATCTTAAACCCCTACAAGGGAAGATAATAAAATTCGTTTGGGGTAAAAAAGGATATAGAATAGCCTGGAATGTGCTTCTTAGCCCCAAAACCAAAGGGGGCCTGGGTCTTCCAGACCTGTTCAGATACTTCCAAGCGGCAAGGCTGGCCCAACTATCTTTGGTATATTTCAAAGTCGAGAAACCCGATTGGATAGAAATAGAGAGACAAGCTGCTCCGACATATACCCTGGACTACCTGCTCTGGTGTCCCATGAAATTAAGGCCTACCATTTTAGCTCCAACACTGTCTCAATCCTTCAAATTATGGGACTCATTGAAATGCTCCCCAGCTTTAACCTCACCAGCACGCCCTCTGGAGCACATCTTTCATAACCCCCGCTTTGTCCCGGGTCTGGACATCAAGTCATTCAAATGGTGGTTAGACAAGGGGATGTACCGCATAGGCCACTTTCTCTCCCCATCTGGCCCATTGACGCTACAGCAATGCCTAACTAAACTCAAACTCCCAGGCTCAGAGAGGTTTAGATTCGCTCAGATATCCCATTTTCTTGCCTCCCTAACGAAGGGACAAGAACTCCCTCTGGAATTTACATCTTATGAGCGTTGGTGCGGTCAAGCACTTGACGCAAAGGGGGGAATATCTCTCCTTTATGCGTCCCTTGCGGAACCCACCGCAAAATTCTCATACATGGACTCGTGGGAAACGGATCTGCAGGAGAACTGGAGCCTGGAGGAATGGCATCAGAGAGGATCCACAGCCTTTAAAGGTATTCTAAATATAGCATTGATAGAAACTAATATAAAAGTGCTTATGCGATGGTACTTAGTACCCTCCAGACTTGCAACTATGTTTCCTTCTGCCTCCCCATTATGCTTTAGAGGGTGTCAAGCCCAGGGCTCTATGATCCATATCTGGTGGGAGTGTCCGAAAATACGAGGTTTCTGGAACAAAATATTCACATTAATCCGAAAAGTAACGGATCTTCCCATCACTAAATCAGCCCAAGTGGCCTTACTCAATGCTCCACCCCCTAAAACAACTAAACACTCTCGAAAATTAATTTCCTTTATGCTACTAGGAGCTAAGACTACGTTAGCTAAAGCCTGGAAGCAATCCACAGTATCTTTCCAGGCTGCCAAAAGAAAGATATCTTGGATCATGTCACTTGAAAAAATTATCAGCTCTATGACGGACACCTCTAAGTCATTTGAGGCGACTTGGGAGCCCTGGGCTAGACACCTAGGCATTTCCCTTATCACAGGTATTCCATTGTCTCAGCCGAGTTGAATCTTTTATTTTCATAAAAAAATAAATAAAAATAAATAAACAAAAAAAAAAAAAAAAAAGAGTCCTAGGACTGGATACAATCGTTTTTCACATGACGGCGATCTCTTTCATCTTCTTCTTTCTCTTCTTCTTCTCTTCTCCTTCTCTCTCTCTCTTCTGTCTCTCCATATCTTTTTGGTACGTACAACGAAATGATTCCAAGTTAGCAGTGTAACAGTTGTGTTTTACTTTCCGTTTACATGCTAGCAGAATCTCTATTGTCACCATCAGATAGTCTTTAACGAGCTCTAGCTCTTAACCCAGAACGGATTTCTGCTTGTTGAAGGGTTTCTGATGGAAAGGTCTTAGGGCCTCATTAAGGGTCTTTTGTCCCCACCTCTCGGGTGATTGTAGGTCTCCGGGGGTGGGGACAGTAGGTTTTCCGGGTAAGCCGCAATGCTCTATCTGTGGTGGACGGAATCCTAACACAGTGAGTTCCCGTTAGGGGTGTTGGGACTCTCCGCCCATACAGTGAACATCAACATTAGTTTTGCCTAACGTACCAAAGGCTACTGTATTCTGTTTTGAACCTATGTTTGCTTGCGTTATTCATGCATAATTATTATCCCATATTTACAAGGGATTCTTCCAATATACATATGTAACTTATGTTCATCTTTGTATTGCACTGCTCTTTAATAAAGCTTTAAAATCAAAAAAAAAAAAAAAAAAAGAAGTCGAGAGTGAAATGTGGTACCGCTTGTCTCTCAATGGAGATCCAATCTGGTCTGCAGGATTTAGTGTAAATGGCTGAGAATTGTGCTAACTGTGCTGCCTGGTAATATAGCCACAAGTTAGGTAGTCCCAGGCCCCCTTGAGACCGAAGTCTGAATAATATTTCTTTAGCAAAGCGGTGGCCCCTGTCCCCCCAGACAAACCTAATCACCCCGGACTGAAATTTGGTCAAGACTGATTTTTTAATCGGTATTGGAAGTGATCTGAACAGGTATAGTAGGCGTGGCAGGAGAGTCATTTTGACTGCGTTGAGTCTACCTAACCATGACAGGCCCTCCCCCGACCATTTCCGTAAGTCTTGCTCCAGGGAGCAGAGCATGGGGGGGTAGTTAGCGGCATATAGGTCTCCAATGTTTTTCGTCAGCTTGATACCCAAATAGGGGATTGAGTGGCTAGCCCATGTGAAGGGAAAGTGTGGTCGCAGTTGGTCTATGAGAGGTACTGGTACCGAAACATTTAGGGCCACCGATTTGGTCACATTCACCTGAAGACCAGAGATGAGACCGAAGTCTCTCAAAAGTCTGAGGACATTAGGTGTGGATGTGAGAGGAGCAGTGAGGAACAAGAGCATGTCGTCAGCAAATAGGGCGCATTTGTGAACGTCAGGACCACACCTCACTCCCTGGACATTCTCGTTCGATCTGATGGCTATCGCCAGTGTCTCGATTGCAATAGCGAAAATCAAGGGTGAAAGGGGACAGCCCTGTCTAGTTCCCCTACGAATATTGAAGGGTTCCGAGTAATGGCCCATTAGTCGCACCTGTGCTGAGGGTGAGGAATATAACGTGTTAATAATCGTGCGGAAACCGTCGCCAAACCCCCAGCGTTCCAGAATGTCAAAAATGTAGGGCCATGACACGGAATCGAAGGCCTTCTGCAGGTCCAGCGACAGCAGGAAGCCTTCTTGTGCAGGGCCTCCGTCCCACCGGGACTGCAGAAGGGAAATCAAGTCAATAGCTCTGCGAACCTGGTCCGGTCCCTGTCTCCCCGGGATGAAGCCCACTTGGTCCCTATGTATATAATGAACGATAAAGTTAGACATCCTGTTTGCCAGGATTTTAGTCATTATTTTGAGATCGTTATTGATTAACGAAATAGGTCGGTAGCTGCCCACCTCGCTTGGGTCTTTACCCTGTTTAGGTATGACCGAGATAAAAGCCGAGTTTAAGTCGCTAGGGATAGGGGCTCCATCCCGGAGGGAGTTGAAGAACCGGGCCATGTAAGGGGCCAGACGAGGGCCAAACTTCTTGTAATAACATACCGAAAAACCGTCTGGACCCGGGGCAGAGTTTATTTTCAAGGATTTAATCGTTTCCAAGATTTCATCGGAGGAGAAGGGGGCGTCTAGCAGGTTGCGGTGTGTTTGCTGCAGTTGGGGTAGGTTAATGTCTTGGAGAAACCGCTCTCTGGCCTTGGAATGAGCGTGGGGTACTGTCTCATAAAGCTGTGAGTAATAATGGTGGAATGATTTCATAACGATGGTGGGATTTTGCGTTAGATTACCCGACGAGGCACGAATCTTGGGAAATACCAAGGTGCGAATTTTCGGGCTAAGCTTAGTAGCTAGCTTAGCGCCAATCCTATCCGATTGGTAATAGAAACGCGCGCCGGACCACCGTAAGTGTTTCTCCGCGGAAGTAGTGAGCGAAAGATTGAGTTTCACTCTAGCAGATTCAAGTTTGGCCAGGTTATCCGGAGTAGGGTGTTGTTTGTGGGCTTTACTCAGCAAGCGGAAATCCGCAGTGAGGCGCGAGACCTCCGCCCTGCTTTCTTTTTTAAGTTGTGAGGAGAGTTGTAGGATCCTGCCCCTCAACACCGCCTTGTGTGCTGCCCAAAGACATCCCGGGGAGACTGATCCCGTGTCATTCTCACTGAAGTAGTCGGAAAGAGCTTTGTCTAGAAGCGTGCAATGGGTTGGGTTGCTTAGAAGAGTTTCATTGAGGCGCCATTGGAAGGAGCCCTTCACCCCCGACCCACCCCTGAGTGACATAGACATTATCGAGTGGTCGGACAATGGAGTGTCATAAATTTTAGAGGAGGTTACTCTCGGGATTACGTGTGGTGGGACAAATATGTGGTCAATCCTAGAGAAGGTGTGGTGGGGGACCGAGTAGTGCGTGTAGTCTCTAGTTTGGGGGTTCATTTCCCTCCAGATATCAATCAGGCCAAAAGATCGGACTATTTGCGCCACCCGAAGGCTACGTTTGGGAGGCCGTTTTGATTTGGGCCGCAGGGGGTTTGATTTGTCAGAGGAATAGTCAAATGGGGTATTGGAGTCTCCCCCCAGAATTACTGTGCCCACGAAATGCGGTTTGAGTACCTTTAGTGTGGTGTCAAAAAAGGTGTCTTGGTGTGTGTTGGGCGTGTAGTATGAGACAAACGTGTAAGCCTCACCATTAATCATACCAGAGACTAGTATGTAGCGTCCCTCTGGATCTTTGATAGTGTTTGCATGTACGAAGTGAGTTCTGTTGGAGAAGCAGACTGCCACGCCTCTCGTTTTGTTGTCAGCATTAGCTAGGTGGAAGTTCATGAAGCTTTTGTGAAGGAATTTGGGCTGATAGGAGGAGGGGAAATGAGTTTCCTGAAGCAGAACTACATCAGCCTTCAGAGTGTGAAGCTGTTGCAGTATTTTGCGTCTCTTCATGGGGAAGTTAAGGCCTTGTACGTTGTGGGAGAGGATCTTAAGTGTCCCAATCAGTGTGGTGGAGTCAGTCATGGGGAGGCAAGGTGTGTGATGCTAAGTGTTTGTGATTCTTACCTGATGTCCCAAATGTCCCTGGCAGATAGGAGACATCCCCAGCAGCAAGACGGGTTCGACCTGTGGTACCGCAGACGGGAGATCCAGTGGGAACCTGTGGCTGAGGAGGAGGGGGGAGGAGAAGGGGAGGGAAGAAGAAAGGAGAGAAGAGCAGAGAAAAGAGGTAGAGAGGAGTGAAAAAGAGAACCATTAGATATCGTGACCAAAAGTTTTTACCCATATCCCAACGGACCAGCGAGGGGCCCTCCCCTGGCTGGACCGGCACCCAGAACAAAGCAAAAATTCTGCGACCCAAGGGTCGAGAGAGTCTGGGTCCGATAGGTGAGTGAACAAGGGTTCAGCCATCGGAGCCAGAGAGAGGCGCACTACGACCACTCCGGTCAACGCCGCCTCTGATTAAAATCGTGTCAGTACAAAAACAATGCAGTGCAAGCCCTTCTATCACCTGGTAATAGTGATCAAAAAGCTTCGGATATTGTGGGAGGGAAAGAGAAATAGGAAAACAAAAAAAAAAGAAAACATTGTAAAAAACGGAACAGAACAACCTATTCCCCGGAAAATCTGGACCCATGGGGATCCGAAAGGAAGTCCTGGGGAGAACTCAGAAGAGGAAAGTCACCAAAAAGCTGACATCAAGTTTGTCGTCAGCGTCGACCCCGGGGAGGATCAAGAGCAGAGACTGCTGATGCTGCGGGCCCACTCATGGGGGGAAGGACTCTTTCGATCGCTTGGAAAGCTGTTTCTGCCACACCGGCGAGACTGGGCTGGTGGGGGATGTTCTCCTGACTGACGATGCTCCTCGAGAGGCAGAAGACTGTGGGACGTCCTGAGTGATCAGACCCAGATGAAGAAGCAGACGTTCCCCTTCTTGGAACGTTGAAAAATTGTATGGTTTGTTGCGGTAAGAGAAGTTTAATCTCAGCGGGAAGGACCAACTGTAGGTGATCTCTTTGTCCGCCAGAACTTGTAGGAGCGGTTTCAGGGCTCTTCTTTTTTGAACGGTATATGGAGATATATCAGCGAAGATTTGGACCTGATGACCTTGGAACATCAGTTTCTCTGCTGACCTGGAGAGCTTCATCACTTCGTCCTTGACTGCATAGAAATGCAGTTTCACGATGATGTCTCGTGGCAGACCGTCTGAGGGAGGTGGTTGTAGCGCCCTGTGGGCTCTGTCGAGCTCTAAGCGATGAGCCGGGATATTGGGGATTAAACTTTTGATGAAGTCCTGAACCGCCGTGTGGGTGTCTTTAATGGATTCGGGGAGCCCCCTGAGGCGAAAATTGTAACGTCTCGACCTGTTCTCGAGGTCATCAATTTTGGAGGTGGCGGATTCCAGTTGGTCCTGGAGATCCTGGATTCTGGAAGTATTTTGGTTAAGTCTCAGTATGGCCTGGTCAGATTTATGTTCGATCGCTTCAATCCTGGCACCAATCTGCTGCAGATCTGCATGTATGGAAGCAGTGATCTGTGTGGCTGTGTGGGATAGGCCTCTAGATAACATCTGGGAGAAAACAGCTATCATAGAGGGGAAATCAGTAGGGGAGGGAGGGAGATCTCTGGCCTGTATGTCCCAGGAGTCCGGACTGTGAGGTAAATCCAGCTGAGGGGTAAGAGCTGCCCCTCCAAATGTCCTCCGTAACAGAGAGTCAGTGGATGCTGGAGAGGGGAACCCTGGGAGAGTACTCACTGTGGCATCCGATGCTTGTGAGGACGGTGGGGCCCCTTCATCCTGGTCTGCAATGGATTCTGACAGGCTGGGCAGGCTGTGTGAGGAGACGGCCGCCATTTTGGGATGGCCGGGCCGCTCCAGGGATCCGTTCAGGGCATCTAAGAGATTCCGCCTGGAGGAAGAAAGGGACATCCAGGTGTAGCTGGAGGTGTCCCCTAGCTGCTGGGACAGGAGCCGGGCCGGAACGAGGGCTTGCACCGCCGCTATAGACGGCGTTAGATCGGGGTGGCGCGGAGCTCCCGGGCTAAGCGGCCATCTTGGACGCTGCCGCGCATGCGCCTCTCGTTTTTCAAACTTTATCATACCCGGGATGTCTACTAGACTCTTGTTTGGACAGATTTAGGTGAACTATTCCTAAGAATTACAGGCCTACAATATAAAACGCCAAATTTCTGTGCAAAATAATTGTACCGCTTTCAGCACCTAAAATCAGAAATAATCATACCGCCAGGGAGGTTAAAGGAGCTGCTGTACATATACGCAAATTTGCACAGAAGAGCCATTCTGCCGCTGTATATGTACAGGATCCGGTCAGGAAGTGGTTAAGATAAATAAGATCTACATTTAACCAGCTGGACTCTCTTCAGAAATCTCACTATCTTCCTCAGGGCTCCAGCATTCATCGACAGCTCAAGTTGTGGGAAGAAAGGATCTGTGAAATTTGATGCATATGTAGCGCCCCCCTGAGTATACAGGGAACAAAGAGAAACCTCCAGATACCGGGAGCGGGCTTACATTCACCCCAGGGATGAGTCCATGGCTATGATGGGAAGTGAGAACAAATACGGGTGCCAGTCACTTTAGTATTTTTCAATGCTTTAATGAAGAACTTGAAAGAAGTAGTAGTAATGAGGTTGAGGGGAGGTTGCAGATACCTTTTTGTAGCAGATCACTTACAGACTCTTCAGAATAAAGGACAAACACACAGATTTCTCTTAGCAGAATCTTGTATTGCTGAGTAGGTCTCTGCCACGGACCTAACAAACAGTACAATGTCTGGATAAGCCTCTCTCACAGGACTTAGCAGCCAGCGGATACCTGGATAAGTCTCTCTCACAAACTTAGCAACCAGGAATGTATTACCTCGATTGAATTGTAGAACAGTGTCTTCACAGTACCAGAACCTTTAAGCCGACCCGGCGGTACTGTGAGGGTAGGTTAGAGATAGGTGCATCCTCCAAGTAAGTTACCAGGCCCTTCTAAAAGACCAGCCTTCATCTTGGCTCTCTCCAGCAAGTGTCCTCTCCTGGATCTCCTCAACTTGGCTCGGCTTCTTCCTAGCAGGCAAGACAGCCTAAGGACCACCTCTGCCATAGTAGGCCCCAGACAGGCTTCTGGGTCTACTTGCACAGCTGCAGTGACATAGCCTCCAGCCCGGAGAGCCATGAGGTCAGGAACTCCCTAGCACATGGCATCGGTCCCATAAATACTCTCCCCCAGAATGCACAGCGGCAGGAACCTCCCACTGGGTTGTTTCTGAAAGAAGAATATTCATTAAAGTTTCACTAAGTTGTTATTCGCACACTGTCCCATGGTACCAATGACACCTACTGGCAACAGTGGGAACTGCACAACCAAGTAAATTCCAGAACAGATCCAGTAAACTATATATATTCAATCTGAGCTGTTTACAGCTCAGCCAAAAGCTACACATAAAATGCATGAAGGCTGACAGTACTCACTGCAATATTTATTTGTAAAATCAAGATAAAATAACACTCACATCATAAAAGAAGGTAACCCACACATTAGCACTTAAAAAATCTGCTTCTGGTGCTGTTGGGGTGGATGGCTGCAGTTGTTATAAAAGACAATATCCCTGCAGCGGCTGTCAAATCTGGGCAAGACCTGGGTTTGGCTACATGGAGCTTAGTGAGAGAAAGACTTGACAGTTTGATCAACTTTATTGCTATAACAAGGGATTTACAACATACCTTGTGATATCATGGGTCATGACCGGTCCTGTTTATGGAGAGATCTGGGGACTATTAGACCCCAGAACTGGCCTCTGGCCTCCAAAGCATCTGACCAAACTGAGGTGGATTTGATCAGATGCTATACAAGCCGATAGCCGCTTGTCAGCAAGCAAACCAAAAACAGAAGTGACAAAATCCTTGTTGAGAGTTGAGTTGCATCTTGATATAGCACAGTCCTTTACCATGCAAGGTCCCGACACGTTTACAAACACATACACATACTAGGGCTAATTTGCAGACAGGATCTGATTAACCTTCCAGCATGTCTTTGGAGTGTGGGAGGAAACTGGAGTACCCGGAAGAAACCCATGCAGGCACAGGGAGAACATGTAAACCCAAGGCTGATGGTGTCATGGTCGGGATATGAACCAGCAACCCTATTGCTGCCAGGTGAGAGTGCTAACCACTACACCACTGTGCTGCCCTTGTCACTTCTGGTTTCTGATCTCACAGAAGAGGGGCGGGAATGTCTGTTCCTGCCACACTTCTTAGTGTAATGCCCCGTACACACGGTCGGACTTTGTTCGGACATTCGGACAACAAAATCCTAGGATTTTTTCCGACGGATGTTGGCTCAAACTTGTCTTGCATACACACGGTCACACAAAGTTGTCAGAAAATCTGATCGTTCTAAACGCGGTGACGTAAAACACGTACGTTGGGACTATAAACGGGGCAGTGGCCAATAGCTTTCATCTCTTTATTTATTCTGAGCATGCATTTGTGTACACACCGTCGGATTTGTGTACACACGATCGGAATTTCCGACAACGGATTTTGTTGTCGGAAAATTTTATAGCCTGCTCTCAAACTTTGTGTGTCGGAAAATCCGATGGAAAATGTGTGTTGGAGCCTACACATGGTCGGAATTTCCGACAACGAGGTCCTATCACACATTTTCCGTCGGAAAATCGGACCGTGTGTACGGGGCATTACAGTGATCCAGCAGCTGTATAGCTGCTCAGATCCTCAGATTACTTTGACATGAAAGAGAATTACTGCCTGAAAAGAACGATAACAGGATCATGACTATAGCTGCAACCACCTCAATGAGACCACCTCAATATGAGGTCATATATATATATATATATATATATATATATATATATATATATATATATATGCACACTATGGTATTGAATCGGTTAAAGTGGTTGTATACTCACAAACCAAAAAACAAACCTGTAAGGCAAATGCATAATGAGCTAGTATGCACTACAGTGCCATCTAAAGTGTGGAGTTAGAAAATGCTTCTCTCATAGAGAATAATGTAGAAGGGAAGGGGTAAAAAGGCAGACACCCATGTGGAAACAACTACCCAAACTTTAAATAAATGGCCATAAGCACAAGGTGTAAGGGGGACTTCATAAGGCCAAAGAAAACTCTGCCAGAGGGGATAACAATAGACTAGAAGCCAAACTGCAAGAGAGAAACAATAAGAAAAACCTGGTTTCTTGCAAGCAATACCAGGAACCTGGTTTCTTTGCGAACCAATATAACACAGTGAATATTTAGTGTATCCTTATAGCATACAGACCATTGTAAATGTTCATTTGCTTGGATGGTTAGATAGCATGTTCATATGTGTTCTATGGATATTTATAATACTCTGTAGGTCCTGTATTTTTTCCCACAATTGTAAGTTGTTTGTTTATGCAATATTCTTATTTAGTAAAAAGACAATAAAACGTTGCAGGGTTTTTGTTTCCTTGTAGCTGAAAAGATACAAGCAAAACAGAGATAACACCAGAATCTCCCAGTTCACTTTAAAACTCTGCTAGAATGTCCTGTTTTCCACAATGGGGCATGTCACACAGCTGGAACAGGTAGCTGCAAAAAAGTTGGGGTGAATCATCAACTCACTATAATATAGACACTATACCACCAAATGTATGTGCATGGCAGGTGCAGCGTTCCTAGTTGGCTGACTCACCAAATATGGTGCGGTCTCCAAGACTTAAAAACAATCATATGAAAAAAGGGGGATAAGGGGGAAAGAGACCCCCCTTAAAAATAAGTCACGGGCGGACCAAACAGCTTAGCTAAGGAAAATTGTTTATTGCACAAATTTATTACAAAAATTAAAAAAACTGGGTGCCACCACCAACACCTAGACTAAATGTTAAAATGAGACAACATTGTATATGTAAAAGCAGCTGCGCCAACAGCTTTACAACTTGAGGGTAGACAGTACAAATACAATACACTTTAATACAGTAGGAATCAGAGGGACCTGCTCCTTAGCGCTTACAATGTAAGAGGGAAGGTAAAGAGATACAAGAGGTAATAACTGTGGGGGATGTGCTGATGGAGATGGTAGGAGAAAGTCGGACAGATTGGGATAGAGCATTCCAGAGGATGGGAGAGGCTCTGGAGAAGCCCTGAAGGCGAGCATGGGGTGAGGTGACAATGGAGTTAGAGAGCAGGAGGTCTTGGGAGGAGCGAAGAGAATGAGTAGATTGGTATTTTGAAACTAGTTTAGTGATGTAGCTGAGGGCCAGGTTGGGTTAGGCTTTGTAAGTTATTGTTAGTATATTATTATTATTATTATTATTATTATTATTATACAGGGTTTATATAGCACCAACAGTTTATGCAGTGCTTTACAATATAAAAGGGAGACAATAAAATTATAATACAATAAAATACAAGAGGATTAGGGGGGCCCTGCTCAGGAGAGCTTACAATCTAATAAGGTGGGACAGGTGGTACAAAAGGTTGTAGCTGTGGGGAATGAGCTGATGGAAGTGGTAAAAAATTAGTTGAAGATGTGATAAGTTTCCCTGAAGAGATGAGTTTTCAGGGATCGCCTGAAGGTAGCAAGAGTAGGGGATAGCCGGACAGGTTGAGGTAGCAAGTTCCAGAGGATGGGAGAGGCTCTGGAGAAATCCTGGAGATGAGCATGGGAGGAGGAGTTGAGAGAGCTTGAGAATAGGAGGTCTTGAGAAGAGCAGAGAGGATGGTTTGGGTGATATTTGGAGACAAGTTTGGTGATGTAGCTAGGGGCAGAGTTGTGTATTGCTTTGTATGTTGTGGTTAGTATTTTGAATTTAATTTACTGGGTGATTGGGAGCCAGTGTAGGGATTGGAGAAGAGGGTTGGCAGACACTGAGTGGTTGGTAAGTTGGGTAAGCCTGGCAGCAGCATTCATGATAGACTGAAGAGGGGATAGCCTATGGAGAGGCATTCCAATCAGAAGGGAGTTGCAATAATCAAGGCGAGAGATAACAAGGGGAGTCAATGAGGAGCTTGGTGGTTTCATTTGTTAAAAAGGGGTGAATTTTAAAGATGTTACGGAGGTGAATTCTACAAACTTTTGACAACGTTTGGACTTGAGGCTGAAATGACTAGTCTAGGATTACACCTAGTACCCTGGCTTGAGGGGAGGGACTGATGGTTGCATTGTTGATTTAGATGGAAAAGTCAGGGAGGGGGGCACGGGCGGGGGGGGGGGGGGATGGGAATATTATTAGCTCAGTTTTAGAGAGATTTAGTTTAAGCAAGTGGTGCGACATTCATGCTGATATGTCAGTTAGTAAGTTAGTAATGCAAGAGGAGACTGAAGGAGTGAGGTGAGGAGTAGACAGATAGATTATGAATTTAATTCACTGGTAGAGTGGCAGCCAATGGAGGAATTGGCAGAGGGGTATAGCAGATGCTGAGCGGTCTGTGAGGTGGATGAGCCTGGCAGCAGCATTCATGATGGACTGAAGTGAGGATAGCCTATTTAGTGGTAAGACAATGAGGAAGGAGTTGCAAAAGTTGAGGCGAGAGATAACCAGGGAATGGATTAGAAGCTTTGTGGTGACATTGGTTAAGAAGGGGCGTATCTTGGAGATGTTGCAGGGGTTGAGGCGGCAAATTTTGGATATCGATAGGATGTGGGGTAGAAAGGTTAGATTGGAGACCACGATTACACCTAGGACCGTGGTGGAAGGGGACAAGTTGATAGTTGAGCCGTTGATATTAACAGAGAAATCAGGGGAAGTGGCACCTGGGGGAGAAAATATCATGAGCTTGGTTTTGTATAGGTTGAGTTTGAGGAAGTGATGTGACATCCAGGCTGATATGTCTGCTAGTAAATTGGTGATGCGTGAGGAGACAGATGGAGAGAGCTGGGAGGTGGAGAGATAGATTTAGGTGTCATCAGCGTAGAGATGATATTGAAAGCCATGGATCACACATCTCCCCTTTTGGCAGAAGACTAACATAGGAGGAGACCTCAGATGGGTTGACTCCGAAGTTAGTCAATAGTTCCAGTCCCCCAATGTCGGTATCCACACAGTACCCCAAATAAATTGTCCCAAACAGAGCGTTACTCACCCAGCCAACCTCTGCCCATCTCAGAGAACATACCAGTCGCTGGGGAGAAGTGCGGACTGGCCCTTCTCCCTGGAGTCCATTTAGCCCCTGCAAAGAAGACAGGGTGGCTGGGCTCACTTCATCATGCTGTTGTGGATCTGTTCTTACTGCCCAGCATCCTTGGAGTATACAGGTGGAGACTGTAGTGCCATCCACGGACAACAGGTCAAGCTACAGTTGTGAGGTGCCAATTGCATTCTCTCCCTGAAGCTCTTTTGCTGAAGGCTCACTCGGTTGTTCTTCCTCAGCAGAAAAGTCAATCAAATCACAAGTCTCTGGAATTGCTGAAAATCCAGGGCACGGGTTGGCTGTACTTGAGCCCAGTGCCAACACTTTGGCAGGTGACTCATAATTCATAACATCCTCCAGTGAAGGTCAATTAAATCCATACATTCTGTGATCTGTGGCTGAAGAGGTGAGCCAACTGCTCCATCTCCTGTACCCTCATCCAGCTGCTGAACAGATGCATTCCTCCATCCAAGGTCATCACATGCAGGACAGGATCATCAAGGTCAGTCAGCACTTGCTGCATCCACCATAAGACCTCTGCATCCATAGCTGCGGTCAGAGATAGATAAAGCTCACTGTTGCTCTGCCACATTGCTGACTCTTCAGCCAGGATTTCAGAGTTGTCAACTGGTATTTCCTGATAGTCCCAGGCAAAGGGAGCCCAAACCTGCTGCTGAGCAGAATCTAGCAGCCGCCTGTATGCGATCTCCAGCTCCCATTCCTGATTAGGAAACTCCAAATCTTCCAGTGCCCAGGGAACTTCTGAGACATTCAGCATCTGTTCTCTGTATTCCGAGATTTCTTTCAAATACCACTCCAAATCGCTCCCAAAGTCAGGGTCCTTTGACAGCCTCTCTAATAACAGCCCCAGGCTGCTGTATCCAAAGCCTTCTGTTGGGGTGTCGTCCGCTGTCCATGGGCACACTGTAGCTCTCATGTAGCTTTCATCCAACAGCATCTCCACTTGGACCAGCCTGGTTAACTCAGCTTTCTTCCAAAGTTCCCAGCAGACAGAATTGTACCATCCCAGCAGGACCTGCTCTGATTCTGGTCTACTGTGCTGTATCAGCAACTCTCGCAACCTCCTTCCGAATTCCTCTTCCATAACTGCTGGTGTCTGTACCTCTCCTCTATTTTTTTTTTTTTTTTTTAAATTGTTTATTTTTCAAAAGATTTAACATTTATGAAACATCGTATCATAAGGTACAGAGATCAAGCCAAGTTAGCATCAAAGAAGAAGTTATACATATCAAAACAATAGACAAAATAAAATAATATAATACATCGTGGTGGGGATACCAGTATAGTCAAGTGTCAGCGGCTTCCATCAATGGATCATCTCAACAAAAAGTGTCCATACCGTATCTAGATTTAGGTCAAGAATAAAATAAAATAAAATGTGTCAACTGCACAATCGGGTGTAAAGGATGGTCAAAGGGTACTTCTAGCAGACTTTAAAAAGGTGTGACAACTACAGGTTCAGAAGAGAATATTGAAATATCCAAAGCCTTCCATATTCTGTCGAATAGGAGGGAGTTACCTTCAATCTTAGCACTCATTTGCTCCATCCTGCGTATATCTGCTACTATGGAGAGGGTATGATGCAAAGTGGGGGTGGAGGTAGAGAGCCAGAGCCTAGGAATGGCTCTTTTTGGTGCTAATAATATGAATGATGCAAGTTTCTGTGATGATTTGGGGATATCCGGGAAAGGAAGACCCAGAAGAAAGTGTATGGGATTTAATGGAATCTTTGCAGAAAGGAGCGTTTGTAATAATCTTTGGACCTCGCTCCAATATGGGCCTAGGATGTGACATTCCCAAAAGATGTGGAGGAGGGTTCCAACAGACTGGCCGCATCTCCAGCACAGATTAGAAAGGGTAGAATTCTGGGCATGTAGCAAATCAGGAGTTCTGTACCAAAAGATTATTATCTTGATAGCGGTTTCCTTATGTGCTACACATCGTGAGACTTTTGAAGATGATTCCCAAATTTTCCCCCAGTCTAACAGTGAGATTGGACGATTTAACATCTTAGACCATTTTACCATGTAGTTATGTGAGGTGTCAGTTAGAGGAGGTACTGCGTGGAGCATTTTATATATAGCTGAAATTAGTTTAGTTTCATATGGGCCATTTGCACATAGTATTTCGAAGTCTGTAAGTTTTTCTAAGGACAATGAAGGTGAAATGGTATGGAAAAAATGTTTAATTTGTATATAAAAGTATTCCCTAGAGGCGGGGAAATCGTGTTTTTTTTGGAGGTCTGGGAATGATAGTAGTATGCGTGTAACCGGATGTACCAAATGTCGCAGTTGAAATATACCCGCTTGAGTCCATGGGGTTGTTCGTACAAAAGACAGTCCATCTGGGATGTCTGGATTTAAAAGTATGTTCTGGAGTTGGGAACACGGTGAGGAAAGAGAGAACTAATCTGCACATCTCTTCCAGATAGATAAAGTAAAAAGCATCGGGGATAAACAAAGAGATCTCAATTGGGTCATGAATTTATTTGAGAAAGGCAATAACAGGTAACAGGGATGTACTGGAGCTGTAATCCCCATTTCAATTTCAGCCCACCTACTTGGAGCTTTGCTTGAGGTCCAGGTAGTCAATACCCTGAGGTGGGAAGCGTAGTAGTACTTGATGAGGTCAGGAGCGGCCAACCCCCCTTTAGTTTTGGGGGAAAAAAATACTGATTGGGCAATTCTATGGGAGGCATTATTCCAAATAAAATGAAGGCACTTTCTCTGGAGATTTTTCAGCTGCGAGATTGGGACTGGGATTGGTAATGTTTCAAATAAGTACAGCAGTTTGGGCAGTATCGACATTTTAAGGATGTTGATTCTGCCCAGGAGAGAGAGTGGGATGGGGGTCCAGAGATTTAGAAGTCTTGAGATATCTGCAAACATAGGAGAGAAGTTGGCCTGATAGAGTGAATTGTATGAGGGGGTAAGGTGAATTCCTAAGTATTTCAATGAGGTCTGACACCACCTGTATTTAAATCTGTGTTGCAGAGAGCTAAGCATGTCTTGGGGAATATTGATGGGAAGGGCTTCTGTTTTAGTCTGGTTAATCTTAAAACCAGACAAGGCTCCAAAGGTGGATAATATATCATGTAAAAAGGGTAGGGAGGTGTCGGGACGGGTTATGGTCAGTAAGACGTCGTCTACAAAAAGGGATAATTTGTAGTCTTGTTGGCGTAAAGAAACTCCCCGGACTTCAGGGTGGGATCTGATGGCTGCTGCTAATGTTTCGAGACTTAATATAAACAGCAAGGGTGGTAAAGGGCACCCTTGTCTAGTGCCATTGCTAAGGGCAAATCTCTGTGATGTGTGGGAAGACAATTGAACTTGAGATGTGGGGTGAGAATAAAGGGTTCGTAAGGCTTGTATAAAGGGGCCTGAAACTCCAAATTTGGTCAGGACTGCAAACATAAATGGCCAGCTCAAACGATCAAATGCCTTTTGTGCATCTAAACTTAGTACTATAGTGGGACGTTTAGTTTTAGTTATTAAATCAATCAAATCTATGGTTCTTCTCGTATTATCTCCAGCATGTCTTGTGGGTACGAATCCCACCTGGTCTCTATGAATCAGGGCTGGTAATAGAGGGGATAGTCTGTTAGCTAATATTTTAGTAAAAATGTTATAGTCCGAATTTAATAAAGAAATGGGGCGATAGTTATCTGGTAATGCGGGATCTTTACCCGGTTAAGGAATAACCGTTATGTTAGCATGTAGGAACTGTGAATGTGGGATGGTACCTTTAAGCAGGGAGGAGTATAGAGATTGGAGATAAGGTGTTAAGGTCTGTGAGAATGTCTTAAAGTAGGTATACGGAAGGCCGTCAGGGCCCAGGGATTTGTGTGCAGGCAAATTTTTAATCACTTCTCCTATCTCTTCTACAGTGATCGGGGAGTTGAGAGGTGTGATATGTTCAGCGGAAAGTTTGGGTAATTTTAGAGAAGACATGAAATCGTCAAAATGAGATTGTGAGAATTGAGGATGTGAGTCAGGGCCTAAGCAGTTATACAATCTAGTATAAAAATCCCCAAAGACTTTTGACATCGTTTTGGGACAATATGTGGGAGTACCATCAGGCTGCGTCAAATGATCGGGGATTGCTAGAAAGGGCCGTGGCTTCAATTTGTTAACTAGCATTTTATGTGGCCTGTTTGCAAAATCATAGAATTTCTATTTGGCCCATAGCATAGATTTAGAGATTTTGTGCAAGTCAAACGACTTGATTCGGTCTCGGGTAGCAGTAACAATCCTTATTTTTTCCACCGTGGGGGACTCCAACAGGCACCTTTCCACATTCCGCAATTGAGTAAGTAAGTCGATTTTAAGTTTTGCAGAGTCTCTCTTTAAGCTCGCAGATATACATTCACCTCTAAAGAAAACCTTTTGGGCCTCCCACAAGGTGGAAATCTCCAAGACCGATCCATCGTTAATTTGAAAGAATTCAGTTAGTTTCTGTTGTAGTTGGTTTTGGAATATTGGGTCTTTGAGCAGTAATTCATTAAGACGCCAGTGGCATGTTTTAGTATATGTTGACGTCAGCAGGATATCGAGTTCAATCGGTGCATGATCCGACCAGGTAATAGGATTGATCTCAGAAGAGACTACATAGGGAAGTAGAGGGCCTGTAACCAGATCTAATCTGGAGTACGACTTGTGAGAGTGAGAATAGAATGTGTAACTCTTTTGGGTAGGATGTTTTACTCTCCAAGTATCTAATAGATTGTGAGATCTGGTCAGTTTACGAAAAGAGGCAGATAATTTCTGGGAAGCTGATTGTGGGGCAGTTTGGAATAGGGATCTCCTATCCCTGGTCAGGGACATGCACACATTGAAGTCGCCTCCTAGTATCATAAAAGGGAGAAAGATTGTAACTTTTCAAAAACGGTTGTGAGAAAACCTATTTGTCCCACATTTGGTGCATAGATGTTAGCTAAAGAAAATTGAGTGTTGAGGTGACTACAATTCAGGAGTATAAACCTGCCATGAGGGTCTAGGTAGGAGGAGAGTATCCGAACCGGGTAAGATCTTCCAATAAGAATAACTACCCCTGCTTTTCCAGAAGGATCGGATGCCATATAGGCTCTAGGGAAGTATCTGGAGGCGAATTTAAAGGAGCCTCCAGCTTTAAAATGAGTCTCCTGAATCATAATCACCTCCGCTCCAGAGGACCTAAATTCCTTTAATGCTTGCCATCGTTTCCCGATGGAGTTTAGACCTTTAACATTGCATGAGTAGATCTTAAGAGCCATGCCTAATCAGAAGACATAATGCCAGCGTTATATAAAATGCAGACAGGTAAATGAACATCTTTAGGTTATAACATACAAAGTTGTACATAAATCGGGGTTGACACATAATTGTGAATATATCATTGAGTCCCATAAAAAGGTCATACACGGAAAGAAAAGAAGACCTCTAAATTGAAAAGTCAAGAAAAAACATAAAAAAAGAAAAAGAAAAAAAAAATGAATAGAAAAAAAAATATAACAGATCAAAAAAAGAAAAATTTTTTTTTTTGAAAAGCCTGAAAATAAAAAAATTACAGGCTACCCAGGCAGAAGCCATGGGTTATGGTGGGGGGCATGATAGCCTACAGGTGTTGACGAGGGGGGGTCCCCGTCTCTGCTCAAAAAACAAAACAGAAATTGGCTCACGAAAAGCTGAAGATAAAATATAGGAACATAGGAAAGTAAAAAAAAAGGGGGAAGAAACGTCTTCCAAGAGGTTAACCAGAAAAAACGAGGCAATGAGGGGCAAATCTCTCTAAGTCCTGAGAGAAAGAGATCACCGGAGTGGCCATGACACAAGTCATCTAGTCATGGAGTAACAACCAAGAAGAATAGTGATGAGAAGGGACCTTCAGGTCGGAAATCTGTTGGAGTTGGATCTTTGCGGTGTGGAAAAGGCCTTCTGGGATTTTCGTCGCACTGGGGTTTAGATCTGGGCTGGGGCAGTGAGTGGCTTGGGATTCAGAGCTTCTTCAGGTAATGGTGGAAGGCCCAGGTTGCGGATGAAAGCTTCACTTTCGAAAAGATCTTTCAATGAATATTGGACGCCATCTTTAGAGGCGGATAAGCGAAAGGGGAACCCCCAGTGGTAAGGGACCTGATAATTCTGTAGGTGTGTAGTGACAGGTCGAAGGCTGCGCCTTTTGGCCAGAGTTATCGGGGATAGGTCGTTGAATATCTGGATCTTATTTTGCTTAAAGTCAATACGTGACTTGTTGCGTGTTGCAGCTGTGAGAGCTTCTTTACTTTAGTAACAGTGGAAACGAACGATAACATCTCTGGGGTTAGCGTTAGGAGGAGGTTTTGGGGCAAGGGATCTATGTGCCCTGTCCAGGCGCCAATCTATGTCCGGTATATGGGGCGCTAGAGTAACAAACAGGCCCAAAAGATAGGGACGTAGCTCCTTGTCATTTACCGCCTCAGGGATTCCTCTAATTCTCAGATTCTGGCGTCTTTTGCGATTCTCCAAATCTTCCTGTTGTAACTGGAGTTGGGAGATTGTATGTTTCATGGAGGCATTATCCTCCTCGAGAACATGTACATATTGGGTCAGTTCATCAAACTTATTCTCCAAAGTATTGGTACGTTCTCCTAACTGGTCAATTTCCCCTCGTAACTCGTGTGCTATTTTACCAACCTCTTTGGCAATGCTGTGAGTCAGGTCATGTAGTAAAGAATTCAGTTTCACATCGAGGACGGCCACCGTCACAACAGCTGTAGGGTATTCGGGTGGATGGGGGTGCTGGGTTTGCTGGGATCTGTTGTCCTCCATGGATGTGTTTCCCATTGTGGTGCGGGGGACAGCTGTATCCGGCTGGCCGGGCTGTTCACTCGAGGCCAGGATTGCGGCTTGTATAGGAAACGCTCCATACTGTGAGAGGGCCGCGACGGTGGCGGTGGGATAAAGCCACTATAGATCGTTTTGTGGAAGCCAATCTTATCCATGCAATGCCAGGGAGTATCTGGTAGGTTGTCGTGTCGTTCCTTTCCTGGAGTTAAAGAAGGTCTATTAGCCTTGCAGGAGCCGCTAATAAAGAGACGGGGACCGGAGCTATCCTTTTACGCGTTCGCCATCTTGCTCACTGCGCCCCCTCAAGACTTTAGGTTTATTTAGACAGTATTCATCTTATAAGTAAGGTTGTGTCTTATTAGGATTGACAGATACACCAGTTTGCAACTCAACCTTCCCTCACCATCAGCAGAACAGGAGGGAGACAGTCTCTGCAAGTCCAGATGCCTTATGGGGGATCGTGTAGCTGAAGGAGAAGAGGGAATAACTGTAGGGTGTATTATGGAGTCCCAAGATGGCCGCCGGCTTCCAGGAGTAGGCCGAAGCCGTGGTGTATCCTAGTGGACGGCCGCCGTGCAAGGGAATTCAGCCGCCTTTGATCCTTAGAATTTCTCCAGG
This sequence comes from Lithobates clamitans, assembly GCA_037952925.1. Classification (NCBI taxonomy): domain Eukaryota; kingdom Metazoa; phylum Chordata; class Amphibia; order Anura; family Ranidae; genus Lithobates; species Lithobates clamitans. The sequence continues at coordinate 1,763,372 of JBBGZY010000292.1, forward strand.
ACAAGCTGTGGTGGGGAACCGGGTAGTCTAACACCCTCCAGGGACTTGACTATAGGCGGGTGGATATTATAGGCTACTCACTGTGTCCCTGGGGATCGCCCTAATCAAGCCCGCAGGCCGCGACTGTATGGAAGGCCGCAGGATGCCGGGGGCGGCTGTCGGAGGAGCTCCTACGCTTTCTCCATGCTGCTGGGCTATCCCGGGTGTTCCTCAGAGGTGGATCGGCCGTTCGGTATGGACAGATTGGCCGTCCACCTTCCGGATCGTGGGTCCAGGCCCCGGGGATCACCCCTTCGTAGGCCCCAAGATGGCGGAGGGCCTTGACGGTCTGGAGGGAGTCTCAGGCTAGAAGGGAATCCGACCGTGAAAGACCCATATAAGCTCCGGGATGAAGGCAGCAGGGGTCTGGGGTCAGAAAAATGTTTTTTACGGCTGCGATAGTTCAGTCTAAGGCAGCGGATGGCACTGGATTAGAGCGGTGTATGAGGAGCTGAGCTCTTGCACGTCTCTTCAGCTGAACGTCCGGACACTCCCTACCTCTCCTCTATAACACTGCTATCCGGACCTTGGATCCAGGTGGAGGTTTGGATGTCCCAGACTGCAGGAAGTGTCCCACTGCTTGTCACCAATGTAACGAAATGTCCCACACTCCGCTTGAGTGCTTTCTTCATTCACCGCTTCCCTCCAGTCTGAATATACAGTGCTGTGAAAAAATATTTGTTCCCTTCCAGATTTTTTATTCTTTTGCATATTTCTCACACTTAAATGATTCAGATGACTCTTTGGGACCCTTAAGTAAGGGGGAATCCACACTCAGAGATATATATACTGTACACCCACACGTATATTATATACATGTGTATGATTTTCTTTACTTCACTACTATGGGCTCTAGCACCAGATCTTTTGTAGACCTAGCAACGCCCCTGCCTATCGGTAAATTAAAAAATCTGTAATATAACCTCCTGACATGTCACATTTAACAGTAACAGTGTACCTTCTACTATCAACAAGCAGTAATTGAGTTCCAGACAAATGACTATGCCTACAATCTGGAAAAATGATGTAATTTGTCTGTTGCAGGCAGCAGCAAGCATTTCCTTGGTCTCCCTTCAGTCAGGAGCTCAATGTGTGAGGCAATATGTACACATACTAAGTCAGGAACCTAAGGGCTACCACAAAAACATCAAGATTTACATAAATTGTATCTATGGAAAGAATTTTAGTGCCTTAGGTAGATCCTGACTCTGAATGATGCCTGAACAAAAATGATGTCATGCTTCTAAAGAGAAAGGTAGGTGAAGGTATTGTCAGGAGGGCATTACTTATCATAAATACCATACGTATTAAAAATGTATCTGATGCTAAATCCACTTTAATGCCTGTTATACGTACCTAAATATATCAGTCTGTCTAAATTGTTGTTTATTCTTCCTTATCACAGCTTTAGCCTTTTACTCAGTCTTGTAAAATTATATTTTAAGACAAAAAAAAAACCATCATTTTTCTGCTGTGTCTATCTATTGCTAACAGATGAACTTCAGTAAAAGCCAGCAACTCTGCATATACACAGCTACTACAGTGAACTATCTTTGGTTGCAATGAGCTGACTGGGAAGTTGAAGGATGAACTGTTATAGAAGGAGATGGCAGCTCCTCTTTTAGTCAAACAATGCCATAGAAATGTTTGAATCTACATTTGCTTCTTACATCTGTACTCTTCGCAGATGAAAGCTGATATCAAAGGCAGTGAAAGAGATATATCCCTGACAGCCCCACGAAGGCCAGTAAACTAAGACATTCTGGAGCTGTTAAAGGATTTTCTTAGGCTCAACAGCTAAAATATTTCAACTTTGCAGCTGGCTATGATATCAAGGCTAGGAAAGGATGTGCACTTAACAAACAGATACATGAAAAAAAGTTTAGAGTCTAAAAAGTCAAGTGTTCTTATAAATAACAGTTAATGTTGTTTTGATGTTAAGTAATGTAACGTCTACTAAACATGTCTTGGATACGTATGTGTGTTTTTTAATGTTTTTGTATTTGCTGTGGCTGGAGATTTTATTTTGCTCACATAGATAACTGGAATGTCATCATGTTGATAACTATTAATCAAGGTCTCTGATGGAAATCAGATATTTCTAATTCTTGTTTGGGAGCCATGTGCAAGAATAATAAATTTGTGATGAGCGAGAAAAATAACTCATGGAAAGCACATGTATGAAACTCAAGAACAAATATGTAATAATTTGCAGTTTACCAATCCCTAAATGTGATAGCTGCATTCATTTTCTTTTTTAGGCTTTTCTGTCCTTTACTTTCACCTAGTGGTCCCACTAGTACAACCTCTGGCAAAAAGTATGGAATCGCTACCACCAAAAAGTATGAAATGCTCATTCCATTGTTCAATTGTGTAGAAGAAAAAACTAATCAGACATGCCTAAAAACTATTTTCATATAACATTCCAACCTCCTGGCTTTAAGAAACACTTTAAAAAATAAAAAAAAGAAACAAAACTGTAGTCAACTGCAACTGTTGCAATTTGCAGATCAAGCACAGGAAAAAATATGGAATCACTGAATTTGGAGAAAAATATTATGGAATCAAGAAAAAAACACTACAGTACACCACTAGTTTTTTTATAACAGCTTGAATTCTCTGAAGCATGGATTTAACTATCGACAAACAGTATTCTTCATCAATCCGGCTCCAACATTTTCTATATACAGTTGCCAGATCAGCTTTGCAGGTTGGAGCCTTGTCATGGACCATCTTATTTAACTTCCACCATAGATTTTCAATTGGATTGAGGTCCGGACTATTTGCAGGCTATTCCATTGACATTATATGACTTCCTGAAGGAAAGTTTTCACAGCTTTTGCCTTATGGCAAGATGAATTATCATCCTGAAAAATTATGTCATCATCACCAAACATCCTTTCATATGATGGAATAAAAAAAGTGTCCAAAACCTCGATATAAACTTGTGCATTTATTAAAGATTTAATGACCGTCATCTCCCTGAACCTTTATCTGACATGCAACCCAATATCATTAATGATTGTGGAAATTAGCATGTTGTTTGTAATGGCTCCAAACAAAAGTTCCAGCATCATCACCCTGCCCAATGAAAATTTGTCATTCATCACTAAATATTACTTTCATCCAGTCATCCACAGTCCAGGATTGTTTTTCTTTAGCCCACTGTAACCTTGTTTTTTTCTTTTAGGTGTTAATGATGGTTTTCATTTGGCTTTTCCGTATATAATTCCCATTTCCTTTAGGCAATGTCTTACAGTTCGGTCACAGACATTGACTCCAGTTTCTGCCCATTTGTTCCTCATTTGTTTTGTTGTGTATTTTCTGTTTTCAAGGCATATTGCTTTGAGTTTTCTATCTTGGCGCTTTGATGTCTTCCTTGGTCCACCAGTATGCTTCCCTTTAACAACCTTCCCATTTGATCTGTACTTGGTCCAGATTTTAGACACAGCTGACTGGGAACAACCAACAACTTTTGCAACATTCCATGATGATTTACCTTCTTGAAGTTTTATAATCCTCTCCTTTGTTTCAACTGACATCTCTCGTGTTGGAGCAATGATTCATGTCAAACAGGTTGGTGCAACAGCTTACTTTTAACTGCAGACTAATTAGCAGATGTAATCTGATACAGGTGTTTGTTTTAGAACTGCAAAATACATGGTGATTCCAAAATAATTTCTTTGAAATTGAGTGGCTGGAGGGCAGAGGCATGGTAGGTATATGCTGCTGCTTGGTGGTATTAAAGTGATGGGGCTCATTCAATAGATAAAGCACAAGTTCACTTTATGCCTATATCATGCTAAAAAAAGGCAATACAGGTAGGTGTATTGTTGCAGAGACCTTAAACACAATCACAAAAATAAATAGTTGCAGTTGGTCTGAGGCAGACTTTGATGTGGATGGCAGTGTTGTGCCTGGATTTTAACTTTTGCAGTGGATCCAGGTGTTGAGAGCAGCTTCTATACATCTACTGCACTTTTATTCTTAGATCATTTCAAAGGGAAGCTGAAGATTGACATTCCTTGGCATCTATATTCTGTTTCAATCATGGTGTGCCAAGAAATGTGTTAAGGCTGTGAACTCTTAGAATCACACTGATTACATGGGTGTGGGTTGGGTGGAGGGGCTTCCTTCTTCCTATTCACCTCGTTCATACCTCCAAGCATATGCTCACATCTTTTGTCAGATCTATTTAAATTCTCTTGTAATCGACTCTTCCTCTGCAATCTTCCTACAATTCCTGCCATTATAATAAAAGCTGACAATTGCCAGCAAAGTAACAAACCTAGTAATTTGCGACAGGAAAAATAGAGCACAAATAACATAATATTAGCTAGTCACCTACATTGACAGATCATAATCCCCATCATCATCCTTATCATCATCATCAGAATTGATGTGCTGTACCTGAATGTCAAGTGGACAGATTAGGGCAGTGTAATTATGGGTTCCGCTTCATGAGAATTGCATTGTCCATGCAGCATAAACAAACAGGTATGTGTTACTGCCAAGGAGCCCCTTGGTGCTGGTATAGCCATCCATAAACATTAATTAATGAAGGCAGCTGTAAGCAGCTGTGCATCGTTACTTGAGTAAAGAGGCGCATACACATATATGTAATGTGCTGAATGCATCTATTTATGTCTATGGGTGGCTGTACGCAGCACCAAGGGCTCCTGGGTGTAACATTTGTTTATACTGTACAGGTAGATGTTCTTATGTTCATAAGCCTTTTATTTGCATGCAGTTTGTGTGTTCTCTGTTTTAGTATGGGTTCATACCAGAAACCAAAATCATACTAGTAAAGAAAAAATTCCAAAATCCAGGTAAAATCAGTAATTTACCTAGGAACACCAAGAAAACAGTGCAGCTGTTCTAAAGTCAGGCAGTCCACTAAAAGCTAAAGCTCGCTTGGCTGCACGTCTCCTGTGGATCACGGGAGTGCAGTTCCTTCTGCACTCCTGTGACCCATTTTCAGCAGACAGCGGGCTGAAGCTCACTGTCAGCTGATGTTGCAGAACCAGTCCACACAGGGGAAAGACAATATGGTCGGGATCCACCTGGACCGGCACCTGGTTCAGGCTTTCAGCGAGCCACTGAGAGCCTGAGGTAGCTGCTCTCGCTCGTTTCACAGCCCAGCACTCCAGTGAGCGCAGGGGAGCAGTGGCATAGCAGAGAGCTAGGGATGAGCCGAACCCCCCCGGGTGCGAACATGAGAATACCATTGAAGTCTATGGGACACGAATGTGAAAAATCAGAAGTGTTAATGTTAAAGGCTTATTTGCAAGTTATTGCCAAAAAAGTGTATAAGGATCCGGGTACTGCCCCAGGGGACATGTATCAATGCAAAAAAAAGTTTTTAAAATGGACGTTTTTTCAGGGGCAGTGATTTTAATAATGCTTAAAGTGAAACAATAAAAATTTTATATTCCTTTAAATATCGTGCCTGGGGGTTCCCTTAGTCTGCCTGAGAAGTAGCGCATCTTTCTCATGTTTATTGTTTTTGTTTACAAAGTATTTTATTTGGTACAAAAGGTGGTACTAAAAAACTTTTGACATATGCCATATAAAAATATAATACAGGTATTTTACATCCAAGATAAAACAAGAAAAACTAACTGAAATATTACATAATATGTTATAATATGTAAACTATTATTGTATATTAGGCATTTTGTAAATATATAAGTCTATTGATGCTTTACCAATATATGTTTATAATATTGTTATTCAACATTGAAAAAGATAGTCAAATAATTTTGCCATGGCTCCCATTTTTTGTTATAAAAATGATTAGTATTATGTATTGTATGGAATATTTTTTCCATAAGATTGATATTATTAATCCTGGTTTTCAGGTGTGTTAGTGGAACTGATGGTGATTTCCAGTCATATGCTATTAGCCAGTGTATTGCTACACATATTGTATGGATCAATCTCATATTATGGGGGGTAAGACCAATGATGGAGGAAAATATAAAACAGTTGTAGTGTTAGATTAATAGAATTGCCTGAGATTTTGGAAGCAAATTTTTCGAATTGTTTTCAAATAGGTGTAATTTTTTATCTTTCCCATGTTTATAACAGTACCGCAGCAAAATGACAGAAAAAATGTCATTTAAAATTGCTTGCGGCTGTAATATATTGCTGGATCCCGGCATTATAGATAAAATATCATTTAGAAAACGGTGTGGCTTCCCCCCTAGTCCATTTCCAGGCCCTTCGGGTCTGGTATGGATATTAAGGGGAACTCCACACCAACATTCTTTAAAAAATGGCGTGGGGTCCCCCCCAAAATCCATACCAGGCCCTTCAAGTCTGGTATGGATTTTAAGGGGAACCGCGCTCCAAAAAAAAATGTTGTGGGGACCCCCAAAATCCTTACCAGACCCTTATCCAAGCATGCAACCTGGCAGGCTGCAGGAAAAGGGGGGGCGAGAGAGCACCCCGCCCCTCCTGAACCGTACCAGGCCACATGCCCTCAACATGGGGAGGGTGCTTAGGGGTCCCCTTCCTTCGGAGACTGGGCCAAAGGGCAGTATTCCAACATGATAATGACCCCAAACACACCTCCAAGATGACCACTGCCTTGCTAAAGAAGCTGAGGGTAAAGGTGATAGACTGGTCAAGTATGTCTCCAGGCCTTAACCCTATTGGACATCCTCAAACAGAAGGTGGAGGAGCGCAAGGTCTCTAACATCCACCAGCTCCGTGATGTCTTTATGGAGGAGTGGAAGAGGACTCCGGTGGCAACCTGTGAATCTTTGTTGAACTCCATGCCCAAGAGGGTTAAGGCAGTGCTGGAAAATAATGGTGGCCACACAAAATTTTGACATTTTGGGCCCAATTTACACATTTTCACTTAGGGGTGTACTCACTTTTGTTGCCAGCGTTTTAGACATTAATGGCTGTGTGTTGAGTTATTTTGAGGGGACAGCAAATTTACACTGTTATACAAGCTGTACACTCACTACTTTACATTGTAGCAAAGTGTCATTTCTTCAATGTTGTCACATGAAAAGATATAATTAAATATTTACAAAAATGTGAGGGGTGTACTCACTTTTGTGAGATACTGTATATAACACAATTAAGCATAGTTCGGAAATTAAACAATTAACTAATCAATTAGAAATGCACTCCCAGAGCCTACACTATCTGCCTTCTCATACTAACATGGCATAAACACATAAATCAAAAAACAAAAAAAATCTCTTAATCATGAACAGAACAAGCCACACAAATCTCCTCCAACCCATCACCCGCCAACCAACACAGATCCAGCAGCAACTGTTGGATAACTGTGCAGGAGAGTACAGGGAAGAAGACTGTCAGTAGGACACCTTTACAAACCAAGTACACATAACATCTCAATATGAGAGATACACATGAGATTGTTATTTGTTTGTTTTTGAATTTTTGTGTCACTTTTTTCATTTCTCAAATAGTTGTCTGTGTCCTGGGATGTACAAAAAAAGAAAATTTAATTTTTGGTTACTTAAAAAAAATCTGTTTCTTCGAAAACATTGTGGGACGTGGTTCATGGCTCACTACAAAAACTGGAGCCTGGCCCAGTGGGGAGGAGACTTCCTGTCTTTTTTTAAGTGTCCTGTCACCTGAAAGTGCCAGCATAACCCTATTGTTATAAATATGACGATGCTTTGTGACCTATGATGTACTGTGATGGTTACAGGTAACCAAAAATCTGACTTTTTCATTTTGGATGTAGGGCATGTTTAATCCTTTTACAACTAAAGCTTTTTCATGCATAGACACCCAGACCAAATTTAGCAGCGTTGGTTTGTGTTAGTTTACTTGGCAATAAATTTATGACTAATTTATATGATTCTATATTTAATTTTAGGCCTGGTTCACACTAGTACAATTTCTGATGTTACTTGAGTTACACAGAATCGCATGACAATGGAAATATCATTGTTTTTTAATGGTGATTGTTCACATCAATACAATGGAACTGCAATGCAAGTTTGTGGAAGGGTCCTGTGCTACTTTGGTGCGATGCAGTGTGATTTTGTAGCAAATAAACCTTTATGGAAATGTAAGTAAAATGCATGTATATGAGTATTTCTGTCAATTTTGGTGCGTTTTTTTTTTCCATAAAGTTTTTATTGAAGTCAAAGATATATACATGTAACAGATCTCACAAGATCTGACTTAATACAGCATGACTTAGAAAAGTAGTTGATTGAATCACATGAGTTTTAGAGGATTAGAAAAGAGCATATATTAAAGAACATTGATATTCATAGAGGATTCGCTCAGTTTATTATTCTCTACTCAGAAATAACCATGAACTAGGGTTGGTTTGTTAATGTCAATATATCATCTAGGGCTGCATCATTTTTTAAAAAGATATGTTGTTTGAGGAAAAAAAAAAGGGTTATGAGTTTTTATTTTTTTTATTTTTTTGATAAAGCGAGGAGGAAGAGGTAAAAATGTAGAAGACAGAGTAAGGGGAAAGGGAGTAGGAGGGAGAGGGCGATGGTAAGGGAAAGGAGGTTCCAGAATCCACTCTCTCTCCGCTAGTGCATGTATAGGTGAAGTAAAACATTTTGGGGTTAATCATTTATTACTAGGTGAAATGATTGGTCCCTCAATTCTACAGAGGCAACTTAGGGACCGTGAGGAGAATTATCGGAAGAAGTGTTGATTTAGTATCTATTTCAATTGAAAGATTCTACTGAGAAGGAGTCAACAGTCACTTGAGGAATAAACAGGTGTTGTCTTAAAGTGTTGTCAACTGTACCATGTTGATGTGAATTTGGATATCTTTTCTTGTGAAATACTGATGAGCTCTTCAATTCATTCTATATTAGTCTGCAATACCATTCCTTCCTCGTTGGGATGTTAGGAGATCGCCAGTGGCAGAGAATGCAGTGTTTAGCTGTGTTTATCATAAACATTGCAAGTGATTTGAGGTAAAGTCTCTTTGGGATGACAGTATGACGAAGCAGGTATTGGGCCGGCAGAATCAATATTTTCTGAAGTGACCAAAAGAATAGTGTCATGTACTAGTTTTCAAAATGTTTGGATTGTTGGGCATGACCACCATATGTATAACATTGATCCATCCTCTGCATTGCCAGCATCTATTAGGAACTGAATGTTAAAGGATTTTAGAGGATTTTAAATCCACATTCTTGTGTGGCTACATTAAGGGAGCCCTTGTGTATGTGAAAGCAGATTCCCATTCAAGATCGGGGAATTTTTTTTTCCCAAGCTAAACATGAGTTGCTAGAAAATGCCGAGCAGTCTTTGAATATTTAAGAATACAATTCAGAAATGAGGTGTCTTTGGGGGTTTTTTGGGTACAAAGTACTTCCAGGGTTCTTAGATTCTTCGTCCAGTGTTGGGAAGTTTCTGGTCTAGTCTAGAAGTGTTTTATTTGCATGTATGTCCACCTTGGGATGAGATAAGGATCTGGATTCTGGATTGGCCTGTAGTGGGGCAAGGGGGCCCAACCACGGGTTGGATTAGAGATTTTTGATGAGGTGTGAAAGACTTCCAGTGTGGGGCCAATTAAGATGGGTTTTAGTTTGGGAAGAAATCCTGATACCCCTCTCTCTCTCTCTGCAAAATACGAATACATTTATCAAACGCAGTCTCCTAATCTAGGAAAAACCCACACCCGAGTTCTAACTTGACATTATAAGCTAACCAATTTACCAATCCTCACCATGTCTCCATAGAGATCGGGAGGAGCCGTATTTTTAAGGAAATCTTGGATAGTGCAAGTTCTTGTTTCAGTGTTATAGGGGTATTTGGGATTGGAAGGGATATTGTATAGCGCTTGGTAGTATTGTTCGAATTGGTGTGCTATACCCTCATTGGTGGAATGTAGATTTCCCTGGTTATCTTTTATTTCAGGGATATGCAATTAGCAGACCTCCAGCAGTTGCAGAACTACAAGTCCCATGAGGCATAGCAAGACTGACAGCCACAAGCATGACACCCAGAGGCAGAGGCTGGATGGGTTTTGCAACAGCTGGAGGTCCGCTAATTTCATATCCCTGTTTTATATAACGAACTGTGGCACTATCCTTTTTATTTTGTACTGCTTTGGCAAGGAGTCTGATACTTTTATTACCTTGCTCATATAGATTTTGTGTCATAAAATGTATTGTCTTTTGGTTTTCATATTGAGTTCCTCAAGAAGGAGGAGTCTTGTTTGGACAAGTTCATGGTGGGTCACGGAAGCTATATTTAGTTTATGAGTCATTTCTAGTGTACGTATTAGGGTTATAAGGGACAAAATTCTAGCCTGGCGTTCTTTCTTAATTTAGGAAGCAACTTTTAGAAACTCACCACGGATGGCACACCTGTGTGCTACCCACTGAGTAAGTTGTGAAGTCTCTGTGGATTAATTTAAAGAGAAGTATTCTCTAAGGCTTGTAGTGAATCTTTGTGTATCTACTGGATCTTTGAGTTGGGAGATATTGAGTTTCCAGGTTTTCATTCTGGAGATAGTTACCGGGAAGTAGTTGAATGGTGATCGTGTGATGGTCTGAGAGTGTCATGGGCTCTATTGTAGATTTTTGTAAAAAGGTAATGTCAGCTTGGGATATGAAAAAGTAATCAATTCATGAGTATTTCTGATGTAGGGATGAGAAGAAAGTATAGTCTTTGTCTTGCGAATATAATGTTCTCCAATTATCATGTAACATGAGATTTTGGATTTGCAGTTTAATTTGTTTCAGCGCACTGTAGGGCATGACTGAGGTTCCTGAGGACGTATCTAGGAGTGGGTTAAGAGGGGTGTTAAAATCTCCCCCGAGAATAAGAATCCCAGTTGAAAATGAGAACAGTAAGTCCCCAATTTGGTGAAAAAATGCGACTTGTTTAGTATTAGGAGCATAGATGTTGGCAATTGTGATAGGCCATGACTATGGCCTATCTATGATATGGCCTAACTATGATAAGCCATGAAATATAACAACCTGCCTGGTCATACATAGAACCTTTTAGTTGAAAGGGTGTTCATTTTGCGATAAGAATGGAAACATCTTTTGTTTTAGAGTCTTTGTTTGTAGCATGGAATTTAAGTGGAAAATCTTTGTCTGAGAGTTTAGGAATTTTGTGTGTCAAAAAGTGTGTTTCCTGGATGCAAACAATATTGGCTTTGAGTTTATGAAATTCTCTGAGAAAGTGAGAGTGTTTTTCAGGAATGCTTAAGCCTTTGGCGGTAATTTGGTTTAGTAATTTGGTACCATTTTCAACAAAAAAGGAGAGGATTGGAGGTATTGTGGAGACATGGTGAGGACTGGTAAGTTGGTTAGCTTATAATGTCGAGTAAGAACTTAGGTGTAGGTTTTTCCCAGATTAGGAGACTGCGTTTGTTAAATATATTCTTATTTGCAGATAGAGAGAGTGGTATCATGAGGGAAGGGGAGAGGAAAAGAGAGAAGAAGAGAGAAAAAAAAGAGAAAAAAAAAAGAATAAGAAAAGAAGTAAAGGGGAGGGTGGTATGAGAGCATGAAAGAGAGGAGGAAAAGGGTGGAAATGAAGGTGCTTAGTAGGAGAATAGAGATGGCAGGGGAGTCTAAACTGGAGGCAGAAATAGGCCGGCTATTCTGCCTACTGTATGGAAAGTGCAAAAAGAAGGTTAATGATCCGGACGGGTCAGAGGAGATAGTTGCATCCCTCTGGGTGGGTTCAGGTTCTAGTTGAGTCCGATGGAGAACAGTTTCCTGCGAGATTGGAGCTGGGCATATGGATAAGGGTAGAAAAGGGTAATAGGGAGTTAGCAAGTAGAAGTAGTAAGTTGGGTTAGTATTTACAGTATAAGGTATGAGTGAAGAGTTAGTGGTTTGGTAAGTTTTGTTAACCTGTAGTCAGCGGTTTACTTTAAAAGAAGACAAAATACTTAAGCAGTGTTGCTGAAGAGACCTTTATAGATATATGTAGTCAACCATATTATAGTCATATGGAAGGTAATTTAGTAATTTGGTTTTTCCTAAACACCCTTTGGCCAGTTCTTCGGATGGGTTCTGTTAGAGAACCCATCTGAAGAACTGGCTAAAGTGTGGTGCATATTGGTGGTGTATATTGGATAGTATTCTTAATATAAGAAGTGAACAAAATACTGATAACATGTGGAATACTTAGTATGGAATCGTAAGATATAACCTAGTGAATGTGGATGGTAATATAAAAACTTCTCCTACCCCCTCTAGTGTTAAAATATGTAAAACATAACTGAACAACCAGTCAAATATTCTAAAAAAAATCTTAACCAGAAAAGAGATATTCAACAACAATATTGCAGAAGATTAGAGTATTAGTTTTACTCTAGTGAGCTTAATGACTTAACTTTTCAACATTCTAAGGTTAAACTTTAATGAGAGTATAAGGCTTCGAGTGGTAATGGGGTATACTATATCGAATTTGGCAACATAACTTGGGGTCTACCTTACACTCTATAATATATAAATATGTCAGTCACAACTGGTAAATCATTACCAACCAGTAGGAAGTTATACACAATAGATATCCAAGTCTGTACTTTGATAACTGAATAGTACATACCCGTTTGGCAATACAAAGGAGCCGGTCTTATCATTGTTAATTGTAATATAGTTATTCTTTATGTGCCCTTGGGGTAGAATGCAATCAATTATTTTAGTAGAGGGGTAGAAAGATGAGGTTGAGAAGGGATAATATCAATTGGAAGGTATTTGATATCTGGTATTACCTTCATCAACTCCCCTTATCCCCCCCCCCCCCTGCTCCTTCTCTCTCTCTCCCCTCTTCTCCTTAATATAAGAGAAGGGGGATGGTTTGAGTGAGGACTGCTCCCTTCTCCCTTGTAAATGCCATGGGGTGACAACATATGAAGAAAATTAGTACTGTCCTGAATCTACAACAGACCTCTCAAAGATCAGAGTCGTGAGGTTTTATTATGGGCATCGCAAAGACCTAATGGGGAGTGTGCCCGCTATTGATAATAATTTTATGTAGATTGTGCCAAGTATATACTATGAGATCTTTATAGATAGGATCTAGGGTTTGTTTCATCATGATAGATCCCGACAGCATTGTCAATATTGAACAGAAGAGCTGCCAGTCATTTATCTAGTTATGCATAGAATTCAAGGAAAGGAAACGGGACAACAAAAATATACTTGCTGTGCATAATATGAATTCACTGCGGACTACTTAGTAAATTGTGAAATTACTCCTGTGGGTCCTAAAGGGCTTTTTTATTGTTCTCAGGTAAGACATTTTCAATACTTTACTAGAAAGAAAGATAACTGGAAGTAAAAGTTAGTGTCTGATGTTAGCGTAACATCTTGGAACAGTCAAAAGCACTACCAGTTAATAGATCTTTATTGACTGTATATGCAGGGGTGAAAGGTGGAGGTCCCCCCCCCCAATACAAGTAGGGTGGATTAAGATTAGCGATTACAAAGCAGATCTAGAATGAACTTCAGGTGTCTATGCTATCCCTTCTACAAGGTGGGGATAAGCCTGGGCTCCTGGGAGCCTCATCTCTGCGATTTGGGGTATGCGCAGAAGAGTTATAGTGGTTTCTGTGTCGTCGGTCTCTGTGTCTTTGTGCTCTTGGGGTGCAGTTGTTGGATACCTTGATCCAAGTTTCGGAGATGGACAATTAACTGTACCAATCCGGCGCTTTGATTAGGGGAATGCCCAGCGAGTCGCAGAATGCTTGTAGGTCATCAGGCCTATGGAGGTTAGCTGTGTGACCCCTCCATGTGGCCAACAGAGAAAAGGGGAACTTCCATCTGTATGGAATTCCTCTGGTGCGGAGTTGATCCAGCAGGGGGCGTAAGGCTCTCCTGTGTTGGAGCGTAATGGTGGATAGGTCCTGGAACAATTTGATTTTTAGACCCGTTTAGGAGAACACGGTTGCGCTCTTTTGCTTTTCTAAGTATTGCTTCTTTTAGTGAAAATTCACTAGGCAGCATATTATGAACCTAGGTGGGTCATTTTCGCAGCCCCTGGGTCTTAGGGCTCTGTGTATTCTCTCCACATCAATAGGGGAGTCTGCTGGTCTGTTTATCAAATCATTGAAGACACCTGTGACAGTTTGCTCAGTGTGCTGCTGTTCTACCGTCTCTGGGACCCCTCTGATGCGAATGTTGTGACAACGACTACGATTATCGAGGTCTCCCAGGTGCCTGTGTATTTCTATGTGGGAGAGGTTTGTGTCTGAGGACCTTTGTACTTGCCTGATGGCGTCAGCTTGGCGGATAACTGTAAGAAAACCATTAGAAAACGTCTGGCGCACATTCGCGCTCAAGCTCGCGCTGACGGGTGACTACAAATGCCCATATGTGCCTATGCGCATGCGCATGAGCGACGGATGGCGTGCACATGCAGGAGTGCATCCCTAGTGCCAATTGGCGCCAGACGGCCTATTTAAAGGGTGCCCTGACCCCTGATCAGTGCTGACTGGTCTTCAGTTGTTCCCTGATACCCTGAATCCTGCTATTATCCTGCTTGATACCCGTTGCTGAACTTGGCTTCTGGACTCTGCTATACTTTGATTACTGGTTCCTGATTCCAGCTTCCCATTTGACCTTGCTTTTGCCTGATGCCTTGGTACATTGCTGCCCGCCTGCTACCGAACCCGGCTATCCTTGTGACCTCGCTCCTGTTCCCTGCTTGGCTCAACACTGCCATCCGAGTGTCTGCGACTACAGTCCTACGACCAGCTGTGACTTCCTGCTACAAGTTTCCGGGTCTACATCTGCAGGCACTTGTTTTCCTCCTGTCCCTTGGCTCCTTCTGTTCCACTCTCAGCGGGACCTGGGCTGGAGATACAGGAGAGGCTGACCTCGTCATTTCAGTCTCCCTTCAGGTACGTGACAGTAGCAGTCTGCTCGATTGTCCCCATCCAAGCTGCAATGGAATGAATATCTGCTTTTGAATCTGTAATCGCCACAATAAGGTTGCTTTAATGTCTGCTGCTACAGCCTGTAAGTCTGTGAGGCATAGAGACTGTGTGGCTGAGGTAGCTGTGCCTCCGATTTCCAGCTGAGCTGGTGCGGGTCTGCATGCTATGCAAGGCTGCTCCATCCCTGAGGTCACATGACCATCTCCTGAGGCCATGCGAACATCGATGGTATGTTACCGGTGGACTGGGAGAGCGGGTCTTTGAGGCTGCGGGAAGCCGGGATGAGTGAATCGTTCTTTCCCATGTTTGTGGTGTTAGTGCGTTTTGTCCCTAATGTGCTTGTTTTCAGCTCCGATGTGCAGGAGGATTCAGTTCAAGCGGCCATTATGGAACGAAGCTCGACCACGCCCCGCGTTTTTCTATTTACTTCTATTCCAGGACCAAGTAGTAGTAGTAGTCATAAAAATCCATAACGAACAGTCATTAAATCGAATTAAAAAAGCACACATTAATCTCATCAATATCGCAAAGCATTCGCAATGCAGAATCACACCTTAAATTGCATTCAAAACGTATTGCACTAGTGTGAAGCAGGCCTTAAAGTAATATTAAAGCTTTGTTTTAAAAAGAATAACAAACATGGTATACTTACTTGCTCTGTGCAATGGTTTTGCACAGAGCATCCCACATCCTCCTCTTCCCGGGTCCCATGCTGGTGCTCCTAGCTCCTCCCTCCTGCTGGGTTCCCCCACAGCAAGCAGCTTGGTCTGGGGCACCCAACCAGGCATGTTAATTTACACACAGAGCTGTGGCTCGGCTCTGCCCCCTCAGTCTCCTGATCGGCTCAATGGCTGTGATTAACAGCAGCAGAAACCAATGGATCCCACTGCTGCCAAAAGCAATGAGGAGTGCGAGTCCCCAGAGAGGCAAGGCTCCGTGGACATTGCTGGATCGAGAGGAGGCTCAAGTAAGTATTAGGAGGCATGGGGAGGCTGCTGCACACAGAACATTTTTTACCTTGATGCATAGAATGGTAAGAAGGTAACTTGCGCCTTTACAACCACTTTAAAAATTTTCAAGCATTAACAACTTAAAATATGTGTTTATTAAAATTCCACTTTTATTTTAAAAACATAATGTATTTTATTTTTCCTTTATGTAAACTGTGATACAAAACAAAATACATTTCAGGCTACATTTTTTATAAACTCTATCAATCTATAAATAGTTATTTTTTTATACACAATGAAATATGAAGAGATGCACATTTTTTCTTGTTAGTGACATTAATATACCATAAAAGTTGTTGTAGTATTTGAAGCAGAGTCCCCAGTTTGACATCCCAGATGTATGTCATCTTTGGAGTAACACATCATCAAGCGGATGGCTCTTGGATATTATTTTGGTTCCAGGAGCTTTCAAGGCCAAAAAATGAGATATGACTGTCTAAAAAAGAAAAATTATTCAGATCTTTATTTACAGTTTAGAATTTGAAAGATGAAAAAAAAAAGTCCCCAACAATCTTTTACTACATATTGGATGCATGCGTTCAACTGATAGATATAAAAATTATTTTCTTTAAATATGGAAATCATCAAAATTTACAACATATAGACTGTAAAATGTATAATATTTATTCCTACTTGTATGAAGGAGCTTGTTTAGCACTGTTTAAGCATGTGTAGTACTGTTTTATTTTAAAAATGAAAAAAGTAAAACTAAAATGTGGAAGTTTGCATTTAGAGCAAAAATGTAAAACTGGCAATACAGATTTTTTTTCCCAAAGAGATATGCTTGTTTTCAGTGGCGGTGCATCCATTAAGGGCGCACGGGCGTTGCCCCCTCTGTCACGTCACCCCCCTATGAATAATGGATAGATTCATGCATATTATAAATTTATCCATGGCCGCTGTAGCCATCCCCTATTCAGGCATCTGGCCCCTTTTCGGACGCTGGGAGCCTGAATTACAGCGGCGGGGGTGTTTTTTTGAAGCACCTGATTAAAGCCATAAGCTATAATAGGCTTAAAAAAAGGTGAACTTGGAGCGCAGAGCATTGTGCTCGCAGTCCACCTAGGTGTGTTAGAAAAGCGAATTAATATTTGCTTTTCTAATACTGAACCGCCTCTCAGCCAATCAGGAGGTGCGAGTCTAATACCCCTCACCTGATTGGCTGAAGGCACAGGTGCTCCGATTGGACGCCTAGCAGAAGGAAGAAGAGACACACGGGAGGACAGAGAACCATGGAGGATGCAGGAGCTGTCGCCTGACCTGCCACCAGGATGGGGTAAGTGTGTGCTGGTCAGATGGAAAGTGGGTGAGTGGGGGGGGGGGGTCACAGTGGCTGCATATGATGGGCACAGGCTGCATATTATGGGCACAGAGGCTGCATATGATGGGCACTGAAGCTGCATATGATGGGCACAGAAGCTGCATATGATGGCCACAGAGGCTGCATATGATGGGTACAGGCTGCATATGATGTGTATAGAGGCTGCATATGATCTTCACGGGCTGCATATGATGGGTATAGAGGCTGCATATGGTGGGCATAGAGGCTGCATATGATGGGCATAGAGGCTGCATATGATGGGCACTGGTTGCATATGATGGGCACAGGGGCTGCATATGATGGGCAGGGAGGCTGCATATTATGGGGAACAGTGGCTGCATATGATGGGCACAGTGGCTGCAATTGATGGGCACATGGCTGTATTTTATGGGCACAGTGGCTGCAATTGATGGGGTTTTTTCAGTATTTTTCAGTTTATTTGCGCTTCCTCAAAAATTTTGAGCACCAGCCGCCACTGCTTGTTTTCATATTTTAGAACTACTTAAACAGTCACCATTGGTTCAGCTTTTGAGTAGTGACATAAAACCCCAGCGCGCACAGCCGCTATTAGTGAACCAAATGCAGTAATTTATGTATACTCTTAATTAAATCTGCACTACCATGTATAACAATATAATACTGTTCAATTAATATTGTGCAAATAATATAACAATTCACACATATAAGTGCTTACCAAAAAAATGTCATGTGTCGCCTGCTATAACACTATTTAGGTGTTTTCACCTCAGCATCCCAAAAAATATTTCTACAACCAGTGAAGCGCAACACATATATAAAAAACAATATTTTCAAAATTAAAAGTCTTTATGTCAAATGTAGACAAAACCAAACTGTGCAGCAAAATTCAGTGTTCAACACCCAGTGCTCTGTGCCTCGCAGCCACCAATTTGCAAATCTTCTTTTGTAACGTGTTCATCCACCACAAGAGGCAATGCCTGCTCACCTCACATATACAAGTAAATCGCTCATCAAACACATCCCACTGATGGTAGTCTCCCCAAGCCCAGGTCCCCTCTATCCCTTGTTCCGCTCTAAGGATCAACCCAACCTCCTCTCACGAACTCCACTGAGTATTATGAGAGACAAAAAGGCAACACCATAGTGCTCTCCATTTGTATTAAATGTATTAATCCCCCACTAAATAAAAAACACTTTGTTGTTGTTCAGTCGTTTAGTTGTGTCTGACTCTTTGTTACCTCATGGACCATAGCACACCAGGCTTTTCTGTCCTCCACTGCCACCCAGAGCTTGCTTAACTGCATGTTCATTGTTTTGATGATGCTATCTATCCATCTTGTTTTCTGTCATCCTCTTCTCTTTTTTCTTCCATGTTTCCCAGCATCAGGGTCTTTTCCAATGAGTCCTCTCTTCGCATTAGGTGGCCAAAGTATTTGAGTTTCAGCTTCAGGATCTGACCTTCCAGTGAATGTTCAGGGATGATTTCCTTCAAGATTAACTGGTTTGATCTTCTTGCCGTCCAAGGAACTTTTAAGAGTCTTCTCCAACAGCACAGTTCAAGAGCATCAATTCTTTCGGTGTTCAGCCTAAAAACACTTACAAGATCACAATAAAAATGCGCATATAAAGATATCATCAGCCAGCTCACCACTATGGATACACTCGCGGCATGACGTACCAGACTCGGCTCCTCCTTCCTAGACATGTTGTGCCCTCCTATTGGGCTTCTTCAGTAGGCCTACACTTGGTGGATGAACACATGTTACAAAGAATATTTGCATATTAGTGGCTGCGAAGAACACACTGGGCACTGGACACTGCAAATTTTGTTATATATTTTGTTTTTGTCTACATTTGACATAAGGACTTTTCATTTTGAAAATATTGTTTTTTATATATGTGTTGCGCTTCCCTGATTGTAGAAATAAGCAACTAGATTGTTTGGACCACAATGGCAAATGGGGTTAGTCTTTAAAATTGAAATGTTTTAAAGTGGTATTAAACTCAAAAGCAAACATGTATTATATTGCAGCTTACCAATTCTTGGCTGCATTAGATTGTTTTAGGCTTTCTTTCTCTTAGTTTCACCTGGTGATCTGGCCAGTAAGCCTGCTGTTTTTCAAAACAACAAGCTTTCTTGCGGATTTAGCAGTAAGAGAGATGAGACAAACTATTTACCACTAAAAGGGGTGCTTACAGTGATCAGCTTTTATTTATTTATGTAAAACCTTTATCCCGATAGGAAAATAAACTGTTTGCTGTAACTGCTTGCTTATAAGTGCAAGCTAGAGGTCAGCTTCAATTCGTTAGTGTATCTAAATCTGCTAGTACACCCAACACTTTCCGCCCCCAAGAACAACAATGATACTGTTCAAAAGTACCCCCTGTGCTCCTTCATCCAGAGTGGTATCTGTATAATACAAGAGGAAAAGGAGAGTCTGTTTGGGACTTTAAATACACTTCTATGTACAGTCAAATTAGAACAAACCAAAGAGTTTTATGTATAAAAAAAACTATTTTATTTTATTCAGTTTAAAATATCAAAGAGATGCAGCACCAACACAGCTGCCTAAAATATATCACATTAACCAATGCACTAATCCTCAGTGGGTGTCTTCACGTTTCACGGTTGTCCCGCATCTTCAGGACCTCTTGGATGCAGTGCAGTAGAAAACAATTTGTTTTAAATAAAAGCAACTCTACAAGATAGAGGAACAACATAAATCAAAAAATACTATTAATATGTAGCAATAATATAATCATATATTTGAATCACAAACTGGTAAAAATCAGGGCTTGGAGTCTTTATGAAAGATCGAGTAAGAAACATGATAAAGGAAAACATAAGAAGTGACCTGGGGTGTGCCAAAAGTCACGTGGTCAGTACGCCTAAAGGGGGCATACTCAAATATGAAATGAAAAGGAAAAGGAAAAGATAAGAATAAATGGGACCGGGTGGGTGGGATATGAGAAGGAAGGCTGAGAGGAGAAAGAAGGAGGAGGGCGGCTTTAAGTACGGCCCAACTCCACCTACAAATTCAAGCTAACCTGCGGCCAGCCTTCCCATTTGTACTTGGAGTCTTTATGAAAGATCGAACAAAAAACATGATAAAGGAAAACATAAGAAGTGACCTGGGGTGTGCCAAAAGTCACGTGGTCAATACGTCTAAAGGGGCAAAAATAACGTCAATAGGATAAATTAGCACACTGATTTATTTGAAGTAAACATAACATCAGTCAGCTAAATGCTGGAAAGCCTGAGACATCTCAACATGTGGATCTGGGACATATCATTTGGAGAAACATGCTGAGTTCCATCTACCCAACTTCTTGATGTGAGCCGGGATCCCCTGACGAGACGCTGTGGAAGCTGCCCCTATTCTGAAGGAGTGACCAGAAAAAACTGCACGGTTTAACCCCAGGTTGGTCAATAAAGTGCGGCAATGCTTGGTAAACTTGGCGGCCGTGAGAGGAGCATGAGGGAAAGGTAGCAAGGGACTATCCCTGGGTCTGTCTATAACCAGCGCTATAAGCTGGTCCAAAACTTCAACGGGGCACCAGGCACTGCCAGTCTTGAAGAACTTGACGTCCGTACTGCCCCCAAACCGCTGCATCTTGCACGCAACCAAATGTAATTGGAAATGATCTGGACGTCTAACCAACTTGTTAATTGTGAGCACCCGGGAACTTGAGCCGGTATGAGTGAACTCGCCCGGCCTGAGGAACCCATAGAACGCCAAATATACAGTATATCTGCCTTGAGGACCACGTTGAGCAGCCTCCCGAAAGGCAACCTGGTCAGCAAATCAGACATGCCCCAGAAGATATGCCCAGAGATAGGGAGTCTGCTGATAGAAGAAGGAGGACCACTCCGAGTCCCCCTCAGAATGGCCTTGACGGAATGGGCTGAAAAGATGGATGGTCTATTTGGGTCCTGTAAGGACAAAAAAAATGCTGAACCCCTGCCAGATATGTTTTGATCGTGCCATATGACAGCTACAGTTGTGAGTGGCAAAAGCAACAAAAGACAGCAGATATCGAATGTCATGACCATTGAAACAAGGATAACGGGACTGGAAAACCTGGAAGGTCTTCCAGGCCGTGACATAAGCCTTCCTAGTGTAGACCGATAAAGGCTTATCAATCAAAGCTGCTGCGTTAATCCAATGGGAAGCTAATCCGTCATCAGTAGCGAGGACTGCGGGGATGGTGTGGTGTAGGCGTCTGCTTCTGGGATCTGTTGGAAAAAAAACAGTAATTAAGCCGAGACAGGGCATCTGCTGCTATATTCTCTGCCCCACTTATAAACCTACAATGTTTGTGAAAATGAAACTGAAGGGACAGCCAAATCAACCCGCGTACAAAGGACATGATGATTAATGACCTAGATCTGCCTTTGTTGATAATCTCCACGTCAGCTTGATTGTCTGTTGAGAAAACAACAATGTGCCCTGACCAAAACCTACCCCAAACCTGGGCCGCTGACACTATAGGATAGATCTTGAACAATGCTGATGTCTCTGTAAACCCCAGGACGGCCAAGATCCCCTCTGGCCATGGCCCTGTAAGCCAGTGGTGCAAAAAATGGCAGCATAACCTACAGTAGCCGCTGCATCCGTCACAACCTGAGGAGAGGACATGGACTCCGTGGGGGTAAACATGGCAATCCCGTTCCAAAGTTGGAGGAACTCGTCCCACATGTGCAGTTCAGCCAAAGCTGCAGCATCCAGCTTGACCTATGTGTCTGAGTCAGGGGCTGATGGCAACAAAGCCAATAACCTTGAAATAAAAGACCTACCCTGAGGAAAGATTCTCATGGCGAAGTTCAACATGCCCAGCAAAGATTGCAACCCCACTCTGGAACAACTCTAAGAGATAGTAAAAGTATGAATACAATCTCTGATTCTAACAAGCTTATCTGTAGGTAGACTGGCCTGCATGGCCTGTGTATCCAGAGTAATCCCCACACAGGTAAGCACTGTCACCGGGCCTTTCATCTTCTTGTCTGCCAACGGGACGTTGAGCGTTGCAAAAACTGACAGTAACTTTAGTAGATCAGCAGGGGCCTGCTTGGGACTCTCTATGAGGAGGAAATCATCCAAATAGTGAATGACTTCATGACAACCCTCCACATGAGTAAGAATCCAACTGAGAACCTGCGCAAAGGTATCAAACAACCAGGGACTGCTTTTAGAACCAAAGGTGAGTTTGGTGGCAAAATAATACAGCCCCCTCCACTTCACCCCGTGCTATTGCCAGAGTGATGTATGATTGGAAGGAGTTTAAATGCATCCACTATGTCTGCCATGGACATCCAAGTGCCCACCCCAACCGTGATGATTTGTTGGATTGCCTGATTCACAGATGCATATTTTAATGAAAATTCTCCAGACGGAATCAAGGAATTTAGGCTAGGTACCTTAGAGCAACGAGGGGCTGATTTTTGATCATTTTTAAATCTAGAAAAGAAATGCTACAATCATCGTAGGTAAAATGAAGATTGAAGTGGTTGGTGTTCAATCGTTCAACAAAATCTTTGAGGAGTTGTTCAGTGCTCGTCCAAATGACCAGCAAGTCGTCTATGAACCTGTGCCATCAGAGCACATGGTTCAAAAACTATTGTAGAGATTCATTTCTGAAAATCGACCTTTCCCACCCTCCTAAGTAAAGGTTTGCGAAGGAGGGGGCACAGGAAGTGCCCATGGCCACTCCTTAGGTGTGTAAATATAACTGGTCCATATAGACAAAATAATTTTTAGTGAGTATGAATTCCAGAAGTCTCAAAATAAAGTTGTTTAGAGGCCTCCTCCCCTTCTTCTTTTCTTTCCCTGCACTCTTCCCTCTCCCCTTTGGCCCCCCTCTTCCCACCCCTTTTCCCTCCCCCCTTTCCTTCTACACTCCTCTGTTTTTCTCGTCTCCAGTGCATTAGCTTAGTGCTGAAACCCACATGGTGCTAATTCAATTCTTGTCTATTTTTAGTCCGTCCCAATAGCCCCCTGTGTTCGCCACCAGGGGGATCACCCGTCCACGGGTGTCTCAGTTTATGTCGTCTGTTGCCCGTATGGGCCTTCATTGGTAAGTCATGCTGCATCTTGTTCAATACTCCAATATAAATACACCTTCGGCAATACAGCTTTACTTTAGTTTTCATTGTCACTGTAATCTTGCAATTATATGTCTTTTTGATGTATTGGTTTGACGCCTCCTGAGGAAGCGGCATTGGCTGTGAAACTAGTTGAGGTCTACGTCTATAACCACATCACTGTGCCTCTACACATCTGTTGGGGTTTTCAATTGTTAATTTTTATGTTATTGTCACATGTACTTTTGAAACAATCACTTTGTTGTTTTTGTTGTAATTTGTATATATTTTTGCATACTGTGTAATAAATGTTATTTTATCAAATGTTCTACTGAATATTTGGGTACCATTACTGGTGAATAAATTAAACATAGTTTATTTGAAAACTTCCCTTTACCAACCCAAGAGGATTGACCCTCCAATATCGGAAAGGTGGCGAAGAAAATGGCCCAATGACAAAACCTTTGTCCGGTTCAGACTGGAGCAGTGCGTCTACTGCCTCCGTATCTGCCGCTGATGACCTTAAATTTGGACTTTCAAATGTGTCTTATGGTAACGTGATAAACCCCATGTGGAAGCCCCTCGTGAAACCCTCCACCAGACACAGACACAAACAAATGGCATGATTAACGTGTGTCCATTATGCGTGACCTCTGAACAGAGAGACAGGAAGTGATAATTGACCAGGCCATCGACCCGTGAGATACCTGGAACCCCTGGCAGGTGCCCCCCACTGCCCCACCCATCGTGACCTGGTGGGATACGGCCGAACCGATTGAAGGAAGGTGGAATAGTGCTGCCTAGTGTCCCAACCAAACTATCCCCTGACTGTGGCAGCGAACCTGCACTGATGACTTGACCAGTGCCACAAACGCTGCCACAGCAACCCCCCCTCATGTGGCCCTGACCAGGTGAGACTTGACGGCTCTAACATACATGAGCCCTGAGCAACCTACCATGCCTTACCACCCTACCTAAAGTCCCAACCCCAGCTTCCCTTGTGACCGTCACCTAGGGAACCTGTGTACAACAAAATGAGTGGACACCTGTGAACCCAAACCGTGCAATGACTAACACATGACACTTACCAAACATTCTGAACTGAACAAAAACTGGTGGAACGTATGCACACTTTAACCAGCGTCCTAAAGAAAAACAAATGACAGACGTGTGAGCAACAGACATGAGGAGTTTAAATTAAGATGGCTGCTGAAGAAGGCATGCTTGTAATTAACAAATACGTGAATGAATACGTAAAAACAAGGAGATGCGGACCGCATGATCCCAGCCTGACCCCCTCATCATTTTTTTTTTAAGGAGCTGTAAAAGCGGGAAAAAAAAAACACATGTGGCTGGTTCTCTGCACCTGCTCGGCCCATCCCTCTCTGCCTGGTGCAGACACCAGACCTCCCCCCTGACTCCCCACCTGTATTTAAATGCCGAACAACCCCCCAGTCCCTAAAGTCTTCCAGCATGAGAAAAGTAAGCCCCCCTGGATGCCTGAGGAGCGGGTCCCCTTAAATGAGAACCCCACGTTTGGGCTGCGCACCTAACGGCGTCTTCTAGCCCGCCCATTGACCCCCCTGACCGAAACACCCTCCGTCTCCTAAACGCTATCTGGTTACCTGACATTGACCAAGTTCATATGTTCTGCAGTTAGTGAGGCCGTGTGTCCCTGCCTCTGGATGGCCTGAGGACCACCCCCTTACCGCTGATACGTTGCAATAATGGAGCCCCCGCCGCGGGCAGCCTGGTTTTGGCCATGGACCCCCCACCGGACGGTATCTGTGCACTGAAGGGGAGACAGCTGTCTCCTGCTGCCGCTGCGTGTCCACCTTGCAGAAAAGCAGAAATGACATCTGCTGGTCACCTGGAAATTACACGAAACGTCCGGAGCGTCGATACGAGAAGGAAGGCCAACAGGAGAAAGGAGGAGGAGGACGTGTTTAAGTACAGCCTGACTCCTTCTATAAATTCAGGCTAACCTGCGGCCAGCCTTCCCATTTGTAGATTAGAGACATGCCTCATGCATGGTAGCATACATAGCATATATTAATGGTCGTTAATAACATAGCACGACAAAAGGTGTACTTACCCCATAGGGGAACAAGGGGAAAGTTCATGCAGTGTGATAAGAGAGGAAGAGTCGTTGGTCCAAACAGTATCCTGCTGGCCCATGGGAGAATGGCACCACAGGGGTATAGATGGTGTATGGTCAATTTGGTAAAGTTTACTTTGAGCCTAATCCTTTACTACGTATGCCCATTCCAACACAGAATAGTTTACCATTAAAAATAATAAAAAACTTTCTCTATTAAATTTAGGGGTTTCTCTTTCTTCCTTTTTGGAGGACCCCTTCTTTTGCTTTACCAAAATTGACCATGCACATCTATACCCCTGCGGTGCCATTCTCCCATGGACCAGCAGGCTACTGTTTGGACCAACGACTCTTCCTCTCTTATCACACTGCATGAACTTTCCCCTTGTTCCCCTTTGGGGTAAGTACATCTTTTGTTGTGCTATGCTATTAACGACCATTTTTATATGCTATGTATTCTGCCACACATGAGGTATGTCTCTAATCTACAAATATGAATGTATTGTTTTTACCATTGAGCTGCGTTTATTTTGAAAAAAATGTTTTTTACTGCACTATATCCAAGAGGTCCTGAAGAACTATTAAATCTCTAACATGGTTGCATTTCAAGGGAAACTTCAAGTGTGGCACAAATGGGTGTCCTTGCTGCAGCCATGTAGTTAGTGGAAATCAGTTTCGCTCAACAATAATTCCGCGTACACACGAGCGGACTTTTCGACCTGACTAGTCTGATGGACCGTGTGTGGGCTTCATTGGACCTGCAGCAGACTTTTTCCGTCAAAAATCTGACGGACTTTAGATTTGGAACATGTTTCAAATCTTTACGTCGGAACTCCGCCGGACCCAGTTCCTATCGAAAAGTCCGCTCGTCTGTATGCTATACCGACGCTAGGGCAGCTATTGGCTACTGGCTATCAACTTCCTTATTTTAGTCCAGTCGTACGTCATCACGTATGAATCTGTCGGACTTTGGTGTGATCGTGTGTAGGCAAGTCCGTTTGTTTGGAAAGTCCGTTGGAAGTCCGCCGAAAGTCCGTCGGATAGACCGTCGGACCAGTCCGGGCGAAAAGTCCGCTCGTGTGTACGCGGCATAACACAAAAGAACTATGAAATAACTAATTTCTACAACTGCAACACCAATTATGTTATATACCTAATGACATTCGACATTTGTCGCATCCAATATGTGGGTAGAACAACCAGACGTCTTTGTGATCGTTTCAATGAACATCTATATAGCGTGACAAAAAATGTGAATACAAATGTAGCCAAGCATTTTAATTCATGCCAAAATGGCAATACTTCAGCTATGTGTCTACAAGTAATTGACAAGATCAGGTCACCAGTGGGGGTGGGGGGGGGGGGTGATGTGTTCTGGGTTGTTGTGCCGGAGAGAAGTTTTCTGGATATTTCACCTCCAGATTCGCTCCCCACATGGGTTACATTTTGAGTGGGATGTTACCCATTTTTATGACTAGCTAAATATACATTTTCTCCAGCAGCATATTAGCAAATATGACAGTTTAATTATGATAGTATTGTTTCTGGCTTTATGCATACCTAGGATAGCTGGTCATCCATTTCACTGTTTGAATACAAGTCCCTCCCATAGATTACAGGAGGCAGAGGGACAAATTAAAATGTGGGCCGTATTTTTATCGCCCATATTGTCCCATATGGTACTGTTCCTGTGTATACCCAGGATAGCTGGTTGCTCAGATCACTTATTGAATATGAGTCCCCCCCATAGATTGTAGAAGGCACATGTTTAATCCAAAATTTGGGCCGGGCTCTTTACCGCCTATATTGTTTCATATGATACTATACACGCCCAGGCTAGCTGGCCACTCAATCCATCCATTTACTAAATACGAGTCTCTCTTATATATTGTAGAAGGCATAGGGACTATATAAAATTTGGGCTGTGTTTTTACCTCCCATATTGTCCCACATGGTACTACTCCTGTGTATACCCAGGATAGCTGGTTTCTTAGATCACTTATTGAATATGAGTCTCCCTTATAGATCGCAGAAGACACAGGTTTAATCTAAAATTTGGGCCGTGTTTTTTAACACCCATTTTGTCTCATAGGATACTATGCACGCCCAGGATAGTTGGCCACTTAATCCATCTATTTATTAAATACGAGTCTCTCCTATAGATTACAGAAGGCATAGGGACTATAGTAAATTTGGGCCGTATTTTTACCAAAAAAGAAGGTTTGGAAAGTTAGAATCGCGCTATCCATAAAATATTGACCAAAAATCAAACTGATCTCATAAATATATGATGATAGTGAAAAAATCATAAATTAATATTTTTGAAAATCAAAAAGTCCCCAGAACTAAAATGTGCATAAACACCTTGATCAGTGAAACCAAAAATTAATAAGTCCTTGAGTAATTCATTGAAGAGATAATATACATCAATGTAAACAGATTATAAGTCCATAAGTATTCTTACTGCCCACATTGTTCCATATATATATATAAATATATATATATATATATATATATATATATATATATATATATATATATATATATATATATAAACATATATATATATATATTTATATAAATTTTGTATATATATACATATATACACATATATATATATATATTCCATATGTATACACTGTTTCCTGTTTTCTCATAGCACATGAATTGTCTATATTGGTATATCTTCATTACTACTATTAATTTTATTTTTAAATAGGTATCCAAATATGTGCAAGTTTATATATCTATGTCTTTCTCTTTCTTATTAATGTTTATGTGAATCACATGTGGCTAAAAAGAAGTCTGCAATTTAATGATCTGTATCACCTGTTGCTATACTAGATAGGTGTATATAAGGAAAACAATGCTGACTTATCTTTGTAATGAATGAGCGCACTTGAAACACGTCTACCATTTGAACTGTTTATAACACTTGTGATGTTCGTCTATTAAATAAGAATTTCAATGGATCTTGGAGTGCAGCTATTTCTTCAGTGTTGATCGTATGCAGAGACGAGCCAAGGCGGGCACCCGTGATATCATTAGGCTTCCTGTCTCACCTGGAGCAGATATCACCTGGATATCCTGAAGAGGCGGGACAACCTCGAAACGTGTAGACCCCCACTGAGGGTTAGTGCATTGGTTAATGTGATGTATTTTAGGTAGCTGTTTTGGTGCTGCATCTCTTTGATATTTTAAACTGTATAAAATAAAATTGTGTTTTTCAAGATTGCCACTTGAGTCCTCTTCCACTCCTCCATGACGACATCACAGAGCTGGTGGATGTTAGAGACCTTGCGTTCCTCCATCTTCCATTTAAGGATGTCCCACAGATGCTCAAGAGGGTTTAGGTCTGGAGACATGCTTGGCCAGTCCATCACCTTTACCCTCAGCTTCTTTATCAAGGCAGTGGTTGTCTTGGAGGTGTTTTTGGGGTCATTATACTGCCCCGCGGCCCAGTCTCAGGCGAAGGCATGATGGGACTTGCACCCATGACCCCAGCTCTATGTGTTCTGACCACTCTTTACTTATGAAACATTGTAACCTTATATGCCAATAGCAATTACTTTTTACATATTTTATTTTGCACACACTCATTTTCCCTTATGTCCTCCAGTCCTTTCCATTGATCCATTATACTCTGGACAACCAACACCAAGATTCATAGAGATCTGTCTCATGAATAAGAGGCAATAAAGTGGATTCTCACAGACTGTAATGCTCTCTTTTATATGTCATTATTATACAAGATATTCACCAAATAATATTTGTACATCAAGCACTGTATATAGCAAACATGGACAGGGGAAAATTATAGCAATGTTTTAGGATGTTCAAATGAAATGTTCTGACAGGGAGAACTAAGTTCAGCTGCTGTTTTGTATTCCTATTTCTTAATAATATGGGACATACAATCTCGTCGAGTCACATATGAGTCATAGAGACAATCTAATAACCAATTTGTTCACTGCTGGCAAACTTTCTCGGAGTTAGGGGTCTCCTGGAGCAAACATGAAGCAAAACCACAAAATGAAATGGGAGGACGTTCCCTGATTTATAAGATGTCTGTGAAAATCTTCTTTTTGCATATGCAAGGATTGTTTTTTTTTTTTTTTTACATTTTTTAGAATCAAGCCTATATCAGTGTTTATACCTACATAAAATCATACATATAATATAAATCGGTGTTATCCTTCTCCACATTTTCAAAAAAGCTATGTGTGTATGGCTGGGAAGCTATATATAATAAATTCTCTAAGCAATAATTCTCGGCCTACACCTCCCGCTTCCTGTCAATACAGCACAAAGTATCAGGCAAATTGATAAATAAATAATAGATTCTACATAGGCCCCAAGGATGCTGGAATTCAGCTCATTTGGTATCAGTGGGAAAGGGGGGGGGGGTAAAAAAACATAAATAAAAGCAGAAATACAGTATCTCACAAAAGTGAGTACACCCCTCAGATTTTTGTAAATATTTTATTATATCTTTTCATGTGACAACACTGAAGAAATGACACTTTGCTACAATGTAAAGTAGTGAGTGTACAGCTTGTATAACAGTGTACATTTGCTGTCCCTTCAAAATAACTCAACACACAGCCACTGATGTCAAAACCGCTGGCAACAAAAGTGAGTACACCCCTAAGTGAAAATGTCCAAATTGGTCCCAAAGTGTCAATATTTTGTGTGGCCACCATTATTTTCCAGCACTGCCTTAACCCTCTTGGGTTCACCAGAGCTTCACAGGTTGCCACTGGAGTCCTCTTCCACTCCTCCATGATGAAATCACAGAGCTAGTGGATGTTAGAGACCTTATGCTTCTCCGCCTTCCGTTTGAGGATGCCCCATACATGCTCAATAGGGTTTAGGTCTGGAGACACGCTTGGCCAGTCCATCACCTTTACCCTCATCTTCTTTAGCAAGGCAGTGGTCGTCTTGGAGGTGTGTTTGGGGTCGTTATCATGTTGGAATACTGCCATGTGGCCCAGTCTCTGAAGGGAGGGGATCATGCTCTGCTTCAGTATGTCACAGTACATGTTGGCATTCATGGTTCCACCAATGAACTGTAGCTCCCCACTGCTGGCAGCACTCATGTAGCCCCAGACATGACACTCCCACCACCATGCTTGACTGTAGGCAAGACACACTTGTCTTTGTACTCCTCACCTGGTTGCTGCCACACAGGATTGACACCATCTGAACCAAATAAGTTTATTTTGGTCTTATCAGAGCACAGAACATGGTTCCAGTAATCCATGTCTTTAGTCTGCTTGTCTTCAGCAAACTGTTTGCGGGTTTTCTTGTGCATCATCTTTAGAAGAGGCTTCCTTCTGGGATGACAGCCATGCAGACCAATTTGATGCAGTGTGTGGCGTAAGGTCTGAGCACTGGCAGGCTGACCCCCCCACTCCTTCAACCTCTGCAACAATGCTGGCAGCACTCATACATCTATTTCCCAAAGACAACCTCTGGATATGATGCTGAGCACATGCACTCCACTTCTTTGGTCGACCATGGCGAGGCCTGTTCTGAGTGGAACCTGTCCTGTTGAACCGCTGTATGGTCTTGGCCACCGTGCTGCAGCTCAGTTTCAGGGTCTTGACAATCTTATTATAGCCTAGGCCATCTTTATGTAGAGCAACAATTCTTTTTTTCAGATCCACAAGTTCTTTGCCATGAGGGGCCAGTATGAGAGAGTGAAGCGATAACACCAAAATTAACACACCTTCTCCCGATTCACACCTGAGACCTTGTAACACTAACGAGTCACATGACACAGGGGAGGGAAAATGGCTAATTGGGCCCAATTTGTACATTTTCACTTAGTGGTGTACTCACTTTTGTTGCCAGCGGTTTAGACAATAGTGTCTGCGTGTTGAGTTATTTTGAGGGGACAGCAAATTTACACTGTTATACAAGCTGTACACTCACTACTTTACATTGTAGCAAAGTGTAATTTCTTCAGTGTTGTCACATGAAAAGATGTAATAAAATATTTACAAAAATGTGAGGGGTGTACTCACTTTTGTGAGATACTGTAGGGAAAAGAATAAAAGGAAGGGGTTAAGGGAAGAAGGCAAAGAGTAAGGGAAAAAGGTATAAAAAAGGAAAAGGATAAGGGAAGAAGAAAAAGAAAAAGGGTGAGGGGGAAAAAAGAAAAAGGGAAAGGAAAAAAAGGAAGAGGTTAAGGGAAGAAGGAAAAGGGTGAGGGAAAAAAAGGAAAACGGTAAAGGTAAAAGGAAAGGATTTAAGAGGAAAAAGGAAAGGGAAAAAAAAAGGGTAAGGGAAAAAGGAAAAAGGTAAGGAAGAAAGGAAAAAGGTAAGGGAAAAAGTAAAAGGGTAAAAGAAAAACGTAAAGGGAAAATGGTATGGGAAATAAGGAAAAGGAAAAAGGTAAGGAAAAAAGGAAAAGGGTAAGGAAAGGAAAAGAGTGAAGGAAAAAAGAAAAAAGTAAAAGAGAAGAAGGAAAAGGATGAGGGAAAAAAAGAAAAGGGTAAAGGTAAAAATGGTAAGAGGAAAAAGGAAAGAAAAAATGAAAAGGGTAAGGAAAAAAGAAAAAGGAAAGAGATGAGGAAGAAAAAAAAAAGGGACAGTATCAGGATGGCAAGGAAGGCGGTATGAAATTGCCAGGTAGAGAAAATGAGGAGATAAAAAATAACGTTAGAAAATAAGAAAGATATATAGTAATATAGCATGAAAGATATTCAAATACTGTGCTGACACTGAGGAAATTTTAAAAATTCTACAGAAAAGTCCCATGGATATGCTGATGTAACAAATCCTCTTGTTTGATGTGCTTAACCCTTTCTAGTTATACAATAGACAAACTGTCTATGAGAATGTCAAAGATAAGTTTTCTCCTGCCGTCATTCTGGCTTAAACCCAAAAGAAACAAAAACACATTTTAAACTTTTCCTGAAATGTCTTACAAACTGTGTTCAATTATTAAATGTCTAAATCATTCAAAATGTGTTTGGAAATGTCACAACACAAAGGCTTTATATTTTTAGATTTACTTATGTCTATAAATATAAACCTAAATGCTAATCTGACGTGATCCCTCCTTGACCCAAGAACTTGGAAATGGAAAAAAGGAGCAACACAGGTGTAACAATGGGGGAAAATGTTTCATGTAATGGATACATTTATTAGTATTTGTCATGCACTAATCTACAGTAGCTTCCCCCTAGCTATGGTTAGAGGTCATTAGCAAAAGGGTCAGCCATCTGGGACACAGTTGGGCCCTGAGCAATCAGCTGGGGAACACTCAGTGGTGCATCTTCCTGATGGTTGCCCTCTGTTTCCTCTGCTATGGACTCTTTTTTACCTTCTGCTGTTTTTTCCCCGCTGCTGCTTGTTAAGTTCCTCCAGTTGCTGCCGATTCCACTTTCTTCTCCCTGCATGCTCCCTCTGGGTTCTCCTACACTCTAGATTTCTCTCCTGTAGCCAAACATGTGCACCAGTATGTTGCATGGTGTACTTTCTGTAAAGTGGCCATGTTATTTGCCAATTAAATTCTAATGGTGGACCCCTGCAATAGAAGAGCTATTATTCTACAGCAGCCTATGTTTCCCATCTTCACTGTGTTGAAGTCATGCAGCCTCCGTCAGACATTTTAGCCTTCAAAACATCCAAGAGGGAGGAATGCCTGTATTTCTCACCATGTGTTGTGGTTCCATCCCCTGACCCTAAAGATGTCAAGATTGGAGGATGGAATTACAGAGCTCACTAAGGGACAGATGGATCTGACACCCCTAGAACTGTCAAATGCTGAAGAGTGTAACGCTGGCTACACATTATATAATTTTCTTGTTCAATTTCCTTTAGATTTACCTTCAGCTATGTAGTGCAAGGACCTCTCTGATTGCATACAAATGAAAATGTTTAGGTTTGACCTCATATATGGTTTTGGTAAATCTAAAGGAAAATTGTAAAAGAAAGTTGTATAATGTAAAGCTAGCTTTAGAGAATAGAGCAAGAGAATATAGACACAGACAAATAGAGAGTAGCCTTTCCATTGGAAGATGGCAATGTAAATGGCAAAGGACTGCCATTAAGATTTTTTTTCAAGAGACTGACATGGTTGCTTAAAGGACAGCTTATTCTACAATCTTTGGCATTTCTATATCTGGCTTGTTTTGAGTCCTGTTGGTCTATTTACTTTTATTATATTATTTATATAGGGATGACATTTTTTCTGAGTGCTTTAAATATGTTGTACCTTCACATCCATCCCTTCCCTTACAGTCTAAGGTCCCAGACTCATATTCATACATACACATGCTGAGGCCAATTTTGACAGGAGCTGCTTAACCTCAAGCCGCGTACACACGAGCAGAATGTCTGACAGAAAAAGTCAGACAGAACCTTTTCATCGTCTATTCTGATCGTGTGTTTGCCTCATCGGACTTTTTTTTCGAAAATTCTGACGGGACCTAGAAATGGAACATGTTCTAAATATTTCTGATGGAACCAATTCCTATCAGGAAAACCACTCGTCTGCATGCTGTTCCGACAGACCAAAAACGACACATGCTCTGAAGCAAGTACGAGATAGAAGCTATTGGCTACTGGCTATTAAACTTCCTTTTTCTAGTCCCGTCGTACGTGTTGTACGTCACCTCGTTCTGGACGGTCACACTTTGGTGTGACTGTGTGTATGCAAGACCGCTTGAGTGAAATTCCATCGGAGTTCCATCTGAGAAACCTTCGGAGTTTATTCCAACAGCAAAACCGGTCGTGTGTACGCGGCATAAGAGTATGTATATGGAGTGTGGGAGGAAACCAGACTACCAAGGGGAAACCCACACATGCACAAGGAGAACATACAAACTCCATGTAGTTAGTGTTGTAGATGGGATGCACAAAATGCACACTGCCTGTGTTTGGGGCCATGCAACTGCCCCCACATTACATGGTGGAGGGCTGTCAAGTAGATTGTGCAGGACCCAATGATTTCTAATAGTCTAATAGGCCTGAATGCATGTATGTATGCATATGTGATACCTGCCTCTATTTAAGCTGTAAATCACTCTGAGCTACTCCGGTTGGATAAGGTGGAGAGGAGGGTGGTGTTGTCACAATCTCCACCTTGTTGAATCAGAGAATACTTTGCATTCATTGAAAAAAACACAAGACTGGCCATAATGGTCATGGCATTGGGAATATGGGAGAAGACCACATTTTTTAAAAATATTTTTCTTGGCTTTCCCCTTGACATCTACACCAGACCCTTATCAAGGATAAGGATCTGGTATGTAAAGTATTTTTAGGGGAAAGCTCATGCAGTTTTCTTTTTTTTTGGTGGAGTCCCCCATTAACATCTATACCAGACCCACCTCTAGGATAAGCATCTGATTTAGATGAGGAGGATCACCAGCTGTTTTGTTTTTACAATGGAGCAGCTGGGAACTGAACTGTCATTTACCAGCAATTTAAACTGCATTTTTATCTTTGTAAATGTCTGTTTTGCTGTAGTACATTGTATACATTGTGCCGATATACCACTTTACAGGCAAGTTAAAGGCATCCCTCAGTCATGTTATTTTAAAGGGGTTGTAAACCCTCAAGGTTTTTCACCTTAATGCATTTAAAGGATTAAGTTGAAAAACCTTCTGTAGTGCAGCAGCCCCCCAGAGCCCCCCTTTTACTTGCCTGAACCCGATTGTTCCAGCGAAGGGGACAAGCACAGCAGCTCCAGCCGATGTTTTGGGTCCTCATTGGATAGATTGATAGCAGCAGGAGCCATTGGCTCCCACTGCTGTCAATTATATCCAGTGACATGGGAGCTGGGGGCGGGGCCGAGTCCTGCTTTCTGTATCAATGGATGCAGCAGCAGAACTCGGGAGCGTGCCCGCACTAATGCCCCCATGGGATGAGGCTTTCCGTGGGGGCACTCGAGAAGAGGAGGAGCCAGGAGCGCTGCTGAGGGACCCCAGAAGAGAAGGATCAGGGCCACTCTGTGCAAAACCCTTGCACAGAGGAGGTAAGTATGACATTCTTGCTAATAATGCTTGACATGCATGTTATTTAAAAAAAATGAACCTTTACAGACCCTTTAAGGAATTTTGCATTTTTAATGTTTTACTTTAAGTATTAGTAAAATCGCTTCTTCCCGCCAAATAGACTTTTTTTTTAAATGTTTGTTTTCATACATGACCCCTAGGGCAATGCCCAGCCTTCCATGTCAGTTGTTTGACAATCCCTTGCTTTTTAAGTTTTGTCTCCCAGTGACTTCAGTAGGGTTTGGATTCAGCACCAGAACTTCAGTACAGTTCAGCAAATCCGCCCCAAACTGACCCAGGTACATTTGTCTCATCACTGGTGACAAGGACTCTTTATGAACATTTTTAGTGATCGATGCAACACAATATAATTTTCATTATTCATCTAAATTAGTCTGCATTCCTTTTCTGATAAATTTCCAAATTTGTCTTCTTCTGTATGAGTTTTCCTTTAATGACAGGTTCCCTCATAAAAATATGAATTGCTGTATTAAATGAATGACATGACTAAAATTTATATGTATCGCCGAGTAAGCGAAGCCAGGAGGAGCCCTGGCCCAGCCTCTGATATATTTATCACATAGTGGGTGTATGCCATTGGGAACTATATAAAAATTCTTTAAGGTTACCTTAGCTTAATGGTGTTCTTCCCGTTCACTCAGCATTTCTCCCCTTATTACAAACATCTGCTGGGAAATAAATTAGGTTTTAGATTTGCAAATGACATATTTGGCTTGGAGAACACTTTGCTCATTTCATTTAACAAATACTTATGTTTAATCAAGTTTTTAATTCCAGAAACATTACGGCCCCTCATGCTAAATAACCGATTCATTTAAAAGGTTATGTAGTTAATGGAATCGAATAATGTAAGAGCGTTGCTGTTTGACCCTGTAGTAAATGAGCTTCTCCCGTTCCATTTTGGATATACGACACAGTATTTCTTGATTTAACTTTGGCACAGCTTTTCCGATTTCATAAACTTATACCAGATGAACCTTTTCATATTTCCTTAATCTGTTCCTCACTCCCCCCAAACATGACTTAACATCAGTCCATTCAAGAAAAATTTCAGCACTTATGTCAGTTAAAGAAAAACTCCAGACAAACATTAAAATATTCAATTAGCCTTCTTACATATACATACAGTATACATGTATAAATGAGCAGCGATTAAAGCATATGTCAAACTACATTTTATTTCTTGGT